>OZ038482.1:56101249-56108749 GCA_964036315.1 Acanthosepion esculentum | reverse complement strand
TACTTTTATGGGCTCACTCAAAAAATACTTTCCCTTAAAGATTATCATTATTTCTTTTTTTTTTTTTTTTGCTATTATGCTATTAAAATTAAATGACGAGTAAAGTGCTCCTAGAATGCGTTCCCACAAAATCCACCTCAGTATGACTACCTCAACCCCTACAAAATCTAGTCAACCACCGGAAGTCAGACGATTTTCCGTTTTCCAGTCAAATAATGGCGGCTGATCTAAATGAAAAACTGAAATCTGACCCACAACTTCGACCCGGATACCTTTAGTTTTGTAGTTGTAAATTTAAATGTGATTAGCATTAATACAAACTTACCTTTCACTTCATATCATCCTATTTTTAATAGATTAATATCATTATTCTTAATGGAAGATATAGTTATATAATGTGTGATTTAAAAAGGCTCCGGACATTGAATCATTGAATACGCAGTAATTGCAAATTCTGTGCCCTGAACATTAAACTTTAAAATATATTTTTTAAGTCAGGGAAATCGTGTACGTTAAAGGTATTGAAGGATTAGTACGCAATAAGAATAACAATAACAGTTATCTATCTATCTATCTGTATATATATATATATATATATATATATATATATATATATATATATATATATATATATATATATATATATATAAATAAAAAGGAAAGAACAGTAAGATATAAAATCCGGTGTTCTTATAGATATTTTTATTTTTACACAATAGTGCTCAATGTAAATTTAAATTTACAGAGCATTAATATTATAAATTAATAGATTTAAAATATGGTTTTACCGCTACACAGTGATAACCATGTTTCAGAAATGGAAGCTAAAGCCCCTGAATTTAATTTTGTTATTAAACCAAAGACATTAGTTCCATTTCCTCAGCTATATATATAGATATATATATATATATCCAGGTAAAATGAGAACAAATGGAGTATGGTTATACTGTATTTAATTTAAAAGAGGGCTCAATATATATTAGAGCTAATATTATTTTGGAGGGGATATTAAAACATGTTATAAAAAATCGCTACACAATTTCAGTTATGTTTCAATACCATAAATGTGTCTCTTCAAGCGAAGTTAAACTACTGGCGAGTGAAAGATTCTTCTTCTTCTTCTCTTCTTCTTCTTCTTCTTCTTCTTCTTCTTCTTCTTCTTCTTCTTATTATTATTATTATTATTATTATTATTATTATTATTATTTCCTTTGATTTATTTTGTATACTCATTTACAATACCAGTATCAAGAAACTTGTATATGAATCAGATTTAGGGAATAAATATTTACAACAGTAATCTGTAATTTACAACAGTGATCATTACCAAGAGCGAAGTGTTACAGTTTTTAAATTTAAGAAAACTATTTTTTTTTCAATTATGGCGTGAGGTATTAAAAATTTTATAAATTGAAATCGTTCAGAAAAAAAAATCCCTTCTTCAGCATAATCACCTTCCTTGTCAATGCACTTAGTTCAGTGGTGAATGTTAACCAAATACATAGAACTTTATACGGTGAACATTTCATTTAAGAATCTCATCTAAAAAATAGGTCTCAGCCTGTATAAAAATGCATCGGTTCAATATATATATATATATATATATATATATATATAGATAGATAGATATAAACTCATGAGAAAATCTAAAATTAATTTATTTTAGAATTATCTGATTGTGTAATCCGTAATATATTGGGGATATTTCATTAAAGATCCCCATGAAATCATTTATCCAATTTCAGGATTACATAGATAGCGACAGTAAAGTGAGTGTCAAGAAACCAAAATTAATAATAAAATACAAATTATTACAATTTTTCAAGTAAAGTTTCTTTGTCATAAGTTTTAGAATTCAATCTGCATGTTGCAAATTGAAAATCAAAAAATGCTGATTGCTACCGATAAAGAATTAAGGTAGGAATTATGGTTGAGTCATATGCCATTTCCGTCTGTATTTACCAACTTTATTCTTAAAAAAATAAACTACAATTATATTTTTAGTTAAATATCCGCCATTACTAGCAATGACTTGCGGCCCCTTATCGAGTACGTTTTGATTAAATTCCACAGATTTTGTTATGAAAAAATTCCGATTAACTGGTTTTCGTTAGAGAAATTTATCCCCATCAAAGCGTTTTGAAGCGATCTAAAAAGACAATAATCACTTGTTGTAAAGAGAGGTGAATATGGTAGGTTGAGTAGAACAGACCAACGGACTTCCAAAAATGTTCCTCTTATTCTTCCTTGCGTTGTCATGGAGGAAAACAATATTCATTCTATATTTGTCTATATTTCTGAGATTAGGTATGGTAATTATTTTTACTATTTGCATTGTTCGGACTGTTGCCCTTATCTTTGTTGCCTTATTCACGACGTTTCGACCGTTGTACGCTCTGGTTTCCTTCAGGTGATTGGAATTTCGAACCAAATGCCAAATTTTGTCCGCCAGGGTAGATTGTTCTAGTTCCACGTGTCATGTCTCTTCCGGATATCTCAGTTTCTGTTATTTCCCTTAAGTAACTCATCTCTCCAATTTTTTGTTCACCTTTGCTGTGGCCAGGTATTGAACTTACAACTCTTTGGGTTAAGTCACTAAATTACTTCAACCAACGAATTTATCCACTGAACCATGAGTAAATAGTAAATAGTGCAAATAACATACATTCTATTGAAGAGCAGAGGGCGTTTTTCAAATATATAACTTTGGACACGTTGCAGCTACTGGAGTATAATTGTGCATTTAGTATTTCATTGCATTTTAAGAACTCAACACATGCACAACATTACCTTTTTTTTCAAGGTGTTCTGATTTTGTGGTTGGTTGTAGAGAGATATCCCTGCTAATCAACTGCTTTTTGCGTGAAACAATGTTGTAAGTGATTGTATTATAAATGTAAGGAACTGCCAGATAGGATAAGTCGTTAGGGTGATATTCCATTTAGTTTCCCAAAACCGAAATTTCTGCTGAATCCACTAAGAGTTTGAAGTTTTAACCGAAGAGGCGGGAAAAATCCAAAAGTTAAAACTTTTAATTACCACGAAAATAGCAGGTTACCAATGTTCGATTGATAATTTACGATATGCAGAAGAGTCGCATTGCCACGCAGAAATGTCCAGCAGATTAGTGGATTTCTAAAATTTAAAATACAGGATGTTTCAACAAAATAGACATCATTTTAAAATGTAAATATCTGAGTAACTATATGTCCCAGGCAAAGGAAATTAAATAGGCAAACGAAAGATTTATGTCAAAATTCAAATGAGCTATTCAAAGGGATGTATATTTTAAAACCGAATCCACAAAGCTTCGCACATCTTCAATATGCCAACCACCTCTGACACGACACACATCAAGTAGGTAGACCAACTCCTGCCAAACACGCTGTAGTATGCAATGCGTAATATTCTCCAGCAGTAATATTGTATTGTTCAAAATAACCTTACTTAATTTCGTTTGCCTGGGACATGAAGTTTGTCACATATTCAAATTTTAAATGATATTTTTGGGAGGGGACACCCTGTATGTAGCTTTTCCTTACTTCGCACATCTCTCTCTCTCTCTTCTTCAAAACTATTTATCTATCTGTCTATATATATATATATATATATATATATATATATATATATATATATATATATATATATATATATATAAATAAAAAGGAAAGAACAGTGAGATATAAAATCCGGTGTTCTTATAGATATTTTTATTTTTACACAATAGTGCTCTATGTAAATTTAAATTTACAGAGCATTAATATTATAAATTAATAGATTTAAAATATGGTTTTACCGCTACACAGTGATAACCATGTTTCAGAAATGGAAGCTAAAGCCCCTGAATTTAATTTTGTTATTAAACCAAAGACATTAGTTCCATTTCCTCATCAAGCGAATTTTCGAAAATTCGCTTTCTGAAACATGGTTATCACTGTGTAGCGGTAAAACCATATTTTAAATCTATTAATTTATAATATATATATATATATATATATATATATATGTGTGTGTGTGTGTGTGTGTGTGTGTGTGTGTGTGTGTATTTAAACATGTATTGTTAAATATAACAGACAATGAATATCTATTATGTCTGATCATGAGCCGTTCTAATGATTGTTCGAATGTATGCTTTAATTTTGGCTGAAAATAAAGACAAAAAAGGCAGCCATGTACATAATATTAGACAGATGTTAGTTGATAACACAATAATACTTACACATACACAGAGTAAAAAGAACCTTCAGATATTGTGAGCCATCTACATTAAAAAGAAACAACAGGCACTCAACAAAATTACATTTCAAACTAGTCACAACACATTATTTTGCATGTAGACATACGTTCTGTTGTAATGCTTCCGGCTATCGCGCAGGACAGCATCTTGCACTGACAATCTGAGACTGATATTCCGCGATCGCTATCGTTGCATAGAAATGTTCTGTTTCAAAAGAAAATACCAGGTTTGACGGTGGATATATTTGTTTCATGTCTGTATAACCACTCTGAGCATGGCTGAAAGCTTAGGACCAATTTAATAAAAAATATCCAAATGTTTGACAATTTTTGTCTTTATTTTCACCAGAAATTTAAGCAAACATTCAAACTTTAGAACAGCTCATGGCCAGACATAATAAACATTCATTTAAATAATGATCTGCTACCCAATTCATTTAAATCTAAAAATAAACACGCTAAAATTCACCTTTATCCCTGACGGCTTAGTGGTAGAAGTTCCGACTGACGCCAATTCAGTCGGGTTTCGATCCTAGCTAGAGGCAACCGGACGTCTAGCCACACTGATGAGCTGTGGATGACATATATATATATATATATATATATATATACTTGTGTAATGATGACATCACCGGTACTAGGAGCGATATTAAAAGAATAAATATTACTAGAAGCTACGAAGGATAGACAGTTGCGGAGAGCAATGCTCATCCTAGTCTACAATGATATTGTAACATAACATGTGGTTTAACACAAGAATGCTGAGAATACCATTAACGGGGCATGTGAGCAACTAGCAAGTTTTAAAGAATGCCAAGGAGTTTATCTAATATACAGATTTGTAAAATAACTCTTATTCGATAAGACAAATTTCCTTTTCTTATCATTTCACCTCAAGCAAAGCAATGAATCTACTATGACGCAAGGGGACTACTGAATGTGAAGCAATAATATAAAAAGAAAAACATTATTAAGGAGTGAGAACAATAAAAAAAAATAATTAGAATTAATTAAACAAAAGATAACGTTTGACATTGCCTTTAAATTTTTGAAGGTCGAAGTTGCACAAATGAGAGAAGAAAGCGTTAGTATAGAATTACGGTGACATCTTGCCATTTCATCTGTAAAATGATGAGACCTAGCTTCCAATCTAGTACTGCGCTTAGATTCGTAAAGTCGATGTAACAATTAGGAAAGCTCATCAGAACAATTAACTTGAAAATATTTTTAGAAAAAGCACAGTGGGGTTGCTATATGGCTACCTGAAATTGACTAACACGACACAGAGGACCAGCCTTCCTAGCAGCAGACCTAGCAATTGATTCAATATATTTTCACTTCATCAGCGAAAAACGTTCGTTCCAGAAAGCGCAATGCTTCACTCTCCTGGCGGTTAGGATCAGATATATTTCTATGACATGTATGAATTTTCTCTGATCTATAAACTAAGCATGAATGACTTTAGAACCAAAGAAAAAAAGTGTTGCACTTCTATGTAATATCTGTCCGTTGACTACTTTCATTTTCCGAGGATAGCCATCTACTAGGGCGTATAGTCAATCTCTATCGCTGACACCAGCTCAGGCATATGTGTGCTCATTCAACATCCACATAGCCCACTTCTGGAGGTTAGGATCAGATATTTTTCTATGACATGTATGATTTTTCACTCATCTATAAACTTAGCATGACTAGTAAAATGACTTTAGAAACAAAGAAAAAAGTGTTGTACTTGTATGTAATATCTATCCGCTGATTACTCTCGTTTTCCTAGCACAACCATCTGCTAGGGCGTATAGTCAATCCCTATCGCTGACACCTGCTAAGGCATATGTGTGTTCGTTCAACATCCACATAGCCCACTTGTAGCTTATATTGTAACTATGCTGACCGTGTTATATTTTCTGGGAGATATCGTATAATATGTCATTATCACTTGTTTGAACGAAGCCAATATTCTCGGTTACAATGACTAGCATAACTATCGACGGTTTCCGATTAGTTATGTCTACCCAATTTCATTCACAAGATAAATATTTTATTTGTATAGACTGAGGGACCAGGAGGGTTATCACACCGTGTTATTTTTTTCGGAATTACCGCAGTCTGTGATCACCTTCTTCAGACTGATAAAATCAAGAAGTCACCTTCTTGACAAATTGACGATGGTGAGTTTTGATACTGGGGCATATAGTCGGAAAACGAACATTCTAACCCCATCCTTCTATATTGTGTTTAATAGTGGGAAATTTCATGACAGATGAAGATGTGACAACAGTGATATGATTCATTAAAACGATGCTCAGAATATCATGGACAGAATTTTCAAATGAAACCAAAAAACGGGAACTTTTTAACAATTCAATAAAACCAAGAGTGATGAAAGAAAAATATTTAATTCATAGTAATTGAAACCTTCAAACATGCCATTTAAGAAACAATGATGGAATTTTCATTTTTTTTTTTAAATTACGTCCTGTAGATGGCATCCTCCTGTACGAATGCATTCTTGAAATCTGCTGTTGAGATTCCTCATTGACTGCTGCAAAATCTCAGCTGGGATACTGTGAATTTCCTTCTCGTTACTAAAATGGCGAAATGTTTACTTGCTCAAGGCCACTGTCTCGCAGTGTTGCCACTTGCTCATATCTGGCAATACGCACTTAAAAAATTCACCTTTTTGGGGGGGTCACCCTGTACTTAGAATGAGAAGCTGACATTTTTAGGATATACATTATGAGGAAAGAAACCTGTGAGAATTCGACACTCGCAGGATATATTGAAGGCAAGAAGGCCAGAGGGAAACACCGAATATCTTACGTAACGAACTTCTGTAAACGGATAGCCGCAGAGCGACCGGGAGTGATATTAAGGGTATAAGTAGTGTTTAGCGAATAAGATGCTGTGGAGAGTCATGATCGCTTACGTCCTGAAGATATCTGGCATATAAAAGACGATTTTAGTAACTGTCCAAGAAACTCACGCAAATATAAACACGCAGAAATGAATTCAATTCATACTCCTAGCTTTAATTCTTTCTCTTTTTATCAGTCAGTCTTTTCCGTATCTTTTAACGGCCGATCCCCCATCTTTCCATCCGTACCAAGAGTGCACTCCGAAAATGACTCGACGCACAAGATACGTCAGCCACTTCTTAAAACTCTCTCCACCCGTATACCGTTTGCTTTCTCGTTCCATTGCTCTGTAGATATTTATTCGTCTAATAACCTATTGCCAATGCATTTCGTTGACATTAAACACCGG
>OZ038482.1:56061249-56096249 GCA_964036315.1 Acanthosepion esculentum | reverse complement strand
AAGGTCTGGTTTTTTTAGATATATATTTTGTAGACAATAATATCATAATTATACTATAAAAATACTATTTATTTTTGTTTGGTGGTTCAGTATTTGCCCATAGTTGGGACCCTAACTGGTTCTACCACCCCGGGTCAGGAATGACCTGGGAACAACAACAATTAAGAGATGGTTCTACGCTCCTTAAAACCTCCAATCTTCCGATCAGAGGCCTTTCTACAAGATGTAGTTTATTGTCATACCCAGGACATGTAATTGTTTAGCTTGGGAGGAATTGAATGTTACAAGACAGTTTGATTTTCATTGCGTTATTATTCATTGAAAACGATTCCCACATCTTTTGCTTTGCCTATAACTTCTCGTACGGTGATTTGAATCGCCTGAACATTTCCTGTAATCTGAAATTATTCCGCATTTTTTTTTGGTAATGTTCTTTGAGATTTTTTTTTATGCCTTTTACTTTTTTTATATTTACGACTGGCATAAAAATTGGAAATGTTTATCACTTGAGGTCATGAGACAACAATCACACGAAGTAGTCCATTATGCTTCAACGAATTTTATTGTTGCTTTTCATTAAGATATCTTCGACTTTAAATAGCATTCGTTTCTGTCTTACTTTCAGGGATGAGGATTTATTATTTAGAGTATTAACACGAAGATATTTGTTTTCATCATTGAATTTTTTTTATCATTTAAAAACAAGCAAGGCGATAAAAGCAAATAAGACGCAAGGGGTTCTTGAGTTGGCATGAAACTGAGAAAGGACAATAAAAGAACATGATTCCACGTGACAGAAGATGATGATTGACGCTGCATTTAATTCTTAAATACCTTATTTGACGGAAAAGCGGGACATTTATAATAGAGGATGCGGAAAAGTAACGCCCATTTTTACTTTTTTAAAAAGTTTTATTGAATAAACATAAATTGAAGTAGTGTAAGCAAATTGATAAGCGTTGTCAAATCGATACAACATGATTTGTTATGATTAACAAACTATTTAAAATGTTCAAAATGCATTCCCTTCAGGTTCAATACAACACGGAACCCTACCAGCATCACTTCTACAAGCCGTCTGACATATTTCGACATTCATTTCAGAAAATTTATCAGAAACTGCTTGGAAATATTTTAGATTTTAGACTGTAAGAATGATCTCTGAGCACACCCCAAAAGAAAAAGTTTGGTGGTTTCAGGTTTGGTGAACGCGATAGCCACTCAATTGCTCCATGTCGCCCTCAGCTAAAAATGACGTTACTTTTGTCACACGATATATATATATATATATATATATATATATATATATATATATATATGTGTGTGTGTGTGTGTGTGTGTGTGTGTGAGTGTGTGTGTATTTGTGTGCTTGTATTTGTGTGCTTGTGTGTATATATATATGTATATATATATAATATCTGGATAAAATAAATGAAACAAAATTGGGTGTTTTTTTTATGAAAGTATTTATTTCTGTGTTTTTGTATATATTTATTTATTTAATATTTCAGACCACCTAGGTCTTTCCTCAGAAATCAAATGAGATACTGTGATTGTGTGTTTGTTTACAGCGTTTGTCGTGAAGCGTGCATGTCACGTGATGTGCAATGCGACTTTGTTTGAATTTTTGGCGGAAGACTGATGATAGTGTCTTAAATGTTGTTTAAAAGGTTTTTTGAGCATAACTCAAGAAATATTTCTTGAAATATTTTTAACTGTTGAAAAAGTATACGTGGCCTCTCATTATGCTATACATATATATATATATATATATATATATATATATATATATATATATATATATATATATATATATATATACACAAGCACACAAATGCACACACATATATATATATGTATATATATATATATGCAAGCACACAAATACACACACACACACACATATATATATTTATATATTGTGTGTGCTTGTATATATATATATATATATATATATATATATATATATATATATCTGTCTGTGTCTCTGTACGCGTATGTGTGTTAAAATAGCAGTTTCTAGGGAGAAAAAAAAACGAAAATAAAAATTCAACTACGGTTTAAATTTTACTGTTTGTATCCCAAAGTTTCGGCCGTTGTGAGTTTAATTCCTGGGACGGCCAGTGTGTATTTCGACTTAGCTGAAATCTCTGGAAGATTACCGCGGTTGACAATTGGGCGATTCATCTTAATATGTCCTTTTGCTATCTCTCCCAGTCGTTGTTCTACCAGCCATTTACCTAATCTCTTTAGGTAAGTTATTTATTGATTTCTCCAATTTCTCTAAGCTTCAATATATGCTGTGAGCATTACATTTTCCAAATCCTTATTCTTCACGATGTTGTCTAGAAATTCCAACTGTCTCTTCCTGATTCTAAGTGTCCATTTGTTTCCACTTTCTCTAAAACTTCGGCGTTGCTCATAGGTTCGGTCCATGATATCCGCATTATCCTCCAGTAGATCCACCTTTCTGTTGCCTCAAGTTACTTCCTCATCTGTAAGGAGATTGTCCATCATTTACTGTTATATAGTTCGACCTATATTAAATAACTGTTAAATAATCCGGTTTAGCTTTTTGAAGGCGTATTTCGCTATGACAAGGCCTCTTCGGATTTCGGTGTCACCTTTCTGTCCTTTGTTAAAATATTTACTACTTGCTTAAATTCAATGTCTTCAATTCGTAGTTTGCATCACAGATTCTTACAGTTTTCTTTTAGCCCTTTCTTCTCTACTTTACTTTACTACCTTTTCTAAAAGTTATTGTAGTTCCCTTTCTGTGTCTGCTATGGACACTGTGCCATCTGTATATCTTGTCTTCTTAAGATTGTGACCGCCAATAAAATATCCTGGTAGGACTTCTAATTCTATCATGGTGGATAGTTCTGGGTATGAGGATAAACTACAACCGGCAGCAAAGCCGCTCATCTGGAGATTGGAGGTTGTGAGCAGCGTGGAACCACCTCGTAATTGCTGTTGCTCCCGGGTTCCCCTGGTCCGGGCAGAATCACAGTTATGGGCAAATAGTGACAACCACGAAAAAATAAAGAAATGAAGAAATAAAATAAAATAAAAAATAAAAAGTAGCAAAACACTGTTAACGTATAAAAATACCTTTTTTATAGAAAAAAAATACCAGCAATAGGTATTTATATGAAAAATTCAAAGAGTACAATTTTAAAGCAAAATGACTAATAATAAATTTTATCTTTAGTTATCTGCGTTCAGAATGTATTTAGTTGAAGACAAAATTGTGTTCGAAAAATTTCAATTACATTTCGGCATTAAATGACCCATAAGTTGTTGATATGCCGTTAAACAAACAGATTAACCAATCTCAGAGTCGAATCACTGCAAAGGTTTAATAATAATAACAATAATAATGACACATCCTGGTTTTACGCCCCTTTCTTTTTTTGAAATGATTAATGAATTCATTTTATGTATAAGCATATCTAGCCTGTTTGCACCCAGTATAGTTTTCACAAATAAATGGAGCTTACCTATCAGTTCAAATAGTTCTCTGTGACGTACATTAGCAAATGCTTTTGTATACTATATTAAATATATTGCTCTCTCTTTGTTCCAGAGTCTGTTACGAAACCGCACTATTTTCGCCTTATTTCCGGTTTAATTCTGCTACGCGGTCTATTTAGCAGTATTCGTATGCTGCTTTGTTATGTGCCACACTATACTGATTGTCTGGTGGAGTTTGCATTCGTTTACACTTGACTTCTTAGGTAGCGCTATGAAAATGGATCTACTTATGTCTTCTGGTATATCACCACTGTTGTATATTTTGTTTATTATATTTATAATTTTTTCAATACCGTAAAAGCTTCCAGCATCTCTATTACAAATTTTGTTCAATTTGGCCAGTGCTGAGATCACTTCAGACATTAATATTTCTGGTCCTTCCATATTTTTGTGTATTATGCATTTTCATCTTTCGACATGGAGTCGTTCTCCGATGTATTCGTTCCAGTTTTTAATTATTTTGTCTTTCTCTTTTATCAATATCCCCTATTTGGATTTTATGCACCCTGTTGATGAGCACGTCTTTTGTCCTGTTATTTCTTTATTATATGCATATCTGCCTTGTGTATGTTGTTCATTCTTTCTCTTTCTGTCCCCTATTCGTTGAGTCATTTCTCTTTTGCCTACCTGCATTTGTTTCTAATTTATTTGTGTAACGTCCTATATTCTGTAATATAACCTGACATTGTCTGCTGTCTTCTTTTCATCATGCTTGGAATTTTATCTGTCTTCCATTCATTTTTCTCTTAATGTATAACACTTTAAAATTTCATCCTCATTAAGGTCCCTCACGTCACCTAAACAAAGAGGGTGAAAATAAGTAAATATATAATGTTGATTTTATTTTTTTAAATTCAGGTTTTTGATACTGTTGAAACTTGACTAATGCATGGAATAATAATGCAAACACAAAATGTAGTTAGAATAAAATGTATTGAAACAAGAAAGTGTACACAATATTTACATATAGTCTTTTGTATATTCCTGGGAAGACCGTTCCTGGAGAATGTGTTGACTAAGTCGCAGTCGGGTAGAGTCTCTAGTTGGATCTCTTGATTTGCCTCCCTGTCTTCCGGTACCAACCATATTTATATCGTCGGTACTCCGCTATGCAAATTAGGTGGATCCTACCACAACAGATACTAGTATCCAACTTTGTAACTCATCGAATTTGAATTGTCGATATTTTTTCTTTTCACACTATTAACTCGGAACATCAAAGTATGAAGTTACTTTGAAATAAAAAGGATGTTTAGAATTTTATTTGGAAATGATTTAGTACCGTAATATTTTAATAAAAAATATTGCATTTCTCAAGGTCCCTCAACCTCGCTCATCCTCACCGAAATCCCAAAGATAGGAGGTAGAAAAAAAACTAAATATAACAAATTAATTTTATCTTTAAATTCAAGTTTCTGAGATTACAAAATGAATTTAAATGTATCATATGTATATGTAACTTTTAAGATAAAAGATGTTACCACTCCCAGGCTTGACTAATCCAGCAGAATGTCATCTCAACATCCCCACCACCCAGTTACAGGCCTTATTTTTTTGCCAATGCCATCACCTCGGCAAATCCAAATCACTACAACGGCCCACTATACAGCTTTGACACTGCTAGGCAATACTGTGTTTTAAATAAGAACTAAACGTGATATCCCTTGACATGGATAATAAAACAAGAACGGTGTACCGCTAGTATTTAAATAAAGTGTTCATTTCGAAATTACCTGCAGGTGACCCAAAACGATATACACCTGCTAGAGGTCGTAAGGCACAACGAACGAAATATTGTGATAATGTTGCGGAGTTATTTCGCAGTGGAGGCTTGTATTTGTACTAAAATCGGTCCTAAATAAGTTCGACGTATCAAACGTTAGGAACTTGATATAATAGGTATTACGCAGAGTAATCTTGTAGTCGCTGACTACTTTCGTATTCGACTAACTGTCGAGTACTGTCGTCCGACATCGACAGTATTTACTGTCCCCCCACGAGGGATAGATGTGGCACAAGGCCGGGTTTAAAGTGGGGTATTCCCGAGCCCGTAGGCTCGGCCAATAAATGCCCGTAGATCCCGTATAAACGGGATCGGGTTGGTCAACCTCCCCGAACGAGGTTCTGCCCTTCGGCGGAGCCTCGTCCGGGTTCCTCTCTGCTCAGAGGCAGAGAGTTCGACCGTGTAGCCGAGTCGTCCGACATGGACAGTATTTACTGCCCCCCACCCCAGGATAGATGTGGCACAAAGCCGGGTTTAAAGTGGGGCAATCCCGAGCCCGTAGGCTCGGCCAAAAAATGCCCGTAGATCCCGTATAAACGGGATCGGGTTAGTCAACCTCCCCGAACGAGGCTCTGCGACTGACCCTCGTTCCTCTTACTACTCCCACTTATATTAGGTGGGAGAGTCTAATAACTATAGAATAGGTGTGTTTCACCATAACAGATAACTACAACAAAACAATGGGATTCGTTTCATTATCATTAAGGTCGTCTTTAAAATAATTATCTTCGTCATTAAAGGCTGCATAAAACATTGTTCTTATCTATATTGTTTAACTAATAATCTATTTATTTCCATTTCCCTTATCGTTCTTTTCAGTTTCATCACCTGAATCTTCTTTGTCCTCTCTAATAACAAACTTTTTTTTTTCCTGTTTATTAAATTTGTCTTTAGATGTTCGAGTAGACAGAGAGTTATCGGAGCTGAAAGTGAAGTGAAAGTATAAATTCTAGCCTCGCCCGTCGCATCCACTTTTATAAGAATACCATTGGGAAAGGCCGGAATTCATCTCTTCTTGCTCCATCTAAAGGGAAAATAGCAGGGTAGCCTTGTCGTGAGCAACAACCAATCGAGGAGAAAGATTACTCTCAATACAAAATAATTCGAAACAACGCGAATCAACCCAGCTAACTTTCCTAAGAGGCCATGTCAATTCACAGATAATAAAATAGAGGAAACCCTGGAGATCCATTATCATCGATGATCTGAATGAACGAGCTATTTTAAAAATATTGGTTTTTATAACGTTCCCGTTAATTTATTCATTACAAAAATCTTTTTTTTTTCTTTCAAAGAATCAATAGACAAGAAAATCAATGATTATGTACGAATAATGAAATAGTGAAGACAGGTATCATGTAAAGAGAAAAGAAGGATAACAAAGATGTGTCCAGCCGATGATAGCATTAACTCATAACTAAAAAAGAGTATTGATGAATACGGAAGGAAAATAAACAATTAGATAATGGCAGCAAGTTCGCAATATGAAACAAGGAAAAAAAAGGTTTCACAAAAAAAGTAGAAAATACCAAAATGTAAAAGCAAAGAAATAAATATCTTGATTTGAACAAAAATAATAAGAATGAAGGAAATTCATAAATTGTTGCAAAAAGTTGAGAAAATAGCAACAAAAGTACTTATGCAAACATTCTAAAACAGAATAAGTAAATGAGTACAATTTACCAAGAAGAAATTAAAAGAAAAAAAAAGTGCGTAACCATGAGTGGGGACAGTTAATCAGTGGAAGCTGTGCAAGCGAATTGCGTTCGGCTATAGGAATTAAGCTCTAAAATATCATTTAGAATATGAAAAGCAAAATATCTCGGGACTTTAACGTTCAGACAGATCTGACAATACAAATTTGTAGGCCAGATTTAAATAAAATGAACACAGAAAATAAATATACAGAATTGTTGATGTAGTTCTTGCAGAGAAAGTTAGATGACATTGGTAAGTATTAGGACATTGAAAATAGCAAAAACTGTAATACATAAACATGGAAGTAGTGCTTATAATCTTTTGCGCACTAGGGCTGACCCATTGAAAACCTTAAATAATATTAATCGGTAAATATAGAATTTGAGAAAAGGAATGGGGATATGATGTCTTGCTATCGCTTGATAATCAGATTGGATGACTAGATAAATTTAGTGAAAGATGCACATAGTATTAGTAGTAGTATTTTTATTTATATTAGCAGGAGTTGTAAGTACGGAAAAGTAAGAATGGTTGCCATGAAAACTGTTGGTGAAGATGAAAATAAATATAAACGTTAAAAAGATGAAAATAAAAATATTTTAAATACCCACGAGAATTTCATTTACAAAATTATTTACTTTTATATGTATTGCTGTTTCTCTGCTTAAACGCGCACACATATATATGAGAAAACACGCCAAACATGCAAGTTCAATGAAGCTAAAATACACATTCAAATTACTTACAGACAGGCTTCCATATGCTTTACATAAATAAAATAATGTACTCTTCATGATTGCCTGTCCGCTCGTCTGCATGTTTCAGTTCCTTCTTTAAAAAATAAAATAAAACGGACCATATTGAGTGACAAGAGAAAAGATGAAAAAAATAGCAATTCTGAAATTGTCGTCTTTTTTTATTTTTTAAATCGACCTTAAAATTGGTGACGATCGGAAACTTCCGGTAGCAAAGAATTCGAAAAAGGTTTTTAGCTGAGACTTGTTAAGTGTTTACCGCCAAAACCATGTTCTACTTTGAAGAAATTGCTTGTGTTTTAATGGACGTGCCTCGATATCGTCTGCCCTAGCATTTCACCGTACATTATCTTTTTTGTCTGGTTTATTCACGTGATTTTTTTTCTGAAATCCTTATCATTATTATAATGAAGATGATGATCATGATCATGATCACCATGATCATCATGATCATCATCGTCATCATTTTTACAATAATTATTCTTTATCGATATTGTCTTCTTTTTTGTGTATTTTCACGTCGTTCTTTTCTGTCTTTCTCTCTCCGTTTTCATTTCTTTTCTTTTCTATTCCCTTCATTAGTTTTCGATTCATTTCTCTTCCATTTTTTATATTATTTTCGTACTCACGATCTTATTTTGCTGATTTTTATTGTTATTACTTTCTTTCAGTACAATGGTTGTTTTTCCAACCAAGGGAACATTTCGTTAGCAAATTTTCAGTTAAAAAATCGTCTTTGATTGTCTATATATGCTTATAAAGAAATTTTAATGACTTTTAAATAATTCTTTCTATATTTTCCTTTGTTTTAATTTTATAATTTATTTATTTCTCCTTTTCAATTGGTCTACCTTTGTTAGATTTTGTAAAAAATTATGACCTGGGTTTATTTATTTGATTGTTTATTTTCTTTTTCTTCTTCTTTGCCTGTGTTAGGATTTTTCTTTCATTCTTTCCCATTGTCTTAATTTCATTCATTTTTTATTTATTCTTCTTTTTTAATTGATTTCATTCATTTTTTATTTATTTTTCTTTTTTAATTGATTTCATTCATTTTGTATTTATTTTTATTTTTTAATTGATTTCATTCATTTTTTTATTTATTCTTCTTTTTTAATTGATTTCATCCATTTTCCCATTAAACCTTTCTTGTTTCTTTCAGTTTTAAATTCTTTCTTTTTCCTTTTTTTAAAATCCGTATTGGAATTTATCTTTTATTTTAATTTTTTCTTTCAATTATAATTTATTTCTTTTCCTTTTTCTTCCCAACTTCTCTGGATTCTTTTTCTTTTTTCTTTTACTTTATTTTTCCTTCCTTCCTTCCTTCCTTCCTTCCTTCCTTCCTTCCTTCCTTCCTTCCTTCCTTCCTACCTTCCTTCCTTCCTTCCTTTGTTTGTTTGTGCGTTTCTTTCTTTCTTTCTTTCTTTCTTTCAGTTTTTAATTTTCTCTTTTCTGTTTCTTACTTCATTTTATTTCTAATTTTCCTTCTTTTTCTTTTAATTTTTTCAATTTCCTTTTTTCTTTCTGTGTTAAAATTTCTTTCTTTATTCATTTAAATTTTCCTTCCTTTCATTTGTTTTTCTTTCTTAATTCTTTGCATTAATTTATCTTCCTTCTTTCCTTCATTCTTTCTTTCAATATTATTTTTTGTTTTCCTTTCTCTTTCTTTCTTCTCTGTATTAAGTTTTTCATTTGTTTCTTTCCTTTTTTTATTTCTTCAACCTCTTAATAATTACCATTGTCTTCATGCCATCAGTTATATGCACTCTAGACTAATGGATTTATTATATCAATTTTTTTCTTCTTCCTTCCTTCTTCGTCATCCTTTTTTTGTGCGCCTCGTCATAATTCCAAAAAATAACCCCTGTTTTCCACAAGAATGATAACGAAGACAGTGATCTCTCGATTGATTGCATCGAAGTCAAATAGTGACATGAGATTAAAATATAGTTTTCCATCACCAGTGTTTAAGATTTACTTACAGTGAAAAGAAAGGAACAGTTTCTAAAAGTAACTATGAGAAAAGGCATTTCATCAGAGATATGGACATATAAACTGAGACTTACATTTGGTATTCACGAAGAATAAGAGACTGAAAATATTGATTATAATGACAATTAGGCTAATAGAAATCCTTTGAATCTTATGCGAGATGTATAAACGATCTGTGCCCTATATTAAGTATGCTTATATATATATGTATATGTATATATACATATATATATATATATATATATGTATATATATCAGAGTGTTCTTTCTTCCTCTCTCTCTCTATCTAACTCTCTCTTTCTCTCTCTATATGTGTGTGTGCATATACATATGTATATATATATATATATATATATATATATATATATATATATATATATATATATATAAACGTACGTACATACACACATGGATAGAGATGGGAGAGAGAAAGTGTCAAGTGGTCTAAAGCACTTGGCATCATATACTGGATCTACCTGGGATGGAGGACCCAAATTCGAACCCTGCCGGAGGGTACATTCTTTCGAATGCGAAGGCCGCCAGACGAAATAAACACTGTTTAAAAAAACAGGTCGTTCTACTCAAATAATGACATCCAGTAAAAATAACGTATGAAGAAATATATATATATATATATAGATATATGAAAACATATATATATATATATATATATGAAAACATGTATATATATACATACATACATATATATATGTATGTATGTATATATATATATATATATATATACATGTTTTTATATATATATATGTTTATATATATATATATTTATATATATAAATATCCATGTTTATATATATATATATATATATATATATATATATATATATATATACATACATACACAAGTTTATATATATGTGTGTGTGTGCGTGTGTGTGTGTGTGTTATCACTTGTATATGACAAACAAGAAATATATTTTCAAGTTCGTATTCTATTTTTCTGGTGTACAGACAATGTTTCATATTTAAGACTAAAAGTATTGAGAGATATTCTTGTAATTTGTATTGTCCCGTTTTGCTTTTTATGTTCCTTATAGCGAAGTTGGCTAGTATATTTGTGTTACTGTTTTGTCAGAGTAGTAGTATTTTCATTATTGGTGGAGATTTTTGCTTAGTTTCCAAACGCAGCCAAGAGACCATGGCTCTTCTCGATGAAAGTGCTACTAAGAGTGAATCTACTGCATTTTAATAGAAATGATATCTTCAAGCATATTTTTTACAGATAGACGCACTTCCAATTAAAAGCAGAAGACCCACCCTGAACATCACTTTTTTTTCGAGCGTAGTTAGGAGACTTCGACATGTATTATCTATATCGATCGAAATGCGGGTAGGCTAAAAACATTTTTGATTAAAATCATATAAAACAAGCAGAGAAAGAATAGTAGTAAAAATTCAAGACTTAATCTAAAAATCTTTTAAAAACTGAAATTTAAAAATAGCAATTTAAAAAAAAATCTATTTACAATCATTTTGTGTCGTTGGTGCACCATATACTGGAGTCTCATAGACGCTAGGAATGTATGCATGGCAAAATAACTTAAAGCAGCCTTTCAATCTTCAGCCTAGAATCCAAATTTAGTCGGAATTTGAACTCGGTATACCGATTCCACTATTTCTCATCGATATGTGTTCCGCTATTTCTGATTTCATTTATTTTATCCTAAAATATATGGACTCCCTCACGTGCTCACACGTGCGCATGCATACACATACTAGTCCTGGGTATGACGATAAAGTACATCCGGCAGTAAGGCCTCTGATCTTGAGATTGGGGTTTTTGAGTAGCATGGAACCACATCTTAATTGCTGTTGTTCCCAGGTCCACTGTGACCCGAGGTGCAGCATTCATTAGGATCTCAACTATGAACAAATAGTGAAACCCCATACAATAAAAAACACTAAAATACAATTAAAAAATACATAATTATTGTAAAAATACAGCAATACATTTCATAGTAAAATGGTCAACAATAGATTTTACAACAAAATGGTCAGCAATACATTTTATAGCAAAATGTTCAACAATACTTTTTATCTTTAGTTAAAGGCGTGCAATTGCGTTCAAATATATTTAGCTGAATCCATAAAATTGTGTTCAAAATATTTAGATTTCGGCATTAAATAATATATATATATATATATATATATATATATATATATATATATATATATATATATGCCGCTAAATAAGGTCACCCAACCAAACAACCAACATGAAAGAACTCATTCATGATATTAATCTATATAATAACATACAATTTCTTAAGACATTAAGCTGTATTCTAAAATATAACGCCAACAAAACTACACCACAAAACATACTTATCACCAACTCCGGTAATTATGTTCACACAAATATGTATACGAAAAAATCTAAGTATCATCTACCTTGTATTTAATTGTGAAAGCAGAATAACATATATCATATTTTTTTTACATCAGAATTCCGAAGAAAAATAAATTTCGGCATTAAATGACCCACAGGAAGTTGAAAATCCGTTTAACAGACAAATAAATATAAACAACACGCACATACACACGTGCTCAGGGAGAATATGAAGAACTATATCGCTCAATACATATATATATATATATATATATATATATATATATATATATATATATATTTTGTGTATTTATCGCAATTGTGTATTTATTCTAACAGTTGAAATACAATCCTTGATAATGGCTAAAAGTATAGCCGAAAGCGCTCGGAAAAGAACATTCGGACAATTTTTATATAATTTATCCTCTGAAAAGAAAAACTTTATTAGATCGCACGAGAAATTATATAAAAAACTAAATAAAAGCACCTTGTCAGTCGTTTTTAATGAAATATATATATATATATATATATATATATATATATATATATATATATATATATATATATATATATATATATATATATAAGGATTTAATTGTTAATGTAGGATGCCCAGCATGTATGGGTACAGGGTCTGGGATGAAGTAATTATAAAAAAGATAGCTATAAAAATAACGGATATATATTATAGTATTAAATAGAATAAAAATACGTATTTAAAGATTATCTAAAGCTTTTGGATTCTTGAGTCGAATTTCTGTGCCATGTGGTAGGTATGGCTTCACTCGTTCAAGTGCACAGGGACATTGACATTATAGGGAGTAACTGACGAATCTGAGTTTTCTTAGGAGAGATATCAAACGTGGATCAAAGTTTTCAGTGAGGAATTCACGCAAAATTGATGAACTCGATAGACAAACGATGACGAGCAAAATGGATGTTTTCTGTTAAAATTTATCTTTAATATATACTCATAATTCCTTTGGGAGGCTAACACTCAGAATATTCAGATGTTTCCTGTTAAAAAATAAGGGAAGCTCAACTTTTAATATATACTCATAATTTGTTTGGGAGGCAAAGACGGAAAATATTCTGCTTTTCTCTTTTAAACAATAAGGAAATATAACTTTTTCACAGATATACTGAAAATCCGTTTTGAAGGCTAAGAATCTCATATTCGGATGCTTTCTGATAAATAATAATAAAATTTACATTTTAACAGATTTATTGAAAATGCGTTTCAGAGGTTAACTCAACTTATTCCGATGTTTTCTGATGAATAGATCACCTATTGATAGATATATACTGAAAATAACTTTCTAAGGCCAGTAAACAATCCGTAGGAATCTTTTCTGTTCAACAGTAAAGAAAGTTTACCTTTTAATATATACACATAACTCGTTTGGGAAGCTAAGACACAAAATATTCAGATGTTTTCTGTTAAACTATAAGGAAAGATAACCTTTTAACTTAATGATAATTCATTTGGGAGTCTAAAACACAAAATATCCAGATGATTTCTGTTCAACAATAACTAAAACTCAGTTTTTAATAGGTACTCATAATTTGTTTGGGAGGCTAAAACGCAAAATATTCAGATGTTTTCTGTTGAACAATATTGAAAGATCACCTTGTAATATTGTCTCTTAACTTGTCTGGGAGGCGAAGACACAAAATATTCAAATGTTTCGTGTTAAACAATAAGGAGGGATAATCTGTTAATAGATAAACAGAAAATTCGTTCCGGAGGCTGAGACAAAACATTAAGATGTTTTCTGTTAAACAATAAGGAAAGATCACTTTTAAATGAATATAATCAAAATCCGTTTTGGAGGCTAAGCGACAAATTATTCAGATGACTTCTCTTACAATATAAAGTATTATCACCTTTAATAATTATATTGAAAATGCGTTTCAGTTGCTAAGATGCAAATTATTCGGACGCTTCCTTGAAAATATAATGAAATACCATTTTTTATACTTATAAACTCAAAATACATAGTGTAGATTAGCAAGTGAAATGGTAATACTCAAAACGTTATACCGGACTCAATCGTTTGATAAGTCAGTCCATTTAAGAAACGTAACACTCATTCAAACCAGAGATACCTCACGGCCATATCCTATCATGTAATATCTTGGTATTAAAATCCTCTTGATAAAGTCGGGAGCAAGATTTCCATTTGCGTAGAATCCAACATCGTTCTGGCAACGCCGGTAACAACACCCAGTGATAAGCAGTATCGGTGCCTGATCTTCTGTTGGATAACAACAATGGTGTGGTTAGGGATAGATGCTGCATAGAAAACTGCCGGTCCTTTAGGATAAAATAAAAAAAAAAACAATCCTGCTGAATCCTACACCCGGGAGAGAATATTCAAGCGTTGCCTCTTCATCCCTCTATTGGTAAAACATCCTCTTTCCTACCTGAAGTAATGAATGAGGGAAAAATGATAACAATGTATAACCTTTTGGGGGATGTCAACGAACACTCGTTGCCACTTTAGTAATGCCAACGTATTGTCACTTTCGCCTTGATCGTTGTAGTAGAGACTTTGTAATCGCAGATACAACTATAGTACAATACTGGTGTCAGACGCCTTCGAATATCATAGGCACTAATAGTACTTGCTCGATAATACTCGCTCGAATAGTAATCCGTATAATGATCCGAATACAGAAATAGTATAGTGAATAGAGTAGAGAATAGCGGTCCGTATATTAATAGAGGATAGAGTAGAAATGCGATCAATTAGTCGCCAGCTACTTCCTACATATATGCGTTTCCTCTATGGTCACGTGGTCTACTTAATTCAATAATGGGATCGCCCGTGTTTGCTAACTAGCGATCTATGTTCAAACTCAAGTGTGGGCAGCGACACTTTATTCCTATATAACAAAACTATATGGCGAGCTTGACTGAAAGGATGGCGGAACAGGGTTTGTGAGAGATAGCCGAAAGATAAAATTTATTAAGAGCTAAAAATGTCAGACTGCCAGATGCCTTTCATATTTACATATTTTCCTGATTTAATATTAATATTACTTCGTCCTTCATGCATGTCTTGAGCCTCTTTCGATTTGAAAGCCATTATCGTTCCCTCATTATTGAACTGATTTCTTTTGCTTTTCCAGCAAGTAGACTTCTGTCTCTATCTTGTCCTCTTCTCCTCCTTCTGTTACATTTTTATTATTATTATTATTATTGCTTATTATTATTCCTCATTATCAACCCCTTCCCCAGGCTCTAATCCTGTTTCCTTTTGCCTTGTTCTACAAACTCGAAGTCTAGAAGTTAAACAAAAATTAAAACCAAAATGTCAGTAACAGCCCAGCAAATAAACAAACAAAAATGTCGGGAAGAAGATGCATTAAAAACAATACGATAAAACAAAGCCCAGGAAAATTGCCATGTGAACGGAGACAAATTACTATTGTGATGACGTAAATATGTGGTGGGGGCACATAATGGCCGTTTATTTGCCTAAATGTTCCAATTTTGTAGGATGTCTTTAGAAAAAATTGGTTGCAAATATTGAAAAATAAAAATACTCCGATCAGAGCTGATAATGTCCTTTCAGGGCAGCTCCAATGACCTGCCAACATTCGGTATTGTTATGAATTTAAAACGTTACTACATCTAACAATTCTAGTACCACTGACAAAGTTACTGTTTAGCGCTCAAATATGTGAGCATTGGCTAACTTAAATTCGTACCTTGAGTAACAGCCTTTAGACATGTGATATAAAAAATGTAAAAAATATCTTTCTTTTGTGAGATAATCATTTTTGTTTACGTTTTCATAGCTCCTTGAACGTATAATAAAATCCTCTAATAATGCAGATAACATATTTATTTTCCGAGTATATAAAACTGATATTATTAGCTTTCGTTTTTAGCTAGACGATGTTAGTATTAAAATATCTTCAAGATGTAACTTACGTTGCAGCTTTTTACCTTGTGGACAGTATGGCCTCATTCGTAGCACGAGATGTGATAGTATCTCAGTTTGTAAGATATTGTGTTTTAAAGATATTTCTTTTACCATTTCGCCTCAAGCAAGGCAATAAGGCCACTAAGACGCAAGAGGTCACTGAGTGTGAGAAAATAGGTGAAAAAGAAAACATCATTAAAGAGAGGGAACAATAAAAGAACAGCAATTAAGAAGACAGGAGGCGGGTAATGACTGACACTGCTTTTAAAGTTTTGATGATCAAAGTTGACTGGAAAGCATGGAGCCAGAAGAGTGTTTCACAAAAGAGAAATATGAGAGAGGACACATGGCACAGTGGATAAAGGCGTTTGTTGGATCCAGTGACAGGACCCAAAGTGTGTGAGTTCAATACCTGATTAAGGCGGTGGAGAAGATTGAGAGGGAAAATAACAGGAGATAACTGATATCCATTAGACATGCCACGTGGAACTAGAACAGTCTACACCAGTGAGCGAAATAAAAGGTTCAATTCGACATTCCAACCACCTGAAGAAGGCCGGAGCGTACAAGGGCCGAAACGTTGTGATAAACATGGCGAAAAAGATGAGGACAATAGTCCGAATAATGCAAATAGTGTACATCTCGGTGTACATCTCAGAAATATAGACAGATACTGTAGACATTCTTAGCATAGAGCCTACGGTTACATTCCACAGTAAAATGATAAGACTTTGCAGCCAATCTGGTATTACTCTTATATTAATAAAGTCAAGATACCAAAGATGAAAGCTCATCAGGACAATTACAATGATAATATATATTTTAGAACAAATCTACGTTACGGTGGTGGGAAAGAGGCTGAATATGTTTGTTATTATTAAATTTTAGATCCAAATTCCCCAAGAAGAAGTGGTCTTGTTTGAAAACGTTTCTAAATCGAAATGTCAAAACTGTTGAAATACAAAAAAAAAATGATGCACTAACTTTTGTCATAGCTTCCTGATTACAACGACCCAGAACTTTTCGTCTTTCTATGTGTTTAACAGGTTTAATCGGTTTTTACAAGCTCCCCACGAAGAGAATTTTATAGGGACTGAAATAAATGTTAACCCGAAAATGCAAGGTAAGATTAGTAGATCGAGCGTCGTAGGACAACCCAGTTAAATTTTGATGGATGGCTCTGCAAAGAGAATTGATGTCTGGCAATGTCCTGAAAATTTTCATCCATATTCAGTTACATGCCACGTGTGATACACTGAAGTCAGATTATTTTCCGCAGTAGGTTGCCATTTCATCCAAGGCTATAGAACCCGGTCTATCCAGTTATTTATCCATATCTGGGGGGGGGGAGAAGAAGAGGATTCATACCTTTCCAAGCGGTATTAATACGTAAGTAATGGATTCGACTGGAGTTCGAACTCGGCTCTCCGATTCCTCAGTCCGAGCCGCTATCCTCCTTTTTATCCATTGGCTGACCTTTTTAACCTTTTCTTAAATATGTTTGCTCTACATGTCAATAGATTCCTTGAATCGGTTCAACTGTGAATTATTTTTTCCGAATTCAACATTTTATTTAGCAGAAGGAGCTCATAATACACCTTGCCCCCCTCATCTTAAAAGATATGCAGCATATTAAGTCATAGTGAAAGTTAGCGATTGGTTTTTATATAAGCTCGATCTCACTAGGTGGTAAGTCATTAATGTTCTCTTGTACCAAAGTTAACTTGAGCCAGTAAATAGCTACATGCATATAGTGCCTTAATTTGATTTATTGTATTATTTATGTTATTATGGCCATTAGCGGAAACATATTTTATGAAAGAAAGAACAAATAAAGAAGACAGCAACTATAACTACACCTTTTTCTTACTTTCAGTAGGATAAAATATGTTTGTTTTGATAGGCATATAATTCTGAATACCAAGTGAAAACTTTATTGTATTTTCTCAGGATGATGATCCATTGACACGTCTCGAAATTTTTTCATTTCTGATTGAACTGTTGAAATATTAGTGCAATAGGAAGGTTTTGTTTGTATCAGTCATGCCAAGTTAGCGCCGTTCCATTGCTTGAAAAGAAAATCACAATTTTATATATATATATATATATATATATATATATATATAATTATTTATTTGAATATTACAACATAAATATGTTATAAAATCACGACAAAAGTAGCCATTTTGTTTCAACACTTCTTGTGTCTTGTCAAGTGATAATATAGAATATAGAATAAATGGTTTTAAAAGTTTCAAATTAATCAACGATCCTTAGCTAAGAGTAAACGCTGTTACATAAGCTAGAGTGGCCAATCAAAAAACAAGTATAGGATGATTCGAAAAATTTGACAACTAAGCAAGGTTATCTAGATATTAAAAGATTTATAAAATTTGAAATTAAAATTAAAAGTAAAAAATTAAAAATTAAAATTAACTATTTAGAAATCTAAATCAGATCTCTATTAAGTTTTAAATTGTAGAATTACCAAGGAGAAAAAATATAAAAATAAAAATAAAAGATATATATGCTATTTAATTTATATTTTCATTGAAATTAAGTTGAAAGTTGTATTCAGAATCCCAGACAGAGATGTATACATTTTTCGTTTCATTTCAATATGTTAGTCGCCTCTCACGTGAAATCATTCGAACAACGGCATGTTAAACGCTCGGACGTATTTAGATATATACACACACATACAAAAAACCAAACCACACATAGGCAAATGCACTATACTTACACAAACACATCGATACACACAGGTACATACATCTACATTCAATATGATCTAGACGGTCAAATGTCGAAGCTATTCGTGGCTTAATATGTTATTAAACGAATTTAAACTTGAAAAATAGCTAAACCGGTCAAATATACATAGATAAAATTTAAACAAATAACTATATATAAATATACATATATATATATATATATATATATATATATATATATATATATATATATATATATATATATATATATATATATACATATATATATATATATATATATATATATATATATACACACACACATACACATATATATACATACATACATTTTTGAAAACATATAGTTTTCGACACATTTACAGACAAAAGTAAATAACCACCTCCACATATAATTGAACACTCGCACATCCGCATATAAATTAATACATGCACCCGCATAGACACATATAAGGATAATAGGTACGCATATACAGACCTACGTACATAAACATACACATAGATAAGCACATATAAATTTATTGACCCATACGTCGACGCAGAAAAGTAAATAAGGCAAGTGAAGAAATACATATAAAGATGCAACTATATACAAACACACACATACATACATACACATCTAGATGTACATACATAAGCACGCATGCATATATGCATATAAACTAAATATATATATAGACATTTACAAATACAAGTGTATACATGAAAAATTAAACAAACGTAAATTAAAACGACATGAGTATAAAAATGCATATACATATCCGCTAGTACATATATATACACACATACATACGCAACTCCACATAGATATATACACATATATACCTACAGACATACATATACATACATACATACACACATACAAACATACATATTCACAAATATATATACGCATATATACATATACATATATATATATATATATATATATATATATATATATATATATAAACACATATACACACATACATACACACCCATATACATATACGCACACACACATACATATACAAACACATATACAAATATGCATAAACATATAGACACATGCATAAAAAAGGAAAAAGAAATAAGCATACATAGACCAACTTATATTCTAATAATATTCCAACAACATTATGATAAAATATATTAAAAGTTAATCATAATTTAAGAAAAGAACAACGGTCTGTAAGCAATTAAAGGTACTTTATCAACAAAAGTAGGTTTTAGTTTGTATCTATGATACACTCCAAGACACTAAAGCCTACATACAAATACACATACAATGACACACCAACATATATATATAAATATCTAATCATATATAAATACCCATATCGACACATCCAGATAAACAATACACAAACTGTCGAGCGCAACCATATAAACACCCACACATACATATAAATATACACCTATATACATACACATATACATAAACATATACATATTTAAACATACATATATATACATATATATGCGTATATAAACCTATACATACATATATATATATATATATGTATCTATGTATCTATGTATGTATATATATATATATATGTATCTATGTATCTATGTATGTATATATATATATATATGTATCTATGTATCTATGTATGTGTAGAAATATAAAAGGAAGACTGAAAACAGCCGCGCCTAAAAGGTATAGACAACAAAAAAGTGCTAAACAAAATTCAAAATCGAATATGTAGAGCAAAGTTATTTACGAAAAAGGTTAAAACGTCAACCAACCTCGTAACCAGGGTTTCGACCGGTTTCGACCGGTTTCAACCCGGGTTTAGACTGTGATGTCTCCTCAGGGACTTGCACATTTCAAAACCCAGTTGATTTCGTAACATTCACATTAGCGCAAATATCCTTGGGAAAGGCATAAATCAACCTCTTCCCCCCCTCCAGAATATTAAATACTAGGACAAACTGGGCCCATCAGACTTAACGGCCTTTGACGTCATCAAAACTTATGTACTCGTGATCTCTGTATTTAGTTCCTCCAAAATGTTTGGATGGTTCTGCACGAGTCTTCAAAAACCTATAAGCGAGTTAGTCCGGCTGTTCAGTTCTAGAAGAGGAATTGTTTCATCCTCTTATGTCGATGAAGAATGGAGAATCCATCATATCTGAAACACGTATTCATTTAACTCAGAGCAACCTGTCTCTCCCACACACACACACAATCTATCTCACTCTCTCTCTCTGTGCAACCAACATTCACACAGAGATTTATTCACATTTGTTCATTTGATACACAAAAACAAGGACCCCCCCATATATATATATATATATATATATATATATATATATATATATATATATATATATATATTACATAAATCTTAAAGAGCCAGGAACTACCTACCTAGGTTTCACCTGAACGGATCTTGAGGGTGGGTCAGATTACCCTGAAGATCTGTTCAGGTGAAACCTAGGTAGGTATTTCCTGGCTCTTTAGAATTTATTTTATGTATTTTTTCTCAGTTTAGCGTATCAAGCACTCTACGTTTATCTTAGTTACTCGCTTTCTTTTTTTTTTACTTTGGACTAAAACTTAAGCTTCTGGGCGATTTGTTTCGCCCTGGCCGGATGTTTCTAGTTCTTTCGGTTTTTTTCCAATTTTTTCCTCGCATGCCAATCTGTTTCGATATACTTGCAAGTTGTGGTATCCGAGGTTCTTACCAAGTTTTTACCTGTATAATTATTATATATATATATATATATATATATATATATATATATATATATATATATATATATATATATATAATAAGTCAAGCTTCGATTCATACAATACTGCAAGTTAGGGGAACTCTGACCGAATGTGGAATTCACTCTGGAAGCTTGTTAACTTATACCTTTTTAGTTTGGTGGCTTATATACGCATGTAGGCGCAAACATGCACAGGCTCTTTTGTAGCATCCGTCGATCTCGAGAGGTCATTGATCTGCGCCAAAAGTGTTATGCTTTAACTGCTGATGGCGGGGTAGCATCTGCTATGGCCGTGCCGGCGCACATGAGCGTTATAATCTCGATTGCAACGAATGCAGATGAAGACCCACTTTCCCGATGTCGACGTGTTTTCTTTCTGTCGAGCACGCTTCTCCTCGGCGGCAAGCTTCTGTTTCTCCACTCTTCTCGGCGGCCTTTGGTGTAAATCGCATCTGCAGCGTGAGTGATCGTTGACGATGTCATCACATATCTCGATGTCCATGTTTATCACCCTCATGTCCCTCAAGCAAAGACATCCTTCAAGCGAAAATCGGATCGTCCTCGCGCCCTCTTGCTGGTGGGCAGTTCCTCATAGTGTAACACTTTCGGAATCCTCCCATTTGGCATACGGTGTTCGTGTCCAAACCATCACTGTTGGAGAAAGATGTATAGTCTGCGTAACTGGACACGTGTGAGGACTAAGGCACTGGTGACCCGGTCGGACCAAATGATGCACAAAATGCGTCTTAGAGAAGTTGAAAGGCGCTGAAGCGTCACTCCTCTCTGAAGTAGATGCTCCAAGTTTAGCTGCCGTAGAGGAACATGCTGACGATGTGTTCTCTCCAGCTCGCGGGACTGAGGAAAGTTTTATGAGAGATCGGCAGTTGCACATGCAGCACGTCTTCCCTTTCCACACCACCGATATTGTCCAAGGTAAAGGTAGATGTCAATACAGCTTGGCACCACAGTCGTCGCAGGAGTTGCCAGAAGGAAGTTGAACAGTGTATTTGACAGACTTAGGGTATGGCCGCAAGGCAGCAGCGGTTTAAATTCATTGTCTTCCTTCTCTTATCATATAATTGTTTAAATTCTAAGAAGTGAATCTGACCGATAAATATATTATTATACATGGAAAGAATTACATATAAACTTGTGCATATATATATATATATATATATATATATATATATATATATATATATATATATATAGGCCGCATATTTTCATTCAAACAGGTTTGATTAAATAATTTAGATATAAATGTTACTTCGCTTATACCTAAAAAAACAACAAAATACGTGAATTTTGAAATCTACAACGTTCCATAAGCAGTAATAAAACGAACAGCTGAAATGTTTTGAATTACAGAAACACATATGCACACTCACCGACAACTTAACCTCCTGAAGATGGTCTCAGATGAGATTGAAAGTACATGCGAAATAAAAAAAACTATTCGAAAGAAAATTTGGGCATCTTTCTTAATAAATTTACTAAGGAAACCTACTAAATTAATTCGTGAAGTAAAAAGGATCACATCAAAAATAAATCTACATGATATGTCTAAATTATTTAACGAACCTGTCTGAATATATATATATATATATATATATATATATATATATATATATATATATATATATATATATATATATAATATAAATATAGGTAACTATGCTCGTGTCGAAAAACCTTCGAACTCTTGATTTAACAATAGCCAAATCAATCACGAAGGAAAAAAAGGTTTTAAAAAAAGAAAGAGCCAGGAACATGAAAGTCTGTCGAAAATAATCGCACAGATACAGGTTCAAGGCCCAAAGAAAAAAACCCGATACGAGTAAACAACTGACGATCTGCCTAAGCGAAACCTTGGTAGGTGTGTCTGGCTCATTAGGTTTGACTATATATATATATATATATATATATATATATATATATATATATATATATATATATATATATATATATATATATATGATTCATTAAATGCGAATGACAAGGTACTGCTTTTTCCTTTCCTTGTTGGCTGCCGGGACATGTAACTTAATAGTTGTGTTTCATTAAATTTATAATGAAACTTGTATAAAAGAGGGATTGCTTCTCAAATACACAATATTAAATTACATAACCCTGCAGCCAACAAGGTAAGTAAACAATTGTACCTTGTCAGTAGTTTTTAATGAAACTTGTATAAAAGAGGGATGGCTGCCCAAATACCTTATTTCATATATATATATATATATATATATATATATATATATATATATATATATATATATATATATATGAAGAAATATAGTCTTAAACTGTGATATATTTATAGGATAAAGTGCTCAATATCAGAGATAGAGCGGTTGTAAATATAAAAGTGAACATAGAAGTCAACACATAGAGGCGACAGTCTGTTTCATGCTAGACGCAATCGTAGGCCTGACGATTGCATCCAGCATGAAACAGACTGTCGCCTCTAAGAGTTGACTTCTATGTTCACTTTTATATTCATATATATGTATGTATGTATGTATATATATATATATATATATATATATATATATATATATATATATATATATATATATATATATATATTCTTAAGATGTGCTATATTTATGGGATAAAGTGCTCAATATAAGAGATAAAGCGTGTGTAAATATAAAGGTGAACATAGAAGTCAACACTTAGAGGCGACAGTCTGTTTCATGCTAGATGCAATCGTTAGGCCACCATATATATATATATATATATATATGTGTGTGTGTGTGTGTGTTTATATGCGGGTATAGAGGGGAACCGACTTTTCACACGTACTCACACAGTGAGAAGCACACACCCATATATATTGTTAGTTGTTTCTGTTATTGTGTTTAGTATGTAAATGCCTACATCTGCGTACAAACAGAATATTAACGAATATGTACACTTGTGTCCACATACTCCAATATTAGTCTCTCTTGAACTTTAATTAAACAAATTTTTATTCAAATTGGATAGCAAATTACTAAATTTAAGTAAATACAAAAACCTAAAATTGCATGAACGAAAATTAAATAAAATTAAAGTTCAAATCGGATAAGCTATTTACGTGAAATTCGCAATTATTGTTTAAACAGGTCTAATCGCCCGTCTTTCTGTCTTCGTCGCTTTCCTACCAAATCATAAAAACAATGCGAATGACAGGAAGAAAAGAAAATAAACAAAATGACAAATACAATACTTACAAAATAAAACAAAATGTCGAATTTAGCCAATTTTAGGTTCAGTTTTTATTCTTTTTCTGGATTGATTGGATTATAATATTCCCGTTATTTGCAATTATTCTACATTCTATTTTTTCCCCTCTCATTATCTTCCAGAGAAAGAAAAAAAAAGAATGGCGTGCTTTGCTCAAAATCGCGTCAAATTTCTTTCAGAAGATTTCAATTGAATAACAACTATTAGGCTGCATTCCATCCGGCACTGGTATTGTGTTCTCGTCAGGGTTCCAAATCTCGTGGCACCGAGAACTGAAAAGGTGTCGCGCATGACATCAGCACTACAAAAACAAATATCACATCGATTTGACGTTTATCGTTTGATAAATTTCTGCATGTTAGAGAGGAAAAGAAATTTTCATATGAGCGTATTTCCGATGCATTGCCTGTCTGCTACGGAGGCAAGTTAATCTTTGCAACAGACGCCTGCTGAGATACGTATGTGGTTCCTCAACATTCACAAAGCCACCATTTGGTTTATGCTGCAGCTATACTGAGTGAACCTTAGGTACAGTTTCTGGAAGATATCGCATAATCTAGCGTGATCACCAGTGAAACAATGGCAGTAGATTTAAACTTGTAATTTCACGTTAGCAGAAGCATTGACGGATTCTGAGAAGTTCCATCTACCCAATTTCATTTGGGTCTATCCGTGATATACTTTTCAGCTAATATCCAACCTACCACACTGTCATCGCCCTAACAAACAGACGATGGTGAGATTCGAACTCGGGTCGGATAACAGAGATGCTACCCTGCTCTTAATAAATTTCGTCTTTTCCCTATCACTCCTCATCACCGTTCTTCCAGCCACTGACACAAGCGCTGTAGGTTATGCGAGGCTCTCCTCTACTCTGCCCCTCTTGTCATCTATATGTCTTGTGAGTGTTAGATTTTCCAAACCCTCTTTCCTCATGATGTGCTTTAGAAATTTCAACTGTCTCTTTCTGGCGTTAATTATAAGCTCCCTTTTTGTTTCTATTTTATCTAAAACTTTGTCATTGCTTGCATGTTGAGTTCCTGGTATTCTCAGTATCCTTCTGTAGAACCACATTTCTGTTGCCTAAAGTCTTTTATTCATCTGTGGGGAGATTGTTTAGTATTTACTGCCATATAGAAAAACCGATATTAACATTTAAGTACTCTTTTCTTTGCCTCTAACGATATATTTTCCTGTTTCTTAATACTTTGCTTGGCTTCTAGAAGGCACATTTGCTATACCAATGCACCATCGATTTTCGATGTCGCATTTTCCGTCGTCTGTTAAAACATCGCCTTGATCTTTAAATTGTACTTACTTGATTTTGGCATCCACAATTTGTAATTCGCATGTTCGTCTTATATTTTTGCTGATAACCTTGCATTCTATCTTCTTACAATTGATGTTTAGCCCCCTTTTCTTGCTTTCCTTTACTAGCTTCTGTGCGAATTTCTGTATTTTCCTTTTTGTGTCTGCTATTAACACAGTGAAATCTGCATATCTAATGTTGTCACCGCTAATAATGAATCATGGCAGAAATTCTAATTCTTTCAGAATCTTTTCACTGTAAAAGTTGAAAAAGTTCGAGGAAAAGACACATCCTTGCCTTACACTCCTTTCTGTTTTTGTATATTTACTGAATTCATTTTCCATCCTTATGCTGCTGACTGTTTCTTCCTGATGCTATGTGTTCTTTTTGGTTCATTTTTTCTTTAGAACATGGTCGTTGCTCATTTGTTCTGCCCAGTGTATCTCAACATCTTTACGTAGAAACAAATTTCAATTGCCTTAAGTTTATCTTCATATGTGAGAATGATTCACTGCCATACAGGATTAATATTACATAACACTTCAGTACTATTTTCTTTGTTTACAAAAAAATTTTCTGTTACTTTTTTCTGTTTCGTTTTTGTTTCTGTTACTTTTTATCTATTTTTTCTGTGCCTTTTTTTCTATTTCTTTTTCTGTTCCTTTTTCTATTTCTGTTTTCTGTTTGTTGATGTTTCTTTTATCCTTTCCTTTTTCTGTTCCATATTTCTGTTCCATTTTCTGTTTCTTTTTCTATTTCTTTTTCTGTTTCTTTTTTTATTGTTTTTCTGTTCCTTTCTGTTCATTTTTTCTGTTCCTCTTTTTCTATTTCTTTTTCTATTATTTTTCTATTTCCTTTTTTCTGTTTCTTTTTGCTGTTTCTTTTTCTGTTTCTTTTTTTGTTTCTTAATACAATGGTTCGATTTTGGGAGTCACCATTCGCTACCGCAATGTTCCTTCGTATTTTGTTGCTCATTTTGTTCATCCTCTGTTAAAATACTTCCCAGATATTCAAATTTTTGTACTTGCTTGATTTTGGTAATTCCTTTTGCTGACAATCATATATTCTGCCTTTTTGCTATTGACGTTTAGTCCTTGTAGGAATCAGTGCATAACCTACCTAACGAGCTTGTATAAATGGATGGCTGAACAGTCTTTAAGAAAAATATCAAAACGACAAAATCTAGTAAGAGCTACAAAAAACAAGAAATAGTCGGGAGCCATGATCACCAGCGTTCTGAATGAACATGGCACATAGAAGAAAAAGAAGAAGAAAAAAGAAGAAGAAAAAGAAACAGAAGCCGCAGCAAGTTATAATGAATACTAGTTTAACGCCAAAATGGGAAAAATTAATTTTACAATAGAATTTTGTATTTTGCAAAGAATTTAACAAAGTTTAACAAAATCACTCTTGGCACCGCTATTACTGGATACTCCCTCAGTATTCTCTTTTATATTTTAGAAATTATTTTTAGAATTTTAATAAAGCCATAATATACATAAATTTATTTTTTTGCTGTCGAGATATGACAACAAAAATGTTAAACGCTATGAATTTATTCAGTTGTTTATTTACAACATTATTAATTTATGAACTGTAATTAACCATAACTATAAGAAAATTAATTTTTTGCATTTGTTTCGGAAGGAGGTTATGTTTTGAATTTCTTTTAAAATAACCCCATATAATTCTTATAGTGTTAATAATATATTTTTAGAATTTTAATATAAACATAACATAGGATTATTTTTACCTTTTATTTTCTCGCTCTAATTAATTTCCTCGGGTAACTTGTCTTAATTTTCCAAAGAGTTTCAGTTTGCAATTCAGTTTTATATGTTTGGTTTGGTTTGGTTTATATTTTTTACGGCATATCAACACATCCACGGGTTATTTAATGCCGACAAGATTATTAGGAGAGGTTCGTATGAATAGAATATGCATTCCTTGTAAGAAATCAGTTTGTAGTTCAGGTTTCATTGATGTATTTTTGCAAAGAGGGTTTTTGTGGGGTGCCAGTGTATTTCTGGAAATATTTTTTTTCCAAAATGTATTGCCGTTATTTTTACTATGAAACTCTATTTTTATACTTTCCTAGTGGGAGTTAATTACTTCCCCATAGCTGGGATATTAACAGGTGCTATCACCCCGGGTTTAATATGCTATGGCTCTATTAAATTTAAAACAGTTTTTTTAAAGTATCACCAATGATCGAATAAGTAGGCGGTAATAAAAGACTCAAGAGAAAAAAAACACCCTATTCTCTGTCCATCTGTTAAGTTTTGTTAAGAATTTTACTTTTTATGTCATTAAAAATGACATAAAAATGAAATAAGCATATCCAAAATATACTGGCATAGAACAAAGAATAAAATGTAATTTACTAACGACTCTCTCTTATGTACCAGACACAAAGACCAGCCCGATTAAATTGTTGCATTCAATTTCTTCCTATCCTTCCACCTGCACAGGGGTTACTTACTAAGACCCGCTTATTATACACATTTTCTCCGCTGCTCAATTATTTTGTTCCAGAAATGAACAATTCCTCGCAGAACGTTTGGATTGATGCCATGAAAGAGTTCTATCATGTTGGTTGTTTGGTTGATTTTGTTTAGCGAAATATCAACACCTCTATGACTATCTGTCTATATTTCTGAGATGAGGTATTATGTACCCTATTTAAATTATTCGGACTAATGTTCTCATCTTTGTCGCCATATTTATTACAGCGTTTAGGCCGTTGTACACTCCGGCCTTCTTCAGGTGGTTGGAATGTCGAACTGAACCCTTTATTTCGCTAACTGGGGTAGACTATTCTAGTTCCACGTGCCATGTTTAATGGATGCCAGTTATCAGTTATCTCCTGTTATTTTCCCTCTCCAAGTTCTCCACTGCCTTAACCGGGTATTGAAACCATACTCTGTCACTGGATCTAACCGACTCCATTATCCACTGTGCCATGTATTCTATGGGTTGTTTAATGCTGAGATATAAATATTTTGAACACAACTGTATGGCTTTAACTAAATATAAACATTAAATAAGTATTATTGCTAAATTTGCTATAAATATATATTGTTGGTAATTATTTATATAAAAAGTATTTTTATATTTTCATAGTTTTTTCCTTTTTGTTTTGGGATTCACTATTTATCCATAGCTGGTACCTAACAGGTGTTACCACTCCGGGTCGGAGTGGATCTGGGAATTAACAGTAATTAAGACGGGGTTCGATGCTCCTCAAAACCTCCAATTTTCCGATCAGAGGCCTTGTTGCTGGATGATGTTTAACGTCATACCCAGGACTAGAGAGTTACGGGTACGTGCATTTTATTATATAATAGAATTGTGGAACTGTGCGGTAATCTTGATATATATTGGACGGATATTAGAATAACCTAGAATTTATTCTGGAAAGGATCCACCAGTATAAACATTAAAAAACTGATGAATTCATAATGACTACTTATTTGTAAAATAACTGGAAAATTTATTTAACAGCTAGCACGTGGAACTTAATGCAATATGCCGTCATTTTTAAGATTTTAGTAACTTAGTATTAATACAGGGTGCCGCAGAAATAACCTCCCAGAAATACCTTCCACCACTGACCTCCCAGAAATACCTTCCACCACTGACCTCCCAGAAATACCTTCCACCACTGACCTCCCAGAAATACCTCCCGCCACTGACCTCCCAGAAACACCGCCAACCACTGACCTTCCAGAAATACTTCCCACCACAAACCTCTCAGAAATACCTCCCACCACCGACCTCCAAGAAATACCTCCGACCACTGACCTCCCAGATATATCTTCCACCATTGACCTCTCAGAAATACCTTCCACCACTGACCTCTCAGAAATATCTTCCACCATTGACCTCTCAGAAATACCTTCCACCACTGACCTCCCAGAAATACCTCCCACATAATGGTAGAAAATTAGCAAGATGAAGACACCAGTGATAAATGTCTTACCATTATGTGGGAAGTATTTATAGGAGTCACATGTGGGAGGTGTTTCTGTCGCACTCTGCATAAGAAACTGCTGGACATAATATGGGAGATCGGTTTTCTTTTGCTATCAAGTAATAAACTAATTACTTCAGAATTACTATTTATTTAAATAACTGATGGAAAATATCTCAAAATGACACACATGTGGAAACCAATTAATAGTAAGTAGTTAATGAAGAAACCCAGCATTTGTTTATGACATGTGTACACTAGTATTAATATAAGATTTTGCTGGGCATGAAATGAGGGTTCGATTTTCAGTTCCTGTTAAGTAATAAATTGATTATTATATATTTATATAATTGTAGAAAAATGTATTAAAAATCGTATGCAGAAAACTAATTCAATGAAATATGCCATCTTTGTTTTTAGCATAGTTCAACTAATATTGATATAATAATTTGCTGGACATAAAGTGGAGGAGCGATTTTCTATTGTTATCAAGTAATAAACTGAACGTTTCAAAGTACTACATAATATATATTATTATAATTATATACACATGTGGAAACATAATGATACAATATACCGTTATTTTATGGCATGTATAATTTAGATTTAATATGATTCCCTTTTACATAAAAAAGAGATAGGGTTTCTATTGCTATCAAGTATTATTATATACTAGCTTAAAAGCTGCACTCCGTGTGAACTTTTAAGCTCGTTCCTTAGGAGGGCTAACTGGGCTAATGGGGCCTCTGGTCCCACTTTGAAAACAGCAATGATAATTTTAAAGAAATAACTTTGAATTCCTCAATTCACTCCATGAATATTCAAAATTTCACTTTAAATCTGATTCGGGCCATGAGTCCACTTCCGACCGAAAGACCGATTTTCAGGCCGAAAATTAAGTTCTTCACTCCGTGAAACTTCAATTGAGTTGAGTTCTTGAAATCATAAACTCTGCGGAAGATCAAAACCTGACGTCACGAACCCCCCCCCTAACTCTGATTCCGTGGCATTTTGAAATTACCTCAATTCCCAAAATTTTGGAGATAATTTACACTGAATTTAAAGCAAATAATTTTAAATTTACAAAGTTTTTCCAAATTGAAAACATTTAAGGTCACTAATGTTTTTCTTTTTTTTTTTTAGAATTGAATTTTTAATTCTTCTCTCCTCACACAAATCACAATGCTGGATGCAAATAAAAGGCCGATTTTCAATCCCGGGATCATCCCTGGATCATCCTGATTGCAAAAAGGTATAATATGTCTACGTAGAGCAAGTAAATCGTAAAGAAATGATTTTTTTTAATAAAGTCAATTGAATTTAATTTATTAAAATAATAAATTACATTTACGATTTTTAAAAATAATTAAAAACAAAAAATACTGCTTCCTTTCGTTTTGCAATTCTCGTTTTACTTTATTAAAAATAATTAAAAACAAAAAAAAAACTGGTTCATATTTTACATCATGCCTTTTTAAATGTCTTATTTGAAGAAAAATATTAATAAATTAAGGTTTTAATCCTTAATAAATTACTTTTGTTGAGTTATAAAAAAGAGTTATATTTTCTGGTGCTGAGTTGTCTCAGACCCAAGTTGTCTCAGACCCAAGTTGTCTCGGCGCTCAATCGGCCGTGTTGAGTCGGCGGTGTTGAGTTGACGGTTTTACGTCGGCGGTGTTGAGTTGGCGGTGTTGAGACGGTGGCGTTGAGTTGTTTATTCCCGCCTTTCGTTAGTCCAATGTGTGTTGGAATCTCGGTGTCGCATTATTCATCCTCCAGTAAAAAAAAAACTTCTCAGATATTTAAACGTCTGCACCTGTTTGGCATCTCTGATTTGTGTCTCGCATCCTGAGCTCGTTAGTTTTCCTGATATACTTCATTCGACAGGATAATTTTTATACTTAATTAAGAACTGCTGAACAGGACGTTGAGTTGTCATGCAGCTTACAGAGAAACTGACTAATTACCGAGAATGCATCAGTTGGCATTGTTAATCTTACGTTCACTGCAGCAACACTCTTATATTCTACAAAGTTAAAAATAAATCGGAAAGGGCATATGGCATAAAAATTGAGCAAGCAAAATATATTTACCGTCGACTACTATAAAAAAGAAGGGATTTTAATAAATTAATAATTCCTACAGGATTTTTGATAAACATATAATTAACAACAGATTCCATTGCATAATTTCGAACTTTTTATGTTTTTTCATCATTAATTTAGGTCTTTAAATTGGGCATTAATGTTACATAATACATGCAAAAAATAAAAATAAATACTTATATATATATATATATATATATATATATATATATATATATATATATATATATATGAAGAAATATAGTCTTAAAATGTGCTATATTTATGGGATAAAGTGCTCACTATCAGAGATAGAGCATGTGTAAATATAAAAGTGAACATAGAAGTTCATGTTCACTTTCATATATATATATATATATATATATATGTATGTATGTATGCATGTATGATGCAAAGTCATTTGGGTTTCGATCCTGGATTGAAGAAAACGGATGTCTAGCCACACGGTTGAGCTGTGATACAGCAAAACAGTTTGTCTTTGGATGACAATATATACGCTCCCCCCCCCTAAAATAAACAGAATTCGGTCGAGCACTTCAGAGGGAAAAGCACAAATATGTAAACAGTGACTGCTACTGCTGATAATGCAAAGCTCTTCTATGAATTGAACACTCTGAGTCACTGGCGGGTTTATTCAAAAATAAATACGTAAAGATTTGCCTTCCTCTCTGCCGGGAACTGATAGTTTAGGGGAAAATCTCTGACTGATGCCAAATCAGTCGGGTTTCGATCGTGGGTTGAAGCAATCGGATGTATCGTCACACTGACGAGCTGTGATACATCGAAACAGTCTGTATGTGGATGACAATATATATATATATATATATATATATATATATATATATATATATATATATATATATATATATATATAAATGACAATAAGAAAACAGTAACTGCTAACCCGTTTCGTCCAATGTGGATTTTTCAAAGCAAGAATCGAAAAAGTCCGCATTGGACGAAACGCGTCAGCAGTTACTGTTTTCTTATTGTCATTTATTTATAAATATTGTCTTCTCTAAAAGTTAACTTTGAGAAATTTTCACATATATATATATATATATATATATATATATATATATATATATATATATATATATATATATATATATGTATATATATATATATATATATATATATATATATAGATTTAAAATTCGCGGTTAAGTAATTCAGGTGAATCGTAATAATATAAATTATTAAAACTAATGCACAAATAAAACTCAATGTGTTATTCCACCCATTCCTTCTCTACCCATCTCTACTTTGTTCTTTTTTCTTTTTTCTCTGTCTTTCTCTTTTCCTCCTTTTTAGATCCCTTTTCCCTGATTTGTCGTCTTTTCTTTCATTTTTTCCTTCCGGTCTCTTATTTAATTTTTTTGTTAAAAGTTAGGTTTCATATTTATTTTATTTTATCTAACCTTTTAATGTTTACAAGCACCTGAATAAAAATTTTTCCTGCGGTGCGAAATCGCCATTATTTATTTGTAATTGATATATATATATATATATATATATATATATATATATATATGTAAACTTTGTGAAAAAGTATGGATTCGGATATAGTTCCCCCAGCTATAGATTAAATATTACGTAGATTGGGTTCATGAAGCTTGGATCGCAGCCTGCCTACGAGCAAGTCAACTTGTACACGCACTTCTAGTGCATACCGTGTCCCCTCAGAACGTGGCCGATTATGACTCTCCACCACTTCTCAAATTTCGTAGTTCTTAACAACGTTTATCCTTTTACTATCCATCCCCTCCCATTTCTGCCATCCAAGCGTGTTTGGTGGGGTATTTTGCTGTTTCATACCGCCTCTCTTGCCTTCAATATACCATGTTAGTGTCTGATTCTTCAAGTTCTCTTCCCTCTGCTTTATGATGATTTTCTAAGTGTAGATTAAATGTGTCACGACGCCGAAATTCTGGATGCACCCAGTGAGGGTCGAACTCATTACTCAGTCGTAAATGTTTTGGCGAGACAAGTTTGTTAAACATTATACTACGCAGAAGTTCATTTTCCTCTGCATTATGAATACCTCCTTCTAGAAATCATGAGAAGTATCTGTAGGAACACACACACACACACACACACACACACACACACACACACACACACACACACACACACACATATATATATATATATATATATATATATATATATAATATAAAGGGGGCGTCGGAAAAATTGTCGTCAAAATTACACAAAAATGAAAAAAAACAAGAGGTCTCATTTTAACAGATACATTTAACAAAATTACACAAATATATCAATATATAGCAAATTTATTCAATAAAGTCGCCATTGGCTTCCTTTGATTTCAATTAAATTTAAATGTGAACCAGTGAATAACTCCTATTCAAAATATAGAAGAAAAAAGACAGAAGACCGAGATCAAAATGAGAAAATATGTACCTGAAGTTGAACAAGAAATCATTAGTGTGAGGGTGCCTTACTGTCATATCAATGTTGAAATGTGCATATCAATCCATTCAATCAAGTGTTATATCAAATACATATGAAAGGAGTCAGATCAATCTATTTTGCATAAACAATCCACTGAACGTTTCCCGTTCATTTAAATTAATTTTAAATTTGAACAAGGGAATAACAACATGGGAATAACTCCTAACCAAAATATAGAAGGAGAAAGCCAGAAGATGGAGGTCACATTGGCAAGATCATTGAGTAATACTGAAATGCATTATTTTTCTGCACAAATTTCAAGAATAATTTAAAATCAATCATCATTTTCTTACACCAAATTTGTGGCACGCAGTAACGCACGGGTAATTCGGCTAGAATATATATATATATATATATATATATATATATATATATATATATATATATGGTTTTAAGGTATTGTATATTTATGGATGATAGTGCCCAAT
>OZ038482.1:56036249-56056249 GCA_964036315.1 Acanthosepion esculentum | reverse complement strand
CAGAGACGGATATGCAATGTAATTGGCCCTGATCTGTCATCTCGTCTGCAGTCGCTCTCTCACAGACGCGCCGTTGCCTCGCTCTGTCTTTTTTTACAAATACTTTCACGGTAATTGCTCCGATGAGCTGCTTTCGCTGGTTCCTAGGCCTCATGAATTCAAACGTCCTACGAGGCTGGCATCCCCTCCCACCCCTTCACCGTTGAAACTGTTAGATGTAGACGTCTCTTCTACTCCAATAGCTTCATGTCTCGCACAACTCGCCTATGGAACTGCCTTCTTTATTCCTGTTTCCCTGACAAATATAATTTCCAACTATTTAAGTGTAACGTCAATCGACATCTCCAGTTGCCTTGATCTATCCACTTTCCTTATCCACATCCTTTGCCCTTTCATTCCTATCTGCTCTCGCTCCAAATCTTCTGTAACCCCCTTGCCTTGATCGATCCACTATCTTTCTCCACATCCTCTCCTTTACCACTCCTATCTGCTCTTCCTCCAAACCTTCTGTAACCCCTTGCGTGCTAGTGGCTCCCAGCCTTGCTTGGGGTGATAAGCTTAAAAAAAAAAAAGTGGCTTCCCACAATATTCAACTAGATGAAAAATAAATATAGAGTGACATTTGAAGAAAAGAACTTAAAGTCATCAGTGTGAAGTCTAAAATAAGGAAATAGTTTCCGACGAGACATAAACTCGTACCTTACACCCGGGACACTCATTTTTCATCGACGACACTTTAGCCAATTCGGCTTCGGGAACCTAGGGCGACACAGCGTCCAAATCGACAGTCATATTGTTACTTATCTCCTACAAGTTTAATCGAACCACTTTTGTCTGTATTATCTAAAGCTTTTTTAAAATTTTCAGATGAAGTATTTTCATCATGGATTATTGGTTAAATTATTGGCTAAATTATTGGTTAAATTTCTTCATCTTACTGTTCATGTTTTAATTATTCGAAATGTAGTTGTAAACTTTTCATCATTTCAAAAGAAATAGCAAAAACAAAATATATGTCCGTATTCATTGTTATACATGTTTTAAAATCGTTTATTGCGAAAAAAATAAAGAAAAAAGACAAGATTAGAAAAACACGACAAATTAGAATAAAGTGCAGACAAATGGTATCAGCAAAATCAGAAGACGTCGTAGAAAACAAACGTGTGAACTCGGTTCAAAAACGACGACGCAGTCCCCGTGAGAAAACCAGACGAGAAAGTCGTGAATAAAGAAAAATAAATTAAATAGTAAATGTGACTGTGATTTTGAACCACAATTTGAAGACGAAAGAAGCGAATAAACTGGAAAAATATCAGAACCTTGCTCGGAATGAGAGACAAGTGTTGATCGCGTCTATGAGAGCTGCCCTTCTTGAGATAGTGCTAAAGATACTAGAGGCAGTTAAGACTCTCCACTCTAAGCCATTGTTTCATCTACAACGTCTTAGGAAAAAAGATGCTTGTAATTTGCAACGACTTGTTTCATAATCTCCAATGATAGATACGAGATAGTTGGTGTGAACAAAATAGTGCCACTAATAATAATAATAATAATAATAATAATAATAATAATAATAATAATACTTAATAGAAGAGCACGATTTAAGAAAAAGTAAAGAAAAAACAGTTTTTGACAATACGTCTGTCTTCGAGTTATATTGTAAAATAATTTCACTTCACAAAAAGAAATAATAATAAGAAAAAGAAATAGTAATAATAATATCATTAATAATAATCATTGTACAAGATGTGAGTAGAAGAAAAAAGAAAGAAAAATAAGAAATAACGAGGAGGAGGAGGAGGAGGAGGAAGAAGAAGAAGAAGAAGAAGAAGAAGAAGAAGAAGAAGAAGAAGAAGAAGAAGAAGAAGAAGAAGAAGTTCTAAAGTTGGGGGAATAAAAAAAAAAGAAGATTTACAAAGAGAAAGAGGAAATATGCTTTAAACGAAGGAAAATAATGAAAAAATCAAAGTAGTGTTTCTTATTTCCTTTTTCGTCCATTATTACTAAATTACACGACTTTAACCCCTCGCCTGTCAAAAAAGAAAAAAATCAAATTAACATCGTAAAAATAAAATTTTTAATAAGAACGCCGTTGTTTTCCTAAGGCGGTAGCCGACTACTGCCGATTCTTTTTGGCTCTGTTATTAATTAATACGCGCTGAAAATCGCTGGTGGCGCCATTTTTATGACGTCATGAAAGCTGCCGCAACCTTGGTGGTTGTTCATTAACCATTTTACCGCCCTCGACAAATTGATGACTGAAGAGAGGCTAAGTGCAGATTACGTTGCCCACGTGGTGTATACCGTTGCCGATCCTTTTTGAACTTGTTCTCCTAGCCTAATTCGGAAGAGATTTTGATTTGTATTTATCTTTTTTATGCAGTCGGATATATTATTATTATTATTATTATTATTATTAAATTGCCGCCTTCCTTATTATTGGTTGATGTTTTTTATAATGCACACTTCATTAGTATTACTGGGTTATTTTCTTTATAATTTATACTTATCGTCATTTACATCATCATTATTAAAGTTACTGTTATTATTGGTTATATGGTGATTTTATAAGCGCAGCATCGATGCGGCACAAAACCGAAAGTATGGAGCACCCAGTGTGGATCGAACTCACTACTCAGTCGTAATAGTTCTAGCGAGACAAGCTTGCTAACCATTACACCACGATGAAGTGCGAAATTTATTTTCTAAGCATAGGTTGGATGTGGCACAAGGCCGAAAGAATGGGCACCCAGTGAGGATGGAACTAAGTCTTAATTGATCTACACCATATCGAGGTGCTCTTGGTATGGTGATTTTCAAAGCTACGCTTAGATGTGGCACAAGGCCGAAAGAATGGGGCACCCAAAGAGGATCAAACTCACTATTGAGTCGTAATGGATATAGCGAGACACGCTTGCTAAGCATTAAACTACGTCGAAGTGCCCGTTTTTATTGGTTATAGGCTTTCATTATACTTTCAATCTTTGACTTATGATTTTCTTTTCAATATTGTTTCATTATATATGCAGAATTGATATATATATATATATATATATATATATATATATATATATATATATATATATATATATATATATAGTACTGAAAAATCCCAGAAAGTCATTGTTCGTATACACTTAGTATCTATAAACAATGTATTGTCGACAAATTTTTAAACGCGGCTTTATTTGTAAATCGGCAGCTGGAATGAAGTGTTATTTAAGACATGGATAAACATGAAAATGAACGGAAAAGACTTTTAATCCCTCATCCTTCGTATCGACGGGAGGGTTCAGCATACTCACATGCTGTTTTATATTAAACGCAATCGTCAGGCCATGTGCATTGTGCTTTTACAGGTCAGTGATGCATTGTGGGTAGTCTATTGTATTATACATAAGGTTATTTTGGTGGGGGGTAGTTTTTTCATTTGTTTATTATTTACTTAGTTTATTTACTTATTTATTTGTTTGGATTCATTTATTTTACTCGTTTTTCTTTTGTTTTTTGTTTATTTTATTTTTGTTTATTCTTGTTCCTTTAAAGTTTTCGATTTTTAAGCAGCGTAGTAAAAATTTGTTTTCGTGTCTGCATTTTTAGATGAGTTCTGATCGTTTATTTAGTAGTTTGTTTTTGACTGAGAATGGAATCAGCTATTTTTCCTCCAGTTACAGTTACAGTTTTTGGATTGATTGTTGTAGGCTGATGTTCTTTTCCTTATTTTCCATGATATTTTTGGTGTGATTTGTTTTGTTATTTTGTTTTTAATCTCTCATATGTTTAGAGAGCATTGTACTGCTTGCGTATGAGTTTAATGAAACCATATTCAATGAAGCTAAGAAAGATTATAAAACACCCTGAAACAGTCTATCTGAGGATACATGACTGAAGAGGCACATAACTGACTGATATTTATTCAAAATGTCAACATAAAAACAAATTCAAATTTCCATTATATAGAATTAACTTAATTAGCTACTATATTTCCATAATATTCACTCCCCTATAACACTTCAAATGTCGAAAGAATAACTAATTCTAATTTCTCTATTTTTATATTCCCCCTCTGTGACATCTTTACACTATATTTATAAACTTTCTCCTACTTTAATATCTCCCCACTTCTCTTTCCATTAATCCCAAACATCCTTTTATCTATATATTTTAAAGTTATTTTTAAACCTCTTTTGATTCCTCTTTTAATTTTAAATGAATATTTCATTCTTCATATAACCTCAAATTAATGTCATACGGTTAATATTCGGGTTTAATTCTATAAAACATTTTCCCTTTTTTTTTTGACTGAAACTTTTAGCTTTCACAGTTAAATTCTATTTCCCGCCCCCTAACTGTATAATGATTTTCAAAGCATAGCTTAGATGTGGCACAAGGCCTAGCGTATGGGGCACCCAGTGAGGCTCGAACTCACTATTCTGTCGTAATTGTTCTAGTGAGATAAGCTTGATAACCATTACACCGCCTCGAGGTGCCCATCCCCTAACTGTATAGAAAAGAACACAGAACACACCGAGGTTGACAAGACAGGCGACCAAATATCTTACTCTGCCGAAATAAAATGAGGTAATTTTGGATTATATTGTTTATTAATTATATATATATATATATATATATATATATATATATATATTACCACTCCTATCTGCTCTTCCTCCAAACCTTCTGTAACCCCTTGCGTGCTAGTGGCTTCCAGCTTCATCTGAATAAATAACGAGTTGAGAACTGATGACATCGGGAAGGTCGTTGATGATCAAAAATAGCGTAGGTTCGAGCATAGCGCCCTGCGGTACACCTGCAGTAGTATGAAATGAACTAGAAGTGTATCCTTTCAATACGACCTTCAGTACACGATTTGTTAGGAGCGATTAAATTAAGCCAAACGTACGTCCATTGACTTCATAGGCATTGGACTTGTGGAGACGAGTAGAAGGCCATATGCTGACGAACGAATCGAGATATCTAAAGCCACAGCCTTGTCAAAATCTTGATAGAAAAATTCAGTGATGGCCGTTAAAATCTGTACGGTATATATGGAGAAACCGAAGCCATATTTTTTATCCGAAAGGAGGCCGAGTGAAGTAAGTTGCTTAAACAATTCGGTGTTGATTAGAGCATCTAATAATTTACCAAAAAGTGGTAAGAGACTAATTGGGAGATCATTCCGGTGGCCCGTAGATTCCCCACAGTTCCTAAAAGCAGGAACTACTGAGTAGACATTACAGCAAGTTAGAATGCGCGGCACTTATTGAAAAGCGCTCAATAGCAATGATAGAGCTAACATACTTAGTAGTATTATATATATATATATATAAATATATATAATATAAATAAGCGAAACATATTACATTTTAACGTTTCCTATTTGTTCCTTATTCTATCATTCTGTCTGATTCCAGTCCCTATTTGATCTACGTATATTTGATGCATATATATATATACAGTTATGTCTGATTATTTAATCAAGCGGAAAATACCCAGCATGTGATAATGAATGCGTAGTGTACAATAGAATTATTCTAAAATGTCTACCATAAATACTGCTACTATTTTGTGAGCAGCAGTTTAAGAAATAAGAAAGTTTATATATATATATATATATATATATATATATATATATATATATATATATATATATATATATATATATATATAAAATCATTTATAAATATTATAACATAAATATGTTATAGAATCACAAAAGAATTTGGGGAGGAAGGAGTCGAAGTGTCACGTCTAGCTCAACCATATCCCTCTACCACCCCCTCTCACATCCCCAGCGATAACCTTGCTTCGTGGTCAGGCTCTTTGAATCACCATATACTCGCGTTTTGATTGGTCATTCGGAATTATGTTACAGGATTCACCCTAGCGAAGGACCGTTAAGGAATTTGGAATTGTTTTTTTTTAAAAACATTTATTCTACATTCAACACACATCACTTGAAAAGACACTGGAAGTGTCGAAACGAAATGGCTATTTTTGTAGTGATTTTATAACATATTTATATAAATGATTATATCTGCTCTACTCTGTATTGAGCACTCTTTAAAGAATAATAATTGTTGGTTATTGGAATTTACTCCGTATATACCAATCCCACACTTGGGTATATATATATATATATATATATATATATATATATATATATATATATATATATATATATGTGTGTGTGTGTGTGTGTGTGTCTGTGTGTCTGTGTGGAAAATTGAGAGTGAGGGAGAGAGAGTTACATAAGATATTCATATAAATTTTATTTCCGGTCAACTGGTAAGAATTGGAAAAAACGTTTTTATCATCATGTGAATGACCCTTAACAACAAAAAACACGCAAATGCCACAGCACTCTCTAAGTTTTTTTGGGGTGCCAAAATAGATAGCTACACACCCGCAGTGAATTGGGAATTGTTCGCTAAAATCAATCCATTCCAAGTCAGTGGGGACAGGTCCAATCTATGTTTGCATGAAAAAATTACCCTAAATGTATTAATAATGCAAACCAATTAAATAAACGGTATGCCCAATGCGTTGAGTCACACACCAAACGTTGGTATATGGGTATTTATTAGTATATATTTCTTAGCTCTCTCTAATCACATTGAGCACTATTATGTCGACACCACTTGGCTTACCAACATATGCACGCCAGCTAATATCTAGTTATTTCATTTACCTAACCACACACACACACACACACACACATACACATATATATATATATATACATATATATATATATATATATATATATTATATATATATATACATATATATATATATATATATATATATATACATATATATATACATATATATATATATATAATTAGGAAATCAGCAGATTCCGCTACTTTGGTTGCAACTTTTTGGTATCATTCGGCATTTCGGGCAAATGATTTCCTGACCCTATATTTTTAAAAAAATAAAATTAAAAATAAATTAATGAATAAGAGCAAGACGTGAGGTGTGGTAGAAGATGAGGATAAGGACGAGGTGGGGGAACGGAAAATTAAATGTATTGGAAATATATCAGTAGGGGATTAAATGAAGTATACATACGTTCTTTTTATCCCACGTCAAATTAGATTCATTTGAAGTGGGATAAAAAGTATATTTCATAAACCGGGCCTCTCACTCTGTAATCCTCTCCATCGTGTGGCTTTTGGGACTTTGAGAGTAAGCATTATTTCAAAAAAAAAATTAAGCTATTAAAAAATCATTAAGAATGGGATATAAACAATATTAATTTTTTCATGGACTTTTTAATCCGCCATTATTTATAAACGTGATTTTTAATGGGTCCACGTTTTTTTAGTTGATATCTCGATTTTTTTTTTTTTTTTTTCAACAGTGAAATTAATCACAACGAGCCTAGATCGAGAAGTATGACTAAAGAAATATTGTGCCTCCCAACAGGTATCGAATCAGTATCGATTTTTGCACCGGGGAGAACAACTCATATGTACCGACAAAAAAATAACGTTTATAGTAATAAGAAAAAAAAATATTAATACGTAAATCATTGTTTCAGAAAAGCTTTCCAGCAACATTATTCTCTGATTTAATCTGAAAGCGTTGAAAGTGAGAAGAAGGTTGACGAAGGCGTGAAAACGAGGCAATAAAGCGTAAAGGGAAGGAGTTGAGGAAAAGCACAGGAAGGAATAAAAAATGTGTAAGTAGAAAAAGACCGGTTCCGATCAAAATATGTCCTCCAAATAGCCCCACCCCAATCAAAAACATTATATATATATATATATATATATATATATATATATATATATATATAAAAGGGTATTCCCCCCTTATATATATATATATATATATATATATATATATATATATATATATATCTGTATGTAAGGGGAGACTACACTTTTCTCAGTGATAAATGCGAGCAAACGATACGGTGGATAACAGGGCGCACGATGTTGCTTTGGGGATAATCATGGCCGCGCTGATTATACACTACACCCTGAAGGATTATCTTTGGGATGTGGTGAGATAATAATACCGTTTACATCGGGATTTAATAACAGAGGCCGAGTTTACTGCGGGCGTTGCGATTGAGGGATGTCGGTAAATCGTTACGGCACGAAATGATAAAGGGTGGAATGGAGAGAAAAACATTGAACGATGCAAAAGAAAGAGACGGAAAGATAGAGGGAGTAACATACAAAAAGTAAAACCGTTTGGCGGCTTTAATTAAAATAGAAGAAATATATGAATTAGTATCGTTTAGGCACGTATAACTACGCACATATAAAATATATATATATATATATATATATATATATATATATATATATATATATATACATATATATATATATATATATATATATGCATCTGTCTGTGTGTGTGCGTATGTTACTATGTGTATGTGTGTAAAAATTCAGATATAACTAAAATATATATCTGTAAAAGTACAAGATGAATAAAGACAAAGAAAAACTTTGCCGACGTGTTTTGACTTGTTGCAAAATAAAATCATTATATTTGCCTTGATAAAGTCCATATGAGGATAAAATGCCTTGGCCAAGCAAAATTTTCCTTTTGTTTTTATTCATAAATATATATATATATATATATATATATATATATATATATATATGAAGAAATATAGTTCAAGGTATGCTATATTTATGCGATAAAATGCTCAGTATCAGAGATAGAACGCCTGTAAATATCAAAGTAAACATTGAAGTCAGCACTCAGAGTCAATTGTTTCTGGATATTTATCACGGAAACTGAATTTCGAGTTAACACAGCTTTTCAGTTTTTGCTTCGTAATTTCTAGTTAGTAAGAATTGGTCCGGTGTATCAAGAATAAAACCTTCGATTTCAGCTTTTAACCCTGCACTACGTAAACACTGATAGAGACGGGGTTTGTCTGCATCATCTTGTCTGGTACGGGCAGAGTATTTACCATGAAGAGCCTTATCTTGCCATCGTTTCTCCATTTGGTACATTGCATTTGCTTTTTTCTATTATTATTGTTATTGTTTTTATTTTCTTTGATATCTGGCGTTTGCACATTTCTTTCCGGGTCCCGCCCAGGGACCTAAGTTTAGAAATGGTATCATGACACTTTCCACTGCAAAAAAAAAAAAAATACATAGATAAAGCCCTTCGTAAAATGTGGTCTGTACTTGTCAGAATAATTTTTTGTATCTCTTTGAGGCATGGACTTCCAGGGATCCCTTCAATCAGCCTACTGGAATCTTTTCCAACCAATCCTAAGGCTCCAACTACAACAGGGATTGTTGATGTTCCCATGTGCCACATTTTTGAGATTTCTATTTCAAGGTCCTTATATTTTGACAGCTTCTCGAATATCTTCAAAGATACATTGCAGTCTGCAGGGACTGCCACATCAATAAGGAAGCATTTTTTTTGTTTGTGATCTTTAATAACAATGTCTGGGCGGTTGGCTTTGATTGTTCTGTCAGTGTGTATTGTGTAGTTCCATAGAATTGTAACAGGTCCTATCTCCGTAACCGGGTCTGGGTGGTGTTCGTACCAATTTCTTTCAGTTTCCTTCCCGTAGAAGTTGCAAATTTTCCAGTGCAGATATTGGCCCACTCTGTCATGCCGGTTTTTATATTCAGTGGGTGCCAATAACGTGCAACCTGATACAAGATGATCAATGGTTTCTGGATATTTATCACAGATTATTATTATTATTATTATTATTATTATTATTATTATTATTATTATTATTATTATTATTATTATTGTTGTTATTGTTGTTATTCATTTTTGTTCGCTTTTACTTTGCCTAGTTTTATTAAATTTGTTTAGCAGTTATGTAGTTAGGGAAATTACTTTTAATTAATGTTTTTTTATCATTTCGAATGTATTATAAAATATTCTACATGGATGATGGAGAAATCATTTCGGAACGATAGAAGTATTTCTCCCAATAGACACTGTATGCATTTCAAGTCTATAAATCGACCATTCGCCCTTGCATGGAGTATTGCTGCTATATATGGTCTGGGGCCCCTGCTGTTTGCTTCAGGGTTCTTGATAAGATCCAGAGACGGATATGCAATGTGATTGGCCCTGATCTGTCATCTCGTCTGCAGTCGCTCTCTCACAGACGCGATGTTGCCTCGCTCTGCCTTTTTTACAAATACTTTCAAGGTAATTGCTCCGAGGGGCTGCTTTCGCTTGTCCCTAGGCCTCGTTAATTTAAACGTCCTACGAGGCTGGCATCCCGTTCCCACCCCTTCACCGTTGAAACTGTTAGATGTAGACGTCTCTTCTACTCCAATAGCTTCATGTCTCGCACATCTCGCCTATGGAACTCCCTTCCCTATTACTGTTTCCCTGACAAATACAATCTCCAACTATTTAAGTGTAGCTTCAATCGACATCTCCAGTTGCCTTGATCTATCCACTTCCCTTCTCCACATCCTTTCATCTTTCATTCCTATCTGCTCTCGCTCCAAATCTTCTGTAACCCCCTTGCCTTGATCGACCCTCTGTCTTTCTCTTTCTCCACATCTTCTCCTTTACCACTCCTATCTGCTCTTCCTCCAACCCTTCTATAACCCCTTGCGTGATAGTGGCCTCCAGCCTTGCTTGGGGTGATACGCTTAAAAAAAAAAGTATTTGCCATTATGCAAATACACGTTGCTTATAAGCTCAGAGAACACAGAGACACTTTATTTCATGACTCTCTCGGCGGCAGAAACTGCGGTGATTATTAACATGACTGACTTCGTGTCAAACATGATTGCTATTCGATGAGTTCTGAAATGTTCGCTCTCCGAAAGATTTCCCAAAATCTGAGCATTTTTGAAGGGTTTCCTGGCACGGCTGAGAACTTACATAACCCCTATCTTTGTTAATCGGAGCCTGTATGTATGTACTACTATCGACACTAGCGACCCAAAAAGTTATGCCTAGAGACGTTAGACACCGGATACTCAGATGATACTATGGTAATGGCAGACACCGGAAGAAAAAATCGGAAACTCCAAAACAAATGAGGAAAGGGAAGAAAGGGATAACAATCAATTGTAAAAAAGCAATATATATTGTTACAAAGAAGAGGAACAGTCAGTTACACTTTGGAGGCGTGGAAATTGAGCAATTATTAAATATATATATATATATGCAAAGTATAATAACAGAAAAATATGGAATCGAAAAACGGAATCACATTGGAAGATCAAAATGCCTTCCAAAAGCTAAACAGAGCATTAAGTAATAGGAAAATCTTGTTAGAAACAAAGAAAATAGTGATGATCAGATCCGTGATATCATTCTTCTTCTATGCCAGTTAATACTGGACAATTTCCTTAGAGATGAAGAGAAAACTTGAAGCAACGTGTATATTGTTCTAGAAAGGAATGCTGAGAATACACTAGTATACATATGAGTCACGAGGATTCCTTAATGAAATTAAAAAAACAAACAAACACTTATTCTTAGAAGTAGAAAGAGACTAATGAAGATTCTGGGGAACATAAGAAATAAGGAGAACTTTGAGAATTTGGAGAATTTGACACTCGCGTGACAGAAATAAAGGTAGATGGAAACACTGAGAAAATCATCGAACAACGAGTGAGGAGGACAGTACTTTTTTACTATCCTTCACACTCCCTGAGTTACAACAGACAGGAGCTTGTAGCGAGCTATGATCAATCACCTCTGGAGGAGATACGCCTCATAAAAAAAGAAAGAAGTCAGTACTCCTCTTAGTGTAGTCAGAAAATGACAACATGTCTTAGGTAACTCCACGAAAAGTAAACAAAAAGAACATAGCATGATGAAAAAGACGTGGGGTCCAATTAAAAAAACAACAACATGATTTGCATTCCTCAAAGCCTTGTGCTTTTAACCATTGTAATCACTAAAACCGATGCGATCGAATTTCTAGAGTTTTCATAAAATTAGTTATAGTGGGGTAATAAATATAAAAAAAATAATTCTGCCATGACTTTAATAAAAAAAACATATTTATAATAATTTCCATCATCTATGAATAGTTTCATTAAATTCCGACAATTATTTTTATTTTTGCAAGATTTTCCAAATTAATGTGTCATACAAAAAAAAAACGTACGAAAAATTGTATATGTTATTTAGTAGTTCCGGTGATACAAAGAGATACAAGGTTTTTTTAATCAAAATTTAGAATGTTTTAAAAAGAAGTAAAAATTTTAAAAAATAATTAAAAAAAACTTTGGTCTTTCGTCTTCATAATAACATAAACATTTAGACGATAAAATTTTGTTTTAGTCAAGTTTCGCGTCTTTTTTAGCGATTTCGTGGAGTTACCTAACATATCTAGTACTCTATTTTCGGCTTGACCGGGCCAGTTGTCACGATGAAGCTCGATCATGTTGATTAACTTGTCACAGACGGCAGTTGATTCGATGTGTCGTCCTCTTCTACACGGCGTACTTCTCTTTTTACCACCAACAATTGTTGATTTACCTCTGTTTTACTTCTCGCTTTTCTCTTTTTTTCTTTATTAATATCTTTTTTCATTTCTTTATTTTTCTTTTCCTTCACCTTCTACTTTCTTTTATTTTCTTCTTTTCTGTCTTTCTTCCTATTCTGTTTCTTTCCTCGTCTTTCTTTAAGTTGTTATTATTTTTTTTTCATATCAGGTTTCCCTTCATTTTTATTCTTTTTTCATTATTGCTTTCAATGGTTTTCTTCTTTTTCATATTTCCTTCATTTAAAAAAAAAATATTTCCCTCTTTTGTATTTATTTTTCTCTTCTTTCCCTTTCTTTATGTTCTCGTTTTTCTTTTCTTTCATTCCTGCATTTTCTGTTTTATTTCCTTATTCGTTATTGCCTTAGCTTTTCGTTTTTCCCTTTCCTCATTTTTTTAAAACTTTTGTTGGATTTCCATCATTTTTATTTTTTTCTACTATTTTTCCTTTATATTTTTTCTTTATAGTTTTTACATTGTCCTCTTCATTTTTTCCTTTATTTACATTATTTTTTCTTGCCTGCGTCTTTCTTTTTCGTTTCTTTCGTCTTTATTTTTACATATTTACTTCCTTCGTCTTCATTTCTCATTTGTTATATCTTCCATTTTTTCGCTTTCTCCCGCTTCTTTATTTCCTTCATTTTCCATATTTCCTCTTCTCTAATTCCTTCATTTTTATATCCTTCATTTACATTCCGTCATCTTTTTACGTTTTTCCTTGTCTTTATCTCTAATATTTTAAGTCCTTTACCTTTTCTCTTTCCTTCATTTTTACTTCCTTCCTTTTCTTCATCTCTCACTTTTTTATACTTTTCTTTATTTTATTTCTTTCGTTGTTGTTTCTTTTTCTTTATTTCTTTTTTTTTCAATCCTCTCTCTTTGTTATTTTTCATTTATTTCTTCCTACCGCTTCTTTATTTCCTTAATTTTCAATCCTTCCCTTTCTCTCTTTCCTTCATTTTATTTTACTTCCTTCCCCTTTTTGTTTCCTTCCTTTTCATTATTTCATCTTGTTGACTTCCGTGAATTTTTACTTCTTTTCTCTTCTTTATTTTCTTCATATTTACTTCTTTTCACTTCTTCGTATCCTTCAGTTTAAGTTTTTCTGCGCTTGGATTTTTCATTTTCTTTCCTTCTTCTTTATTTTTTCATTATATTTATTTTTACTTATTTTCCTTTTTTTTCCGTTCCTTTCTTTTCTTAATTTTAAACATTTCTTCTTCACTTAAATTCATTTTGTTTTCTTTCCTTCGTCTTTTCAGCAAAAATCATTTCATTCTTTACGGCAGAGAATGGAATTTTATATAATTAATAATATAAAGAAGATTTTCGTATTTGCTAAAGGCTTCTACTTCGAAGAAAAATAAACTTACGGAAATATCCTTATTTCCAGCCCATTCTTGCTCCAGGGAAAAGTTTGATATGCCATTTTTGATCTTTTAAGAGAATATAGAACATTCGCAAATGAGGAGCGCAGTCTTAAGAATCTTTCAAATCAGTGTGAAGTAGATTTGGTGATATGACAGAAGTTCCCACCTATGTTCAATTGTTTTCTTCTGTTTTTCATTCTGTCTGATATTTTTCTGCCTCTGAGCAGAAACGTACTTGATATAAGAAATGGCGCGACTGAAAATGAGGAAAGATACGCTAACTAAACAGAACTGGCAAACTTTTCAAAACTTTGAAAGGCTTCTTGGTAGGGCCGAGAACTTGTATAACATTTATACGTATTAATCAAAGAATGTATATATTTAGTAATGTATACAGAGCCATTCTAAAAAAAAAAAAACTTTATAGGCAGGTTAGACATAGGATACGGAGATGAGACGATGTTAATGGAAGACACAGAAAAAATGAAGCGGTTTCAAGACAAGATAGCAATGGAGAACGGTGAGAAAGGATTAACCCTTAACTCCAAAATGAGAAAAGAGTCTTGTTAGTAAAAGGTGGGTTCAATATAAAAGCTACAAATTTGGGACATTGAAATTAGACAGTTACACAAAAGTAAATATCTGGCATTAATTTGGAGGTTTTATTCTTCCTTTTAAAGCAAGTCAATTAAAATAGCAGAATGGCAAAAATATGATTAACATACAACAACGATCTGTATATCGTGCAATCAGAAAGTTTCTTTGTTTACATTAATCAGAATAGATACAATTTTATATTAATTTATTTATTTAGATTTGATAAAAATTCTTATTCATTTATCAAAAAGATTCTTAAGCCTAGTACACGAACCATCAATTAAAGTTACACTATTACTAACCATGGGTATATCATACCCGATTTTGAAAATATCCCCCCCAAAAAATTAAATATAATTATTTATTTTAAATATTTTACATGCAGGCACTTCAAACTTTGTACTTTGAGTTAACATTAATAGGAGCTGAGAAACATATTATTTAAGCAAGAAAATCAGGTACTGAAAATTGTAATTAAAAATAGGAAAATTTGCGCTGGGTACTATATACCCATGGTTAGTGTTCTAGGGTTAATGTAATATTCACTCGCCAAAAATTATTCTTACAATCTAAAATATGTTTCGGTCCTAAGTGACCCACAATAATTCAATCAATCAATTAATGAAACTCTTTCATTCCAATTCCTTAGGTAGGTTAATAACTGTTACCACCTGTCCGTCTTGACTACGATGTCCTGAAAGTGTAAAATTCTCTAAGACTTCTTTCCTCATTTCTGTGTTCCAGAAATTTTAAGTGTCTCGATTTAATTCTAGATATCAGTGTCATTTTAGTTTTCGCTTTCCAGCTTCCACGTTAGTCATATGTTCCCTCAGGGCATTAGCACAAATCTTCACTTATTACCGCTCACTACTCTTTTCTCAAGTGAACCGGAATATTTACTGTGAAAAAACCACTTGCATATGGATATTTGAAAGGGAATTAAAACAAGGCTGCGTCTGCTCACCGGATTTATAACCTATATGGCGAGACGATCCAAAGAGAACGGGAAGGCCTATGAGGATTTATTAGTGGTGGACACAATCTTAACAGCATAGTATACGCAGTCGACAACGTGATGGTGACAGACACAGAATGGAAACGGTAGGAACGACTGCACGAGGTAATAAAGGAAAGTGAGATGAAAGGACTAACCATTAATGGTAAGAAAACGTCTCCAATTCATAGCTTTCATCTTTGGCTGTTCCTCTTGCTGAAGGTCATATAATCTAAAATGAGAGCTATGAACTGGAGATGTCAGAATCAAGAAAGTAGAGAAATTTAAATATTAAGATGTGTTATATTAGACGACCAAGGATGCGACTTGAAATCCGAAGGTGCTTTGAAAGATACATTTCAGAAACAAAAAAATATTAAGAAACAGGAATCCTCTGAGTACTCAACAGTTATGCAACGTAAGCTTTCCTATATGAGAGCGAATACTGTACAATGTTCTTACAAATGAAATAGAGAGTCGATGCACAATCGAGGTGGTACTACTCAAAGATACAGAAATTACAAAAGACCGAACAAAAGAAAATGGAAACTAAAAGATTAATTGCATTATTTTTAATCATTTCAACCGAAGCAGCGCGATAATGCAACCAAAACACCAGGGGTTACTGAGAATGAAAGGGAATTTAGTGATGAGAAAGGACAATAAAGTAACAGGTGTCAGGAAGGCAGAATATGGCGATTGACGTTGCAATTAATTTTTAAAAAATCTCAAGGGGACAGGAAATCAAAAACTTACAGCTACATCTATATATTTCAAAAGTAAGAGAACTAATTTTCCAATCTAGTATTACGCTTAAATTCATGTGCTCTATGTAACAAGGAGTAGATCTCATTAGAAATGTTACCATGAAAATATTTATAGAAAAAAACCCAAAGAGAACGAATGTCACGTCGGTGGGAAAGTGACTGAGGTCGAGATGCCACGTCAGGACCAATAACATTACAGATTTGGAATCAGAAAGCGACAGTTGCAGTTTCTGGGACACATAATAAGGAAAGAGGACGTGGAGAATTTGACACACATAGGACATATTGAAAGCAAGAGGAGTAGAGGGAGGGGCATCAATTAACCTACAAGATGAGTTTTAAATGGATGCCAAAACTGGGACTTGGAAAGAAAGTAAGTGTTGAATATTACTTAGAGTTAGAAAAGACAGGATGATGAGGAGAGCCTTGATCGCTCACATCATGAAAACGCATGCCGTATAAATTAAGAAAAATCATCCAGTTTAATGTAATGCACACATAAATACACACTTACACTCACGATCACCCACACGCGTATACATGTGTGTATGTATGTGATAAAATGGCTGATATGAAATGTCCAAATAAAGTATGCAAGATGAATCCCTACAATCACCGAAGTTAAGCAACATTGAGCCTGGTCAGTACCTACATGGGTGAACGCTTGGGTAATACCAGGTAATATAAGCTTGGATGTCCGGGTGGTGTAACGGATGATGGCTCGGAATTGTCATTCGGAGAGAGGAGCTCCAATTCCCTTTGGGTTCGTTATATTCAGTTATGCGCAAATACCTTTGAGAAAGGTATGAATCCATCTATAATCACCCAGCTATGGGTTAATTAGTAAGCCTTGTATCACTAAACAATTATTACCTTAAAAATATTCTTACAATATGAAAATATTTTCAGCTTTAAACAACCTGAAATGAATTGATAAGTCATAGAAAACGAATCAATCAATGTAAGATGAAGAGACGTGAAAACTAGCTGAATTTAAAAAATGCTATGCTATTTTGTTGCCAACGTTTACTTCACTAATAAAATCATAACAACTGGAAAAAAAAGCAAACAAACTAAGGCAAAATTCCAACTTATAAACCTTCTGGTTAATTTGAAATGTTAGGCAAAATTAGGTAACAAATCCGTTGGTATATAATCCAAGTAGATCTGCATTTTTTCCTAATAGTCTTAGGGATAGGTGTAACATATGTTTAGATGAAAAAATTAGAATAATAAATTACAATAGCCAAAGCCAACTGTTGAATCAGAGGGATGAATTAGTTTTAAAATGTTGACATAAAAACAAATTCAAATTTTCATAATATAGGTTTGAATTAATTAGTTGCCATATTTCCATAATAATCACTCACCTCTAACTCTTCAAATGTCGAAAGTATACCTTATTATAATTTCTATATTTTTATATTTCTCCCTCAATAACCTCTTTAAACTATATTAATTATAATTTATAAACTGGCTCTACTGTAATATCTCCCCAACTCTTTTTCCATTAAACCCTTACAACCTTTTATCTATATTTTAGACCCCTTTTTATTCCTCTTTTAATTTTAAATTAAAATTCCAAATTGATGTCATAAGGTTAATTTCGGTTTTAATTTTATAAAAGTTCTTCCACCTTCGCCTGTGCCTGTCTCGTTGCTTTCATCTGACTGAAAAAGTGAAATGGATATATTCTGTATTAGTTTTTCGTCAGGTTGGACTTTTAGCTTTCACAGTTAAATTCTACTTCCGCCCCCTCTTGATTGTATAGACACGAACCCAGTCCACACCGGGGTTGATAAGACAGACCACCGATATCTTCGTCTGCCAAAATAGGCTATTCTCCATATGAGGTAATTTTGGATTTTATTGTTTATTATATATATATATATATATATATATATATATATATATATATATATATATATATATATATATATATATATATATATGAATCTATTAGAACAGTATTTTTCTATTTATACAATTTTTATTAAACGACAACGTGAGTTCTTTGTTAATTATAATACCTTGAAAAATCTTTATATATTTTGGACCATATGTAAAGGTTTTAAAATTGTCCAAAGTCCTGACTACGTTCAGAGTTCATGTGACATTATGAAAGGATTTGGGAGGATTTGTGCAATGTCGGATTACTCTTTCTTAAATAACACATCTACACGTCAATTCCTAGTATGTTTTCTTAAACTTGATAAAATTTACTGATCTTATTTGTTTTTCTGCGTTTATTTCTAATATTTTCATATATTCCATAAATTAAGAAATATTCAAATGACTTATCTGGTTAGCCAACTCAAGAGTCTCGTATGAAAACACTCATCATGTCCAGAGGTTTTATAAATCTATTATTATCAGGTCCTATATTTATACTCTTTGTGAGAAAATGAACATTAATTCCAACATTCAAATTTCAAACTTTTAACAAGCACATTAGTTGGAAACTTCACAAAGTTTAAACTCTGCTTGGAGAATAATATAAGCTATAATTACCTTCCCAGATCAAAACAAACTACTAAATAAACGATCAGAACTAATTTCAAAATGCAGACACGAAAACAAATTTTTCCTACGTTTCTTAAAAATCGAAAACTGAAAAGAATAAATAAGAATAAAAATAAATAAGCAAAAACATATAAAATAAATTAATCCAAATAAATAAAGTAAATAATAAACAAATTAACAAACGACTCGTGCCAAAATAACCGTTAGACCACAAAAATCAATAAAAAAAAACTGCAAGCTCTTCTTGCAGGCAAAAATAGCTATAATTACATTCTCAGACCAAACAAATTACTAAATAAACGATTAGAACTCATCTAAAAAACTTTACTACATTACTTTAAAATCGAAATCTGAAAAGTGTCTTCCACTATTTTTAACCTTTTCGACATGTAGATGATGATGATATTATATTTGTGTTGTCAACAAGTATGTAACAAATGGTGTCCGGTAGGTGCCCATGAATAATAAAATGAGATCAAATTGAGCTATGGTCAGAAAAGTGTAGAGTAAGTCTTCGTGTCAAATATGTTGTAGTGTGACCTATATAAAAATAATGGAATCCTTATTAATAAAAACAAAAAAAAAACAGCACTCAATAATATCAACTATGAACATGGACACCATATCTTATATCCGTGTTTTGAAAATGAAAACATTATATAAATACATACATGCAAGAGACTATTTCTTGTTAACAGATAATATATTTCAACCATGAAAATGGCTGAATGTATCGCCGAAAGCGCTAAAAAGAACATTCGGACAGATTAATACAATTTATAAATGAAAAGAAAAAAATATTAAATCACAAGTGAAATTGTATGAAAAACTAAAACTGTCGTATTCAATGAAAGGTGCATGAAAGAAGGATTGCTGCCTATATATATATATATATATATATATATATATATATATATATATATATATATATATATTGAATTGGACAGAGTCCGACAATTTATTTAAAGACATTTATGATATGTTTAACGTTCTTTTTATAGATACAAGTATTTAAGCAAATGCTCTGTTTATAACAGTATTAAATAACATTTACCAGACTGAATATCCGAGAAAGTTTAAAGATAGTAAAATCGGCCTTGCTAACCGGACGCTTCTCTGTGGCCGAAGAGTTAAGGCACGTCAAGCGAAATGACTCTTCCGTATAGGATACAGGTTCAATTCCTGTCGGAGAACAAAAATTTTCGATGAAAATTTCTCGGATATTCAGGCCGGTAAATGTTATTTAATACTGTTTATTATAAACAGAGCATTTGCT
>OZ038482.1:56026249-56033749 GCA_964036315.1 Acanthosepion esculentum | reverse complement strand
CTTAGTCCATTTCGTATAGTGTGAGGTCTTTTGTATTTCAAGTTATTTTTGTGTATATATATCTGTTAGAATGAGCTGTCAGTATTATTTTCATTTATTGCGTAATTTTGATGAGAAGTTATCTATTGCACCCTGTATAGATTAGTCTGAAAGAAACAAAAAAGAGTCAGAATGTAGATTTATCTAAGAATGAAAACGTTAATAAAATTACGTAATTCTATTTAAGAAAGAAAAAACTTTGACGATCACCCGTCTTCTCCTGAAGGGATAAAAGTCATTATTCAGTTCTATTGATACTGGGAGGTCCTCATTATTTCCTCCACTTCACCATTTAACTTTACCTTTATTTTCTTCTCTTTCTTCAAATGCCGTCACATCCATTTTTCTCTTCCAATTCTTTTTCATTTCCTTCACTTTATACCCATTATTTAAGAAAAATAAAGGACTTTCTGAAAAGTTATCAACCTGGCCGATTTACAGGCATCTTCTGTCTTATGCAGTGTCCTTCTGGGAAGTAGAAAATCCTATTTCTCCACAATTTCCAACTATCGGCTGCTTAAACAGCATTTGTTCCGTGACTAACCCTTCTAGTCCATGTTCTGGCATCTATTTACACATGCTCTTTACATAGGTTAATCGCTGTTTTCCTTTGCTCTTTTTTGCCTTCAGTATGACCTGTGAGAGTCAAATTCCCCAAGCTCTCTTTCATCATTACGCATCCCCCAAATTTCAAGTGCCTCTTTCTGATTCTAACTACATGTGTCCAATTTGATGTAATTATTCTGAAAACTTCCAGGGTGTTCGCATTTTATGTCCATGCGTTCTTTTCTTTAACCATATATCTGTTTCCGTAAATCTCTTCATGTGTAAAAAAAAAAAAAATTCTTCAGTATTCATTGCCATATGAGAGCATTGATACTACATAGAAGCTCATCACTCTTTTTTTGTTCCTAACGAAATTTATCTCCTTCTAAAGTTTTTGCTTTGCGTTTGGAAAGTTTGGAAATCATCTGTCGTTATTTCAATGCAACTTTGGATTTCTCTGCCACATATTTCATCATAGTGTTTTTTTTTTAAATCGTTTCACCCCCAAGCAAGGTGATAAAGCCACTAAGACGCAAGGGCTACTGGTAGTAAAGGAAATTAATAAAACGTTTTTGAACAATCAAATAAAATGATTTAAAAAGACAGAGAATGGCAATTGATGTTGCATTAAACTTTTTGTATATCGTAGTAAACTAGAAACCAAGAGGTCGGAGCAGAGATACACAGGCGACACGTGTGAGAGAAGAAAATATTAGAATAGAACTTACGGTTGAATCTAGAAATTTCAATAGTAAAATTATAAGATCTAGCTGCCAATCTAGTACTGCGCTTAAATTCGTGAAGTCATAGTATCAAAAAGAAAAGCTGATGAAATTATTTTTAGAAAAATCAGAGGGAATTTACGTTACGGAGGTGGGGAAGTCATTAAAGCCGAGATGCCAGGTCAGAACCGATAATAGTGTAGATTCTTCTTTGGATTTTGTCACTAATATACATAGTAGAAGCATGAAATCCAATGTTAAAGTAATATTCAGTGCACTGGTAATAAAATACCTATGAACATACAAGATAGATTATGGTGGAAAAATTGTCTCTCAGGACACAGTAAACCAATAACAGCCTTGGCATGGGAATCCTGATTTTATAAAGTATCTGAGGCCGAAAAATTTTCAGCACCCACTCTACGCTTTCGTTTTTTTGTTGTTTAAATATTTTAGTTTTTCCTTGTATGTCACTATTGCAATGCTTTTGGCACCGATTCTCTTGCTTTTTTTTTCTTTTTCCTACAATTTTTTTCTCCAATTTTCGGCGGCTTTTATTCAATTCCATTTCGTCTTCCTTCCTCCCGACACTTTTATTTTCAATTGTCTTTCTTTGTAGCCTTTTCACTCTGGTCTCATTCTTAGTCTAATTCATCGTCTCTTCAACATCAACGCTTGTAAGGTACACAACTCCAGATTGTTTTGATTCTCACACCAGGTGGCATTACTGTTCAAACACGATGTTCTAATTTGATTTCGCTGGAAGTGTTTTATCTAAAAATACGCCGTGTCACCGTAATTTGCGTGAATGGGCTTTCTCTATGCGTCCCGGGAACACACAGTCCCGTCCCTGCTGTAAACTGGATGTGTGAAGTGGGCTCTAGCAAGCCAAACCATCAGACTGCAATGTTTGGAAAGTCAATACACTGCGTTGACGGATTTACTCTTTATCTTGTTAGCATAAAGAATTAAAAATGCAAAAAAGTAGAAGCGAGATAAAAGAGCGGGGACGCAGAAAGGGGGAGAAGTGTTGACTGTGGAAAAAGGAATAGATAGATGTGTATGAATCGAAAGAATACGTAGGGGCGTGAATGATTCAGTTTGTAAATGTAGGATCATGGGTGAGAGGTGAGACTCTGTTGACCGAGGTTCTTAAAGATAGTGGGAAGACGATGATGGAAGGTCACTGAAAGTAAAGAAGAGGAGTGGAGTTGCTTATCTATACCGGATGAGACAGCGTTGTTATGCGACTCGAACACCGATGTAAGGCTCTGATGACTTTCATAGTTTTCTTTCCTTCTTTTTTTATATAACAACGATGTATACTGATTGGAAAAGAGAAAAAAAACGGAATGTGCCTAAAAGAAAGGACAAAAGAAAGAAAGACAGACAGAGAGACGGAGATAAATAAATAAATAAATAAAGAAAGAAAGAAAGAAAGAAAGAAAGAAAGAAAGAAAAAGGGAAACGAAAAATAAAAGAATAAGAAAAAATGAAGGCAGGAAAGAAGGAAGCAAAGAAAGAAGAAATGAAGTAAAGAAAAGAAAGGAGGAAAAAGGAAATGAAGACAAGGAAATGAAGAAAAGAAAACGAAAAGAAATAAAAGACAAAAAGAAGGAAAGAAAGAAAGAAAGAAAGAAAGAAAGAAAGAAGAAATGAACAAGAGAAAGAAAAGAAGAAAAGGCAAAGAAAAGAAAGAAGGGGTGAAGAAAAAAGAAATGAAGAAAGAAAGGGAAACGAAAATATATGTGAGAAGAAAGAAAAGAAGGAAAGGAAAAAGAAGAACGGAATGGAAGAAGAATTGAAGTAAGCAAAAGAAAGATAGAAAGAAAAAAGTTTAAAGAAAAGAAAGAAAGGGAAAAGAAAAAAAGAAAAAGGAATGGGAAACGAAAAAGAAAGAGAAAAGAAAAAGTTAATAAAGAATGATAAAAAGGAAAACGAAACGAAATAAAAGAAAGGCAGCAAAGAAAGGAAGAAGGGAAGAAAGAAGAAATTAAGTAAACTAAACAAAGAAAGAAAGGATAAAGAAAAGAAATCGAAAAGAAAAAGGAAAGAAAGAAAACAGAAAACGAAACGAAAAGAAAGAAAATGAGGAAGGAAGGAAAGAAGGAAGCGAACACTAAATGAAATAAATAGAAAAACAAAGCAAGAAGGAGTTAAGAAAAGAACAAAGGAATGAAGAAAGAAAGATAAGAAGCAAAACACAGAAAAAAGAAGCACAGAAAAAAATTTAGAAGCAAAGAAATGTGGGAAGAAAGAAGAAATAAAAGAAAAAGGGTATCAGAGAAAGAATGACTAATCCTCGCACGTAAGTAAATATAAGGAACCCAAAGGAAATTGGAACTCGACTCTCCGATGATCAATCCCGAGCCATTATACATTTTACCACATGCACATCCAATTTTACAGTACCTTATATTCCCAAGTGTTCACCCATCTACAAACCAATCACGACGTCGCATAACTTTAATGATCATACAATAACCGGTGTTCCAACGTAGTGTGGCCGTAATCTTATCCTTAAAGTGTTTAAGTTATAAACAAACAGTTACGTTCCGTCTTAGTACTTGTTAAACTCCCTCTGTTTCGTCTTGTTTCAGTCACTAGAACGAAAGGAATTCGCTAAAAGTCTTTATGGTATTATGCAAGTTTAGTATGATCTTGAATTTCGAGATACTTGTGTTCCTCTTGTTGCGTGAGTGAGATGTTATATTTTAATTTTGAGTCAATGGTTTCGCGTGGCTGAGTAGAACTAGCGTTAAATTGAGATCTGACTTGATGCAATAGTTCCCTTATTTAGGGGCTTAAAATTCATAATAGTCCTTACTTGTCCCGTAATTGAATGACCTGAGGTTGCTCCTCATTTTCACCTCCTACGGCGTGCTCGGAGTTTGTATATAATTTTACACGGAAAAGAGATAGAAATATAGTGCAGATTTCTGTTTTTGGTTTTGATTTCACCCCAAGCACGGCGGGAAGCCACTTTCTGCAATCAATCTAAAATCAGTGTTAAATCCTATCTCAAACGACCGCTGAATTGTACCAAAGTAGATTACTACTTGAAATATTATACCACATATACGTCATCGGACTGCATTTCAGGAAGTGTGTGTGGCAAAAAAAAAAAAAAAAAAGTAAAAAACGTCGATGATAATGGAATATCAAATTTATAATACAAATTGTTGGATTGGTGTAAATTTCCACCTGCTGGAATGTAGATGAATTGCTGCACAATGTAAACATTGAACTGGTGCTTCATGGAGAATTGCACCCTCAGACAAGATCGTAGTAATTACGATCAACATATATCCATCTAGTTAGCTGGCACCTCGAGGCGGTGTAATGATTAGCAAGCTTGTCTTGCTACGAACAATTACGACTGAGTAGTGAGTTCGATCCTCACTGGGGGACCCATACTTTCGGCATGTGTCCCTTCTAAGCTACGCTTGGAAAATCTCTATATTCATTTAGTTAGCGACTAGCAGGCTTGACGCTGCATGACTTGAAAGATTATACAGTAACCGGTGTTATAACGTAATATGGCCGTAAGCTTATTTTTTAGGTGTTTAAGTTATAAAGGAACATTTACATTTCATCTTAGTACCTGTTAAGTTTTATTTTCTTTTTTCTTTTCCATTTCTTTCTTTTCTTTACCCTTTCTTTTTCTTTCTTTCTTTCTTTCTTTCTTTCTTTACTTCCTTTCTTTGTTGTTTCTTTCCCCGCTTTCTTCTTTTCTTTCCCTCCCTCTTCCTTTCTTCCCTGCCTTATGTAATTGATATCGGCTCGGAGTGAGAACTCAGAGAGCCGAGTTCGAATTCCAGTCGAGTTTGTTACATTCACTTACGCACAAATACCCTTAGGTAAAGTATGAATCCATCTCTTCTCCCCTAGCTATGGGTTGAATGGCCGGACAGACTGACTTCTTTAGCCTTGGTTGGCAACCTGTCTACCGAAGAAAGAAATGGCAACCTACTACAAGACAAAATCTGTCTCGTCAGTCATGTATCGAAAGATAGATGATCGCCCAAGCGTGTATCACGTGTGGCACTTAACTGACTGACTGATATATCCATCTACCACTTTCATTGCACATCTTCTATACATTCTCTAAATGGTTAGAGAACTTAGATTCTTAATGTCAACCAGGATCAGACAAACAAAAGGTCGAAGATCGAAGTGATATTTTTGCAGTACTTTCAGAATATACGAATATAAAACAATTCAAAATTTAACAACGTACTCAATGCACTTGTGCGCCACTGTTTCCAAAGGTATTAACGTATGCAGTCAAATTCCAATTTCTTTAGTTTTGGTTTCTTGGAGACAGCATACACCAATGTTATATAACAGCCAACGACCCGAACCAACAATTCTTGATTTTTTTTTCTCACAAATTTTCAAAAATTAAATGTCCCGTGGATAATATTTTTTTTATCTGCAGTTGGGGGTATTTCTTTTTAAAGCTTTTCACCCCAAGCAAGGCTGGAAGCCACTAGCACGCAAGGGGTTACAGAGGATTTGGAGCGAGAGCAAATAGGAGTGTTAGAGGAAAGGATGTGGAGAAGGATAGAGGTTAGATCAAGGCAACTGGAGATGTCGATTGACGTTACATTTGAATAGTTGGAGATCATAGTCATCAGGGAAACAGGAATGAGGAAGGGAGTTCCATAGGCGTGAGGTGCGAGATATGAAGCTATTGGAGTAGAAGAGACGTCTACATTTAACAGTTTCAACAGTGAAAGGGTGGTAACGGGATGCATTTTACAAAGTTTTAGATAAAAAGTTGCCAGCCTTTAACTGTTGACATTGTGTTTCCGGTTCCTTCCAAATTATTTTTCTGCTCTTTCACTTCCTTTGGCACCTTGCGGCTTGGAAGCATTATCACCTTTTGCTTTGGCTGGGGAATCTTACTCTGTAACCGTTTACCACGAGTTGCTGTTGGGCCTTGTACAGGGGAAACATCATTGTGAGAATAATTTAAAAAAAAACATCCGGAAAAGTCATTAACTTCTACGCCAAAATTAATTTCTATAGAGATGCATTTATAAAATTTCTACAAAATTTCTGTGAGGATATATGTAAGGTAAAAGACTTCGGGGTCTTCACGTAAACCACGTTTAATCTCGTTCATGTAGATAGTGTTGAAATAAAAAAAATTCTGATAATGCCGGTTCATTGACGATATAGGCTGCTCAAATACAAATTTTCAAAATTTTCTTCGAATGTTCAACTTGACCCACAGATACACACTCATACAGAAACACGCACGCACGCACGCACACACACACACACACACACACACACACACACACATATATATATATATATATATATATATATATATATATATATATATAATAGAAAATGTGTATATGTACAAAATGTAAAATTATTTTTATTCCAGAATTTTTATAGAAGAGGTATTATTATTTATATATTGCTTTTCAGATTACCAAGGTATTCTTTATTATTATGTTTCGGTTGCTCTAAACTTCTGTCTTCTTCAGGTGCCTATAACAAACAAGAAACACTGCATATAATGACTGGAATATCAAATATAAGAATACTAAACATTATTATTAAATTATATTAAACTATTGTAGTGTTATAAATTGTTATATATAATTAAATTGTAATGAACGACATTTATTGGCAAATTCTGATTTTTTACAATGAGGTTCACCTAGTACAAGTTTTGGAGGCAAGTAAGTTCCACTCGAGTAGCATCTTCATGCGTACCACTTTTGTAGAAATTTTATAAATGCATCTTTACAGAAATTAATTTTGACGTAGAAGTTAATGATTTTCCGGTAGAGGGTTATTGTGTAAGAAGCATGGGGAAGATAGCGGTTACCCATAGACATGAACAGGTTAAGATTGTAGTGTATGGAGACACAACCTCTTGGGAGTCGGTTCCACAGAGCAGTGATACGCAGGAAGATGCTACTTGAGTGGAACTTACTCCTCACCAATGGAATACGGAGGGTGGATTGCTAAAATGTAAGTGTCATGGCGGGTCCTGGCCGTGAAGGTTTGACAGAGAGATTGCAGGGTGGAAAATAATGCGTCACCCACAAGGACGGGGAGACGCTTTTGGACTCTATCGAAACTGGAAAGTGAACACTGGGCAGATCCTATCCAAATATGACAGCAGCAGTTCATTTTAGGCCTGATCCGGTTCTTGTAAATGTAG
>OZ038482.1:56006249-56021249 GCA_964036315.1 Acanthosepion esculentum | reverse complement strand
TAGCCTTGGATGGCAACTGGACGAGGAGAAGGACAATTCAGAATTCAAAACCTGCGGAGGCTTTTTTGGGGACCTTTTGGCACGTAGTGCACCAGGGCTCTGTATTCGACACTTCAGAAAGTGTGGATGGTCCTGCACGAAACCTTCACCACTATAATCAAATCTGTGCTGTTGTCGGGCTCTCGGTTTCCTAGGAACTGATCTGCTTGATCCTCATACGTCGTATTCCACGGGAGAGTGGAGTATATATATATATATATATATATATATGGAACCTTATATTACTCCAGTATGTAGATTACTTCACCTACAATGTTTAACTTTTTACATTAGTTAAATCGAAATAAATATGGAGTATTGTTAATGTTAAGATGCCTTCTAAAAGCTAGACAAAGTAATAAGAAACAGGAAAAACCTTGTTAGAAACAAAGAAAAGTTTGCTGAACTGCTACGTGACATCAGTCATCCTATATGGCGGTGAATGCTGGACAGTTTCCTTACATATGTAGAAGAGACTTGAGGCAACGGAATCATGGTTCTACAGAAAGATGCTGAGATTACTAGGGATGGAACATATAAGCAATGTCTATGTTTGAAGGAAAATGAGAACAAAACGTACAATTATACTTAACATCAGAAAGAGTTCGTTGAAGTTTGGCCAATTATAATGAGGAAAGATGGCTTGACGAATTTGCGACTCACAGGATATATTGAAGGCAAGCAGACACAGACAGAAACTGCAAGTAAACTTGTTGACTTGTAAATGGATGGCAGATCATGAAGGTGAATTCATATTAAAAATGGCAAACAATGATCTATCTATCTATCTATCTATCTATCTATCTATCTATCTATCTATCTATCTATCTATCTATCTGTCTCTCTCTCTCTCTCTCTATATATATATATATATATATATATATGAGAATATGTACATGCCTAACTATATACAAACATATATACATATGCTTATATATGGAGAAAGGTAAGTGTCTCACATGCACACAGACATGAACTCTCATATACACATATACATAAACATATATATATATATACATACATATATATATATATATATATATATATATATATATATATACATATATATATATATATATATATATCGCTCAGAAAATATTTAAGCGTGACAGAGAAATATATATATATATATATATATATATACATATACATATATATATCGCTCTGAAGCTATTTAAATAATATATAATATATATATATATATATATATATATATATATATATATATATATATATATATATATATAATTGTAAAAACGATCACTTTGTGCGTGTCATAAATTGAACAAGCGATAATGTGAATTACTTTGGAGCCTACAGGGCACGAGTAATTAGGGACCCCAGCTCTCGGGGTGGACATCTGTCATATTTGAGGTGAAGTGATCCACGATCAGTACCCAGTAATTGGGGGCGCACTGCGATTCGACACGGATCTCGATTCAAACCACTTGATGAGGTCACAGACATCAGTTGTCATCCATGGGAAATTTCTAATGGAACTTCGCTCGTCTGTACATTTCTCGATTATCACCGACATCAGCCTTCTCGTCTTGGAAGGACTAAGTATCCTTGGCATGTTTTTCACCCACCCAGACCATTAGGCACGCTCTGGGTTTTCCCGATTAGATACTGAAGAAAACATTCTCTTAGTTTAACGGATAGCAAATAAATGTTTTATATGCACAAACCGATGAGGTTTTAAAGAAAGGATCGATTTGAAATTTCTTCATTAAGACAAATACTGTAATTTTAATGAGTGCTTGTAATTTAATTTGTAAATATAAAAAAATAAACATGTCTATGTTGTATATTTTAAATTAGATTCTATTTCGGCCTTTTTACCTATTAACTGCATAAACACATGTTATCTCTTGCCATCTATTTTATTTTCTTGGAAAATTAAACGAATAATTTGACCAGAATACAGTTTAATCAAAAGGATTAACAGACCTTCCTTGACCGTAATATTTAACAAAACATAAACACGTTTAAAAAACTACTGTCTAAATATACTATATATGTATACATACATACATACACACACCACACACACACAGAGACTTACATACATACATATATATATATATATATATATATATATATATATATATATATATATATATATATATATATATATATATATACTGGGTGTAACATAAAAATTGTCCAAATCCTGTAACAGAAAATTTGTCCAATTGTTAGATTAAGATCTGAACCGTTGTATATATTTTAGAAATGCTTAAAGATATCTTACTGGAATTCTCCGAGGCTTTTATAACACTATTGGATTCTACTTTGAGCAATAAGAATGCATTATAATTCTCTAAGCTATACAGAAAAACGTGATGAAATGGATCATAAACGAAAATGACATGTTTATCATTAATTAATCATATCGAAGATCGGATGCTCATGAAGTATTGAAATAAAGTTCAAATATATATTTATTATGCCAGAATTCTTCGCCAGCCTATTCAAAAATCTTTGCCTTTCTGTCCTGGAGCAACAAGATTCCTGTATGATTTCATTTTCAAGTTTTTTTTAATGCTCTTTGGACTGTCATAGCTGAAACACCTCTCTCACTTGCCAAACGTCATATGAATTGAATTGAATCTTTTCTAATTGATCTCTTTAGCTCTAAGTTGAAATGATGATTCCTCTTCGTGTTTTCTTCTTTAATGCTCTTTCTTCTTTTTTTAAAAAATTATTCACTATTCTTGATGGTTCTTGAATGCATTTTGAAGATGGAAGTCAGACTATGAATGTTGGTAACTTTATTGAAGGCCTGAATAATCGTTTTCCTCTCACCATTGTTCAGTTCGAAAGACAGTAGTTCTGACACAAAACGATTTTAAATTGCTCATTTTTAGCTGGATGACTCAAAGCGATTTTCAGTGACTCTTAAGAAAAATGGTGTCAAAATAACTAAACATCTCTCTGAAAACCTGTAAAAGAGAAACTCTATAAGTTTACTGGTGTTTTAAATATTAGACATTTTGTGGGATGGATATTTATGCTGTTACAAGATTTGGAGAAATTTGCCGTTACAACCGGTATATATATATATATATATATATATATATATATATATATATATATATATATATATATATATATATATATATAATGTAAATCTATTTAAACTCGGTGGCATCCGAGGTAAAATGGGAAAAAAGAAAACACGAGAAAACTCACCCCCCACACACATATATATATATGTGTGTGTGTGTGTGTGTATGTGTGTGTGTGTGTGTGTGTGTGTGTGTGTAAGTGTATGTATATTTAGGCAGCATATCTTTCATCAAACATGTTTCATTGAATAATATAGACATATTGGGCCTACTTAATTTATTCGTAAATCTCCTCTATAAAAATAATCTATTTAAATATAGATGTACTAATATGGAAAAAAATGAAATTTTCAGTGATATATGCCTATTATTTAGAATGCAATAAAATCAGAAAATCTTGGAAAGTGCGGAGAATTACATTCTGGTATATAGTAAAAAGCGTGCATTGGGGGAAAAGGTAAATATTCTACTTAGATAAGGAACAGATAGGAAACATTTTGAATGTTGATGTCATTTTGAGGTAGTTTCCATTTTGTGAAAATTTATCCCAATTCAACTTTTCAGATCATGGAAACTAAAAAATAAATTACTAGTATTTAAAAGCTTTTCTATTTGATTCTAATCCTATCATCGTGTATTATTCTAACCCATATTTAAACCAAGTGATATTCTATTTTCTAATTATCCCAAACTTTTATCTGTCTTTTCAGTTCCAAGAATCTGAGAGCTAGACCCGACATGTAGTTAGAAAAACTAAGATGAGTAATTTCTATACATATTCCAAATACCGAATGCTTAAGGCCATATCACGTTCAAACATCGGTTCTCCTACGATTAATGAACTTAAGCAAGCACGAACCTGCTTAGTACCTAGATGAGTGAGCGCTTGAGAATGTCAAATGCTGTAAACTTACATGTGCGGACGGTACAATGGATAACAGCTCTGAATTGGAACGCGGAGAACCAAGATCCAATTCCAGTCGGGTTCGTTATATCCACCTATGCACAGATGCTCCTGTAAAAGGTGAGAATCTACCTATTCTCCCCTATCTATAGGTTAATTAATAGGACTTGTATTAGTAAATCATTATTATCTCTCAAAGATTCTTACAATCTAAAAATATTTTCTGGCTTTGTATAACCTGCAAAAGTTTGATAAGCCGTAAAATGAAACAAGTGATCAATAAAATCCAATACTGAATAGGATTAAGCACAGATGTAGATCCTACAGTTTAGCTTAGGCTAACGAAGGGCTAATATAATGATGTACACGTTGAGGTTCGAATTTGCAACACGAGAAAGTATCTGTTAGATTAGACTTCTAGATATTGTTCTACGTTTTTGACAACCATTTCTCCGTCACATGATAAGGTTTCTATTTCTTGGTGAAATGGAAATTTCCATTTTGATTCTCTGTATCCATGGCAACAGGAGTATAATATATTTCGTTGACCAGAAAGTCCTTAGGAAGCGTAAAGAAAACACAATTTTATGGCGCAACACCAATTCTCCTCCAGAATCGGTCGCCCGTTGGGTTATTGAGAAGTTGGCTGCAAATCTCTACTCTACAGACAGCTTGTACTTCGGTGAGGGGATATGAACCTAGTTGGGGCTTCTTGTGAACAATCAATTTGATGCAATCGGTCCAGCATAGTCTGATGGGATGACGCTACAACAACTTTCGCAAGATCACTTCTGCTTGCAGAAGATTCAATTTTCAATGCTGCCACTTAAGCCTCGCTCGTCAAAGGTTGATGATCAAGGATAAAATCCCGAAGTTGAAACGTCTGTACCACCTCGAGAACTTCGACTGACTGACTGCCTTTTCATTAAGTTTCGCAAATTTCCTTCACATCATCTCTTGTAGAAAGTATTCGCAGCAAATTAAAACTCTGATTCCACTTTCTTCCAAACTCATATCTGTTAGTTGGGGCCTTCACAAAAAGGAACAAACTGCTCAGGAGCTACAAACAACCACAGCGTACGGAGGCTGGCAGTTAAATGAGTAAGGACGTTCCGGCTAACATAACTTAATGTTGCAGTTGCTCCATAAAATTTTGTTGTCTACTTTCCGCTTCCTACGTGAGTCAGGACTTTCTGGCCAACCTGGTATAATAACAATTCGTTTTTAACTGTGTATTGATTAAATATGAAAAAATGAAAGAACCTTTGTAAATGTTTTAAACACGTCCTTTTTAGCTATTTTTTCTAATTGATTAATGAACCAGGATTGTGAGCATTAACATGAAGTTCGAAAAAAACTCTCCGAGACGTTTCAAGAAAAACTTTTTGTAGGGTATTTATTTTTAGGTCTACATGTGACCACTACTATCAGGAACGAACAGTTTATAGTACTTACATCAGTAATACAGTTCAAGGAAAAAAAGCAATAGATATAACAGGGAAATATGGAAAGGAGAGAGAGAACTAATCAACTAACAGAAAAAATGAAGAAAAATATAGTTAATGATCTGAGAAACCAAAATCCGCGTAAAGTTGGAAACAAAATTAATGAAGCCAGATGTCATGGACAATGTGCTGAAATGTAGAGAAAAGTGAACGATCACCATAATATCATACACTTGAAACGAAAACAGAAGAAATGTCCTGGTCTCACGAAACACTGCGTGTCACATTTCAACCCTGACCACACTAAGTGGACAATCGCCCAGGAAATAGAACGTACACCCGTATACATTACAAGTCTGTCTCCAACCATAATCAATAACGAGCTTTGGGATGAAGTAAAGAAATTTATAACAAAAGCTAAATAAAAAAAGAAGCATCACCTGAAATTGAAGTTTAACATTTGAAATTATAGTACTGCCTCCTCGAATATAAAAATGGATTTCTCAATTTGACGACGGAAATCTGGAAACAGAAGATGGTCCCAGAAAGTGGGAGTTTATATCTAAACCTATACATTAATGCCCTATTGAAACAAACATATAGTCTTCATGACTGCCATACATACAAAGGTATATCAATTGGAAAAATTTTGTACTAAAGAACATTGTAATAACTAGACTCTCACTGTTCTATGAAAAAAGTCTGAAGTCTTTTCATATCTATCTATCTATCTATCTATCTGAAGTCTTTTCATATCTATCTATCTATCTTATCTATCTATCTATCTATCTATATATCTATCTATCTGAAGTCTTTTCATATCTATCTATCTATCTATCTATCTACTAATTTCATCTATCTATCTATCCATCTATCTATCTATCTATATGAAGTCTTTTCATATCTATCTATCTATCTATCTATCTATCTATCTATCTGAAGTCTTTTCATATCTATCTATCTATCTATCTATCTATCTATCTATCTATCTATCTATCTATCTACTAATTTCATCTATCTATCTATCTATCTATCTATCTATCTACTAATTGCTTCTATCTATCTATCTATCTATCTATCTATCTACTAATTTCATCTATCTATCTATCTATCTATCTATCTATCTATCTATCTACTAATTTCATCTATCTATCTATCTATCTATCTACTAATTTCATCTATCTATCTATCTATCTATCTATCTATCTATCTATCTACTAATTTCATCTATCTATCTCTCTATCTATCTATCTATCTATCTATCTATCTATCTATCTATCTATCTCAGTCAGTTTGCTAGTATATGTAATCATCTTCTCCCTTTCTATAACAATAACCGTCCCGACTGTCTCCCATTCTTCCACCTGCTCATCCTTACACCTGCCCATTCTTCCACCTGTCCATCTGTGTGTTTCGTCTTTTATTCAGTTGCTATGTTAATTCCCTGAGACATTTTCACGTCAACCTTGGCCCCACCGTCCAATCATCTCAATAAATAAATAAATAAAAAGAGAATAAAATTACCATGCTTTTTCCAAAAATCATTGCACTTACGAGTTGATTTTTTTTTATGTCAGGATCCGGGGTAAAATGTCCACTTGTCGAAGGCGGTAGAAATATTCCACCCTAACCCGTCCATTTGAAAAGGTGCGATATTCCCCGCTCCTCCACACAATCCAGTCACAATTAATTCTCTCTGCTAAACTGAAGAGAACTGTCACCTTCTAGTCTTGCAGTTCTTTTTGTTTTGTTTCTTCCTACGCTCTACACCTAAATGATATCTCGCGCTCAGAGAGATGCATTCACATGGTATAACGCTAGGAAGGTCTTTTTTTTTTTTAAATTCTGTGTGAGCAGCCAGCGTTTAACTTCAGAGAATGGGCGCAATTTGAATGGCAAATTTCGTCATAAGTGAACACCCCACCAAAATTGGCGCTGCACAGTATTCCAATGAAAACCCGAGATTTGACAAGTCTTCACATAAATTAAATTATTAAAAAATATCAAGAAAAGCATATCTGCTGGAATTTGTTGTCACTGTTCGAGCAGAAGTTTGGGCACCTTGCTGTGGTGCAATGGTTAGCAAGCTTGTTACCGCTAGAACAATTACGACTGTATAGTGATTTCGATCCGCACTGCGTGCCCCGAACTTTCGACCTTGTGCCACATCTAAGCTACGCTTAGAAAATCATATCTTACTCGGCCTTGTGCCACAATTTTGTAATTTTACAAAATAAATATTCTATTCGAACTGAGGTTGAATTTTAAATATACAGGGTAAATTGAAAAGTAACTCCCTATTTTATGTATGATGGACTCTCCCTTCTAACTCTGTTTTAACAAGACGGAAGAGTCCATCATACATTAAATAGGGAGTTACTTTTCAATCACACTGTATATAGGTATATATCTGTGTGCGCATATAGTATGTGTATGTATGTAACGGTTTAAACAAATAAATCACAAATATGTATGCGTGTGTATATATTTATAACCAAGAGACTCGGTTTCGAATCTCAGCATGGTTGACTCGTCAGGACGGTAACTTCTTGATGCTATCGGTCTAGGATCGCGTGCCCCAGACCGATAGCATCAAGAAGTTACCTTTGTATAGTGCCTAAAAACTATACAACGTGTTGACCCACGCCTTGTGAGTGAAATTGGGTAAACTGAATTCTTTTTGGGAGCCGTCAAATGGCTTGAGCGATTCCATCAAAAATATACATTCTTAACAGCAATTTATAGTATTTGTTCTGTTGTCCCCCAAAGATCTGAATGAAACAGAATTGAAGTAATAATACTTTGATTAAGATGTGGCAATCACCATGTATGTATACGTGTATGTATGTGAGCACGTGGCCGAGATGTTTAAACGTTCGCTTTCTGGCAATGAGACCTCGGTTCGAATCTCACCATGGTCGATTTGTCAGGAAGGTGACTTCAGAATGTGATGTGTCTGGGGGTGGAGGGCGATCCCAGCGTGGGCACCTTTGGAAAGTGCCTGAAAAAAAACCATACCACTGCTTGATCCAACCCTTGCGTGTGAAATTGGTTATACAGAACTCTTTGGGGGATTGTCAGTTAAAGCTAGCACGAAGTCGCAAGTCGTTGTGACTGAGTGTTTGAGTGTTCTGGCCTTGCTCAGATTGTTGACCACGCTAGATAACGCTTTCTCTGCCAGAAACTGTAACTAAGGCCCTCTTAGCATAGTCGCAGTATAAACAGCAGGTGGGCCCTGTGGGTGTTGAACAAACACAAATGTGCCTCAGCGGGCTCCTGTAACAGGGATTTACTAGTTGCCCTAGTAGACGATGTTTAACAACACGCCCACGTGTGTCGAATGTGGCACAAGGCCGGTTTAATGTGGGCTTTCCGAGCCCGTAGGCTCGGACAAAAATTGCCCGTAGAACCCGTATAAACGGGATCGGGGTGGTCAACCACCTCGAACGAGGCTCTGCCCTTCGACGGAGCCTCGTCCGAGTTCCTCTCTGCCCAAAGGCAGAGAGTTCCCCTCTGCCTCAGAGGCAGAGAGTTCGACCGTCTAGCCAAGTCGTCCAAAAAGGACTGGCTCGGACTAGTTGCCCTAGTAGACGGGCACCTTCGAATACGAGCAGCCAGCAATATTTTTTTTAGATGTATGTATATACTTTATGGGCATTGAAGTGCATATTCATCATCACAAGCCTCTCTGAGTAGGCCATGTCATTCGTCTTGATGACAGCGAAATAGACAAACAAATGCTCTACAATGAGTTGGTCTGTGGCACTTGACCTCAGCGTAAAACAAAGAAGTCCTTCAAGTAACGTTTAAAAGAGTATCTTGGAGACTGTCATTGAGATGATACTGTTGCTTGTGATCGATATATGTGGAGGCATATAATACCTGAAGGCACGAAGATCATCCAAGACCATGCAACGAGTTGTCCCAACATCAAATCCCAGCTAGAAATCATTGATCCAGCCACACAACCATTTACACGTGGTGAATGTGAATGGGCACGTCTCTTCAATCCAGACGTCTTTAGTCACTAGAAGAGTCATATTGGTAGACCTTTCACAAATTAGGATTAGTATTGAAATGGAAATAACTTAACGTGCAGGGTGAGTTAGAAAATTTGTCAGCCGTCACATAAGGACATTCGAGCAATCTGAACAGGCTTTACAAAACAGACTAGACACTCTACAAAACATCTTAGATTGCCTGGTTTTCAGTAAGCTTTGAGAGTCACGTACTGGCTTCAAGAATAATGATCGTTCTCACAAGAATGAAAAACGTTGATCAAGCTTTTCGTCGATGATCATACTTGTTTAAGGAATCGACAGCCATCATTTTATGGTAGTTAAAACATTTCCGCATCCCGACCATCAGTGTTTTTCTCGTGTACGAACTAGAAATGACTTTTTAAGATATAATGTAAGTATAAATTGTCCGAATGATTTTTTATACCGAGCTTTTTCACTTAATCTGCTAGACATTTAGAAGGATTTTGGTTGTTCTCGTTTAAGTTTACTGGGATGAAGGTTTATTCTCAATTTCCAAACATGGCCAGTTTATTATGGCTGGGTTCATAGTTAATGTTATTCAACGTTGTTTTTTTTTTTTCTAATAAGAAGTGCTTTTCTTTATTTGTATATGTTTTTAACAGTTAAAGGTGTGTATTATATTTGTATTTTCCATAAGTATTTTGTTTATCGAAACTGCTATGTTTTCATATTGATTTAAATGGGTCCTTATGGGGCCATGAGCCGTGCGTTGTTAGATCATCCCTCTTAAACAAATGCTGGTATTTTTTATGTAATTCTTTATGAATGTGCTTTTGTCGGGAACACATTTCCTGTGGTCTCTTTGAATTCATATATAATGTTGATCTTGTATAGTTTTGATTTCGCTGGAGAGTTGTTGTTGCTGATGTTAAGGTTGATTGATTAAAAATGTTTTAGTTAATAATTAATTTAAGTTAATTTTATTAGTGTGTTTGACTAGGCCAATGTTCTTTTTAAATATTACTCCTCTATCTGATTCATTTTCATTGTAATTTCGATCCATTTTTTATCGATAAAGTATATTAATATTATTAAAATATTTAATAATATACACATACTCTTCTGACTTACTCTAAATAATTTTACATTTTTTATTATCATCTTTTGTTCTTGTTCAGTTATCCATCCAAACAAATTCGTACATAAGTTACTCGCTGTATTCCCATTGTTTTGTTTTCAGTATGCCCTGTGAGTGTTAAAACCTCTAGAATATAGAACCGCCTTCCTCATTATGTATATTAACTGTCTCTTTCAGATTCTAAGTATAATTTTGCATGTAGTTCCACTTTTCCTTAAAACTTACTTGTTGCTAAGATGTTCTGTCTGTGGTATTCTTAGCATTCTTCGGAAGAACCACATCTCTTTCCTTTCAAGTTACTTCTTCATCCGGGAGGTGCGTATCCAGTATTCTTGCCGTCTAGAAGATTAGATATTAGTTCACATTTAGTTTCTTTATCATAGAACTTTACTCAGTAGATACAAAATACTTCAAATACCTCGGTGTATGGATCAGTAAAAACAAATTTACTAATTAAGAGATAACGAAATGTACACAGAACAGGCTGAGCTAAGGGTAGTTTCGGTCACCACCTCACGTTAACCTAAAAACTCGAGTCATGTTCTTAAACATACTCATCTGATCTAGTAAAACTGATCTCTATTAATCATTTGAGAGACGGCTTTCTGCCTTACGTCAGCATGGCTGATACTCACCTCCAGGAGAGTAATTCCTTAAGCCTCCTCGAGCTAACATATATATATATATATATACATTTTTGAATTGGACATAGTCCGACAATTTATTAAAGACATTTTTGATATGATATTTGATAGGATACAGGTTCGATTCCTGTCGGAGAACGAAAATTTTCTATGAAAATTTCTCGGATATTCAGGCCGGTAAATGTTATTTAATAAACAGAGCATTTACTTAAATACTTGTATCTATAAAAAGAACGTTAAACATATCAAAAATGTCTTTAATACATACATATATATATATATATATATATATATATATATATATATATATATATATATATATATATATATATATATATATGCAATTTTTTATATATATTATTTATATATTATATATGCGCGGTACTTATTGGAAAGCGCTCAATATCAGTGGGAGAGCTAACATATATTTAGTTGGATTGATGTGAACACAAAAACCGAAAAAGAAACATTATCTAGTTTAACCCATCATACAACAAATCTGTCAAAACAAACATAGGAAGGACATTTCTAAACTTAACAGAAAAGCACTTCCCTGAAAAGAAAAACGATTAGCAAAAATATTCAACGAAAATAACGTCAAAATCAGTTACAGCTGCATAAAAAATATTACACAAATAATAAAAAGACAAAACAAAAAAAGTAACAACCTGAAATAACGCAACGAAGAGCAGAAATAAAACAAGATGTCCATTCCAAGGAAACTGCCAACAAACGAATATATAAAGCCAAGGTAAGTGCAAACAAGAGCACAATGTACTACATCGGTTCCACTGACGGACCATTCAAGAACGAAAAACAACCACGACCTTTCATTCTCCGACAGAAAATACTCAAACAGCACTACACTATCCACATACATATGACATCTAAAAGATAGAAATATTACACCAAGAATAAGCTGTAAAATATTGAAAAACGCACCTGTCTACAACATCATTACAAAGAAATGCCTCCTTTGCCTACAGGAAAAGGTAGCAATAATTTCTCATACCCAACAAAAGAAATTACTAAACATGAGATCAGAAATAATTTCTAAATGCAGACATGAAAACAAATACCTATTATCACAATTTATGCTAAACGAAAAAAATACCAACCAACACTAGTACATAAACCACCATTGACCCTACAAACATGAAAAGATAAAATTTTCTAGTTAAAATACCATCATAATAATTATAATTATTGTTATTACCATTCCACCACCATTACTACAATCACTTCTACCACTTTATAATCACTATTTACTGCTACAATTGTTATTATCATCACCCGCTTCCCCAACAATTACTACCGTATCGAAATTACCATTGCCGCATTAGTCTACAATTACTACCGCACCACAATTACCATTACCGTATTAGTCCACAATTATACTTACTTATCCCCCACCACCTCCCAGCAAAATTAATACCACTGCATAAATACAAATAATTATTATAAATTGGAGTTTCTACAATTTACACATACGCAATCGCCAAAAACAAGAAAATAACTGGCTTCAAAATAATAAAAAATATCAGCATTTAAAAATAACTTAAAAATAAAAGCAATCTTAGCTACCATAGTCTTATATATATATATATATATATATATATATAATATATATATACATATATATATATATATATATATATATATATATATATATATATATATATATATATATATATATATACGTGGGAATGGTCAAGAGGGTATACTGATTTTAATCTCGCTATGATCCTGCATTCCCTTGCACATATGTGGTGAGGTAACGTAGTGGGGGGCATCTTTTGCAAGAGTTGTTACTTTAATATTTTAGTGAACATATCAATGTCCTTTCGGTCAAGGTCAAGCAGCCTAGTCACATTCTTTTTACTCCCTGTTGAAGTAGAAACACGGCATAATGTCTAGGATATACATATATATATATATATATATATATATATATATATATATATATATATATATATATATATATATATATATATAAAGTGAACATAGAAGTCAACATTTAGAGGCGACAGTCTGTTTCATGCTAGATGCAATCGTCAGGCAACTCGTGCTATTATTTTTCTCGGCTATTTATATATAAGGGTCAGTGGTGCATTGTGGGTAATCTATTTTGGCGGTTACTTTTACCGGAAGTCGTTTATTTGTTTATTTATGTCAAATTATTTTGCTTGTTTTATTTAATTTTATTTTTATTTTTTATCTTATATATTTATTTATTTTTCATTTTGATCGGTGTTTTTTATTAACGTAGTAAAAATTTGTTTATATAGCTTATTGTTGGTAGTCTATTATAGCGTTCATTTACCGGAAGTCGTTTATTTGCTTATTTATTTCGGTCAAATAGTTTTGCTTGTTTTTATTTATTTTCATTTTTATTTTTTATCTCATATATTTGTTTATTTATTATTGATTAAAGCTATTTCTTGAATTTTGAGGGTTGAATGTTGTGGTTTGTTCTGACTATTATTTTGGTGGGAACAGTTTTAATATATTTATTTGGATTGATTATCTTTATTTGTTTTTTCTAAACGGCTAGTTTATCGGTATCGGTTGTTAATTTATTTATATATTTGGATATATTTAGATCAATTTATTATACTAGTTGTTATTTATTTGTTACACTGTATATTTTCTCCTTTTGGTTTTCGATTTTTAAGTAACGCAGTATATTACTTTTTATTCATTTTTTTATCGTTATATAACAGTTATAACTATTTTCCGTCCGATTTTTTGTTTTGATTTTTATAGTTTAATTTTTTCGTCATAATAGTTTGGTAATTTGTTTATTATTTACTTTATTGATTTTGTTCCTTATTTTATTATTCTACTTCGCCTATTCAACAGGTGTGGTTTGGTAATTTGTTTGGATTAATTTATTTTGCTTATTTTATTGTCATTTTGTTTGTTTATGTTTTTATTTATTTTTCGATTTTAAGTTACGTAGTAAAAATTTGTTTTCATGTCTGCATTTTGGGATTAGCTCGGATCTTTTATTTAATAATTTATTTTGGTCTGGGAAGGTAATGGTAGCTATAAAAATATTTATGTTGGACACACTACGACCACGTTGTCTCGGTGACTGAATTTTCATTTGAATGATGTACTCAATATTTCTAAACATTTACAGAAGCATAGGTGTCCACTTTCGCAATTCAGAAAAATTCTTGTTGAAAATACGTTTATACATTTTCGTGAAAATAATGAACACAAACAAAAATTTCTCGAAGCTATTTTATATATTAAAAATTGAAACCAAACCTTAATAAAATTAATTATGAATACTGCACAAATGTTTTAAAATGTGTACAATATATAGTTTAAAATATCAAGGTTAGCACTAATAGTTTTAATATTTAGTTCTTAATAACTCTTAGTTATAGGCCCCTGAAGTGCTGTCAGTCGTTCGTGTACTTACACAGCGTTCTTCACAATTAAAAAAAAAAAAATTAAGATGAACACAGTCATTTTTGTTTTTGAAAATGATGAACACTACACTATTTGTCGTGAAATAAACAGCACACAGATGATAACGTGCTATGTTGAAAGTACTCGGAATAAAATAATATGTATCAACACGACAATTTTCTTCCTTTAATAATGACACCATGAAGCTTGTCCTTGAATAAGAAAAGATCCAACTGAAAATAAGTAGACGAACTTGTCTAAATTATTCAATGTCTCAATGAAAACATGCTGCAGGAGGATTTGATAATTATAATTAAGTAATTAATTACCAAATCCTCCTAACAATTTATATC
>OZ038482.1:55991249-56001249 GCA_964036315.1 Acanthosepion esculentum | reverse complement strand
GGGCTGTACTTGTCAGAATAATTTTTGTATTTCTTTGAGGCATGCACTTCCAGGGATCCCTTCAATTAGTCTACTGGAATCTTTTCCAACCAATCCTAGGGCTCCAACTACAACAGGGATTGTTTATGTTCCCATGTGCCACATTTTTGAGATTTCTATTTCAAAGTCTTTGTATTTTGACAGCTTTTCGAATATCTTCAAAGATACATTGCAGTCTGCCATATCAATAAGGAGGCACTTTTGTTGTTTGTGGTCTTTAATAACAATGTCTGGGCGATTGGCTTTGATTGTTCTGTCAGTGTGTATTGTGTAGTCCCATAGAATTGTAACGCGTCCTATCTCCGTAACCGTGTCTGGGTGGTGTTCGTACCAGTTTCTTTCAGTTTCCTTCCCGTAGAAGTTGCAAATTTTTCAGTGCAGATATTGGCCCACTCTGTCATGCCGGGGTTTATATTCAGTGTGTGCCAATATCGTGCAACCTGATACAAGATGATCAATTGTTTCTGGATATTTATCACAGAATCTGCATTTTGGGCTAACACAGTATTTTAGTATAGGTGCTTGATAATTCCTAGTTAAAAGAATTGATAATGTGCAGCAAGGATAAAACCTACAGTTTCAGCTTTCACCCGTGCACTACGTAGTCACTGATGGGTACGGTTTGTGTCTACGTCAGCTTGTTTGGTACGGGCAGAGTATCGGCCATGAAGCGGTTTATCTTGCCATTGTTTCTGTATCTGGTCTGTTGCATCTGTCTTTGCTTTCTTTTTTAAGTATTTTGCAGCTTCAGTCGGTTTAAAATGCTGTACTTGTATTTCTGCGCCCATTTGAAACTCCATTTTGAATTTGTTCGCTTCATTTATTACGGAGTAAAGACGCTTACTACTTTCATGTTGCTTGACACATACCATCATCCAGTCTTCTGTAGTTTCCAAGTATCTTTGGAGGCCAATTGTTGTAGTTTTGTAGGACAGTTCTTGTTCAACTAATCCTCTGCCTCCTTTGGATCTGGGCACATACAGGCGATCAACCTCAGCTTTGGGATGATGCGTGCTGTAGCAAGTGAGGAGCTTTCTCGTTTTGGCGTCCATTCGCTTAATTTCAGCTATGGTCCAGTTAAGGACATTAAAGCTGTATTGCGCCACAGGGAAAGCCAAGGTGTTTATGGCTGATATTCTGTTTTTGTGAGTTTAGCTCGGTATTTAGTACTAGTCGTACACGCCTGTAGTACTCCTTCTTCTTCTTCTTCATTTGGGGGTGTTGTAATTAGTTGTGTTCGCTAATTCCTAGGTACTTATAAGCTTCATCGTGCTCCAGTTCCCTAATCTTTGTGACACAATCTAAATCTATTAAGGGTGCTTCTGTAATTCTACCTTTCTTGAATGTTACTTTTGCACATTTATCTAATTCGAAGTTTATACCTATATCGTCACTGAAGTATTTTACAATATTGAGGAGGCCCTTCAACTCATTGTCGTCTTTGGCAAACAGTTTAAGATCATCCATGTAGAGTAGGTGATTGAATAGTTTGTTATTTATTTTGTAACCATGGCTACTTTTGTTCAGTTCATGCGTAAGAGGGATTAAGGACAAACAAAACAGAAGGGGTGACAGAGAGTCTCCTTGAAAGATTCCACGTCGGATATTTAGACGGTTGGATATGGCAGTGCCTCTTGTGTGATTAAGGTATAGTTTGGTGTTCCACATTCCCATGCTGTGCTTAAGGAAATTTAATACCACAGGGGAGACTTTGTACATTTCCAGTCTTAAGAAATCAAGAATGTGGAACACTATCAAAAGCTTTACGATAATCAATCCACGCTGCGCTAAGATTTCTACGTTTTCTCCTGCAATTTTCCAGGATCATTTTATTTATCAGTATTTGATCTTTGCAGCCATATGAACCGCTCCTGCATCCCTTCTGTTCCAGCGGAAGAATGCTGTTTGTTTCGAAAAAGGAGTAAGCACAGTTCGTCAGGACAGACGTGATCAACTTATACGTTGTGGAGAGACATGTTATCGGTCGATAATTTTTCGGGTTGTCTGTTTCATTTGTTTTTCGTATGAGGTATGTAATACCTTCAGTAATCCGTTCCGGGATTTTATTGGGAATATTTACAAGCGTTATTATTATTATTACTATTATTATTATTATTATTATTATTATTATTCTGGGTCGATATACAATTAGACTTCTAACCAAAACAAAATGAAATCAGAATCACTACAAATTTTTGGTTTGTTTACTAAATTATCGAACCTTCTATGCCCAAATTGGTTAAATCGCCGCCAATGAAAGACAGTCACCCGAAGTTATGGACGAAAATTAAAATTTCGTCAGATGTTACATTCCCAGTTTTTTATTTAGTGCGGACTGCTTTAGTTCCTTGAAGAATATCTTGATGAAGGCAACAATAATAATTATGGATTAAAATTAATAATATGCTTATCAGACGAAACAGTGATTCCATAAAAAAACAAAACTTTTTTTATCTTTTTCTCCGTATAAATTCAAATAAACCTTTGGATAAATATGATTGACAAACACAATTGTATTCTTAAAATAATCATATCACATATGTGATCTTGGCGAGGTTCTATCTGTACTGTAGGTAGCGCAGCAGTGGGTGTGTCTAGGGCAAGATCGCCTGAAGGGTCCTGTTCAGGTTGATTTTGAATTCATATTCTTCCTTTAACTAGACTGATATCCAACTTCACATTAAACCGGCCTTGTGTCAAAATTCGACACACGTGGGCGTGTTGCTGAACATCGTGTCAGATTCAGTCTTTTTTGGACGACTCACCTAGCCGGTCGAACTCTCTGCCTCTGAGGCAGAGTGGAACTCTCTGCCTCTGGGCAGAGAGGAACCCGGACGAGGTTCCGCCGAAGGGCAGAGCCTCGTTCGGGGGGGTTGACCAAACCGATCCCGTTTATACGGGTTCTACGGGCATTTTTTGGCCGAGCCTACGGGCTCGGAAAGCCCACATTAAACCGGCCTTGTGCCACATTTGACACACGTGGGCGTGTTAATGAACATACTGTGGATTAGACACAGAGTCAGTCAGTATGAGTCAGTCAGACACAGAGTCGGGTCAGACGATTACTGTAACACATTGGAATAGTGATACTGGTCGAGACTACATAATTCTCTCTAACCTAACCTGATTGTTATGACTAACACTTCTACTTCTTTTGTACATATTCTGTTTGTAATATATCTGTGTTATCCCATACCTGTGTTCGAATTATTCTTCATTGGTTCTACCTTGAACCATCACCGGACCTGGACCATAACTACTTAGATGCCAATCTAGTAGCACGATTAAAATCTTGTAAGTAAAAAAGCTCATCAGAGTACTTGCCATGAAATTATTAGTAGAAAAGAGAGAGAAAAGCCATGCCACGTTGGTGAGAAAGTGACTGAAGTTGAGATGATAAATCAGCATCGATTGTATTATAGATCATTCTTTGTTTTTTTTCAAAAATCTCGAGATGAATAGTAGAGGCATCAGATCAGATATGGCAACAGTATACAGTGCAGGGACGAATGGTAGATTTGTAACTGTGCAAGATGGACTCTGAAGAGAATATTATTCTGGTAAGACCCAGTGACCCAACTTTCCTTGCAGTAGATGAAGTAATTGCAGCAACTGATTCGATATAGTCACTCCACTTCAAGTCAATTAAAAACTCGAGGCCAAGAAATCGCATTGTGTTGCATTTCAGGAGTCTGGCATCGGCCATCTTGATGACAGGTAGAAAGGTTTCTCTATGGTGGTTAAATGAGAGTAGTTTTGTTTTAGAGGTGTTAAAATCTACAAGCCATTTCTTGCCCCAATTAACCACTAATTGGAGGTCCTTTTGAAGAGCCGCTGTCAGGTTTTACTTTGTCAAATCAAATGGATTTGCTATTGAGGCAGGAGTAAATGGTAGTGTCCTCTGCATAAATTACTATTTGGGAACTGATGACATCAGGAAGATCACTGATGAAGATTAGAAACAGCGTAGGACCCAGGATGAAACATTGGGGGCACAAGCTTTTGTGTGAAAGGGTCTGAACGCGAGCTTTTTTAAAACGAACTTCATTTGATAGGAACGATTGTATTAAATCTAATAATTGTTTTGTAATACCGAAGCCCTGGAGCTAACGTAGTAGACCAGTGTGTCAAACTCTGTCAACTGCCTTCGAGCTATCTAGAGCCACAGCTCGAGATTTACCGTTATCATTAAATACTTCATATATAGATTCAGTGGTGGCCGTTAAGACATCCCCAGGAGAATTTTCAAAACAAAAACCATATTGCTTGTTCGAGAGAAGGTCGTCAAACTAAGATGCTTAACCACTTCACCATTGATTAGAACCTTAAATACGTTATCGAAATGCAGTAAGAAATAGGCTGATATTTTGAAAGGTCAAAGATTTTTCTAGATTTCTTAAGAACAGGGACTACAAAAGTTCCAACAAGCTGTAAAACAGGAAGCAGCAAGGGAATTTTAGTAGAGTTTGGAGAGAACGGAAGTCCCTTTTCTTTGGAACGACAACTGGGATCCCGTCACCCTCGCTTGTCTTGTAGGAGTTTAGTTTGAAAATGACGTCTGAAATCAATGATGGGGTTATGTGCACATCAGTAGAGCCTCTGTTCTAGAGGGAAATCTAGTATGGGCACATTTAAGAAGTCAAGTTTAAAGTTGGAAAAGAATTACCGAGCAAAGCATTCAACCTTATCTCTTGTAGATATCAGGACTTCAAAAATATTGTATAGCGAAGGAATATATATATATATATATATATATATATATATATAGTCATCCACATACAAAGCTGTTTTGCTGTATCCGAGCTCATTAGTGGGGCTAGACATCCGATTGCTTCAAGCCAGGGTCGAAACGACCTATTTGGCATCAGAGATTCTACCGCCCAAGCTATCGTCGCACGGCAAAGCGGAAGGGAAATTTTAACTTTTTTACTATGCGAAATACGTCCGTAGCTAGGAGAGCTCGATTCGAATAGAAGAGCGTTGCATTAGTAGCAGCACCAGCTACTGTTTATAAAATCACCTCTTCCTCTCCGAGAGCTCAATCGAATTATTTCGAGTGCATAGTCATCCACATACAAACCTGTTTTGCAGCATCACAGCCCATCAGTGTGGCTAGACATCCGATTGCTTCAAGCCTGGATCGAAACTACCGATTTGGCACCAGTCAGAGATTCTGCCCCTAAACTATCGGCGCACAGCAGAGAAAAGGAACATTTTAATGTATTATATACGTGCTCTATACAAACGTCAGAAGCCAATAGCGCTCAATTCATAGTTGAAGAACGATACGTTAAAAGCAAAAGCAGTCACTGTTTCTTTTTAAATTACCTTCTCTAGAGTGCCCAATCGGAAAATGAGGGTATATATATATATATATATATATATATATATATATATATATATATATATATATATAAAGAAGTAATGTTTTTAATTTATTTATTAAACCGACAAATTGCTATCACTTTATACGTTATTTTTAGTGGATACCTTTTTTTGAGTAGATGCTCGGTTTATTTTAAACAGTATATTTATTTTCGTTTACTGTCTTGAATATTTGATAAATATTATTAGAGAAAGATATATCGATATTAGCACTTCAACTAGTCTTTAAACCAGACTAATCTTTAAAACATCTGACACAAAATTTGGCTGGCATGAGGCACATATATTTTGTTATCTTTTTGTAATATATATCTTATATGTGTGTGTGTGAATAACGGACATTAATATATCTGCGTGTTCATACATATTCGCCACACAAATAGGTCGAAGGAAGAAGCCTGAATGAGGTAAAAGAAAAAATAAATCTTGAAGTGTGTGAAAAAGAAATTTATTGTGTATTGAGTGACTATGAAACTCACTACATACAATCATTAGTTAGTTCATTGTAAATTCGTCAAAGATCAAAAGGACCACGTGATTAAAAGCATTAAAATAACAGAATCTTTTTCCATTATGTTAACGAATTTGTAATTTTCCAATACTTGTGACAACGACGCTGACGAGGAAGACGGGAAGTTTATCGTCGACGAAAACGAAATCGATTTGAATAAGAATTAGAATACCAATAATAATTGTATGAATTATGATCGAAATAGACAAAGTAATGTAGGTTTGAAACCGCTTAGAATAACCCCACTCCCTAAATTTAGAGACAACTTCGACAGATGCATAATGGGGTTTATGGTAACCAATAATGGACTAATATTCGATCTCATCCGCCATATTTATTTTATACTTTGAGGTCAGAACGCTACAACCATTTGACTATCTATTTTGTGTGCGAACACTGTTCTTACTTTGTAAAAAGTTTGCTTTATTATTGTTGCTCTGCCTAGTTTTCTCTTACATATATCTTCTTTGCTTAGTATTATTTCGCCCTGTTATTTTTTTTCCATTTTCTTATTGTCTATGCTAACTTAGTCTATACAGTTTTGTTGAACATTTTGCTCCACAAGTAATATCGAAGAGGCCTCCCAGAAATTAATCAAAATATTAAGATATTGAAAAATTACGAGTGTTGAACTACTATGTGAGATCTATCGTTCTATATGGCAGGATAAGCTGGACAATTTCGTTATAGGTGAAGAAGAAACAAGAAGTAACAGGGTAGTGGCTCTACAGACGGATGCTGAGAATTCCATGAACAGGGCATGTGAGAAGGTAGTAAGTTCTGGGAAAAATGGGAACATGAAGGACACTTGTACTTAAAATCAAAGACCGTTGAAATTTCCGGAATGTTTTCTTTCTCATGAATGAGAGGTTGAAAACAGGAACAGAAAATGGGGAATTAAGAATCAAGAAAACTGAGGAAATATATATTACGGTAGTGCTGATAATCGTTGAAGTACTGGAAACAGACAAAGTGAATTTTGCAAAGAACATCAAAGAATTAGATTTCAGAGAATGAAAGGAAACAAATCAAACAACTGCCCGCAAAAATACATATAAAACGCATTGGTGACTTGATAAGATTTGATAAGATTTGATGAGATTTGATGTCGTTTAAACTTAAAGACGTGATGCTGCTGAAAATATTGGAATAGGAAGTAATATATATATATATATATATATATATATATATATATATATATATATATATATATATATGTATGTATATGTATATATATATAAATATATATATATGTGTATATATATATATATATATATATATATATATATATATATATATATATATATATATAACGTAAATTATTCATACGAAAAAACAGATAATGAAGTTAATTATATAGCAAGAATCACTCTCGCAAACAATATTTAATAATAAAATACGATCAACCTCGAATCCGTTAATGAATGGTATGATACTTGTTTATAAATTCTAAGGATCATACCATTCATTAACGGATTCGAGGTTGATTGTATTTTATTATTAAATATTGTTTGTGAGAGTGATTCTTGCCATATAATTAACTTCATTATCTGTTTTTTCGTATGAATGATTTACGTTATATAAATTGAACACGCACAACATAATTGATATATATATATATATATATATATATATATATATATATATATATATATATATATATATATATATATATATATATATATATATATATATAAACAGTAGTGGGTGGAACAAGAATGCTAAAAATATATTGTTGGCATATAACACGATATATCCATATGAGAGATACATATAAATTAATTTCTATAGAATGTATTTTTTAATCCGACATTATTTCTTATGACTTAAGTTATAAAAAATGTCGGATGAAAAACAACTTTCATTAATTCCTTAGAAATATGTTTGTTTACGTTTCTGAGACAAAAATTAAAAATGAACGTCTGATGTGGACCAGATATAATTTTTCCAGAAGATCTCACCTTACAGGGTTGTGACAATCTCTGCGGCCGGGTAGTGGAAAGCAGGCCGGATAACACAGTGGTTTCCTCTACAAAATCTCGAATGCACAGGTCAGTACAAAAAATTCACACGCACTTAAATTTAAGAACATTACTACTTGATGACAGTTAAACATTTCATATATTACAGAAGGTAGCGCGATGAAGTTTTATTTAATTATTCCTGTGTTCATATTATTTTTTTTTTGTTTCCTGGGCAAAAATTAAGTAGGAAATTGTCCGAACGTTCTGCATGTCCGAGCGAATTTTGCTATTCTTTAAGCCGACTTTATTTTTAATTTTAAATGAATGTATGGATTTTTTTATATATGTATATAGAGTTATCAGAATGTTTTCCAAACGCGATCAGCACCTACATAATATTTCAAACAATTTCTACATGTTAAGAAACATTTTATTAACACCAGCATCCAATGGGTGATATATATATATATATATATATATATATATATATATATATATATATACATATATATATATACATATATATATATACATATAAATATACATATATATATATATATATATATATATATATATATATATATATATATATATATATAATTTTTGAATGGATTATTCGATATTATTTCTTATTATTGTAAACTTTATTTTTAGTGAGTACATGCGTTTGAGTTGCTATCATTTTTTTTTCTTAAACCGTGAAATGTAGAGACTGTTGTTATTAATTTCACTCTTAATGAATAAATCAAGCACATGTACCTTTGAAAAATAACGTTTATAGTGATAATATATAGGTGTGTGTGTGCGTGTGTGTACGTCTCTGTGTGTGCACGTGTGTGTAATTATCATTCATATCTTTAATATATAATTATATAAAAATATAAATTATATAATTTAATGTATAATAAGAGAAAAATAGAAATGAAACTGTAAGTAATAAAAGTATTTGCACGATAACTAGTCTAATTAATAGTACGGCACTTCCGTGTAGGATAATCATCTGCAAACTAGTTTTAGGTGACCCATATTGTCTTGTAATGAGTTCAACCCCCACTAGGTGCCCCGGTCTTGTGGGAAAACTCAGCTCAGCTTTGGGGGCTGTGTAATGGTTAGCGAGCTGATCTGGTTGTCCATTGTAATCATAGTAAATAAATACTATGACAGACAGTAATGTTGACGATGCGTACAATGTTTTTGTGTCGATGAAGATAGGAATTTTAATGTCGAAAGACTTTTTAATAACGCCGTATCAGTAATTATCTAAATTGCATAATAAGCATCTCATGTCGTGTCAACGTCCCTCTTTTGAATATAAAGCCATTTCTACTCTTTGATGTCGGCAAAGGCTTCCTTTTGGCCTTGATACAGGGTGAGGATAAGCAGCGCAATAACAAGCAAGCATCGACAGAAATTCAGCTGACACGGACATGTCAGTATGAATTCATGTCTATCTACAATTGCGCGTATATATATATATATATATATATATATATATATATATATATATATATATATATATATATATATATATATATATATATAATTGTACAGGATTACAACATGCACACAGATATGTATGTGCTTAAACTCTAACAGACACGCCGGCGTACAAAAACACACCTACACACAGAAAACACACACGCTTATATAAGGATATATATAAAAATAGAGGAAATTTACCTATGCTAATATAAATATACATGAGACAATATATGCGTATAGCAAATTCTGAATGTGGCAAACTGTGCATCTAAAAATATAAGAAAATGTTTAAAAGACATACGAAGAGAAACCTATATTTCAGTCTGTTTTGTGTGTCTGTCAGTCTCTCTGTCAGTCTCTCTGTCTCCCTTCCACACACACACACACACACACACATTATGAAAGGAAAAAATCAACCTTGCACGAATGAAAAGTGCATATATAGAAGAAAAAACGAGAAATATAAACAGTCAATTGTCGATAACTCCTGAAGAGTGGACGAAGTGAATGCTTCTAGGTATCACCTATCAGCCAAGTGTTGTCACTTTATCTTTGTATTAAATCTCTCTCTCTCTCTCTCACTATCTATATATATATATATATGTATGTATATGTATGT
>OZ038482.1:55966249-55986249 GCA_964036315.1 Acanthosepion esculentum | reverse complement strand
TTGGGAATCAAACTCAACCCAGATCTCAAGTGGAACTCGTACACCGCTAAAATACAGGAAAAATGGTCGGTTTCCTGTACCATTCATGCAAGTACCTGTTATCATCTACCATTACAAGTGCCAGGTCAGGCCTAAAATGGAGTACTGCCATCATATTTAGTCAGGACCAGCGCAGTACTAACTTTCCAGTCTCGATAGAGTTCAAAAGTGACCTTGTGTCCTTGGGGATGACAAATTATATTCCACCAAGCAGCCGTTCTCCCAGAGACGCCATACTACATCTAGTAATTATGTCCAGGCAACCCTTCTCCCACTGCTTTATCACTACTTCCATGGAAAATGATCAGACGAAATACTTCCCTTAGTTATAACCTTCACGGCTAGGACCCGCCATAATATGCACATTGTATCGGCTCACCCTAATTCCCTTCGTATTCCTTTGGTGAGAAGTTAGTTCTACTCCAGCAACATCTTCCCAAGATGCACTGCGGAAACGTCTCCCAAAAGTATGTTTTCCTGATCCCTACAATCTTAACATGTTCAAGTCTCGTTTATCATTCCCGCTTACCCGCATAAACTGTTGCCTCTTACTCTGTAGAATGAAGGTTTTGAGGAGCATCGAGCCACGTTTAATTGCTGTTGTTGCTGGGTCCACACTGACCCGGGTTGTTAATACCTATTACGGTACCAGCTATGGGAAAATATTGAACCCCCAAACTAAAACAATGCACCTTGAATGTATAATAATACATTTTTATAGTAAAAATTCCAGTAATACATATTATATAAAAATGCTAACAATACCCATTTATAGTATAATTACCAACCGCTTTATGTTCGACAATTTCTTAAATCAAAATGTATTCCAATATATAACCAAAACTACAAAATAGAACACACATACTACTGCCTCTAGTAATTATGTCCACACAAAAACGTATATGCATAAAAGATGTGTATCATCTACCATGTATTCAAATGTGAAAGTAGAATAACATATATCATCACTATTTACATTATTTGGACTATTGTCCTCATCTTTGTTGCCATATTTATCACTAAGTTTCGGTTGATGTACGCTCCGGTCTTCTTCAGGTGGTTAGAATGTCGAACTGAACACTTTATTTCGCTCGCTGGGGTAGACTGTTTATAGCCACGTGCCATGTCCAATGAATGTCAGTTATCAGTTATCTCCTGTTAATTCCCCTCTCCAAGTTCCCCACTGCCTTAATCAGGTATTGAAATCACAATTCTTTGGTTCTTGTCACTGGATCTAACCAACGCCTTTATCCACTGTGCCAAATATGAAGACAGTAAATAATGTAAATTGTGTACATAATACCTCATCTCAGAAATAAAGAAAATTTAATTTCGGCATTAAATGACCCATAAATGAGTTGCTATGCCGTTAAACAAAGAAATCAATTAATCTTACTTTGTAACCCTCTACTCCGACTGACTCCCGAGCCTTGTACATGGTGAAATTCACTGTAAAAAATGTATGTGTGTGTGTTTGTGTGTGAGCGCATGCGAGTTTGTGTGTGCGTGACGAAAGAGAATTTTTATATCTTTGGTGGGTGCGAAATAAAAAGATACTGTTTCGGTATGCATGCACAGCCATCAAAATTATACTTACACGGAAACTTTGTGTCCTTATGTAGGAGAATGAACATGCATTAGCACTTATATGTGTATGTGTCTATTTGATGTTCGTCTGCCTTGTGCGACCCTAGACGTGTTTGTACAAATCTTATATCAGCATGAACAAATGCCCGTCCTCAATTAGCTTTGGTCAATAAGTTCTTTCTCTGTTTTATGTAATCGACATTAAACCGACTCGAATCACAGTCGACTGCGTTGACTCTATTTCAAACGATTCCATTTACCAGCAAAACAGGACATTGGTAATTTCCGGTCATCCTTGTCGTTTAGACACATTTGTTCTTTTATAGCCTTTTGTAAATAACATTTGTCTTGTGTCAAAGCTAAATCTACAGAAATTTTTCAACTCTCTTGAGGATATAGATCATTAGATTTGCGAAGCCTTTCTTCTCATTAGTTTGTCGGTTGGCGAATGGCAAAGCAATATTTGAATGGCTTCCTAATCCCAGATGAGAAAATATCGTTTAGGTAAAATTTACTAAGTGTAGTTGATGCTTATAAAATATAGAGAAAGGTTTTGTGGACAATATAAAGTTTCTAGCAATCACAAAATATCCCGACAAAGTGTCCTAGTTGTTTTGATTCACAGCTAAAAAACAGCTTCAAATCGATGAAGTATCTGAGAGTGCAAACTAATTGAAGGCCTGGAAAATAAATATTTAAGTAGAATCTATATATAAAATTCTGTGACTTCTCATAGTCCGTCTGTCTGTACACCCTCTAAAATAGCCATACATTGATTGATCGAAACCAAATTTTGCGTAGAAGTGCAAACAGTTAAGAGGGTATAAAGTAGTGATGATATTAGTAGATTGCGTAGCTTATAAAGAAATTTTTTTTGAAAAGTTCGAAGTTTTATTATATAACATACTAAATACTCCCACTGTCTTTAAAAAAAAACAATTCAATAATTAAAATAAGAAATACTTATTTAATAAAAATGTAATATTGTTTTTTGTGTATCTTTTTTTAAAGTTTTTATATATACAAGAATCCAGGTTCCAGTTCGCCTTGCGTTCGCGAGAACAATAAATCACAAGGCCAAACGCTTCAAGAAGTTGGAATGTGACTCCAGAAAGAAATATTTACGCATGGCTAGATTTGTGTTGAATGCGCAAGGGTAAGAAATCTTAAGACTGTTCTTTCTTCGCTGTTAAAAATATATATTTTCTTAAGAAATATTTTTTACCATTTAAGTTCTATAAAATTAAATTAAATTAAATTTAATATTTAACCGCGAAGTAGGGTTTTTGCCAAAGTACTTTTCGAAACAAATCAGCTTATTCAAATTTGATTGATTGGTTTGCGAAATTGAAAGAAACGTATAGTTTGTAAACCTCAACAAAAATGTTAACAATAACTTTAACAATATTAAATACTGAGAGGATTTCAACACGCTTCAGTGTATTGCAAAGACATTCTCGTAATATAAAGGCGAGTAGTGTCGAGCACATCGACACGTAAATTATCAGTGAGTCAAATTCAAATTAGGTTTTTTTTTTCTGGAATATTCGCATCCGCTTGCAATATTTCATCTCTGGGAAAAAGGACTGTAGGGTGGAAAATAATTGCCAGCCTTGCTGCGTAAACGCTTTTGAAATCTATTAAGGATCATGAACATGGATTGGTCGACTTCATTCCGTATTTGGCTGCAATAATCATTTTGTAAGATCTTGTAAGATTAAAGTATGGGAGGAAGAAGTAGTTACATTCTGAAGTGAGAAATGGAGGCAAGTGATCATGTCGCTTCCGAGAATCTTTTTTCATTGTTAGTTATCGCCATAACTTCTTGGAAGAGTCACTTTCGTAGGATTTCATAATGCTTTCCTAACTGGGCACGATTCATTTATCGTTTTCTACAGCTAAATCTCCAAAATGCAAAAGAGATGGTTCTTCTGAAGAATGCTGGGTATACCCAAGTAAGAACGTGTGAGTAACGAGGATGTTTTAAAGAAAATAGGAACTATAAGGAAAAATATATTTACAATCAGAAAGAGACAGGGGAAATATCTCAGGGTCATAATAAGGAAAGAGGAGATAGTGAACTTATCACTCATAGGATATAGTGCGTTTTAAAGCAGTGAAATATGTAAGTAACCTATTCAATGAGCTTGTCCAATGGATGAGGGAACAGGGACAAAGAGGGATGATATACATCAATTTTTGTGTGTTTCTTTGTTTAGCGTCATACCAACTCCTTGTGGGTCATTTAATGCCGAGATTTAATTTTCTTGGAATCATTATTAATATTTTCTGTTTTATTCTTTTTCAAAAATGTATTTCTTATAATTTTTTTGAACTATGCAAATGTATTTTTTCATATAAATATATATTACTTGTATTTTTAATCTAAAAAATGTATTTTTATACTTTCATAGTGTTTTGAACAGCGTTTTGATGTTAATTATTTGTCCATAGCTAGGACCTTAACAGGTCCTACCACTCCGGGTCAGGGTGAAACTGGCAACCATAGCAATTAAGAGGTGGTTTTACGCTAGTCAACACTTCCGATCTTCCAATCAGAGGCCTTGCTGACGGATGTCGTTTATAGCCATACCAAGGACGTCAAAATTTTCTCATAGAAAGAAAAGACAAGAATGAGTGGAGAGCCATGAATGGTTGCCTTCTGAAACAAAATGACACATAATAAAGAAGTAGATAGTTACTATATATCAAAGACATTTGTTTCGATTTATGACTATCTAGGGAAAATATTTTCTCACAGTAGTCTGTCGTTTCTTTCTGTGGTAAATTGGTTGATAATCTAGGCTACAGTTCTCAGTCTGACCTGCTATTCAACCAATAGATGGAGGGGAATAGATTGATTCATACTTTTCCAAGAATATTTGCTTGAAAGTGAACTATCAAATTATGTCAAAACAACTCAGTTCTTGAATGCAAAATTAAGGAATACTGACGTGTCAAAAGTATGGGATAACAGTATATAAAGGTAATGTTAGGTAGCGCCACCGTACATTTACATCATGGATGTGTCCAGGCGTATTTCAGTTGTAATCTGGAATCTGGTGAATCAGCGTGAATACTAGCCAGGCTGTTCATGGCAAGGAGATATGAATTATCATTTGTAAATCTGGCATAATATAATTGTGGATAAAAGAATATCAAATTGAAAGAAGATTCTTAGTGACACTTTCTTCTTCAAACGTCAATGTATATGTGGCAGCTGAAAAATTATTCTCTGTATCGCTAGGAACATATCTAGGAACAAAATAATAAATCAGCACACAAGGTTCTTGTTCAGTAACGAGTCTACTGTCACCATATATATATATATATATATATATATATATATATATATATATATATATATATATATATATATATATATATATATATATATACAGAAAGAGAAAGGGAGATAGAGTGAGTATATAAATCAACATGACACGATTCATCACACGAATCGCGTGAAACTTACAGTCATTCTTCAGTATACATCCCTATGCCCACTCTGTCTATATCTAGACACCCGCTATACCCAGTATTGATCACTCTTTGTTTTTAAATATATGTTTTTACAGTATATATATATATATATATATATATATATAGGTCTGTTGTATTGCATCGAACACTGTTTTATTAACACCAGCATTACTTGAGCGATATATATATATATATATATATATATATATATATATATATATATATATATATACGTTACATGAATCATTCATACAAAAAGCAGATAATGAATGATTCATGTAACGTAAATTGAACCTGAACCACATAATTGATATATATATATATATATATATATATATATATATATATATATATATATATATGTGTGTGTGTGTATAGAATTAACTTAAGTTTATCACTTAGCTGAGTGGTGTTGGGTCAGTCATGCCTACTAGTTAGTTTCGTGAGAACATCAAGATAACCTGTTAACTCCTCATGGCTTGTCTTAACCACTCAGTTAAGTGAAAAACTCCCCCAAATTAATTCTATTAACGCTCTATCTTAACTTTTAATATCGAGCACTTTATAACAAAAAAAAATGGCCCAAAAGGCTTTTACTCCCGAAAATATATAGTAATTCTGATACGTAATACTATATATATATATATATATATATATATATATATATATATATATATATATATATATATATATATATATACAAGTATAGGATTGGTGTATATGGAATAAATTCCAATAACCAAAAAAGTACTATTCTTAAAAGAGTGCTCAATACAGAGTAGAGCAAATATAATTATTTATTCGGAAATTATAACATAAATATCTTATAAAATCACTACAAAAATAGCCATTTTGTTTCAACATTTCTGGTGTCTTATGTAACAGCGTTTCACCTAGAGAGGGGTGTTTGATTGATTTGAAGCTTTTAAAACCCTTTATTCTACATTAAACACCAACACATGATAATACAACAGAAGTGTTGAAACAAAATGGCTAATTTTGTAGTGATTTTATAACATATTTATGTTATAATTTTAGAATAAATAAATAATTATATATATATATATATATATATATATATATATATATATATATATATATATATACTTCAAACGTTATTTCAGCGGATATCCGTATTTGAGTAGACGCCCTGTATGTTTTGAACAGCGTTTATTTAAAACTGTTTCGGATTGAAACATAACATCCATTAATTCATTATATATATATATATATATATATATATATATATATATATATATATACTATGGATAAAACAACTGAAAAGTTGCAAATTAAAAGAAAGAAAATTGATTGTTTTTTTGTGAAAGTATTTATTTATATGTTTTTTTATATATATTTGATATTTCAGATCGCCTCGATCTTTCCTCAGAAATTAATTAAATAACTGTATTCGGAAGTTTGTTTACAAGTAGCGTCCGTCACGAGACGGGGACGTCACGTGATGTGGAATGCAACTGTGTTTGAATATTTCTTACGTAAATCTAACGATAATATTTTAGATGTTGTTTAAAAAGTTTTTTTTAACTATATATAAAGAAATTTTTTAACTATTGAAATATTTATACAGATTTAAAATACCCAAGTCTTTGTTTAATCCTAGTTTATATGTGTCTAATTTTAAAATCTAGTATTTCTCTTTTTTTCTGCGTGTGTATGTGGATCTAAATTCGGAATCTGTCAATAAACATTTACAGTTGTCTAATGAGTGTCTTGATTGATTAAAATGTTCAGCTATGGGGGAATAATGATTGTTTTGACGTATGGATAGTTTGTGATTGTTGAAACTAAATCTAAAATTAATTCCAGATTGGTTTGTATTATTTAGATATTTGGTAGAGGTGAGGATAGCTGATAGGTTAGGTGTTTGTTTCTTTGCATTAATTGGTGGTTTAGCGAAAATGTCTTTGATCTTTTTGTTTAATTGGAGGTTCTTGTCATCATTTTTTAAATTGTGAATAAGTGTGTGGGAATATTGATTGTGGTTAAAAACCATGGGAAACCGATTGTTGTTTCTACTTTTCTTGTATGTGAGAAGTGTGTTACGATTTATATGGATAGTTTTATTTAGTGCTTCTTTTATTATATTTATTGAGTATTTACATTTTAGGTATTGTTTTGTTACGTTATTAATGTTGTGTAGAAAATCTAGATGGTCTGAGCATATGCCTTTGATTCTTAGAAATGAGCTGTATACGATAGATTTTTTTTAATTTAAGAGGGTGACAGCTGTTGAAGTGTAAGAATTTATGCAGGTGAGTGGGTTTGTTGTATAGACTGGTAGAAAGTGTATGTTTGTTTAATTTTATCATAACGTCTAAGAAAGGGACGGATGTGTATGAACGCTCCATGGAAAATTTAATTGCATCGTGGAAGTTGTTGCAGAAAGTAAAAAAGATTTTTTAATTTTTCTGTTCCATGAGTTCATAATAAGAAAATGTCATCAATATATCAAAAGTAGTGTAATGGTTTAAATTCTGAATTGTCTAGTATTTTCCTTTCTAGAATGTGCATAAAGATATTAGCATAGATAGGTGCCATTTTCGTGCCGATTGCTGTGCCACTAATCTGTAAATAGTGTTTGTTGTTGAATTTAAAATTATTATGTGTTAGAATTAAATTTATTAATTGACATATATCTGTAATTTGGTTGTTGGGTAATTTTTTACTAAGGAACTCATGGCAAGCTGATACTCTTTCAGTATGTGGAATGTTCGTGTAAAGAGACGAAACATCCATCGTTACTAGGATTGTATCCGGGTGGACTGAGATAATGTTTTGTAATTTGTTGAGAAAGTCAGTAGTATCTCTAATATAACTAGGTATGTCAGGCAGTAAAGGTTTTAGGATGTTGTCTATGTACCCTGATATAAGTTCTGTGAGGGTACCTATGCCTGATATTATGGGTCTACCATGGTGGTATGATTTTGAGGGATTTTGAAATTTCATAGATGTTCTCTTCATTATTTGGTTGTGTAATTTGAGTTTGGTTGGATGGAAAGGTGTTAGAGTGCTTTTCTGAAATGATTTTGGGGAGTTTATGTAGTTTTGGGATAGTGTAGAATGTTGCTGTTTTAGGGTTCTCAGGAATAAGAGATTTTATGGTATTCCTTATGTTGTGGTTCAGGTTCTGAGTGAGAGATGATAATTCTGTTTTAAATGTGCTAGTTGGGTCTAGAGGTAAGGGTACATAGAATCGGTTATTTTGAAGTTGTGCTCTGCTTCTTTTATATAGTTTTTAGTGTCTAAGATGGTTATAGCTCCGCCCTTGGCTGGTACGATAGTTATGTCTTGGTTGTTTTTAAGAGTATAGATGGCTTGGTGTTCTATTTTGGATAAGTTGTATTTTTCTATCTGGTGTCCTTTGTTTTTTAAGAAATTATCCATGTATTGTCTGGCTTTGATGGCATATTGGTCCAAGTGTTGATTACGTCCGAATGGTGGGGTCCATAGAGTGTTATTCTTCGTAGGAGGAAGTTTGGAGCATGATTGTTTAGCGGTGTTGTCTGTATTAGAAGTAGATTTGTTGTCTGCGAAATATTCTTTTAGTCTCAGTCTACGAATGTATTTTTCCATATCATAGCAGAGGTTTAGAGGTTTTAGTGGTTGCGAGGGGCAGAATGATAATCCTTTATTTAATAAAGAGGTTTCTTCTTGGGTGAGAGTATATTTGGATAGGTTGGCGATGTGGTTGTCAGCAGAGGTGGTATGGGTGTAGTGGGCATAATGAGATCTTCGTGGAGTCTGTTGTATTAAATAGTTATTCAGGTATGGTATATGTTGTAAAATGGGGTCCTCAGCAATTAGTTTATTGAGTTTTGGGTTTTTCAAAAATATACACTGTGTCAGTTTTTTTGATAAAGGAAATTGAGTGTTATTTTTACTTGAAAGTATTGAAAAGGAGAAAGTGTTAGGTGAGCGAATAACTGATTTTTTTAGATAAGTTCATGTAAAAAGATTTCTTAATGTAAGCAGTGTTGTGCTCAATATTTCTTAATTGCGTGGAGGTTCTGTTGTATATAGGTTGGGCTTTTTCTTTATGCAGTGTAATAAAATTATTTTGGAAATTGTATTTAAATCTGAATCCTTTTGGTATTAAGTCCATTTTTTGCAAAGTCCGAGAAATATAATATCCGAGTGTATCTGTACCAGTTTGTAGACAGTTTATTCTAGTTTTCTTCTATCGTGGAGTTTTTTGCCTTCTAAGTATGGTCCAAATAGCATAATGAGAAGCCACGTATACTTTCTTGATATGTATATAATATGGATAAAACAACTGAAAAGTTGCAAATTAAAAGAAAAAAAATTTAATGTTTTTTGTGAAAGTATTTATTTCTATGTTTATATATATATATATTTGATATTTCAGATCGCCTCGATCTTTCATCAGAAATTAATTAAATAACTGTATTCGGAAGTTTGTTTACAAGTAGCGTCCGTCGCGAGACGCGAACGTCACGTGATGTGGAATGCAACTGTGTTTGAATATTTCTAACGTAAATCTGACGATAATATTTTAGATGTTGTTTAAAAAGGTTTTTTTAACTATATCTAAAGAATTTTTTTAACTATTGAAATATTTACACAGATTTAAAATACCCAAGTCTTTGTTTAACCCTAGTTTATATGTGTCTAATTTTAAAATCCAGTATTTCTCTTTTTTTCTGCGTGTGTATGTGGATCTAAATTCGGAATCTATCAATAAACATTTACAGTTGTCTAATGAGTGTCTTGATTGATTAAAGTGTTCAGCTATGGGGGGATAAGGATTTGTTTTGACGTATGGATAGTTTGTGATTGTTGAAACGAAATCTAAAATTAATTCCAGATTTTCCAATATATCCATTATTAGGACATATTGTGCAGAATAAGTAGTAAATTATATTATGGCTATCACAGGTGAGGCGAGGTGGATGTATTTTGATGATGGAGTTGGGTACAGAAAATACACTATCGGTTATTAAGTGTTTGCAAACTAGACCACGAGTTTTATTACATTTGTAATTTCCTGATTGGTTTGTATTATTTAGATATTTGGTGGAGGTGAGGATAGCTGATATGTTAGGTGTTTGTTTCTTTGCATTAATGGGTGGTTTAGCGAAAATGTTTTTGATCTTTTTGTTTAATTGGAAGTTCTGGTAATCATTTTTTAAATTGTGAATAAGTGTGTGGGAATATTGATTGTGGTTAAAAACCATAGGAATCCGATATATATATATCACCTTGGAAAAACAAGGCGTCAGAGCGAAGGAGCTGGCGCCTATACTCCTGCTTGTCATCCCTAGAAAAGTTTGAGCGAGCCTGAGTTGACATCGGGATCAACTTCGTCCAAATATTAAAGAAAGGTGGTAGCATGCTGCTACTCTCAATGATAACCATATCTGCTATTGTGGCTTTGTCGCACGCAGTAAAACAGACCTTGCTGCCCACTTGCGGTAACATGTGGCATTTGATCCTCAACGACTCGAGTATCATGGCTTAACCACATGTTCCGTCTGTCTAAAAGATTGCAAAACACCTCCAGTCCTTGGGAGACACATGCGTGCCCATAAAATTAAGCACGTCTTTATTTTACTGACCACTCATTTATTTGTCCATGACGAGAGAGTCCACCATATATATATATATATATATATATATATATATATATATATATATATATATATATATATATATTGTTGTAACCTAGGAAAGGTTACTGAATATAATAATCATACGAAGTTTGTTAATGAACGATAATACTGAGGACAAGAACAACACATATAAGATTCCCCAGCAACGCGTAGAAGAAGTGAGTCAAGTCGAGTGAGTTCCACAATCAAGCTACATATGCAGGCCAACATACAGTATTTACTACTGTATTTGTGTCATATTTTCCGTAGGTATGCAATCATATATATATATATATATATATATATATATATATATATATATATATATGTGTGTGTGTGTGTGTGTGCGCGCGCACGCACGCGCGTGTGTGCGTGTGTATTCTAGTGTTTGTCAGAAATTTATAGAATGATGTGGCATTAACTGGATTTTAGTTAAATGTTTAAAACTGGATATGGAGGAAGTTATCTAAATCTCAATAACTACAATTCGTGCTGATTGAAATCGCATCTAACGGGATTTCTTTGTAAAATTCCTCCTGTCGTCACTGCCAGAACTTTTGGTACTTCGTATACATATCTATAACAATATATCCCAACTCACATATTTGCGTCTACTGAGAAAAATGAACGAATTTTTTCCTTAAAAACAAAACAAAATACAAAATACAAAATATAAACCAAGTTTAAAAAAATACGTATATGTATTATTTTTACTAATGTTCACTTTACAAAAGGTCCAAGTGCTACTCAAGGTCGAGGGTTGCTGATTGAAAGTGTTTTATATGATGTAAAGGGAAAATTTAAGAAGTGCCATTTATGAAGTTATGGGTGAAAGATAACAGTTCACTCTGGACTTGAAGTTAGGATTTTAGTAATTGAGAAAACGTAAAGCGGTACTTGGGAAGAATCTGTCCAAGTGGAATTTCCTTCTTATTAATGGAATACGAAGGGAATGTTGATGGTTCCTCCTAGTGTACCTTGTGAGGTGGAGTGGTTGATTTTGTATGCCGGTATATCAAACTCTATGGGTTATTTCATGCCAAAATCTAAATATCTTGAACACAATTCTTTGCCTTCAACTAAATATATTTTTAATACAATTTTATGCCTTCAACGACAGATAAAATGCATCGTAGGTATTTTGTTTATATAATTATGTATTGCTGGTATTTTTCCTATAAAAGTGTATTTTTATACTTTCATAATATTTTGATTGAGGGATTCACTATTTTCTCATAGCTGGAACCCAAACGGTTGCTACCACCGCGGGTCAGGATGGACCTGGGAACAACAGCAATTAGGATGCAGCTTCAGGCTACTCAAAACCTCCAATCAGAGACTTTGTTGCTAGATGTAGTTTTTCGTTATACCCCGGTGTATGGTAAGGTAGGTTTTATCTTTGGTTGTTAGAAGTTGTGGAACTAACGACGCTTGCGAGACTGAGTCTGTTGGAAAACGGATTGTTGTGTGGAAAACAATTCATTATACCCAAGGACACGTAGACTCTTTCGAACTCTATCAAGACTGGAAAGTGAGCACTAGGCAGCCCCAAGCGCAGATATGGATGCAGTGTATACTAATCCGATCTCTGACAATGAAGTAGATTCCTATCTATAAGCATAGAATCAAATTTACACAAAATGGTCGATGACGTTATATCGTCACGACGGGCATATAATACGCTCCAGCGAATGTCATCAAATAGATTACCCGGGTCTTATTACAACAGAAGTCTCGCTTCCATTAAAAAAAATGTCTTGTTTAGAGTGTTCATGAGTATTTGCGCTCAATAATTTTATATTTTTGCTTTTAGGGAAAAAAAAATGTATTTATTTTCTTGATATTAATTTCGGTAAATTTGTTATGATTTCATTGTTTTATTTATTGCGGGGAAAGAATTGTCATTATATCCCATTGGTGAAGCCAATATATTTGCACTTGTTCCTACCAAGCGGTCATCATCACAGATCTGAGCATGCGCAGTTTGCATATCAAATGAACCGAGATGTATCAACTCAAGGCCGTAAAGAATGTAATATTAGTAAACGCACGAAGTAGCACTGTCACGCACAGCCGGTTACAGAGATATACTCGCTCGAACATATAAACAATTGGGATACACATACACACAAACACACACATACACATACATCTATATTATATAAAGGGCAAATTCTCTTCACACTCTATTTTCATGTGACTTTGCATGTGCAAACATAATGTATGCGTATATGACTGTGTTGTGCGTGCGTGACTTACATCTTCTTGTGTCATTTAATGTATACGCAGTACACGCACACGTAACTCATACATAAAATGTAAGTTTGAAATAAGGCACTGAAATAAATTATTGGCCTTCAGTCAAGGCTGGATAACACCTACCCTGGGCCGAGCAATACAGTTAGATACAAGAATAAATCATTACAGTTCGATACAGCTCGATACAAGAAAAACATACAGTTAGATACAAGAAGAAACATTACATTTAGATACAGTAAGATACAAGAAGAAACATTACAGATAGATACAAGAAGAAACATTACAGTTAAATACAAGAAGGAATATTACAGTTAGATACAGCTAGATACAAAAAGAGAAAGATACAGTTAGATACCAGAAGAAACATTACATTTAGATACAGTTAGATACAAGAAGAAAAATATACAATTAGATACAAGAAACAATACAGTTAGATACAGCTAGATACAAGAAGAAAAACATACGGTTAGATACAAGAAGACATTTTTATATCCTAAAAATAAATAAAATTTAAAATAAGATTTATAATTTTGATTTTCGGAAATTATTCCTTAATAAATAGAACTATTTTTTATTTTTGTATTTTTAACTTTTAAAATTATTTTTAAGCCTGTGGCGTTTCAACAGAGGATGGAAAGTGTGGGAGTGATATCCGAGGCTACACTGAGATATCGAAAGACGCCTTCCAAAAGCTAAGCAAAGTATTATGAAACAAGGTAATTTCTTTAGAAACAAAGAAAACAATGATAATCTCCTGACGGATGAAGAAGAGTCTTGATACAACAGAAGGATTTTGAGAATACCGCGGACCGAACATATGAGCAAGTACGAAGCTTTAGAACAAATGGAAACAAAAGAACACTTATGTTTAACATCAGAAAAAGACAGTTGCAATTTCTAGGGCACATAATGATAAAGAGGGCTTGGAAAATTTGATACTCACAAGACAGGTTGAAGCCATGAAATCCTACCTAGCGAATTTGAGTAAATCGGTAGCAACACAGGGGTAAGAAAAATGCAAAAGACAGGAAATTGTGAAGAGCCATGATTGTAAACTTGCTAAAGGGAAACAGCACATACAGAAATAATAATATTGATATGTCAGTCCCTGTAGACTGTAAGGTATCTTTGGAGATCCTCAAAACCTGTAAAAATACCAGGACTTTGTGATGAAAATCTCATAAATGTGGTACATGCGGCCATCAATAATTCCATTTGTAGTTGGAGCCTTCGGTTTGATTGGAAATGGTTCCGATAGATACATTTAAGATAACTCTTGTAGCCCAAGCTTAAAGAAATACACAATGTTGTACTCAAAATGTGCAGTTCCCACCTTCCAAGGGGCTTTATTTATTTAAAATGTGTGTGATTTTACTTTTTAAAAAATGTTCAGGGGAAAAATGTCATGAAGCCATTTCTGACCTTAGATCTCTTGTTGGGACCCGGAAGGAAATGCGTATACCACAGAAATAAGGGAAATAATAATAATAATAATAATAATAATAATAATAATAATAATAAGAAGAAGAAGAAGAAGAAGAAGAAGAAGAAGAAGAAGAAGAAGAAGAAGAAGAAGAAGAATGAGGAGGAGGAGGAGAAGAAGAGGAGGAAGAAGAAGGAGAAGTTAGTTGAAATATATATGTACACACGTATATTCACTCAAATTTTGGATGACATTGAAATGAGTATCTTTGTCGGCAGGGCTTATTACGCTTTCTATCTGACAAGTACCCTTGGATAACAGAAAAAGTATAAAGAAAATAAGATGTCCGACTTTTTGAAGTCTTTATTCTCTTGCATTTAAACTGAATACATATATATTTTTAATAACTGCTGTATTTTAAAAGGTCCAGCAATTTAGCGATGTAAGATGAACTGAACTAGTAAACATAAACAAATAAAACGCCGAATCACAATTTGGCATTGATATGCAATTTAAAATATTAATTTAAATAGGCCAAAGTCTTATAGCAAACGACATAGAGATAGATAAAGATAACGAACATGATTTTTCATTATTTCAAATACATTTTTAATGACATATCCTTTCAGAACATAAGCAATCACGACTGTTCACGGATTCTTTTTTTTACTATCAGTGAATTTCCATGGTCTGTAGGGGAAAATAGTTACGCGTTATCTAGTTGCTTTCTTCGAGGTTGTTTTTATTCAGACTAGTCCTTCTCCTGCATTGACTGCCAACCAAGGCAAGATAATTCAATCTACCGTATTATTTAGTCGTTAATTTGGAGGAGACTGATATAAATTTACCTTCCTTAGTTCCACTAGTTCTGACCTTCACGACTAAGACACCCCTTGCTACACACATTGTAGCGAACCGCCGTCATTCCCTTCATATTCTAATAATTGTATATATATATATATATATATATATATATATATATATATATATACATATATATATATATATATATATACATATATATATATATATATATATATATATACATATATATATATATATATATATATATATATATATATATATATATATATATATATATATATATATATATGATACGATAAAGTTAATTGGTAATCCATATGGATAATTCCAGGGTGGATATTAATCCAGAGAGCTCAATGTAATAAACTGAGTTTCAAAACAATAAAAACAATTTATAAAAACCTATACATATACATATATATATATATATATATATATATATATATATATATATATATATATATATATATATATATATATATATATATATGTATATATATATATATATATATATGGATTTATCACACTACAACCGCTTTCACACAGATGTAACATTGTAAGCCTCTCTATCGTAATTTCCATGGAAAGTGTTCAGACGAACTATATTCCTTTGTATAGCCAGTTTCAACCTTCACTATTAAGTCCAGATATGCCACGCCCGCTACAGAGGACCACCCTCATCCCATTCGTATTCGTTGGTGGAATCGAAGCTGTATCTCTATAATTAAACCGACTTTGGATCTGATGTGCCGTACCATTTAGCTACAGAGAAGCGTCTGGTTAGCATAGTCCAAATCACTGTTTATAAACACATTCTTCGACGAATTTTGTCAACCGATCATATCTGATCACGAAACGTATCTTAACTTAAACAATGACAACGTAAAATTAATGGATTAAGTCCGACGTTTATTTAATATATTTTCTGTTTATACGTTATTTTTATAAATACAACTTTTATAGATTTCTATTATTTTTCTACATTCCTATCAAAGAACACATATTTTCTACGAAATTTCACGAAAATTCAAGCCAGTAAATGTTATCAATAATATTTAATTAAAAACAGAGCATTTACTTTAATAAATTGTATCTATAAAAATAATATTAATTGTCGATCTTACTCCATTTCATCAGATATATATATATATATATATATATATATATATATATATATATATATATATATATATGAGATAACATTTTTTATACTTCAAGAACAAAGTCGAAAAAGTTTGCTTGTGACGTGTTTCGTCCTTCAGGACTTCATCGTGTTAAAAGTCCGATGAAGTGTTGAAGGACGAAACACCTCACAAGTAAACTTTTCCCATTTTTCATATAATTTCTCCATATATATATATATATATATATATATATATATATATATATATATATATATATATATATATATATATATGAGTATACGAAGGACAGTGTGTGTGTGTATGGAAGGGTTTGAGAGTGTAAGTGTCTGAATGTAATGCAAGTGACTGTATATGTATATGTGCAGGTCATTGCGTCTTCGGAGGCATGACGACGTATTCTCAGTGTGGGTAGATGTTTAGTTGATTGCAAGGTAGCGCTTGTTGGTTGTACGATAGATACGCTTTTTTCCCATGACATTGTTCGTAGCAGTGTCGACACCGCAAGGAGCGTGTGTTGGTATTTAAGCAGGAAATTCGATCAAGATACTCAGGCTCCGTATTGCGTTTGATGTGAACGTTGACAAGCAATGGACTAATACTGCGTGTTTATTCAATCACCATTCTCGCAAGGCACAAGTCCAGAACAAGAAGAAGGAGAAGAAGAAAGAGAAGAAAAAAATTGAATGAATGAATATAAATGAATAAATAAATATACAAACAAATAAAGGATAAAAAAAATAAATTATATATAAAAACTGAACAAGATAAGAAGTGCAAAAATTGAACTGCTTCAAAATGGCGGCCATCTTATTATGCTCACGGCCAGATACTCAGTCTGTTTTCTCTCTTTTAGCAATTCCAATATTGAAGCTCCGATCCACATGCCTATCTATCCCAAAGCTCAGTGTTCATTCCTTTCCAAGGAATGTGCGTCGTTTTGGTCCTCTATCTGACCTTCGACTTCTTTATTTCAGTTTTTTTCTGTTTTTTTTTGTTTATTATTTTTGTTTTGATTTTTTTGCTTTTCAATCCACCCTATCTCTCTCTCTCTCTTTCTCTCTCGGAATCACTTGATCCGTCTCTTACTCGTTGGATATCTCTTTGCAGTTTTATTTTTTTCTGTGTCATCGCAAAGGCAAGGCTATAAATGTCAACGGTACAGTACGAAGCTGCATGTTAAAGTTCACTGAATTAGAGTATCTTCATCGCTTTTGGGGGCAGCAGAGAGGAAGGAGTGTTGTGACAGGCCGAGATGCAGAGCCGAATATATTCAGTTGCATATTCAGCGTAGCACGCACAACTCTTCGGAAGAATTTCTATCTATCTATCTATCTATCTATCTATCTATCTATCTATCTATCTATCTATCTATCTATCTATCTATCTATCTAAGATTGTTCATTATCTATCTATCTATCTATCTATCTATCTATCTATCTATCTATCGAAGACTGTTCATTATCTATCTATCTATCTATCTATCTATCTATCTATCTATCACTGTTCATTATCTATCTATCTATCTATCTATCTATCTATCTATCTATCTATCTATCTATCTATCTATGTCGGTCTCTTTCTATCTATCATAGACTGTTCATTATCTCTCTATATATCGAAGACTGTTCATATCTATCTATCTATCTATCTATCTATCTATCTATCTATCTATCTACTGTATCGTTATAGCAATTAGATGTCAATTTTAAAGTTTTTATTTGCGTAGTTAACCTATCTGCCATTAATTCACTTAATGTTATTTAGCAATAACAAGGGATATACTGAAATAGTCCTATTTCAGCATATCCCCTGATATATATATATATATATATATATATATATATATATAGTCCCTATTTTCAGGCGACTATGCTACTTTCCATGCATCTTAAAATGGATCTTCCTCGAAGAGCATATTATATTCATGTGTCGTTAAAATGGCGTTTTCCAGCTCAAAATTATTACAAATTTTTCGCTACTACACTAGTTCATTAAGTGTTTGTTTAATTTAAACTTGTTTCTATTTCATTTTATTGTATTTAGATCTGAGGATGTATATCTGTGGACATTGTTTACATTCCATTTTGTCGACTGCTGCGTCTATTTTGAAATTAAATTGCTAGTTTGTATTGTTAAAAAGTATTTGCGACAATTTTTAACTGTTTTTTTTATATGGCGACACCAAACTCATTTCAAACATTTCAACATGTCAAAGTAAAAACATACATATATATATATATATATATATATATATATATATATATATATATATATATATATAAAGATAGATAGATAATTAACAGTCTTCGATATATAGATATATTTTTCTTATTTATCCAATACTTCTCACGTATGAGTATGTGACCCATTTTTTAAGCAATGTGAATTATGCTTACCGACCTGCACATTTCAGATTCTTAAGGACCGCAGACTTAATTCACACACTTGAAAACGAGACATATAATCAATTTCTCTTGACCAATGCTGGTGAGTTGTGCAGATATATCCGTCATAGACCGAGCATCGACGAAGAAATATGGCGCTGCTGAAGCATCTCTTTTGGCGTTGTCTGCTTTATGAGTTTATGTTGGATTTGTCTATGGCCGCTTCAAGTCGGGGATAATACTGTGAGTGAAAGCATCGCTAGGTACTGTTTCCAGAAATTCAGATCGGGAGGTCTGTGCCTTTGTGATAAGTACCAGAGGGCGATGAGCCACAGGTCCTGGGTGATAAGGCACTGAATGCGACCAGAAACGGGGACAACAACTAAACCATTTGTGAGCTTGCCGAACGATTCCAAGTCACTGATGAAACAGACTTCACATGTGCCGTATAGGGAAGGCGTACAATTTGAGCAAGTGGAAACCGCACACACTATTGTATGGCAATAAGCAAAAACGATTGATGGCCTGTTTCTCGTTGCATTGTTGGCACCGCAACATACCCATATTTGGTTGAGTGCTCACCAGTGACGAAAAGTAGGTCCAGTATGAGACTCCCAAGCGTGCCAGACATTGATTGTAACCAAGTGACCCTTTGCTTCACACCGCCTATTCATCCACGCAAGTTCATGGTCTGTATCTGGTGGACAAAACTACATGTGGTGAACTATGAAATGCTACCAATGGGCCAAGACATCACTGCGCACGTGTACTCGCAGCATTTGGAACATATGAAATTAGAAAGAGCCAACATTTGTTAATCGCAAGTGTGTCCTGTTCCCCCATGATAATGCTAAGCCTAATGTGGTGCGGGTGGCCAGGAATACCACGCGGCGAATTGGCTCGGAGGCGTTTTACCATCCATCTTACACCCCAGACCTAGTGCCAACAGATCACCACCTCGTCCATACCTTGGACAACAACATTCGCGGAAAATCTTTCGCAAATAGGGCACACTCGTGGCAGGCGCATACAGACTACTTTGCATCTAAAGCACCTGATTTTTACCCCCAGGGCATTGCGCAGCTGGAGGCATGTTGGCAAAAGGATCTGGATACCGATCGGTATTTATTTGAGGACTAACGGTACGTCAGATTTGATGTGTATCTTTTTCAATGAATCAAAAACAACAAGGACTTTTATGGTTACCCTGTACAAACATTCGCCA
>OZ038482.1:55938749-55961249 GCA_964036315.1 Acanthosepion esculentum | reverse complement strand
TGTGTTTCTGTAATTTTTCCTTTCTTGAATGTTACTTTTGCAGATTTATCGAATCCTATGTCGTACAGAAACATTTTGCAGTATTGAGGAGAACCTTGAAATCATTGCCGTCTTTTCCAAAGGGGTTGAGATCATCCATGTAGGGTAGGTGATCAAGTACTTTCTTGTTTACTTTGTATGCATAGCTATTATTGTTTAGTTTATGCAAAAAGGGGGTGAAGGACAAACAAAACAGCAGGGGTGACAGTCTTTTTGACAGTTTCCTCGTCGGATATTCAGGGTGTTGGAACTGGCAGTTCCTTTGGTACGATTTTGGTATAATGTGGTTTTACAAATTGCCATGTTGAGTTTAAGGAATTTACTATCACATAGGAGAGCTTGTACATTTCCAAAATGTTACGGTTACAAGGGTGTGGCAAACTGTCAAAGGCTTTACGTTAATCTATCCCTCTGGACTGAGATTTTTACCTTTTTCCTGCAATTTTTCCCGGATAATTTTGTTTATCAATAGTTGATATTTTCAACCATATGAACCTTTCCGTCATACCTTCTGTTCCAAGGGAAGCATATTGTTTTCATCAAGAAAAGAAAAAATACAGTTCGTCAGGATAGACCTGATCAATATATATGTGGTAGACAGACATTGGCGTATAATATTTCGGATCATCTGTTTCATTCATTTTTTGGTAGAAGGTATGTAATACCTTCAGTGATCCGTTCTGGATCTTCATTGGGATGATTAGTTAGCACTGATAAAATTTGTGCAAGTGTTTTATGGAATGATGACAGATGATAGTGTCAAATATTGGGTGCCTTATCATTTCCTGGGTATTTCCATTTTGTCGATTTCGTTAGAGCTTGCCTAAACTTATTCTTGGTTATATTTTCTCACGCTTGTAATGGTTTATCATTCAGTCATTTTCTCGTTTCATCCATCCTGCGTTGGAATTGTATTGCTTTTGGGCTGCTCCAAATATTCTCCCCAAATCTTTGCACCTCTTCAATAGATGGTAGATTTTAGACTTCTCTAATTGCTTTTCCAGTTTCCCTGTAAAATTTCTTGAGATTTATTATTATTATTATTATCATTATTATTATTATTATTATATCTGAGGTATATATGAGGGAAGCTTGGAAAATCTAATACTCACGGGAGAGATAGAGGGAAAGAGAGACAAATGAAAACAACGCATAACATATAGTAAATGGAACAGAGTTTAGGTTAAATAACTGAAAGACAAAGATTATTAAGTGCTACAAGGTACAGAAAGTCGTGGAGAGACATGATTTACAGTCGTATATATATATATATATATATATATATATATATATATATATATATATATATATATATATATATATATATATATATATATGTATATATATATATAGTTCAATTGTCCGAAATTGTCTGAAGATACCGAAAGGTTGAAATCAATTTAGCGGAATTGGCTGTTTTCCTGTTTTTCATACTTAAAATCTGTACGTGTTAATTTTTAAAAAATGTTTTTATACATGTATTGAACACTTTTTAATACGACTGTTTCCTGGTCTAATTCAACTCTGACCATTAACTTTTTTATTATATATATATATATATATATATATATATATATATATATATATATATATTATATATTCACGTTTATTTCACGTCGTCTCATGTGACGACTTAAACGAGAGGCCACGAAGAACCCTGGACTAACCAGTCAAGAGCTTTTCAATCGCATTGGGCATCCTACTGTGTCTAAAAGTACTCGGTGTCGGTATCTGAGGGAAATAGTAACAACAATCAAACCTGCATCGAAGCCTCCGTTGACGAGAAATCACATTCAAAATCGATTGAAATGGGCCGAGTTCAATATGAAGATTGACTTCTCTAAAGTTTTGTTCACAGACGAAACTCGAGCAACACTTGACGGGCCAGATAGATGGCGCAAAGGCTGGGTAATGAACGGACAGAGTCGCCATCAGCGTTTGAGACGCCAACAAGGTGGTGGAGGCATAATGATCTGGGGTGGTATTATTGGAAAAACATTAGTGGGCCCATCGAGAGTACCAGATGGCATCAAAATGACTGCTGATGCATACATAGCGTTTATGAAGGAGCATCTTGAACCGTAGATGAAAAGGCAAAGAGTTGCCTTCAGAAGGGCCATTGTTTTTATGCAAGATAATGCTCCCTCACATGCTGCTCACAAGACTACTGAATATTTGAAACAGTTAGGCTTCGATGGACCTCGAAAAATGAAGTGGCCAGCAAATTCTCCGGATTTGAACCCAATCGAAAACCTTTGGAGCATCATGAAGCGAAGATTGTACGCCAACGGACGACAATTCAGGAGCAACGCTGCGTTGTGGGAAGCAATTCATGACATATCTCGCGGCATTACAGCAGATGACATCCTACAATTAACAAATTCTATGGATCGTTGTCTTCTTCAAGTAATTTCAAAACAGGGAAAGCACATTCCCTATTAATTTGTTTAAAACTGTGCCTTTGTTTGTATCAGTTATTATTTGTTTGATTATATTATTTATTAGCTTCTTTTGAACATAAACATCCACGTGCAACGTTAATAAACGTTTTGTTTGCTCAATTCTGGGAATTTTACTAAACCTTTCTAATAATTTGGCACGCTCAAATCACCGTGCTGATAACAAATATGGTGCCAGTTTGTTTACATTGTGCAGATCAGTACGAAAATTTCAGTGATTGCACAGGTCAGTGTTGCCAAACTTGTGTGACAGTTTTGTATGAATTGTTTGGACGGTTTTTGAAATATTAGAAAAAGAGTTATCTCGATAATAATTTTGGACGCAGTGTATTTATATTTACATACGCTCTATCTCTGACATTGAGCACTTTATCCCATAAATATAGCACACCTTAAAACTATATTTCTTCATATATATATATATATATATATATATATATATATATATATATATATATATATATATATATATATATATATATATATACGTATTTTAAATTCCCTTATCTTTAGGGAATGTTTTTCTCTATAACTTCAAAATATATATGGTGATTTCCTAAGCGTAGCTTAAATGAGGCACAAGGCCGAAGGTATGGTGTAGCTACTTATAAATACAGTGTAACCCGGATATAAGAGACCCGGATATAAGAGAAACCCGGATATAAGATATATTTTCTCTGGTCCCAAATTAGAGCCTGTGTTAATGTATATATAACAGACCAAACCCAGATATAAGAGACTTCTTCTCCGATCCCGACAACTCTCTTATATCCGGGTTAGACTGTATATATGAGCATATGAAAATTGATTGGTCTGAAGAATTAAGAAACACACAGGCTTATGCGAAAAAAAATAATGGGCCACCTAGACACAGTCCGTATGCCAGTCTCTTTCTAAACTGATAGAAGATGATAAATATAAAAATGGGCAAGATTGCAAAGATTAGAATCTTGTAGATCTTCACATACTACCATTTTCATTCTGCCACGTCGGCACCAGGAAAATTGACGCATTTGCACATTGAGATTGTATGCGCAAAAGTCTGGTTAATAGAGGGAAAGAGAGTTAGTGCGTGTGAACATATCTTTACGTTTGAGTGTGGAAATTTGCATGGGTTAAAAAAATAAAGAATACAAAAAGACTCTTATATTCGTCGAAATATATAAGCGTGTGCCACACCCTCAAATACCACAACCCAACAATCTTGCAACGGAGTTATTTCTTCCTGGGGGCTGATATATTACTTTGGTATTTCGTATCCACTTTTGCAGACCGAATAATGTGTATATGCGGTTCGCTTGATTCCGCCAGCGAATGTCTCCGTCTTAAAAGGCTGAGCGTCGATAAACAGCATTTATTAAGCCAAGGCTATGCAATTAATTGCAGCGATTCAACGATGAGGTCTTTTTTTTATTACCAATAGCGTGGACGAAGCATAAACAATAGAATATAATTAGGAAATCACTTCGCCTGGAGAAATAAAGTTAATTTTCACAAAGAACTAGAGAAGAACAAGTTGAAAAAGAAGTTGAAAATTTTAGGAAATGGTGTATGGCGATCCAGTTCGGTTGATATCATGACAATTTCGTAGACATAATGATGTATTGGGTGGGGGAAGTAAGCAGACTTTGAAGAAATAATTTAGGGTTAAAAAAAAGCCTGTTTGAGGGAATCTTATAAAAGATAAAACGTGTGAAACTAAAAGGAAGCCTCGAGGAGGAAGTGTTGAGAAAAGGAGCAAGTTAAGAAGGAAGGAGCGAGTGAGAAGAGAGAGAAACGAGCAGAAGATAGAAACAGGTCGATGAATAAAGAAAGGGAGAGATTTAGTTGGGGAATGAGAAAAGAGACGGAAGAGATAAGTTTGGCAAATGTCAGAGGTAAAAGAGAGGGAGGAAAAAGAATGTTATGAAGGAGCAGGTGAGAAATGGAAGAAACGAGAGGAAGATAGAAACATGGTCTATGAATGAAAGAAAGGGAGAGGTTTAGTTATAGAATGAGAAAAGAGACGGAAGAGATAAGTTTGGTAAATGTCTGAGCTAAAAGAGAGCGAGGAAATGGAAGAAAAAATTGAGAAAGAAAAAATGATTCAGTGATAGAAAGAAAAAAAGTAGGGGTTAGTTTTGCTAAGGAATGAAAGAAGGGGAAAAAGTATTCAATGAGAAGAAAAATGGCACACTGATAAAACACGTTGAACAATAGGAAGAAAAAAGAATACGTAGGTAAGACATTAAGCTCTTACTGGAATAGTAAAAAGAAACATAAAATAAATAACTATTTTGCAACATAATCCCCTTCGTTTCATACACATAATATTTGAGTTTGTATATTTTCGCAGCAGATGTTCTTGTAAATATGTTTTATTAAAAAGTACAGACATTTTATGTCTATTAAAATTATGGATCATTTTTTAAAAACATGTTTGGACATAAAGAAATTTGGGATAATTTTTATATATACAACAGTCATATTTTCAAAACCTTATTAGAAAAACGATCAATAAACGTAAAAGGCATAACATTTTTATTTTCTTTTAAATTGGTCGCGTTTCGTCATTATCCTCGACTTCGACCTTGCCGCCAAGGATAGCCCTATCAGGTGTTTAGAACTCCCGACATCTCTGCTCTCAGAGTCATTGGACCAAGCAAGCCAAAACCCCACCCATATACCACCACCGTAACAAGCAGAGACTATCAGAATTTTGCACCATAGAGTATTGAGTATTTGGTTGTAAACTGACAAATACGTTTTTTATTACACGACTGCATATTGAGCTCTATCAAGACGAGACATTGAGCTCTATCAAGACGGGAAAGTGTGCACTGACCTGAACCGCCACAAATAAGGCAGTAATCCTCTATTTTGGTCAGTATATTGATTTGGAAGCGTTTTGTGTGAGAGTCAAAAATTTACTTAATCCTGGTTGTTGTTGTTGTTGCTGTTGTAGTAGTTTTACACATTTTATTCTTTACGTATGGATTTTCTAAATGTTGGTGATATAATAAATTGTGCTTAACGTGTTTTTGTAGAGGCTGAAATATTTATCAGAACTCCCTCGAAGTATTAATTGTGTAAAGAATTATTATTTTTTTTAATTAGGGTGTCATTTATAAAATTTAAATTATGGCCAGTTTTGTTCCTGTTTCACGAGCGATTTTGTCCCAGCATAGGTCACTGTTATGTTTGTAGATTTAGGCTTCCATGATGTTTCGCCAATTAACCTTTCCTACATTGTAGGCATTTTCTTTCATAAAACCTAGCGTATGAAAGAAGATATATATATATATATATATATATATATATATATATATATAACAGAATATTTATTCGCCTATGTTGACAAAAATATCTATAGCAGTTGAGAAATATGAATGTAAGTCTTGAAAGTTATAGTAAAACTCGAGTAAAATCTTACCTCCTTGGTATTCCCACTAAGTTCTCTATATTTGTGACATTATGCCAAACGAAGGTACGCTTACTACAAATGCTGCCCGAGTACTGAGTAATGTCCTTACAACCATATTTGCCCACCGAATAAAATAATCAAAGCTATGTCAACCGTTTACAAAATCTATTTCACTCTGCGCCTCTTCTCCGAATTATATTTTGTTAGTGTTAAATTCTTCAAACCTTCTTTCGGTTTTATGTGATCTCAAAAGCTCAACTGTCTCTTTGATTCTAAGTTGGTTCTTTGAGTCGGGCAAGACGATTTTCCTTTTGCAGAATGTCTTTTATACATTTATAAATCTACCATTCTTCCATACTTTGAATATCACTGCCATACATGGTTCGGTGCTCCTGCTATATATTTAGAGATTCTTGATAAAATCCAAAGAAGAATCCGTAATATTATTGGTTCTGACCTGGCGTCTCGGCTTCAGTCACATTCCTACCGCTTCTCTGTAACTTTTCTAGAAATACTTTCATGGTAATTGTTAGGATGAGCTCTTGCTGTGTTTGAATGAGTGCGTGTCAGTGTGTGTGCTTGGGATGAATGAATGTTTTATACTATATTTAATCCCGCATTGATTTCGGCCTGTGAAGTGGTATTTCTGCCACATTTAATGATTGGGGGGGGGGTATTATTAATATTATTTTTCTTTAGTTTCTTGTAAATATTTTGTATTCATTTTGTAAATACTCATTGGGGTTAAATTGTTATTTTATTGCCCCCCCCCCAGACATTGAATTGTAAATATGAGGACTAGTTAGTATTTTCATAGAGACAGTGAGGTATTATGGTGGTTGTAGTAAGAACGGTACGTATGAATGTGGTGTTTTGGTGTAAGGAATATAGCTCGTACGATTGGGTCAGTGTTTGCGGTTAGCTAAGTTATAGTTAAGACAGAAGAAGACCGTCCTTTTTCCCCCAATCCCCCCTTCAGCCTTGTGCCACATTTCTGTAATTTATACAGAATAAATATCGCTCTTCGCTATGGTACCTAGATTTTATCAACTAAAGAGTAGTGCGCAATACTTGATTACAACAAGGACTCAACCATTTAAATTTGAACTGGCTTGATGTAACTGTCAGTTCTATGCTAACAGTTTCTTTTCTTACTTGTAGAACTCATTGCAACTCCATGCTTTCCACTTTGATCTTCAAAAATGTAAATACAATGTCAGTGGTCATCTTCTGTCTTTGTGATTACTCTTCCGATGTTCTCGCTCCTTAGTAATACCCCTGGTTGCTAATTGTTTCACACACATTATTCCCTTGAATCTTAGTTGCTTTACTGCCTTGCTTGGGGGTAAATTCGATTAAAATACTTATGTCTTTTTTGTTTCGATTATCTTTAAAACTACCTCATTGTTCAAATGTTCCGTTTTTGGTATTCCTAATAAGCATAGCTTAGAAAATCGCCATTAGGAATGTGTCACAAAAGAAAACGTATAGGACACCCAATAAGGATCGAAATCACTACTTAGTTGTAATTATTATAGCAAGAGAAGCTGGCTAATCATTGCACCGCGTGGAGATGCCCTATGTTATTCTCAGTGTGTGTTCTGTATTTGTATTTATATTTGTGACATTTTGCTAACGTAAGCTACTCTAAATTAAAATAACACTGCGTTGTGGGAAAATGTTTAGCGATCTTAGGTTGCTTGGCTATTTCTCCTGAATAATACATTCGATCTTAACTGGTTGATCCACACCTAATATGATATTTTAAAAAACAGTTAACATATCTCCTCTTTTTTCTTTTTTTTTAAATCCTCACAAAATTTAATATTGTTGAAGTTATCGCTAACAATTTTGTCGATATTTACAAACTCTACGTTTCGTTCAATTCGCAGTTGATGAAATTTGTATAAGTTGACTTGTTTGGAAAAAAGAAAGGGTGTTTCATTAAGATGGATTATATATGAGGGTGTTTCATTAAGACGGATCAAAGTCAGCAGTAAATTAATCAGTATTGGTGAAAATGTATTTATTTCTCTATTGGGTCATGTTATTTAATTCATGGCAATTATGTGTGAAAAATAATATCGCCCAAATGTCCGCCAAATCTGAAAGTAAAAAAAAAAAATCAATAGACGCTTAAACTTAATGCGCATTTACAGTCGGTCCAAGTTATTGGAACACCCTTTACTTTGACAGAAACCGTACTTCGTGGTTTTCATGCACCCTAGTGAAACCGACTTTTCTTTGTACCCCTTAGCTGTTTATACTTCTGTCCAAAATTTGATTACGATCGGTCGAATGTATGACTATTTTAGAGGATTTGATGGACTAGTTGTTACAGAATTTTATAGGTAGATAGAAATGAAAATCAGTACTGTCTGGTGATGGGATTTTAATGTTAGTGGCCACTTTTTATGTTAAAAATCGTCTGGCTTGCGTCGCTTGATTTCAAATCTCGATTTTTCCTTTTGCTCTCTAACGCATTTTACTTGCAATAAAATTAGCTTAACTGTCTTCAACATCGCCAACATTTGGCATTTCCCGAGAATCAATTGGGAAAGGGCGTTTCATTAATAAGCGTTCTTCAAACTCTCCTAATTTACGGGAAGACCTCGGTTTCCTCACGTCCGTGAAGCGTACGACTCTTGAAACAACTGAACAAGAAACATGAAGACATCGAAGTAGCAAACACCATTAAAAAAACATACAAAAGAAAGATAAAAAAAAAACCAACAGAAAAGAAAACGGGAGCCTAATTGCTAAAACTTAATTTGTATCTTGTTTTTTCTGTTTCTCATCGGCAGACTATATAATTAAGAGATTTGTATTCTTGCATGTCAGAGAACGTTCAATTAATTGCAATTTTTTTCTTTGAAATGATTTTTAGTACATGGAAGAATTTTCCCTTGTTATTGTGGTTGTTGTTGCTTGAAGCTCTTTAGTTTTCTGGTGATTACGTCATACTTTTTTCATTCATTCTTTTATTTAAGTAGCCATGTACATCTGAACCATCTGAATAATTTAATGTACACAGAATCGTGTGTGCGTGTTAATGCCAGCGACCACGCATGCGTGTTTTTTTTTCTTAGTGAATCTGGATCTGTGTCTATTAATGTAATACAGAGAGTCAGAAAGCCAGAGACAGGCGTGTATATTGTAATCGTAATATTAGTCTTTTTTTCCTATTCTTTTTAATCAGTTCACCCCGAGTAAGGCGATAATGCCACTAAGACGCAAGGGGCTACTGAGAGTGAAAGAGAATGAAAAGACCCTAGAAGGAACCGGAAACCCAATCTAAACAGGGATACACCTCTACTGTTGTTCAAAAGACTTATGACGAAGGTAAATCGGATGAGAGGGGAACCTAAAGAAATATTTGGCATTCATTGACTTAGCAGCAAGTGTATAGAATTATTTATAATTTCAAAGTTTTATTTTAACTATTCCGTATTTATCAAAGGTTTCTGGATATTTATCACAGAATCTGCATTTTGTGCTAACACAGTATTTTAGTATATGTGCTTGATAATTCCTAGTTAACAAGAATTGGTCCTGTGCAGCAAGGATAAAACCTTCAGTTTCAGCTTTCAACCCTGCACTACGTAGCCACTGATGGGTGCGGTTTTTGTCTACGTCAGCTTGTTTGGTACGGGCAGAGTATCGGCCATGAAGCGGTTTATCTTTCCGTTGTTTCTGTATCTGGTCGTTTGCATCTGTCTTTGCTTTCTTTTTTAAGTATTTTGCAGCTTCAGCCGGTCTACGTGCTGTACTCGTATTTCTGCGCCCATTGAAACTCCATTTTGAATTTGTTGGCTTCCTTTATTACGGAGTAAAGACGCTTACTACTTTCATGTTCCTTGACACATACCATCATCCAGTCTTCTGTAGTTTCCAAGTATCTTTGGAGGCCAAGTGTTGTAGTTTTGTAGGACAGTTCTAGTTGAACTAATCCTTTGCCTCCTTCGGATCTGGGCACATACAGGCGATCAACATCAGCTTTGGGATGATGCATGCTGTAGCAAGTGAGGAGATTTCTCGTTTTGGCGTCCATTCACTTAATTTCAGCTATGGTCCAGTTAAGGACTTTAAAGCTGTATTGCACCACAGAGACAGTCTAGGTGTTTATGGCTGATATTCCGTTTTTTTTTAAGTAAAGCTCGGTATTTAGTACCAGATGTACACACCCGTAGTACACCTTTCTTACCTTCTCCTTCATTTGGGGGTGTTGTATGCCATCACCTTCGCTAATTCCTAGGTATTTATAAGCTTCATCATGCTCCAGTTCCCTAATCTTTGTGACAAAATCTAAATCTATTAAGGGGGTTTCTGCAATTCTACCTTTCTTGATTATTATTATTATTATTATTATTATTATTATTATTATTATTATTATTATTATTTCCTTTGATTTCTGATGTGTACACATTTCTTTCGGGGTCCTTCCCAGAGACCTAAGTTTAGAAATGGCATCATGACATTTTCCGCTGACAAATTTAAAAAAAAGAAAAAAAGAAAGAAAAACACAAACATATTTTACATCGATAAAGCCCTGCGTTAAGTGTGGGCTGTACTCGTGAGAACAAATATTTGTATTTCTTTAAGGCATGGACTTCCAGGAATCCCTTCAATTACTCTACTGGAATGTTTTCCAAACAATCCGAGAGCTCCAGCTCCAACAGCGATTATTGATGTTCCCATGTGCCACATTTTTGAGATTTCGATTTCAAGGTCCTTGTATTTTGATAGCTTTTTGTATATCTTCAAAGATACATTGCAGTCTGCAGGGACTGCCATATCAATAAGGAGACACTTTTTTGTTTGCGGTCTTTAATAACAATGTCTGGGCGGTTGGCTTTGATTGTTCTTTCAGTGTGTATTGTGTAGTCCCATAGAATTGTAACATGTCCTATCCCGTAACCGGTTCTGGGTGGTGTTCATGCAAATTCCTTTCAGTTTCCTTCTCGTAGAAGTTGCAAATTTTTCAGTGCAGATATTGGTCCACTCTGTTATGCCGGATTTTTTTTAAATATTCAGTGGGTGCCAATACCGTGCAACATGATACAAGATGATTAATTGTTTCTGGATATTTATCAGAGAATCTGCATTTTGGGCTAACACAATATTTTAATATGTGTGCTTGGTAATTTTAGTTAACAAGCATTGGTCTTATGCAGCAAGGATAAAACATTTCGTTTCAGCTTTTAACCCTGCACTACGTAGCCACTGATGGGTACGGGGTTTGTCTTCATCAGCTTGTTTGGTACGGGCAGAATTTTGGCCATGAAGTGGTTCATCTTGCCATTGTTCCTGTATCTGCTCGGTTGAATTTGTCTTTTCTCTCTTTTTTATGTATTTTGCAGCTTCATTCTCTGTTTATTATTATTATTATTATTATTATTATTATTATTATTATTATTATGTTGACAATTACTATCAGAATTCTTCCACAATCCTGAAGCACCTTCGTCACTGTTATAGGAACTTACCCATAATAGTAATGGACTATCCCGTACACCATAAATACTGTGCGAGTTCAGTTTTTTTTGGACGACTCGGCTAACCGTCGAACTCCCTGCCTCTAGGCGGAGGGGAACTCTCTGCCTCTGGGCAGGGAGGAACCCAGACGAGGATCCGCCGAAGGGCAGAGCCTCGTTCGGGGAGGTTGACCAACCCGATCTCGTTTATACGGGTTCTACGGGCAATTTTTGCCCGAGGCTACGGGCTCGGAAAGCCCACATTAAACCGGCCTTGTGCCACATTTGACACACGTTGGCGTGTTGTTGAACATCGTGTGAGTTCAGTCCTTTTTGGACGACTCAGCTAGACGATTGAACTCGCTGCCTCTGGCAGAGAGGAACCCGGACGAGGCTCCGCCGAAGGGCACAGCCTCGTTCGGGGATGTTGACCAACCCGATCCCGTTTATACGGGTTCTCCGGGCATTTTTTGGCCGAGCCTACGGGCTCGGAAAGCCCATATAAAACCGGCCTTGTGCCACATTCGACACACGTGGGCGTGTTGTTGAACATCGTCTGAGTTAAGTCTTTTTTGGACGACTCAGCTAGCCGGTCGAACTCTCTGCCTCTAGGCAGAGGGGAACTCTCTGCCTCTGGAAAGGGAGGAACACGAACGAGGCTCCACCGAAGGTAGAGCCTCGTTCGGGGAGGTTGACCAACCCGATCCCGTTTATACGGGTTCTACGGGCAATTTTTGCCCGAGCCTACGGGCTCGGAAAGCCCACATTAAACCGGCCTTGTGCCATATTCGACACACGTGGGCGTGTTGTTGAACATCGTGTGAGTTCTGTCCTTCTTGGACGACTCAGCTAGCCGGTCGAAATCTCTGCCCAGGGGCAGAGAGGAACCCGGACGAGGCCTCGCCGAAGGGCAGAGCCTCGAGTCGGGGAAGTTGACCAACCCGATACCGTTTATACGGGTTCTCCGGGCATTTTTTGGCCGAGCCTACGGGCTCGGAAAGCCCACATTAAACCGGCTTTGTGCCACATTCGACACACGTGGGCGTGTGAATGAACATTGTCAGTGTGAGTCAGACACAGAGGCAGTGAGTCAGTCAGAGACAGTGACGCGTCAGACGATTACTGTAAGACATTGGAATAGTGATACTTCGAGATAACATAGTTCTCTCTAACCTAACCTGATTGTTATTACTAACACTTCTACTTCTTTTTTACATATTCCTGTTTGTAATATATCTGTGTTATTCCATACCTGTGTTCGAGTTATTCTTCATTGGTTCTACCTTGGACCATCACCGTGGTACAAGGAACCGGGGCCATAACAGTCAGCATGCAAGCTGACTTTTGTGATGCTGTCATTTGGATAGCTTTGATTCATCTACAGATTTTCAGGTTTATATTTGTTTTGATCCCTCCGCACTATTTCTGTTGCTGTTGTCCAGAACTCTACTACTACACCGACAGTAATCGTCACACGTGTTATTTTCATGTTCCACAATATTTCCACTTCACTGAAAACTGTTTTTTCTCTCTTAAGCTGTTCACTTACGTTTAATGATAATCTGGGGTCTGCTGGTGCTGGAAATGCACAACAAGTTTTTTGTTTACGATGACTGGCGATAATTTAATGAATGGATGGAATTTAAAACCCCTGAGAATTTAACGTCCTTATTCTAAAAATCAGAAACTGATTAAAGCATACAGAGATGGTTTGCATGAACATACCTCATCGTTTTATGATTATTAGCTTATTATGATCCAACATGCTACATTTGGTTATTATGTTGGTGTCGACCATTCAAGCAGTCAATGGAAATTTTATTCTAGAAGAATGGTGTCAAGAACATTTTGGGAAATCTACAAAGAATAAATGATGGCATTTTCCTGGGGGTATACACTCTTGTTTCCAATTCCACTTTTCCCTAAGCGTTCATTCAAGTTTCATGTTCGAAGTGCTCCCAATACTAAAGGACTTACTTCGACAGCTATGTTTCATAATGTCTTCAAATAATCGAGCAAAATCCTATTATTTTTCAATTATTTTCAGTTTTTTACAGTCCACTATAGTCCGGAACAGACTATTATTATTATTGTTGTTGTTGTTGTTTTATTTCCTTTGGTTTCTGGTGTATTCTCATTTCTTTTCGGATCCCGACCAGAGACCTAATGTCAGAAATGGCATCATGACATCTTCCGCTAAGCAGATTTGAAAAAAAAATCGCACATATTTTTATATAGATAAATCATTTCGTAAGGTGTGGGCTGTATTTATGACTACAATTTTTTTTATTTCTTTAAGACATGGGCTACCAGTGATTCATTCACTGAGTCTCTTGGAATCTTTTCCAATCAATCCGAGGGCTCCAACTTGAATTGTTAATGTCATTATTATTATTATTATTATTATTATTATTATTATTATTATTATTACTACATTTTCTTTGATTTCTGATGTATATTCATTTCTTTATGGGTCCCAACCAGATACCTAATGTCAGAAATGACCCCACGACAGTTTCCATGGAGAATTATTTGAAAAAGAAAATCCCTAAGATCACACACTTTTACATAGATAAAGCCTCTCGTAAGGCGCGCGCTGTAATTGTTAGTACAATTATTATTATTATTATTATTATTATTATTATTATTAATTTTATTATCCTTTTTGTTTAATAGATCTCATTATCAAAGTATCAGGCGAGACCTGGAATAAGGCCGAATAATAAATATATACATTATGCTTGCACAAAATCTGATGTTATGTTCTATTTAACTGTTATAATTGTTTATAATTTTTGATCCAGTTTATTAAATTTCATCTATTTTTATTTCTATACTTAATAAAGAAAACTGATAAAAACAAAAGCATAAAGAAACTGAATAAAATCGGCTCGACTACAAGACTAGGTGCTTCTAAAAAATAAATAAATTTAAAAATATTCTTCTAGAGGACGAAACGCATTATACATAAATTGTTCCACTTTGCCATTCATTTGCCAAATAATCTGTTTAAATTAATAATAATCTCTTGAGTGGATGGGCAGTTCCGCACGGTGCAGTTTCTTTTTATATATCTTGTAAACATTGTCTTACAGGGACTTTGTTAATGATATTGTCTTTACGACTCTTGATCGTAACCAAGGCTCACATTATTCTTTAACTTTAAAAATGCCACATTTTTCAAGTTAAATTTCAATATAACATGACAAAATAAATACAAACATTTTGAAATTTTACTTGAAAAAATGTGGTATTTTAAAACTTGTTATGTCTATAAGAATAATAATAATAATGTTAAACTTGGGTACGATCAAGAAAAGTAAAGACAATATCAATGCCAGATTCCCTCCATGACAATGTTTACAAGATATCAAAGTACTTAGTATTTTTTAAATAATATGACAAAATAAATATAAACATTTTGAAATTTACCTTGAAAACTCATTTGATCTGATGTTATTGCCATATCTAAAAGAAGCCATTTTTTGTTTCTATTCTTTAATCACTATATCCGTTTTATTATGACATGACAGTACTATTCACTATGAATGGTAATGTCTCATAATTTCTATAGCTGTATTAAGATGATGTTCGCACGATTGTCCTTCATGTGGTGCAATGTAAACATGGCATATCTACCACTGAACGTACTGTCCAATCTAATCATGCTGACCTTTGCCTTCCTTCAGCGTCAAGACTAAACAGCCACGCTTTCAGTTGTTATTAGTCTCAATATATTGTTCACATAATCTACGTATCGTGTCTGCATAGGTCTTTTGAATGTTTGCATGTTAATTCCGGTTCGGTCATCATACGAGCGTGGGCTGAAAATTTCATAGGCTGATTCTGAAGGAGTTAACCAGTCTCGATTAGTTCTTAGATACCAATTGAGAACACTGGATAGTGTAAGCAACCCCCGACAATCAGAAATATGTTACCGCTATAAATAACCCATAAAGGGTTGATAATCCGTAAAAGATATCGATCAATCTATGTGTACTCTTCACAGCTGTTTTCAACCATATAGTCGTAGGGGTTATTTAAACCCTTTATATGCTGTAAGTATACCTGTCCTCATCAAACAGGTTCGTCACTATGCTCAATATTTTATATCAGATACTTTTTAAAGCATTTCACCCCAAGCAAGGCGGAAATGCCACTAACACGCAGGGGGTTACAGAAAGTGAAAGTGAGGGAAATGACTGTATGTATGGGGATTAAGAAAACGATACGAGAAGAACGAGGATGGAGGCAACAGAAAATGGCGATTTACGTTGCATTTAATTTTTTTAAGATTGTAATTATCAAGGAAGCAAGTAAAAGGAAATGGGTTCCAATGTCGGGTACTGCGAGGAAAGAAACTGCTGGTGGCAGTTGCATTTCACTATTTCAACAGTAAAAAATGTGAGACCCAGATGCCAATCTAGTTGAACGCTTAAATTCACGTTGTCGGGGCATCAGGAAAGATCGCTCATCAGAACAGTTGTCATGAAAAAATTTGTAGAAACGACAGAGGGAAGCCACGTCACGTCGGTGAGAAAGTGACTGGAGTTGAGATGCCAGGTCAGGATCGATTACATTGCAGATCCTTCTTTGGATTTTGTCGAGAACCTCGAGATAAACAACAGGCGCACCAGACCAGATATAGTAAGAATGTTCAATGCATGGACCAATGGTAGATTTGCAGAAGTGTAAGATGGACTCTGACGAGAAAAAAAAACATCTGGCACAACACAGTGAATCGACTTCCCCTGCAGAAGATGCAGCTATCGATTCAATGTAGTTGTTCCACCTCAGGTCATTGGAAAAAGTGAGGCCAAGAAGGCGCGGTGAGACACTGTCACGGAGTCAAGCATCAACCATGCTGATGGGGGCCAGGAAAGTTTCTTTGTGGCGGTTAAATGATAGAAGTTTAGTTTTGAGGGCGTTAACATTCATAAGCCATTTACAGTCCCAATTAACTACTGATTGGTGATCATTTTCAAGCGCAGCGGCCAGGTTGACTTTGTCAACGCTGCCGGATTTACTATTGAGATAGGAATAAATGGTAGTGTCATTTATATAGATGCCTACTTAAGAGATGACGACATCAGAAAGATCCTTGATTAAGATCAGAAACAGTGTAGGAACCAGGATGGAACATTAGGGAACTCTTATACATACAATTTTACAGAGTACACTCAACATTGCGTCCCAACAGTTGGTTTCGTAATAGTGTCTGCTGTAAGGACCAAAACCTGGAAAACAAGCTACAGGAACAACTTGTAGAAAGGTACAGGTTTCTGAATGCGAAATAAATGACAATAATGAACAGTGTGATTCAGGATATTTTGAATGGAAAATGACACACTCAAGGTCGACACATAATATGTTTTATCACTTTACAGTTATTGACACTTACGATGTTCTGATTTTCCTCTGCAAATTACGAATTATCCTTAACAAAAACGACAGTTGCTGATGTACGAAATTTCCGTAAGTTTTATAAATTCCCAAACTGTTACAATCGTTGTGTCCAAGGTTTCGACTCTTGTGAGTGATACTCAGAAGCGTGCGTTTATTGTTTTGTGTTAAAACAATAAAATTATTACTGAAATGTCAAAGTATTTAGTATTCTCAGCATCCTTCTGTAGAGCGACAGCTCTTCTGCTTGGAATCTCTTTTTAATTCGCAAGGAAATTTTCCAGCATTAACTGCCGTGTAAATGTATAGTCATATAGTATTTCAGAACGCTTTTTTTAGGTTCCAACAAAATTTTCTTAATACTTGGAACTGATGCGAAATATTCCCTGAGTATGGAAAGCAAAATGTGAACAATCTATACTATAGATTGAATAAAGTGTTAACTTTGAAATTCTAAGGTTGCCGAGTACGTAGAGACACCTGAAGACGGCCGGAGGGTACAACGCTGAAACGTTATGAGTATAACAGACAAGATGAGTATGCTGGTCCGAACAGGAAATCATACCATTTACATTTGCTATTTCTGTTTTCCATGACTCTTTTTGTAAATTCTTTAATACATTCTTTGTCCCTTCATGTTTCTTTTTTCTTTTCACTTCGTCCTTCTAAAATTAGTCTTTCATCTTCCCCAGACTCTTCACTGAAAAATACCTTCTCTTCCTTATTTTAAAAATCCTCCATTTACCACGATTTTCCACGTCATATTTCCCTTTTTTGACTTTATTCTTTTCATTTCTGTCTGCTTCTCTCTTCTTCTGCCACGGCTTTCATCTTAGGCATTTCATTCTCGCAAACTTTCAGTCTAATGACTCAGCAGTTTTCGGTTTTCTTTCTTTCTTCATACTCGAAAGTTCTACATCTCCGTTTTTTCATTTTTATTTTTCCATTCCTTGCTTTATTTTTTCTTAAAATGGAAGAAGAGGATATTTGCCATGGAATGTACATAAAAACAGGAATTTATATTGATCAGACGAATTTAAGTCACAAAGCCTCGAAGGGAAAACAAATTCTATCTTTCTATCTATCTATCTATCTATCTATCTATCTATCTATCTATCTATCTATCTATCTATCTATCTATCTATGGAACAGCCTGAGACACACAGATATATAGTTATGAAGAGATTGGCATAGATGGATAAATAAATAACAAATTAGACGTACTGATAGTACAGACAGGCAGATAGTTAGTTAGATAGATAGATAGACAGATACATAATTAATATACATTAATAATTATATATATATATATATATATATATATACATAATTAATATATATTAATAATTATCACAATCGAATTCAGTCGACTCCCCATGAAAAATTATTACCTGTAGAACAACATTTCCGCCTAGAAAAACACGATTTCAAAACCCATCCCAAATTCTCTATAATTGAGAGAATAGAAAAGTTCAGAGCAGATAACATTAGAAAGATTTTAGAGTGCCATGAAAATAAGTGGATACGACGTTTAAAAACACACTATCCAGCCGGGCTAAACCATAAATTTAACAATATAGATAGTATTAATACATAAGCCTACAAATCAAAACCTATCCACCTTTCACACCCTCACAAGACAGACATGCTTACGGAGGTGTTGAGGGCTCACACTTATACACACACCCACACGAATAGACACGCTTACACACATCATACTCCCTCCCACCCTAATGAGCCAAGAGGTAACACACACCCACAGAAATATACACGCTTATACATATCATACTCATTCATTCCCTAAGAACCAAATAACACACACACACACACACACACACACACACACACACACACACACACACACACACACACACACACACACACACACACACTAACAGAGACATATCCCCTCTCCAGGAACCAATAAAACTGTCAAACTGACCAAGGGAATTCAGAGCAGCATGGATCCATCCAGCTCTTGTCTCAAGTAACTTAAAAGAGACTGTTTGACCAACACAAGGAATGTTAAAGAATTCATGTTAAAAAGATAAAAAACAAATGAAAACTACAGACAAAAGTTCATTTTCTCCATCAAGACATTCATTGCTACCATCAAGCAGAAATATTTTTTCTCCTGATGATGGCGATGTTGGCCGAAACTAGTCGAGGAATCTAAATGAAATAATAATAATAAAAACGAAAGAATATTAATCTACAACCCAGTGTGTGTGAAGATTTTACTTTTTTTAAATTTTTATTATTCAATATATATATATATATAGAGAGAGAGAGAGAGAGATTTTTGTCATCCACAGACAGACTGTTTCGCTGTTTCACAGCTCATCAGTGTGGCTAGACGTCCGGTTGCTTTTAGCTAGGATCGAAACCCGACTGAATTTGCGTCAGTCCGAACTTCTCCCACTAAGCCCTCAGCGTACGGTAGGGGATGAGGGTGAATTTTAGCGTGTTTATTTTTAGATTCAGATAAACACACAGTGACTGAGAGTGACTCAATTCTGTCGAAGAGTCGTGCAGTATTAGCTTAAATAGTCACTGTTTACAAATTCACACCTCAAACCAGAGGGCTCAACCGAAATTAATAGATAGATATATATATATAGATAGATAGATTTTAACAGGGATAGATAGATAGATAGATAGATAGATAGATAGATAGATAGATAGATAGATTTTAACAGGGATAGATAGATAGATAGATAGATAGATAGATAGATAGATAGATAGATAGATAGATAGATATTATTGTTAAGAATAATATATCACCACAATGGTCTTTAAAAAATTTTAATTTTTTTACTCAAACTTAGTAGATAAGATCAAAGTTTTACACAAATTTAGTGCATGGATCAAAGTAAATACGAACTATTCGAGTTTTTGTACAAACTATCAACTTTCTTATAATCTGATATTGCCGTGCACAGACTTCCATTGTCATCACCATTTGTCCTGTGAATCCAGAATGAATAACTTTAACAAATTATTCTTTATGGAATATAATGTATAAGTGATTCAATTTATTTATGGAAATAAACAAGATTTTGATACAGATAATCTATTAACCCCCTATAAACAGACACATTCTGCAAAATAAAATATGCAATGTAAAGTCCTCCAATCGTTTGAGCTATGATTTTTATCCTGTGTAAAAAAAAGACACTGATATTCCCAAGTGATCTTTAACAATGTAAGCAATTTTGACTCTTTTCTTTACTCTCATAAACGATGACTTACAAAAAAAAATGCAACTATAATCAATATTAAATATAATCAATGATTGTCTGCGACTGTAAATCATGGCGGGATGGGGAATTTTTTACCTAAAGTTGTTCATAATAATAATCAAGCGGGAAATAATAATATATTCTGCTTTGATGATTGAAAGAGATACCTCTATTTATAACTTGATTGATAACATAATTGAATTTAAACGAAAATGATTAAAATCGAAATGTTATAGTCCATATTTGCACTAGTGAAAGAGGGCTTGGAAAATGTGTTACTCACAGGTCAGATTGAGTGTAAGAGCGACAGAGGAAAACAACACACAAATTGCCTGGCGAGTTTGAGCGAATGGAATGCAGAACAGAATTTAGGAGATATGGCAAAAGACAAAAGCACAGGAAATTGTGGAGAACTATGACCGATAAATTTTTGAAGTAACACGACACAAAGAAGAAGAAGAAGAAGAAGAAGAAGAAGAAGAAGAAGAAGGAGAAGGAGAAGAAATGTATATTAAAACGATTGCAGGTACATATTTAGGCCTAGCCATATTATGTTGAGCCCTAAATAATTTTGTTTTTTGTTTATAAAATTATTGCTTATAAATCTTATTCTTCAATATATATATATATATATATATATATATATATATATATATATATATATATATGTTGACTGTTATTTTGCAATATCTCAGGATATTTTATTATCGCTTTTTATTTAATATTCTATTTATTTAATTTTTTTCTTTTGTTTTTGTACAAATGCATACACTTCTCGTCTGGGTGTTTGTCCAGCTTTGGCCTTTAGAATCATCTCAGTTATTTTTGGCATGGATTCTACCACGTTCTCATAGGACTCTGATATACTCTGGGATATTGGGATCTGGTGATTTTAGAAGCCACCAGAAAACTAATTATTGGTTTCCATGAATCGATCTACCGTTATTTACGTTATTCCCATGCGAACTATTGTCGTAATTTTTCTTATTTGTTATTAGCTCAATGCTTCGACCTTCTTTGAATGTTTTCAAGGAATTTCGAACTGTATACTTCGGTAGTAGACTCTTCTCGTTCCGCTGTCCATGTCTTGCCCATATTCAGTACATTTCAGTTGTTGCTTGCCATTTTTACCCTGTGTATAAATCTACAATACTCGAACCAAATTGAACTTACTATTTGTCACAAAATTCCCGAACCAACACTTAAATCCACTTGTCTCCTAGGAGAACCTTGAGTCTAGAAAGTGGAGCCTTAAGCATAACCTTCCACCTGCATTCAATTTTTTTACTGGTGCCTCTGCTGTAGAAGTATTTCCTTAGTAATGGCTCCTCGGTTTTGTTTATTTGTATGATGGAGAACAGAATATGTCCTCATAGACTAGCGCATGCCATTTGACTCCGGTGTTGATTTGACTCTCCGGTGTTGCTTTATCTGGTATTTTTCCTTCATTCCACCGTGATATACGTCCATACACGATCATCTATCTCGGTCTCATTTATAACTTGGGTTTTATAATATTTCTCCAGACTTATTTTTAGAGTGAGGCTGTTTTCGCCGTTGTATTATTTGATAATTTTAAGAGAGGCAAGACACAGTTTTTGGCAATTTTCACTTATGTGTTAGGGTTTTTACACGGTTTTTCTCCGTAAGGTCAAGCTTCTTCTGAATATTGTCCTGTTTAATGGACGACAGATCTTTTACGCATTCCAGGAATTAAAAAAGGAACAAACTGATACAATTTTTTATTTGTGCCATGCTGTATTGTCTTGTGATCAGAAAATGGTTGGTACGCTGTAATCATAAACAGAATCACGTAGCCAACCATAACACCTGAGTCGGTTGCAGCATTTAAAATATCTTCTTTTAAAATATCTTTTACGAAAGATTCCATTGTATGGGCAAAAAAGATATTTGCCAAACTTTTTAAACCACCATCACAAAAATTCTGAACCGTTGTCAGAAAGGAGCGTGCGTTAATAATTTCACGTTGTCTGCGACAAACTCTTGTTCTAATATGTCGCCAAAGAAATTAACATTGGTCTGACCACGCAAGATGCGAAGGAAGAATTGGAGACATTAGAATAAGGCAACTACAAAAATGTTAATCTGGGAATTGTTGCATCAGAGGCAGTGACACCTCGGGCGCTTTGGAATAGAGATCGATGCTGTCCGAAGTATTATGATTCAGATACATTTCGTAAGAAACAATGAAAAGGATGCCGAACTGCTATGCAATATCAATCCCACTATATGGCTGGGAATGCTCGATAATTTCCTAACAGATAAAGAATAGATTTGTAACAGCAGAGTAGGATAATGAGAATATCCTAAAAATAAAAACTTGTGCAAGAATGGATATTTAAAGAAAATGAAAACAAAATGAGGCAGTTGATATTTCTGAGACATAAAATAAGGAAAGAGGACTTGGAGAATTTGAAACTCAGAGGACAGATTGAACACAAAAGTGGCAGAAGGAAACA
>OZ038482.1:55926249-55931249 GCA_964036315.1 Acanthosepion esculentum | reverse complement strand
GGCTATCATCTGAATATAAATATACTAAAACTATTGCTAGGTCATCTGTTAAGGTATTCAGGGTACCTTTGGCTAATATTAACGGTACAAGTAAGCTTTTTTATCCTGCCTCAGTACTTTTGTACACTAATGTAAAGGATATGAGGGTAAGATTTTACCGGAAATTGTAATACCTGTCAGCAGCTTGTTATTGTTTGTATTAATGTGCCTGTATTTTTCCATATTCAAACAAAGCTTACAAAAGTGAAGCATTGTGTCTCATACTTCGAGGGATCCAAGTCATTCTAAATATAAAAAAAGGTTATCTATTCACATATGTTGTTGTTTGCTTTATTTCTTGAGAAACTGGACTTGTTTAAATATGTCCTGTTCTGTATTGTAGGAGCGGCTATCTGTCACATGTCTCGTGAGTGGATTGCTGGCTTGTTATGCTGAGTTGCCAATGCATTTAATGGTGGTGCATAATTATCAGGCGTTTAGAAAACAATATTTATCATGAAAAAGAAACATAACAATTCAACAATAATAATTTTAGATGATTATTGCGGAGCGTATGATTATCGACACGCATTTTTATAACCTGAAAATAAAATAATATTTTTATTTAAAAAAAGTAAACAAAACAACAATTTTTATTAACAAATAACTCACCTACAAAAACGCCTGATAATTATTCACCAACACAATACTGCGGTATTGTTGTGTTAGTGTACATTCTCTTAAAGAAATATAACAATTTATTCCATTATTTGGTAACTGCTTTCTGCAAAGATTTGTGTGCCAAGATTATTCAAATATTGTTTAATTGAATTCACCCCAACAAAGGCAGTAAAACCACTAAGACACAAGGGGTTACAGGGTGTGGAAGAATTAGAAAACAGAAACATTACCAAGGAGCGAAAACAAAAGAAGGGCACTCAGGATGACAGTAGATAACGATAGACATTACATTTAAATTTTAGAAGATCAAAGTTGGATAGAAAGCATGGAACCGGAAAACAGCTTCACAAGCCAGAATTGCGAGAAAAGAAACTGTTATCATATAACTTTGTATCTATCTAGCTCTATAGTAAATGGATTAGATATCGACGCCAGTCTCGTACTGCGCTTAAATTCATAAAGTCCATGTAACATAGTGAGGAACTCATCTGGACGATTACTATGAAAGTATTTATAGAAAAGGCACAGAGAATCAACTTCACGGCGGTGGAAAAGTGACTGAAGCCGAGACGCCAGGTCAGGTCCAGTAATATTGCTGACCCTTTTTGGTAGGTGTGATGTCATCATTGACGATAATGATTAATATCCTATGCTCTTTGGACTAATTAAATTTTAAAATCTATTGAGAGGTATATCTACAGGTTGAAACATACATTCATACTTTCCCCCGTCCATTTGTGAGAAAGGAACACAGCAGACACAGAATTCGAACTCGTGTCAACGATTGCCACTTACCGCGCCTATAACGGTTCCGCTACCTGCTCATCTTTATTGAGCTTAACGTGTCTAGTAAGAGATGCTAAAGAAGTCTCGCCCATTAAGGATCGGACTCAGTTGTTATCGTTGTGTGCTAATCTAACCTTTGGATAAAATGATTGCTAGGTTTCTAAACGACTTCTTTTCTGTTAGTTTGAGAAAGAAATAAAAATGCAGGAATTCCTACAGGATTTAGTAAAGGAAAACGCAGATTAGGCAGCAGGTAGAAGACAAAATGTATGGCTGTTGGCAAAAAGACTAACAAACGAATTACAAATTAGAGGTGCCAGTTTAAACAAATGCAAAAATGTGAATATCGAGGTAAGTGCGAAGGCACATTGGGATAGCGAAAGATGCCTCTCAAATGTTAAGCAAAATATTAAGAAACAGGAACATCTTCTTAGAAACAAATGAAACAACACTTAACTGTTATGTAATATCAGTTCACATATATGGCAGTGAATGCTAGACAATCATCTCACAGATAAAGAAGAGACTTGCGGCGACAATTTTTTTCTGGTTTGGTTTATTTTGTTTTACGGCATATCAAACGCAATGGGTTATTTAATGTCGACTATATTTTTATTGTTGCCAATAATTTTTTTCAAAAATGTATTGCTGGTAAAAATTTTTCCCCCAAAAGTATTGCTGGTATTAAAACCTATTTTTATACTTTCATAGTGTCTTGACCCTTTTGTGGGGATAACTATTTTCCCATAGCTGGAACCCTAAAAGGGTGCTACGACTCCGGGTCAGGGTGGACTTGTGAACACCATCAATTAAGAGGTGGTTCCAAGCTCCTCAAAAACACCTGATCAGAGTCCTTGCTGTTAGGCGTAGTTTATCATCTTACCCAGGACGCGGATGTAGTTTATCGTCTTACCTAGGACGGTAAAAATTTGGTTTCTACAGAAGATCTGCTGAGAATACCGTAGACTGAATATAAGAGAAATAACAAAGTTTTAGATGAAATGGTGAGAAAAAGGATACTTATACTGAATATCCGTTTAAATTTCTAGGGCGCATAAGGAGGAAAGAGACGTTGTAAAATTTGATACTCACGGGATAGATTGAAGGCAAGATGGACAAAGAAAATCTGTCAGTAACCTACTTAACGAGCTTGTGGATATGGCTGCAGAAAAGGTATTAGGGGAGATATTGAAAAGACAAACTTTACTAAGAGCTACAAAGGACGGGAAGTTGTGAAGACACATGATCAATCTACATCCTGTAGGCATGTAGAAGTAGAGAAAACAAAATGGTTGAAGTCCTGAGTGAAATTGATGGTGTTATTGTTGCTGGTTATTCTGAGGCTGTTGGTGGTGTTTGGATTTGTCTCATGCGATATGATGATGATGATGATGATGATGATGATGATGATGATGATGATGATGATGATGATGATGATGATGATGATGATGATGAATCTTTTATCTTCACTTTTAGAAATGATGTTATCCACTACGTCTATTCGGCAAGGTTGGGAATAGATGTTGCATTTTAGTTTTTTTTTGTTTTACTATTTCCTTACGATTTTACTACAGAACTTGTTTTAACCTTCACGGCTAAGGACCGCCATGCCACGCACAATATAACGACCCAACCCGCATTCACTTTGTATTCCATTGGTAAGACGTCAAACCACTCAAACAACTTCTTCCTACCAACTGCTGCTTCTAAGAGGATATCTCCCTGATGACGAGAATCTTGACCTCTTCAATTCTAGAGTAAACCGTTATCTTCCCCTCAAGTGTAAACTGTAAACTGTGCTTCTTATTCAGTAACCATCTATCTTGATTAGATATTGGGACTTCTGTATAGTGAATATTATTGTAAAAAATAACTTTGCAACTTATTATTTAGATCCATTTGTATAAATGTGCGCATTTTGGGGGATATGTGTCTTTCTTCTATGTTCCATGTCCATTCAAGAAGTGGAAGACGACGCCTCTCCACAACTTGCCCACTTATGCATCACTTGGTATGCTTTGTCTTTCTTGTTATCTCGCCTAATCCCTGTTCTGCCAAACATTTACACACGCTCGTCAGGGAAGTTACACCCTCTGCTTTTCTCTGTCCCTTTTGCATTCACTATATCCTGTTGGTGTCAGATTTTCCAAGCCTTCTCACCTCATTTTGTGTCATATACATTTCAACTGTCTCTTCCTGATCGTATGTCTAATCGTCATTTTTCTTTCCATTTTCCTTAAAAAACCCTCGTTCCTCACATGTTCAGTCCATGGTATTCTCAGAATCCTTCTGTAGAACCATTTTTTCTGTTTTCTTCAACTCACTTCTTCATCAGCATTCACTTCCATAAAGAAAGACTGATATAACGTAACAACTAATACTCTTTTATTTGTTTCGAACGAAATTCTCCTGTTTCTTAATACTTTGCTTAGCTTTTGAAAGGCACCTTTCACTATTCCAAAGCGCTAGTACATGCTCCGCCCTCTTTTGAGACATTTCTCAGATATTGAAATTTCTGTACTTGCTTCATTTCAACATCTTCAATTCGTAGTTCCCAAACTACGACAACCATATGACTTGCTGACAACCATATGTTATGCCTTCTTATAACTGATCATTAATCCGTTATTTTAGAAATTTCGGCGATATGTATTTGGTTTGCGGAATTTAAGACATTTTGAGATATCGAAATAATGCCTGACAGGGAATGGTAAATGGTGCAATGAACGATGGGTAATTTAACGATAGTGATATGACGACCAAACTAATAAATTGATATTTGATAGTTTCAGCCTATACTGTAAACAGATTTTAGATTGAAAAGCTTTTCATGTTAATGATCATCAGATATTGGCTAAGATAGCAGTGACAAATTTTGCAAATTTGTTAGCAGTTTCTCCTGGAAAAGTTATGCCAGTGGGAATTTCTTTAAATTATTAAGAGTGACAGCTCAAATCATCATTCTGTCGGGAAGTTTTGTTTACTGGAAAAATTAGCGTTCCATGGATAAAATTCTTTGGTAATTAGAAGGAAATTAACAGTGCCAGCAGTCGCTTTTAGTAAAAGACATTGCACTTCTAAGGATTATGAAACGCCTTTTCTGTTGTTGTTGTTGTTGTTGTCATTATTTGTCAGATTATTATTATTACTGAGTTTTTTTAGCTTGTTCAAAACTCTAAATTATGAGCTCTCCCCCAGAAACCATAACTAAGGTCCGCTCACATCCAGTATAAACATCAGGTGGACACAATGGGTTTTGAGCATACTCAAATGTGCCTGATTGACTAGCCGCCCTAGCAAATGCATATGCCAGGAAACGAGGAGCCAGCTATTATTATTATTATTGTTGTTATTATTATTATTATTATTGTTATTATTATTATTATTATTAATTTTGCTGAAATTGATCTAAACTGTGAGCTCCGTTTTTGAACTAATAAATAAGTGGATGTATTAAATATAAGTAGATTTAAATCTAATGGTATTATTAATATGGGTGAAATACAGCTCAGCAATTGCTTTGTCATCTTTTGACAACGGTTATCTGTTAGCTG
>OZ038482.1:55841249-55921249 GCA_964036315.1 Acanthosepion esculentum | reverse complement strand
ATATATATATATATATATATATACACATACTAAAGTTTAAAAATTAGAAGGACACCACTGGTCATTTTTTTAATTGGCCCCAAAAGTAGCTGTTTTGTATTTTAAATAGGAGGAAATTATTATACTTGGTTAAAATAAAAGTGAGACATTTTTCCTATAAATTTCATTATGACAAAAAAAATAAAAATATGATTAAATTTTGCTCTTGTCAAAATGTCCTCTTTTAGCCTTAATTACCGCAGCACAAATTTTTGGTATTCGTTTCCAAATTTTCTCAAAGTATAAGTTTGATAAATGATCCCATCCTTTTTTCAGTTACTCTGAGAGCTCGTTTTTATTTTTTCCCTCTTCTGTCATGTTCATCCCATACTAATTCGGGTGGGGGGTTCAATCTTTTGAAAGCATATATATATATATATATATATATATATATGTATATATATATATACATATATATATATATATATATATATATATATATATATATATATATATATATATATTTACGTGTGTGTGTGTATTTTTAAAAACAGACATTTTGTAAATAATCTATTTTTAATAAAACATTTTTGTTTATTAGAAAGAAAAGTTGATTCCATTTCATAGGAATAAAATGACTTTTGCCATGGACAATAGGCATTCATAAGAGTTATTGTATCCCTTCATTACCAAAATTATTTGACTACACACATGCCATTCTTATGTGAGTCTCGATCTGACGAGGCTGTTTAAGAGTAGGTTTCAGGTTAATATTTTGGTTTTGTAGCGATCTGTGGTGTTCGGCCAAACTACATCTCGTGCAACCTATTCTCTGTTCAATTTCCTTTTCTTCTATAATAAACTTATCATAACTGATCAATAAATCTAGGTATTTGAAGTGGTTAGTATTTACTAATTCCATTATGTATAATAATTTAATAATACATTAATTATATATATATATAGTGTGTGTGTGATTGTACTTATATATATAAAATTGAGCCAGTTACTTAAGTTTCACCGTGACCGTCTCTTCAGGCTCTTGGAAAATAATGGTAAATATCGCTAAGTATATTAATGACATGCTGCGGAGTCACAAATTTTCATGTCTGTCTTAAGCGCTCTAGGGCAAAAGTGAAGGCAGCAAACTAGGACGGATTTTGCCGAGTCCACTTTCCGCGCCACAAACTGCTACGCTACCCACACATCCATTCCCAATTTACTGAATTATTATTAGCCGTTTTCTTATAAAGAAACATTCGGCAGTCATTGACCGAGCAGCCCGTAATGCTGTCGGTTTAAATTTATATGTTTCACTTAAAAGATTTTTTCAGGAAAATAGCTTTCTCAAGTCCAGTAGCTGTTATCGCTCTTTTCAGTATTGACTGGGGTTTCCTTCTTAACCTTTTATTTCCGAAAATCTTGATTATATAATTATTTTCTTTTTGAATTACATTTTAGCTTCTGCTGAAAGTCCTTAACTAATGTGGTTTCTGTAATTTGGTACAGTTCTTTGTTTGTGATTCTATAGCGCCAGTCTACATTATTCGAAGCAGGATAGTCTTCGTCAGCATCCACAGGCTTCACTTGCTCAAAGTTATTTTATCTATTGATGTGAGAAAGCAGATATATACATTTGACAATTTGGCTAATTCAGAAGGAGTTCAGGCGCCATGAATGATATCCATACGCATGTCTTGATCTGGCCAGTCTGTTTAAGAACGTGACTCATGTTATTAAGGTAATATTTTGGTTTGGTAGTAATTTACAGTGTTGAGCGAACAAACCTCAAGCGAAGATTATTCTATGATTAATTTTCTTTCCTCCTATACTAAATTTGTTACAACTGATCCATACACCGAGGTATTTGAAGTGTTTAGTATTTACTAATTCCACATCCTGATTGTCTGCGATGTATTCAGCGTAGTTGTTATCAGTGATTTTAGGCGGCAAACCCATTCAGAAATATCTAAATCTAACAACTGTATGCGGTCGCTTTCTCAGAACAATGGTTTCAAATAGCATTAAGCGAGTGAAGCCGGTGGATCTTAACGAAGGCCATTCTTCTTTGAACATCGTGAACTGGCGCTGCACATTCACAAAAATGTAACAGATAACAGAAACGATATCACTTGAGGAAATTCAACAGCAGTAACAATTAAAATGGATGTCTTCGCTAACACCCATTGGTATCTGATCATCAGGATCAATCTCCCTCCCTATTCTGTCCTCCGCCCTTGTTAGCGGTGGCGGAGATGGCTGTGAAGGCCCAACCTACTTCTGAAATGTCGTGAGCAGGAGTGACAGAGGAGGGTAGATATCTGTTCCCACAATCTACATATCTATCTGCACACACTCACACATACATATATGCACGTATATAAACACACACACGCGTATATACACACACATACACATATGTATGTATGTATATCCTTTTCGTAAAATAAAATCCTTACATCATTCATTTCGATAAATTTCATCAGACGACGAAAGGCTCAGCTCAGATAATTTTTCGCTTTGTTATTCATATATATATATATATATATATATATATATATATATATATATATATATATATATATATATATATATATATATAGGTTACTTGTTTTTATTAAAGCAGTTTTGTTGAAATAATTTTAGACGTATTATTTCTATTTATTTTAGTTTTAATACTTTCAATTCCATGAATTCATTTCTTGGTTGGTGTACAAAATTGATCAAGAAAATTAGCGAAAATTTCATTTAAATAATTTTTATTTTCCAAAGTACTTTCAATCTCATCTGTGACCATCTTCAGTTAAAATATCTGTAAATATATATTGTAAAACATTACAATAGCTGCGTAAATTCAAAATAATTTTCTCACTGTTCCTTTTACACTAGAGTGTTTCAAATTCAATTTTTGTAATCATGCAAGGTTGGTAACATTTGTAATTTTTCAAAAAGAAAAAGAAAAAATGATTTTTTAATCATATTTTAATTTAGCATTTTTATATAAAATTTTGCTGCCACAAACATTTAAGAACTTTGTTGATATACTCATCGTTGAATTTATTTATTTTTGGATGCAATCCTCTTATATAAAGTGCTTCCTGAATTTTAAGCTTTTACTTATTATAATTTTGATGAAGTACTAATGTATTTTCGACTAATATTTGCGTACGTGGACATGAGTGTTTCTTTAAATGCCCTGACACTGAACCCTGCTCATTCAAGTGAAAGGAAATCTGTCTCTGCAACGTGTCGTCTTTGTAAAATCAACACATGTATTAACCTTTTTATTCGAGATGCAATCTCCCAAAGGACATTTTAATTGATATGTTGGTCTTTTGTAAGCTGCTAGTTGACGGAGAAGAATTGTTTTGGACGACTAGGTTGTTTGTATTAAATTTAGTATAGTATATATAAACGGTTTTATTTTTTCCTTTGAAGGTATATTAGCGTTTATGAGTCTTAATAGAATTTTTTCCTCCTGCTTATAGTTAGAATGCATTTTATTACGGTGTAGTAGTTTGATATGTATAGATTTATTTCATGATGTATTATGTACCTTTTTAATTATATTAAGATTCCCAATAGATAATCTAATTTGTTCATCAACGATGTTATTAGGAAAGTCATTATTAAAAAGGGTTTGTTAAATATATTTTAATTCAGTATAGAAAATCATTCTTGTTGAAGAGTTTGCTTTTGCATGGTTTACTAACTTTCGTATAATAGTTAGGATATTCACTTTTACACTTGAGAGTGCATGTGTTTATGCTAGTTGCTTTTTTACGGCGAGGGAGTAAATGTTTATTATTAGTATCTATCTATTCATCAAGAAACAAGATGTTATTGTTATTGTTAAGTTCGTATGTGAACTTAAGTACGGAGATTTCTTAAAGTTTTTTGTAGTTCATGTATTTCGTCTTCGAATAAAATGAGAATATCAACTTCATATCAACTAAGGTAAAATTCTACAGCCGCCAAGAATTAATTCGTTGACTTGAAAGCTTTAAAACTATATCTATATATCTATCTATCTATCTATCTATATATATATATATATATATATATATATATATATATATATATATATATATATATATATATATATATATATTGAATATATATATATTGAATATATATATATATATTCATTATGTATGTATATATATATATATATATATATATAATGAATATATATATACATATATATACATATTGAATATATATAGAAATATATATATATATATATTTATACATACATATATATAGAAATATATATACATACTGGATATATATATATATATATATATATATATAAATATATATACATATTGAATATATATATTATATATATATATATAAATAAATATATATACATATTGAATATATATATATAAATATATGCATATATATATACATACATATACATACATATACATATATATATATATACATACACACACACACAAATTATTGGCGCGTGAGCGATTAATTTGGTTTCAAAAGCAAAAATATCTCCCTTTTTAACGTGTTTTTGTTGTAATATCCTAAAATATATAATATTACGCTATTATGTATTGAGCTTTTTTAAAAAAATTAAATGGTACGAACGTTGGAAGTGTATTCTAATCGTTCTCTTCATAACTGTATATATATATATATATATTTTAGAATTGGACATAGCCCGACAATTTATTTTAAAGACATTTTATATTATGTTTAACGTTCTTTTTATAGATACATGTATTTAAGCAAATGCTCTGTTTTATAATAAACAGTATTAAATAACATTTACCGGCCTGAATGTCCGAGAAATTTTCATAGAAAATTTTCGCTCTCCGACAGGAATCGAACCTGTATCCTATACGGAACCATCATTTCGCGTGATGTGCCTTAACCTTTCGGCCACAGAGCAGCGTCTGGTTAGCAAGGTCGATTTTACTATCTTTAAACTTAAATCTTCCATGAATCTCTTCTATTCATATCTGCTCTAGCGTATCAAATGTAAACAAATGACGTCATATATTTTAGAATTGGACATAGCCCGACAATTTATTTTAAAGACATTTTATATTATGTTTAACGTTCTTTTTATATAAAATGTCTTTAAAATAAATTGTCGGGCTATGTCCAATTCTAAAATATATGACGTCATTTGTTTACATTTGATACGCTAGAGCAGATATGAATAGAAGAGATTCATGGAAGATTTAAGTTTAAAGATAGTAAAATCGACCTTGCTAACCAGACGCTGCTCTGTGGCCGAAAGGTTAAGGCACATCACGCGAAATGATGGTTCCGTATAGGATACAGGTTCGATTCCTGTCGGAGAGCGAAAATTTTCTATGAAAATTTCTCGGACATTCAGGCCGGTAAATGTTATTTAATACTGTTTATTATAAAACAGAGCATTTGCTTAAATACATGTATCTATAAAAAGAACGTTAAACATAATATAAAATGTCTTTAAAATATATATATATATATATAATCATTTATTTAAATATTATAACATAAATATGTTATAAAATCACGATTTATAACATATTTATGTCATAATATTTAAATAAATGATTATATCTACTCTACTCTGCATTGAGCACTCTTTAAAGTATAATAATTGATGGTTATTGAAATTTACTCCGTATATACCAATCCCACACTTGGGTATATATATATATATATATATATATATACATATATATACATTTACGTTTGCTTGAGTAATATAGACATATTATATATATTTATTTTCATTATCAGCCACTCAAATTCACAGATCAATTTCTTAATGTAGTATATATGGATGTATGTATGTCCATACGTTATTATTCCTGATGGTAAATCATGCAATTTCAAATCATGACTTATTCTCTAAGATTTACGATAAAATGGAAGAATAATCTAAGCGACATAAAAGAAATCCAATGAATGAAATTAAATATTAATATTATGATATCAGAAACTGTAGGAAAATTATCGAAAAACAAACATAATTGGTTTCAGGCTCATTGGCTGCGCTTTCGAATTCCTGTTTTGATAGAACACTCTTCTGAGGAGAAGCGCTATGTATTCCAGTCTTTCTCTTTCCCTGACTTCATTTACGCACAGACCTATGACCTGTGAATTACGATACAAGATAACAGAATTAATGTGAAAAAAAATGTATGTTAATAAGACCAAATTATTATCTGTGTGCGTACATGTGTGTGTAGCTACCTTTTTCTCGATGTGTGCTTTCTTCTATATATGATTCTGACTGTGTATTTAGATAAATCTATTGTCTGAAAATTTTTTCGTGAGTTCAGTTTAATTCATGTTTGGCTGCAAACTGAAGATAAAACCATATGAAATAAAAACATAAATAATTTATCAAGTTAAAATTAAATAACAACAATATTAATCAAGGCAAAATTATCGTATATACTCGAATATAGTTCGATATTTATGACAAGATTTTAACGCAAAAAAATGGTGGGTCTCACTATACACACATAAGATTTTGACGAGGTTAAAAATCTTTGGACTATACACAGGTAAATCTTTCTGGAAGGATTAAAATTAATTCATTTTCTGTGTGGTTTTGCTCTAGCGACAAAAGAGAAGCATTTAAGCTACGTAGAAGGCAGGCACAGAATAAATTCATCCTGGAGATATCTTATAGCAAATAAATGGTCTTCTTTCTTTTTTGTACGAAACTACCCCAAAATGGTGAGAAAAACCACTTACCATAAAATATCTGATACGAAGATTTAGATACTATAATTTTGTTTTTGTCCATACCTTACTAGGGTAGATCATATGTGACTTAGAGTGGGCCGACAGATTTTCTTGTAGAGAAGGAAGATTTATCGCTTCAAAAAAAAAAAATAAAAGACCGGGTCACAGGTCATTTTCCGGGGGAAGACTTACAAACGCTGCTATCACCACGTCTTGTGCCTCGTAGCCAATTGGTAGTACTGCAGGCATAGCAGGAGTGGAGCGTCACTGGCAAGATAACCTGACGGAGCCCATCCCTCTTCAGGCCTCTTTTTAAACTCAGAGGTTTCCTTGTAGGCTTCTTTCCACCTCAAGGCAAGAAGGACCTTCCTCATATTTAACCCATAGCCGTGTGAGTTGTGATCTGGATTCATCCCTTTTCCGACTGTAATTGTGCGAAAGTTTGATGCAAAGAAACTCGTTTGGAATACATAGTGAAATCACCGATTTATTTTCCCCCGAATTGCTAAACGGCAACCGATTACCAGCACAAACAAATTCAGATATAAACACTATTAATATCTCTGTTTGGATTTTATGTCCAACGCTTTGACTCAAGTACAAAGCGCAACTCTTTTTGTTTTTGACTCTCGTGTAAACCGGACCCATGTCTATGTTTTTGACTCGAACGAGTGTTCACGTTTTTTTTTTTATTTCTATTCAAACTAAACCTGTATCTAAGTTTTTGAATCTAAGGCAAGCAATAGCTAAGCACCCCTTTATGATCCTACTGAAAACCAGACATCTAACTTTTAATTATTTCTTTGGTTTGGTTTGTTTTACGGCATATCAACCTCAATGGGTTATTTAATGCCGACAAATATTTTTATTGCCGGTAATATTTTCTTCAAAATAAACTACAGCTGTAATATCTTTTTATTTCTAAAAATGTATTGCTGGTAATAATTTTTTTTACAAAGTATTTCTGGTATGTGTTAAAACCTATTTTTACACTTTCATAGTGCTTTCACCGCATTTTGGATGTCAACTATTTGCCCATAGCTGGGACCCTAACAGGTGCTACCACCCCTGGTCAGGGTGGACCTGGGAACATCAGCAATTAAGAGGTGGTTCCACGCTCCTCAAAAGCTCATGATCAGAGGCCTTGCTGTTGGATGTAGTTTATCGTCTTACCCAGGACGCTTTAATTATGTGATTTTTCCAGTAACACTTATATTCGATATTAAATAATGCAAAAAGGATTGATATTTCTTTAAATTAAACCACCTAGCTTAATATAATCTTCTTGGTTGTAAATTAAGTCCGAAACATTTCATAATGCTGAAATAAACTCCTCACACTAATTGTTAACCATTTCAAAATTGTATCAATTCAGTCTTTCTTCTTCGAAAAAGATTGAATTGAAAATTTAAAACTTATTATTATTTTAAATGTATTTATATTGCTTGGTACTGAATTAAATTTATTCATATCCCGATGAAGATTTTCGAAACTCTGTTCGTTTGCAGTTACCATCATATTTTTAAGTTACTTCAGGGATTTTTCAAGGAGATAAACATTTTCCCACGCGGGATTATTAGGCACTCACCAGCTGATTTATTCAGAATTAAAAATGAAGTAGGTCTCATCGTGTTTTTAAACTCCACTGCTAACTGATTGCCCGCGTGAATACGCATACATGAAAATATTTCTTACATCTGTCATTTGTTCGCTATCTTGTGAGCTTGCGTTTGTCCAAATGCATACATGAGAATTTTTCAGATTGTCTCTTTTAAAAATAGAGACAGAGGGGCCGCGGTCTGAGAAAAAAGACATCACGTGATAAAGAAAAACATTTCCATGTCAAATAGGATTTGTCTCAGGGTAGACAATAGATGTCTCTGTTCTTTTCAAAACAGAGTTTCGAAATCTTGAGGACGTCGTCAGGCTTCTTCTTCGGTCAGTTATGTCAACAAATCGAAAAAGAAATGGACTGTTTTATAAAATAGGCAATCCACCGACAATCGCCGCAGATGTCGAAGAGTTGGCGAACAAGTTTACTAATAGGAAGAGGTTGTAAAAACAAGAGCCGAAAAAAAAAAGATTCGTCTAAATAATGTACACAAGGTTTATGTTTGTGGAAGTCTGGTTGGTTGGTTGAACAATCCTTCGTCTGTTGCATATATAAATGAAGCATTTGAACCATATAAGGGGTGGACCTTTATACAACAGACCACCTAACCGCCATGTCTCCCAGACACCAACATCCCAACTCCTGTCGAATAAACTAACGTCTCTCACCTCGAGAATCCGTCAAACTTTTCAATTTTTTTTCGTTCGACCATAAATAGCTTCTTATTTTGGAAGTGTCTAAGCTTTCGCCAGGAATCGACCGGTCGGGAGTGAATGGGTGTGCCAATTGTGTGTTAAAGACGTCAGAAGTGGATGGTTAGTAGATTTGCAGGACGTTAGGTATTTCTTTCCGTCTTTTTTTTTTTTGTCGTTCTTTCTGGTTGGCTAGGAGAAATTTGCCTGAAAACAAGAATGATGATGAAAGATGGTAGAAGTAAAAACGAAATACATCCGTGGACGTGTAGTTTATGGTACGATGTGAGGGTGGTGTTGGGTTTCCCATATTACGGACGAGCGTATCACCGGATAGAACGCAAACTAACATCGATCCTCAGATTTAACCTTATTAGATATTCATGGGCGCGTGGGTTGTCACCGCCTCCTCTACACACTTTCCAACATTCATACCGCCCTATCTTTATTTTGCTCGCCCCCTCACCCATTCGCTCAGGGGCCCCTAACGCTGCTGTTTCCTAGGATTTAATCTAACGCCGTATTTCTATTCTCGTGTTGACACGCCGTTTCATTCTCTTGCGCAAAACCCCTTTTCAGGAAGAAAAAAAAATAGAAAAAAGAAGGATGAGTGGAAAGTGTGTTGTAAAGTTTCGGGGAAAGGGGAAGATGTTTGGGTATTAGCCTTCGGCAAGCTGAAGGCTTTTGTCGGAAGAAATCCGCACCTAATGCAATTTTCATAGAGACATTGGGAAGGCGCATAAAGTCGTGCATTTTAATCAGGGTCCCTTCATTCGGTGGCACGGTAGCAGTGATAGCGAAGGAGTGTAAAGCGTGGGTGGGTGGAAAGAGTAGGAAGAAGGAAGCAAAATATGGCGACACGGAGAACAAGATAGAATAAAAAGGTGAATTTATCGTTAAGGGGAAATACACTAGACTGGTAGGTAAAATCTTACGGGAACGTATCTGAAAATTCTAATGGAAAGGTCGGGAGAATATAGACGAAAATAAAAAAAAAAAACGGGAAAAAGAGAGAAAAAAATAAAAGTTAAGAAATGCATAAAACAAAAACAATCATCAAAAGATTCAAGCAGAAAAACCCCATAAAAATAACTTAAAATACGTTCAAGAAAACGATGAATAATTTGTAATGGAACAGTGTTCAGAAAGCTAATTCCAGGTTACTGATAGACGATTCACCCATCTGCTAAGGTGGCCAACCAATCCCTATGGCAGACGTCTATTCAGGCAGACTGTATTCGACAAATATAGAGACCACCTGTGGTTTATACCGTAAATATGTTAAGTGGACGAGCTACAGTTTCTGGGAGATAGCGTATCAGCTGGTGTGGACACCAGTCTGAACAAAATCAGTACCAACAAAACCTCAGTCACAATGACTTGTGATTTTCTGTTAGCAGAACCATCGCCGCCTTTCGAACAGTTCCGTCTACCCAATTTCACCCCGTTTCTTGGTATGACGATAAACTACATCCGGCAGCAAGGTTTCTGATCGGGAGGTTGTGAAGCGTGGAACCACCTCTTAATTGCTGCTGTTCCTCGGTCCACAGACTTAGGTTGGTAGCACATGTTATGCTCCCATTTACTGGCAAATACTTAAGCCCTAAACCAGACTCAAAACACTATGAAAGTAGAAAATAATAGATGTTTTATAGTAAAATTATCATAAATACATTTTTGGAAAACTTTACTTGCAAAAAACTCTCGACAAAAAACTTCTTTACAAAAATACTTCAATGAAACCTGATCTACAAACTGATTTCTTACAAAGAATACATATACTAATCGTATGAACATATTCTAAAAACCTTGCCGGCATTAAATAACCCATTGAGGTTGATATGTCGTAAAACAAAATAAACCATACCAAATCAACTTAATCTGCAATTATAAAAATGATTATCAGTGTTCTGAAAACTGCAGAAGACAAACTTCCATAAAGTTATAATTACTGCAATTCTTATTATGAAAATATTTAATATTTTCTCTAGGTGATGCCTCATTCTTATCTTTGTCTATAAAAGGCAGGATGTGTGTGTGTGTGTGTGTGTGTGTGTGTGTGTGTGTGTGTGTGTGTGTGTGTGTGTGTGTGTGTAACGAATGCACGGCCGCAATCTTCGACGGATTTACACCAAAATCTACATGAACATGCTCCAAGTTAGTAAAGAGGTCAAAGCCCACTTTGCATTTCCCAACTCCCATCGATAGTGGAAATAATCGATTTTTTCATTTTCCTACGGCAGTTTTCATGTAGTTTGCGGCCATTTTCTACTGGCCAGAGTGAGAGCCTATAGCTGGCTGCCACGAATAGGCAGGAAGATTCTATTAGCCAGCGTGAGAGCCAACAGCTGATTGACACGAATGTTAACTAGCATGCTAGCATGCAAAAAAAATCGATAGCTGCATTCGTCAGAAGTGGGCAAAATTTAAATCTGCATGGCACTTTATTCCAATTGGCTCATTCGCTTGCTTAAACTCAACGTTGATTCTGATTCCGCAGAACTGGGTTGGATATGAAAAAGTATTTGTTGTTAACATTCTTTTTTCATTCGTTTTTTCCAGTTAAGAGTCCTTTTTTAAAGCTGATCGTTTTGTGTTCATTTTGTTTAGTTCTTTTTTCGTAAGAGATTTAATGTTTAGTATAGAGCTTAGAAAAAATTCAAAGTGTGAGATAGGCAAGAAGTAAGGCATGTAGCAACATCAGCACGGCAAAGGGCACTCCTTGAAAGGCAAGAAAGGGAAAAATATTTTAAGTCAAGTGATAGCCATTGCTGTATGAGTCGTTTGATTTTTGAATCAAGCACGGACAACGCCGGGCCATGCTGCTAGTTAACTATAATTTTTAAAATTCGACATGGGCACTAGACTTCGCTACCAACTTCTCGACCCGCCTCAAAATCGCGCCAAATGATTTAACCAGGTGTTCCTGTGGTATGGAAGACATTACTTCCTGTATTCGCCCTTCAAGTTCTTCCAAAGTCTTGGTTTAGTATTGTAGACTTGCTCCTTTAACCAAACTCGAAGATAAAAAGTCAAGGGGTGTTAAGTCAGAATTCCTGGCTAACCTCTCTTACATAAAATAGGGAGTAACTTACTTTCCAGTCACCCTATCTATCTATCTATCTATCTATCTATCTATCTATCTATCTATCTATCTATCTATCTGTGTGTGTGTGTGTGTGTGTGTGTGTGTGTGTGTGTGTGTGTGTGTCTTTAAGTCCTCTTTAGGCAGCAGGGATACATACATACACACACATACACACACACATATATAATAGGTGGCCACCCGTATTCGAGTATACCCGTCTATTAGGGCGGCTAGCTAATGCCTATTGCAGACGCTCGCTCAGGCACATTTGTGTTTGCTCAAGACCCACAGAGCCCAACTGTGGTTTATACTGAAACTATGCTGAGCAGACCTTAGTTATAGTTTCTGGGAGAGAGCGTGTTATTTAGCATGATCAATAATTTGAACAAGGCCAGCACGCTCAAAACCTCGACCGCAATGACTTGTGGCTTCGTGTCACCACAACTATCGAAGGCCCACAAGAGTTCCCTCTACCCAATTTCACTCACAAGGCTTGGGTCAACCCGTGGTATGGTTTTCAGGCACTTTTCATATATATATATATATATATATATATATATATATATATATATATATATATATATGTGTGTGTGTGTGTGTGTGTGTGTGTGTGTGTGTGTATGCATATATACATATATATCTATCTATCTATCTATATATATATATATATATATATATATATATATATATATATATATATATATATATATATGTATATGTATATATATGTATGCGCGTGTGTGTGTGTGTGTGCTGAGTGAAATTTTATTGTAGATTCACAAAGGTAGACAGGTTCTCTTCTAATTGATATACTTCTGTTTTACCCCCGAGAAATACCGTTATTCAGCCGGGTGCAGACCCCTCTGCGTGGGCAAGTACTGCATTCGGCGTACTGTCACCTCCGCCCGCAAGGTAATAAAAAGGACTGCACACGAAGGAAAGACATTGCAAAACGGGATCTCTGGTCAAATACCAAAAAAGCCTGAAGGAAGGATTTTAATTCGGGCATGGATAAAAAAAAAATGCCACGCAGTGTAATCTTCGCGTAGAGTTAGAAAAAGCGAAAGACAAAACTAAGGAAAATATTTTGTATTTATCATTCTTTATTTTTTGATACATCAATCTAATCTACGTTTGTCTAACATTTAGATAAATGAGCAACGAAGACTGGATAAGAATAAAAGAAAGCTTGAATTAGTAAACAGTCAAAGAATGAAGAGCATAGGAATTATAATGGGAGCAAAAACCACCATTATACTTTTGGCATTCATACATTGACAGAACATTTAGCGTTAATGTCGGCTGACAATTATAAAATCTTTCTCTAAAAGGACATAAAACGCGTCACAAGTCCACTGCTATCTCTCTAGTATTGTCGCAACTTTCCTTCTTACTCTTTTGTTTAAGTTAGTGTGGATAATCAATGTCTTGATTATACAATTAACCATTTTAGTTATTGTCACTATTAGAAGTCTTCAACATGTGATGTTTAAGCCTCTGTCCTCTCTGACATTATCAGATTATCTCCACTCTCTTTTTTAAAAAAAAAAAAACATATCCTTTTAGGTGCTCTAGGCTGGTTTTGAATTTTTCCTTAAGTTGCTATTTACCAAACGGAGGAGAAGAAATAGATATACCTTTTCCAATGTACTCGACTGGAATTCGAACCTGGCTCTCAATCTCCTCAATCTGAGTCGCTATTCATTACTCCACCGTGCCTCCACTGACGCTAGGATTGTATAATTAATTGACTTGTCTTCGGGGTTTTAATGTAGATTCCATATTTTTGCCGGAATGTCCGAGACTCTTCTTCTTTCTTGGGTGGGTGCATATATATTTACCTGGCATAGAGTTTTCTTCCCAAGCGTACACGTGCGAGTTGTGACTGGGTCGATCACGTTTTTACATTTCTGGGGCAGTCACTGACATCAAGTAAAGCGCGAATCTGCACATGCCGGCTAGGAAGTCATCTTGCAGGTGAACCCGCTGAAACTGGCATAACGCTGAGTGCATATTACATTTGAGCAAAATCCGGTAGGATTCATATGCTGCAATCTGGTTTTAAGCCGTGATTTAAAAAAAAAACGAAAGAAAGGAAACAGGTCCTCGACTACAGTCAAAGAATACTTAAAGAATTGACGGAAAGGAATCATTATAATTTATTTCCATCAAGTTGATTTCCATATATTTCAATAAAATAGGAAGGAATTATGCATATGTTTTAAGAAAATGAGAGAGAATATGACGAGGATGACGAATAGTATCAATAAAGAGAGGGGGATAAGTTACTATAACACGAGAGAGAGAGAGGGGGGGAGAGAAAGAGAGAAATAACCAGAAAGAAAGGAGAGAGATAAAAAGAGAAAAAGTCAAATCCGCTCTCATTTACCCACCCTGCCTCCCATTAGAACGTCTGATACTCAACTCCATGAGAGCGCCATCTTAGTCTCACGCTGTCCACTGACCTAAGATGGAACAACTACATTGAATCAATAGCTTCATCTACCGCAAGGAAACTTGCTTCTCTGTGTCGCGCCAGAAATTTTTTTCTCGCCTGAGTCCATCCTTCAAATCTACAAATCAATCATTCACTCTTGCATGGAATACTGCTGGCATATATGGTCTGGAGCCCCCGTTATTCCTCTCAAAGTCCTCGACAAAATCCAGAGACGGATATGCAATGTGTTTGGTCCTGGTCTGGTATCTCGCCTGCAGTCACTTTCTCAAAGATGTACCGTTGCTTCCCTCTGTCTTTTCTACAAGTACTTTCACGGTAACTGCTCCGACGAGCTACTTTCGCTGGTCCCCAAGCTGCATGAATTTAAACGGGCTACGAGGTTGGCATCTCAGTCCCACCCGTTCACTGTCGAAACGGTTAAATGTAGCCGTCTTTTCTGCACTAATAACTTCATGTTTCGCACTTCCCGTCTGTGGAACTCCCTTCCTACTTTTTGCTTCCCTGACAATTATAGTCTTCAAATATTCAAATGTAATGTCAATCGACATCTTCTGATGCCTTGATCTAATTCCCAGTCCTTCTCTTTATCCTTTTCCTCTATCACCCCTCTTTACTCTTGCTCCCACTCTCTGTAACCCCTTGCGTGATAGTGGCACTCCCGCCTTGCTTGGGAAGAAATGCTTAAAAAAAATATAGTAGACATTTTAAATGATGTCGAGAGATTGGGAGAGAGAAAGACAGAATGAGAGGAGGAGAGATAAACTGTTAATTCTTGGGAGAAAGGGGAGTTGACAAAGATATATAGAGAGAAAGATGGACAGTGAGAAAACGTGAGAAAGAGGCAGGAAATAAGTGACGAGGACGTGAGTGAGCGATGGAGTTTAGACAGATAGAGAAAGAGGGTGCAAAAGAGTGGAGACAAGCTCATAATGTCAGACTGAAGAGAGAAGCTTAGAGAAAGAGATAAAGAGGGGAATTGATAGCGAAGAAGGAAAGAGGAGAGAACAAGAAAGACATTCATCTCATCGGAAGAACTTTCCCGTTCGACATATTTGACAGGCTTTTAGATTTCATGTTTTTCCGTTCGTATAAATACATCTAAACTGGCACAGACAATAGCAATGTGCCATATGACAATCGAGTGATTACACTGAAGGCGTAGGTCCTTCGTTGTTTTCCCGGATTACACGCTAAAATGAACATAGTACAGTGCAGGATCAATACGCCGCTAGTAAATACATGAAACCGGAACACTAATTATAACAACGTGTTACTGTACTTATCAACAGTTGGTACGTATATATTAAGAAAAAATTCTGGTCGAAAACATTACAATTCTATATAAATCACATTATCACAAACATTTCTCTATTAGAAAAGCGCTGTATATCAAATCTTCTCTCCTACTATCAGTCTTACAGTGAAAATAGAGTGTTAAAAGTTTTTTGTTATTTTTTTAAAATGGAAGGATACTTACGCGAATTCCAGCCGCGCGCAATATGTGAAGACTCAGAATAAATGCTCAGTTTCAAAAAAAGCACAGAAATAAATTACAACGTGACAGTCTAAAACATAAGGATAAAATAACAACACCAGACACAAAACACATATAAAAAGGGGTATAGAAGTGACAGAAAGTGCTTGAGACAATAAAAATATGGAAAAACTTTGTAGTCCCTTCCTTCTAGAAAACAGCAGAAAAACGTAACGATGCTGGAAAAACATGCTATCAATGAATAACAACATATCAAGAACAACCAAATATGTTTTAATATATTGTTTGGAATTTAGAAAATAAAGAGAAAATCTTCTACGTGCCGTGTCGCTTCAGGACATGAGTGATCATGGCTCTCCACAAATTCCAGTTTTTCGTAGCTCTTAGCAATGTTTGTATTTTTTCTACTGTAATCTTTGTGCTGTCAATGCTCGTTAAGTAGGTTATTCGCTGCTATCTTCTGTCCTCCTTGCATCAAACCTGTCTTATGAGTATTACATTTTCCAAGCCCCTTTTTCCTCTTTATGTGCCCTAGATATTTCAGTTGTCTTTTTCTGATTCTATGTATTCATGTCCTTTTTGCGTCTCAGTATCCTTCTGTAGAACAACATTCCTGTTGCTTCTACATCACTGAAGAGATTCACCAGCATTCACTACCATGTTGGAGAGCTGATATTATATTATTTACCAAACTATGGGTAAAATAGCAGGACAGACGGGGCTCTATAGCCTTGGATGGCAACTGGCCTACCGCAGAAAGAAATGGCAACCTACTACGAGAAAAAAAAATCTGCCTCGTCAGTTATGTATCGAAAGATACATGATCGCTTAAGCGTGTTTCACGCATGACACATAACTGACTTCAGGAGACACGATGGAGTAATGGATAGCGGCTCAGATTGAGGAATCAGAGATTCGAATTCCAGTCGAATCCATTACATTCACTTACGTGCTAATGCCTTTGCGAAAGGTATGAATCCTCTTCTTTCCCACCCCAGCTATGGATAAAATAGCAGGACAGACCGGTTTTATAGCTTTGGATGGCAGAAAAGAAATGGCAACCTACTGTGTGAAAAAATCTGCCTCGTCTGTCATGTATCAAAAGATACATGACCGCCTAAGCGTGTATCACGCATGGCACATAACTGTCTTATATAATATAAGACTCCAGTCCTCTATTCTTTGTTTCTAAAGAAATTATCCTATTTCATAATATTTTGATTAGCTTTAGGAAGGCATTTTTCGCTATTCAAATGTGCCTTCGGATTGCGCTATCACATTTTCCTTTCTCTAATAAAACACTTTCTAGGTATTTAAACTTTTGTACTTGTTTGATTTTGGTGTCTCTAACTCGAGGACCACATGTTAGGCTGTTTTCGTTTTGCTGATACCAATACATTCTGTATTCTATGCGGATAATATAGCAAAAAAATTAAAATTAAAATATACTTATGTTTCTAAACGCTCGGTGATGGTAAAAATTTGAGCGCTCTTGGAAACTTCTATTTTCTATTGTCTTATATATGCCAATAATAATTCATCCTATTTTATAATTGCACTTCAGTCGTGGGTATGACGATAAACTACATCCAGCAGCAAGGTCTCTGATCGGCAGCTTGGAAGTTCCAAGGAGCGTGAAACCGACACTTAACTGATGTTGTTCCCATATCCATGCTGACTCGGGGCGGTAGCACCTGTTAGAGTCCAAGATATTGGGAAATATTGAGCCTCCAAACAAAAACAAAGCACTATGATAGTATAAAAATACGATAAGAAATTACCAACAATACATATTTATAGTAAAATAACTAAAAATGCCTACATATTTATAGTAAAATTACGAACAATATCTATTTATAGTAAAATTACCAGCAATACTTCTTATAGTAGAATTGCCAACAATACATTTTAAAGCGAAATGCCCAACAATACATTTTATCAGTAGTTTAAGGCATGCAACTGATTTCAAAATATATTTAGATAAAACTACAATTCTGTTCCAAATATTTCAATTTAGGCATTAAATAACCTATATAGGTTGACATACCGCTAAACAAAATCAACTAACCAATAACTGCACTTACCTAATCTTTGTGTGTGCTACGTTCATTGAGCAATGGTCAGGTCATAACGTGTGTTTTTGGGTCTGGAATTGTCTGTGAATTCGTACCATTTTACGTTGTTGGTTTGGCTTCTCGTTGTCGTGTTCAGATATAAAATATTTGTGTCTGAAACTGAGACAGGCACGGATCCCGGTTAACTCAGAAAACAGAAAATACAGTGTGCATCTGTTTGACCAGACTGACCCTCGGTGTTATGGGTACGACTAAACACCCGGATGACGCCATACTGTATTTACTAGGATTTCAAGAGACGTTCGCAAGTAAGGGAATATATGCAGTAGAGTATTATATTTGTATTAATATGTTTGATGATGATGTAATATTAATCCAAGTTTCCGTATTGTGGGCACATGCAATGTAGACTTTTCCTCCTTCTTTATTTGCTTAGGCCAACATAAATATACGTGCGTGTGTTTCTCAACTACGACACTCAACCGCCTGCACGCGCAGACACACTTTATCGGATATTTTTCATTTTGTTTTATCCCTGTCGATCTGTTATTGTCTTTTCAGTCATCCATATTTCTTGCAGGAAGTGGGAAGCTGTTTCTTTTGTCTATCAAGAAAGGAGAGTGGTAAAATCAGAATTGTATTTTCTGTAGTTTTTACCTGTTTTATTGTTTCAATTTTGCCATAGATCAGACTATCAAGGACACTTCGGCGTTTTGTAGTGTTTAGCAAGCTGGTCTCACTAGATCAGTTACGACTGAATTGTGAGTTCGATCCTCACTGGGTGCCACATACTTTTGGCATGGTGATTTTCTAAGCGTGACTTAGAGGTGGCACAAAGCCGACACTTTCAGACACGTGCCCCATCTAAGCTAGGCTTAGTAAATCACTGTATCAGATTATCCTGTAATTCCCCTTTCATTTTCCGTAAGTTAACATGTGCGTTAAGTCCTGTCATTGCCTAGAATAAACAATGGACCATTCCGTTTTGGTTGCGAGGAAGGACGAAAGAAAAAGATATATCAGCTACGTTGTTTGATTTTCGATCGAAGAAGAAAACATACATTATAATCAGAAAGAAAGAAAGGAAGAATGAAAGAAAGAAGTTGAAGGAGGCGATAACGCTTTTACGTGTTTAGCGTCTCCTCCAGTGAAATTGAATACATTGTCAATTTTTTATCTTTTCTTTAGTGCCTACTTCTTTACATAATGCCTTGCATTCATACCTATAACTGTTATGACAACATCCTGTTAAAGTTTAAACTTATATATTTAACAATTCAATAGCTGAATTTCCACGGATATTTTATCGTCGAAAAGTAGTCTATTCAATCAATAACTTAAGAACTATGTTTTGTATATTCAGAAAGGAAAACTAAAATTATCCTGAGCATTGTTTGTAAATATTATTACACAGCGAGTTTCTTATCTTGATTCCTATAGCAGCAAAGATTTAGCCGTTCTACTCTACGGTGTTCATCAGATATCTCTTGTAGTTAGTAAGATTGTGTGAATTTCAAATCGAATCTTATATGCAATGCGCTAAGTTAGATTATTCTATCTCGCGTTAGTTTAATCTTTTGAGTTAATTTATCTTTTTGAACCAGAGTGCATGGATCTCCCTGCCTGACCCTGAGATTGAACGGTCATCTACCATTTGAATTGTTTTTTCTTCTATATCCACTAGGCTATCGGAAGAAAAATTAGTGAAATTTTGGAGGAGACTTAAATGTAATGTACATAGTTTTCAGATTAAACCGGCATTTTCTACCGAGTATTCTAAGAAATAGGACTCGAATATAAGCCTTTCCAAAACAAAAACTATAATCTGAAATTGGAATGAAAGCAGTGCTGTATCGTATAATGAAACCATCATAACAAATCAAGATGTAATAACTAATACATACTAAAAAACATATTTACCGCTTTGTGTGGATCAGAAATATAATATAGGACATTTAATATAGAATAGTCCGCACTAGAAGTAGTTTCGCCCAATACCGCAAGTTGCTACAAAACCAAAACAATAACCTAAAACCTCGAGCCATGTTATTAAATAGCCTCGCTTTATCGAGACTTTCATATGGATTTCATGCCTGCGTCAAACCCTTTCATAATTATCTAAACAGTCAGCTGTTCTCAGATCAATGGTTAAAATTGCTTTGAGCGAGTGAAGCTTATGGATTTTGGTGAAGACCATACATTCAAATATATTAGTGTGATGATTCGTTTCTGCACGCCACTGCATAAGCTGTGATGGCATCCTGGGTAGGCTGCATGCGAATGCACCGGCGCTCGATATGTCCCACAGGAAAGGATTCATTCATGCCCCTTGATGGACGTCAATAAAGAAATAATGACAAATGATTTTCTAGACACATGTTTGGTCGGGAAGTAGCAAAAAATACGATTTCCCACTTAGTTCCTGACATGGAAACAAACCCCTACACACTCACTGGCTGGCCGGTTCACTCACACATTATTATATGGATACCAGCCGCTGGACCCACCATCCCTATTCGTTCATTCGTGTTTCATCAAACGAAAAGGGAGACGACACATAAAGCTTTTGGTTGGTCAGTTTTTTAAATGGCCCTAATTTTACGGCTATTTAAAACCCACTAACGAAATTTTATGTTTGTATATTTAAAGGTGAACTGGATTCCTGCGAAACCCTGGTCATTAAATTGACTTAAAAGGAAAAAAGAATCTACCTATTCATCTCCTAAGGATGTGTGATAAATCGTATTGCTACAGTCAACTGGCGCTATAGAATCACAAACACAGAACTGCATTAAATAACAGAAACTACATCACTTGAGGATGTTCAACATTTTTTCTTTATAAAGAAACGGCTAATGTTACCAAGACCATTACAATATGGTTCACAATTCTACACTACATCTACTGAGGGTTTATGAAAATCTAGCTGATAGCTTTATTAGACTTATTATAAAATAATTTTATTTTTGTGATGTCAACGAACACTCGTTGACACTTTTGTGATGTCAATGAATACTCGTTGTCACTTTCGTAATGTTAACTGTAGTAGAGACTTTGCAATCGTAGATACAACTATAGTAACTCCGTTGAGCAATACTGGTGTCAGACGCCTTCCAATAACACTCGCCCTTATAGTACTTGCTCGATAATACGCGCTAGAATAGCAACCAGTATAGTGATCCGAATAGAGAAATAATACAGTCAATAGAGTAGAAAATAGCGGTCCGTATAGTAATAGAGTATAGAGTAGAAATGGTGATTCGAATCGTAATAGAGGATAGACTAGGAATGGCGATCAATCTAGACGTCACGCGACTCCCTGATCACGTGATCTACATAATTCATTAATAGGATCGACCGAGTTTGCTCACTGGTGATCTATGTTCAAACTCAAGTATCGGCAGCGAGACTTTATTCCGACATAACAGTTATCTATTATTCTGATTTTCTTCTGAATTATTGGCCAACTCTTTTATCCTTCGCAAAATATCAACCATAGTGATTCCATAGACTTTTAGAATAAATTCCTTGAGACTTGGAATAGTCAATATCGGAACGATTGCTGAAGCTAAAAATCACATTAATTCGCAAAAGTAGCGGTTTGCTGAATATAAATGGGTGGGGTGAATATCAGTGCGGTTACGGCCTTCAAAACGCGTCTAGACATATGTATCGGCATTATTAACACAGCCATCAATATTGCAAATACAAGTGTAGAGTGTGTGATATCGATCTTGCCGGAACTAATCTGTGTGTGAAATTGCAAAATCGATATAAAATTTAACCAATCTGCAAAGAAAGATTTGTCTCTGCATCTAGCTCGGTGTTCCTGCTATATATTTCGATATTCTTGACAACATCCTAAATAGAATCTGCAATGTTGTTGGTCCTGACCTAGAATCTCGGCTTCAGTCAGTTTCCTACCAATCTAACGTAACTTCTCTTTTCCTTTTCTATAAATATTTTCATGGCAATTGTTCTGATGATCTTTCTTCTTGGGTATTTTACACGAGGGAAACTAGTTAGGACTTCATAGAGACCTAGAGGTATTATAGTGGCTGTAGTAAGAATGATCAGTAAGTATGTGTTGCATTGGTGTAAGGAATACTGTGGTATGATTGGGTCAGTAATTGTGGTTAGCTAAGTTTAAGATAAAACATATTTAAGACCAACCTTCCCAACCCCACCCCCACTTTTCGCCATCTGCCACATTTTTGTATTTTCAAAATAAATATTGATTTCCTCATTGGTATTTCGACAAGCGCACTACTAGATTGGGCTCATCAATTTAGCGTTGAAATAGCTCGATATAACCGTAAGTTCTATTTTAATAGTTTCTTCTCTTGCACTTCATGGCTGTGGAATTCTCTTCCGCGTTACGGCTTTCCAGTCCACTATGATCTTCGAAAATTCAAATGCAATCTGAATTATCATATTCAGTCTTTTTAAATTCTCTCTTTTTATTGTCATTCCTCATCACAAAGATTTTCTCATTTTGTTTCATTCTCTGCAATTTCTTGCGTCTCAGGGGCTGTATCGGCTTGCCTGGGAGTGAAATTAAAAAAAAACGGAACGTAAAAATTACTGGGTATTTTAACGTAAGTATAAAAAGTACCGTCAAATTGATCATGTTGAAAATGCGATAGAATTTTCTTTCCCTCCCCAAATATTATTTTCCACTGTTTTATGACACTGCTGATGTTTAACGAATCACGTTTATATTATTTCCAAAACTGGGGAAAGCTTTAAATAAAGAAATATGAAACCATGACCAAATCACAATTTCTGAAATCGTGACGACTTCACGGTTTTGTATTCAGAATTCTACTTCCATTAGAGTTGTTGTCAATGAAGGCTATATAACTCAGTCTACCCTGCTATTTTACATGTAGATGGATTCAGAGAGGGAGGAAACAATGAATATATATTTTTTAACGGATTTAGCGGTAAAGTGAGCGGAGAAGACTTGGCCTGAATTTGAAATCGGCTGGACAATATCTGTTACCTGTTCTCAAATCCACCGATGATGAGATATTAATAGGTTTCAAACACCAACAATTTGATGATAGCACAAAAAATGATGACCAAGATAAAACAAAACACTATTTTGCAGACATCATATAATAGTACATCGTTTCTAATAATGTTGTAAAAAGGCATTTAAATTTATTACAATATATTAAATCATTACAAACTAATTTCTTTTATTGAACCTCAAAGCTAACAACATTTTAGCACGTATTTCATTTTGAAAAGATTGTAACTACCTCGGTTTTTGCTTGTTCGAACAAGTATATACATTTCACACACGCACTAACATGACCTTACCAAACCTGACCGCCAATAAAATCGTTCTGAAATCTTGTATCTACACAACGTCCAAGATAATGACACTATGTAAAAAGCACCTTATTATTGGACACCATTAGCAGTTCAAAATTCTGACCAAATGAATAGCCGCTATTGACGAAACAACTACTGACGACGACGACTGGAATAATAATAATAATAATAATAATAATAATAATAATAATAAGAAGAAGAAGAAGAAGAAGAAGAAGAAGAAGAAGAAGAAGAAGAAGAAGAAGAAGAAGAGGAAGAAGAAGAAAGATTGTTTAGTATCTATTGAGAAATGGAACATTTTCGAAGCATTGAAAAAATCAACAGTTTTGTTTTAAGGTAAATGTTGAAACGCAAATATAATTCGACTCATTTGGTTTATGTTTGTTAACTTATCGACGAATCAAAGCTTCTTAGGTCACTAAACGCCGAATGCAAGTTATAGTGAACCAAAATCATACAAAAATGAATAGGCAGGTCCGGTTTACACTAGAGTAAAAAAGGAGACATCGGTCCACTTTAAGGAGTCAAAAAGCTAGACATAGTTACGGTTTACACTAGATTTTAAAAGGGAGACACTGGTCCCTAGTTTAAAAAAAAGATAACATCGGTCCGATTTAACGAACCAAAAAGGAGACCTCGTTCCTATTTAACGAGTCACAAAGTAGATATCTGTTCGGTTTAACGAGTCAAAAAGGTAGATATCGGACCAATTTGACGAGTGAAAAAAGGATACGTAGATCCGGTTTAACGAGTCAAAAATGTAGACGTAGGTCCGGTTTGCACTAGATTAAAAAAGGTAATATAATTTTGGTTTAAACTGAAAAGTAGACATGGGTTTATTTTACATTAGAGTTAAAAACGAAGATGTACATTTGGTTTTTATGGGGATCAAAAAATTCATATAGGTCCTGTTTTCACTAAAGTTAGACGTAGGAACGGTTACACTCAGGGCATAAAGGTATACATAGGACCGATTTATACATGTGTCTGCAAATACACACTTGAAAGGTGGCTCTTTTGGGATTAACACTCCACAGTGAAAGTAGTCGACGTATAAAAACACAGATTGACAGGAAAATGTACACAAGGAAGTTGATAGATATTATAAACATTTTAAAGTGTTAAAAGGTTGCATACAAATTCAACGATAATTTTAACAATTAACATTGAAATAGGCTTCACTCAGCTAAGTGACGGACATAATACATGCTTAGGCGATCATGTCTCTTTCCACTCACGACTGACTCGGAAGACGGTTACCATTTCTTTCTGTGGTAGACAGACGCAGTCTGACCAGCTATTCAGCTGAGAGAAGAAGAGATGGATTCATTTATTTCCTAAAGTCATTTTTACGACATTTAATGTAACGACCTCGACTGAAATTCGAACACGGCTCCCGATTTCTCATCCCGAGCCAATATCTATTATACCACAACTCATAAATAGTCTTACAATGTGTTTATATATCGTAAAATTCACCAGCCCACCTCAATCAAAACTGCTAATGAAAAACGTCTCGGTTGGATTGTGTTGAGTGGAACTGGTTACAAAGATGCTATAAATCTGTCCATATTTTGCGCTGCTGGGATCTGTGAGGATTCTTGCTTGAGATTCGAATAAAGATATACCAACTCACTCTTCAGCGATAGCCACAAGAATTTTTGGTGCGCATGCTAATACGGGAAATAATAATAATAATAATAATAATAATAATAATAATAATAATAATAATAATAATAATAATAAGTAGTAGTAGTAGTAGAAGAAGAAGAAGAAGATGAAGAAGAAGAAGAAGAAGAAGAAGAAGAAGAAGAAGAAGAAGAAGAAGAAGAAGAAGAATTATTATTTTCATATCTCTCGTAGATTTCTCCCCATGCAATTACTTTTTTCTGACTGATTGCATGCCACCTAATCTGTTGACATATTCTGATAAAAAAAAATGTCTCTTGAAGTAACTGGTTGCGATTTAGTGGAAATTCGAACTACACAATGCAAAGACAAATCACAACAACAAAGATAATAATAATAATAATAATAATAATAATAATAATAATAATAATAATTACAAACTAAACAGAAATTGAAGGAAAGGTTTCAGCTTTCTTATATTCTATATACCATTTTTTTAATCTTGCATTTTCATAATTTTCTATTCTGTTTTTCTTTCAAGCTTACGTTTTTCTGCTTCTTTTTCTCTGTTTCTTCTTTACTAATTAATACATTTCTTATTTCCGTCTTGCTTTCATAAAAACACAGTATTCATTTCTTCACAAATCTTTCGCTTCTTTCTTTCGCTTTTTTTCTTTTCCAGAAATTTATTTTCCAAACCGACATCAAGGCATTAAGTTCAATCTCCTTGGTGGAGCGGACATTTTAGTCACACAATGCAGAGATTGGCCCGTCATTCTTTAATGCAAACAAACCGGCCATTCCTGCTCGCCATGACCTGAACCCCGTATTAAAATAAAATAAAAAAAATCCCTTAATACTGGTTCAACGAGTAAACGCCTCCTTGGTGACAATTCTTTCCATGAAGATCTTATCGGATGTGCAATCATTGATCAGATATTGAATTCCAATGTCTGGTGTTGTTATATATGTTTGTTTTTTTTATGATTATCATTCACGAAGGTGGGAGTAACATAACTTCTATTTATGCGGAAAGTACATTCCGAAATCCGAGTTCAAATTCTAGCCTAATGTGTTATTTTTACTTTCGGAATGATATTCTTTGGAAAGGCATGAGCAAGCCTCTTCTTCAAAACTATGGGTTATCGCCGTCAGTTTATATATATTTAAATCAGAATTTCACAAATATCTTTCGAATTATAAACCTCTAGAAAAAGATTTCGTCATTTTTCTTCTGATCATCAAATGAACTATGATATCGAGAAATCTCCATCCAAAGAGAGCAACCGTGAATTTCTCTCTCGGAAAAATAAGCAACTCTTTTACGATATAACGATTATTCATTCCTTAGGTACCATCAATGATGCACGCTTAAACGACAATGTCTTTTTTTTTCGGTTCATGACTTATTTTACAGATGAATTCCCGCAGTAGTCTGCGGTTACTATCTGCTGTAGACCAGTTACCGACTCAGTGTGTACTGATATTTAGCCCATAGATGGGAGATAAGAGAGGGCTTTAAAGATTTCCCAAGAGTACACTTGCACGGAAGTAACTCGCCTGGAATCCGGATTCTAAGTCGGCTCTCCAATTTCTAATTCAGGGTCTTTATCTTTCATACAAGCCACAAATCCTAGTTTACAGCGCCAGGTATTCCCAAACGGTTACCCATCTAGTTAATAATTCATTGGCAGAAACAGAGGTGGCAAGGGAGACATCGATGTCGGCATTTGGATCATCTTGGATGATACTTTATAACTGAGACACTGAACAGTTCTTCAGATTTGCTGAGCAACAGAGATACGAAAGACAGTTTCATGGACTTTTATTATCCAAATCGGAGATTGTCAATGAATAGACACTCACGCCCGGCGCATTGTACTGACACTTTGCTTTGTCGACTTTTGAATGCTTACTTTATTATTTGTATCTCCTGAATAAATGTGACGTTCGGATGTTGTTTTTACTTCGGCATTTATTTGTCTCTTGTCAATATGAACTAGTCATATATTTAAAAATAGGCGACTGGGTCTTGATATTTACTAAGTTTCATAGCACGAGACTCGGTGGAAGGAGAACTGGAGCAAAGAGGATCGAATTAAACTGCTGGGGGAGACAGGAACAGCTTAAATAATTCAACAACGTGTGATTCTACACGACTATTAAGTTTAGCTTACATGGCCACAGGGCACAGGTATAAGTGTACCCAGTGAGGAGCTAAATAACTGAATTAGTGTAATCGTTTGTGGGACGAGAATATGAGACATTTAACTATGGGATTAACTTCACTACAGCAAGGTACACAACTAATTTGTAAGAAGCATTTATATATATATATATATATATATATATATATATATATATATATATATATATATATATATATATATATTTGACTGATGGGCATTTGTTTACATTTGTAAAAACAATACGCTAGATTTAGTTGTGTAACTCTACCGAGTGAAGATAGCTCTGACTGACACCAAATTAGTTGTGTTTCAATCCTGTCTTGAGGCATTTGAAAGTCTAGTCGCACTGAGGAGCTGTGATACAGCGAAACAGTACTGTCTGTGAATGACATATATATATATATATATATATATATATATATATATATATATATATATATATATATATATATATATGGGGGGTTGGTTTTGTTTTTCGGCATATCAACCTCAATAGGTTATTTAATGCCGAAAAAATTGTTATTGTTGGTATTATTTTTTCAAAAATCTATTTCTGGTAATAATTCTTCTTAAAATATGTATAGCTGGTAATATTTGTTTTTGTATTTTTGTTTTGTTTTGTTTCTTTTCAAAAATGTTTTGCTGGTATTAAAACCTATTTTCACACGTTTTGACCTCAGTTTGGGCAGTTAATATTTGCCCATACTGGGACCCTGACAGGTGCTACCACCCCAGATCAGGGTGGACCTGGGAACACCAGCAATTAAGAGGTGGTTCCACTCTCTTCAAAACCTCCTGATCAGAGGTATTGCTGCCGGATGGGTGTGTGGGTATATGTGTGCGTGTGTGTGTGTGCGGGTTTACGGGGTACGATGCATAAATTGTTGTCTAAAGACGTAAAAATGAAAATAACACTGACATCTCATTTTAACAGATATATTTAACAAAATTACGCAAAAATATCTTGAAATACTAAAGAGTAAATTTATTCAATAGAATCGCCATTGACTCCAACGACGGCCTTCAAACACCTTCGGAATCTCTTGCAACTCGTATGGACGGTCTTCTTGTTTGAGTTGGTGAATGCTGACATAATCCTTGCCTTCAGTTCTTCTTTGGTGTTACAAAGAGTTTTGTTGGTCTCTCGCTCAGCTGCGTCGCACAATAGGGTTGCAGTTTGGGGAGTTAGCTCGCCAGATATAAGGAGTGATGTGGTCGTGGATATTGTCTGACAGCCATGACTGGGTTTTCTTGCATGTGTGGCTGACATTTGTTCTATCTGCAGCCACCATCTTGACCTTGGGCAGTATCACCTCTTCAAGGCAATTGGTGTAGATACTCATATTTCAATAGATGCTCTGTTTATTTATTTAATATATTAAACGCATATTTTTCACTAATATTTCTTGAATTTTTAGACCGGTAGACGAAAATAAATAAATATATTTTTTAATAAATATATGGAACGTCTACTCAAATACAAGTATCTACTGAAAATAACGTTTAAGTAAGTATATATATATATATATATATATATATATATATATATATATATATATATATATATATATATATATATATATATCAATCTTTTATGTGAAAATGACAATATACCATCTTTGTTTCATGTCTGTATAACCACTCTGAGGATGGCTCATGTGAGCCGAAAGCTTAGGACCAACTTAATAAAAAAATATCCAAATGTTGGACAAATTTTGTCTTTATTTTCACTAAAAATGAAAGCAAACAGTCGAACATTAGAACGGCTCATGATCAAATGTTATATTTATTAATAGATGTTTATATATATATATATATATATATATATATATATATATATATATATATATATATATATATATATATATATATATATATATGTATATATATATCTAACGACAGATACGTGAGTGTGCGTATATATTTTCTTGTATATGTGCGAGTATATAAATCTTCCTGCATTACAATAATATCCAAATATATAGCTTAATTTTCCGCAATTCTGAATATTTTATAATATTTTATCTTTATCTGTAAAAGTTTCCAATATTTATATTTGGCTTGGAGATATTAAACACTTTTTGAATTGCAGTATTAAAGCAGAAAAAATATTCTCTTCTTTGAAGTTGAATGTATTTAGAGAAATGTAGAATAAATCGTTATGTTCTGACTTATTCTTCTCTGTGGCGTCTCCCTTCAGGTCATGTGTCAACCGTAACTTCTATTTCATTTGTTGAACTGTTAGCACTTTACCGTTTTGTTATCATTGTTTTGCCAACCACTCATTCAAAATCATTACCGTATTTTCTTGTGTATAATATGATACATTTTGAAAGAAAATTAATGGCAAATAACTAGATAAATATTATGAAGGAGTTTATGTTTTCAAAATTATTACACACTTTAAAAAAGAATACTCTTACTTGAAACAGCAAAAGTGCTAATACACTCGCTTTTGCTCACAAGATAAAATTTGTTTATATTTTGATGTTCTTGCCGTTTTTACAAAGTTCTCACTCTTCATTCTTAATTAAAATTAATTTTTGTTCATGGTTTATATATTAAATATATAATATATATTAAAACAATCTCAAATAGAAAAGAGTGATAGAATTAATTAACATCTTAAAATGTATTATGATATACATCTAGTTAGCACCTTTTTCTTGAAAATTCGAAAATAAGTTTTGAAACGGAAATTTGGAGAAGAAACACGCAATGGGTAAACATCCGGTTCATTTCCATTCTTTAATATCGTGAAAAATTAAATATTGTAGAGAAATATATGTACGACATTGAGATTTTAATGGATAATATGGTACAGCTTTAAAAGAAATTGCATAGTGATAGCAGGACTACTGGAAGATGTAATTTATTTCCTCTTTCTAATTTCAGATAGACGGGTTCGTACTATGCGCAAGAAGTATTATACAGAAAGAAATACGGTAGGCGTATAGATATGACACAGGTGTACACAATATTTTTTTCTTTCCTATTTCTTAACTGTTTGCTTAGTTTGTTTAATGCCCCTGATCCTATTTCGATGTGCTTTCTGATTTCTCTAAAACATATTTCGTCACTTCTTATTGTATTAAACATTTAATAATATTTCTATTTTTTAGTGTACCATCGCTATATAGAAATATATATATCTTCATTTCGGTAAAGCTACCAATATTAGGTGTCTGAGATAGAATTTGTTTCGAAATTAGCAAATTGATATACTGTTCATTTTGCTGACGACATTCATTTTGGCTTTCATTTCTTGTATTTAAGTTCTATTGATCACAAGCAAATTGACTGATCTAGTTCAAAGTCACATTGTAAAAGCTTCGATGAACTAAGCATACGATAAGCAAGGGGCACTGCTCAGTGTCCCGCGAAATACTGACCCATCATTAAATTTCTTCTCCACGATTCCCTGTCTGCTGCTTTCTGTTTTAGCAGGAAGAGGTTTTCGTTTTTTTTATATCATTTATATTACAACAAATCACCTTTTCCGTGAGAGTTCGAAAATAAGTTTTGAAACGGAAATTAGGAGAAGATACAGGCAATAGCTAAACATCCGGTTCATTTCCATTCTTTAATATCGTGAAAAATTAAATATTTTAGTGAAATATATGTACGACATTGCGATTTTATTGGGTAATAGGGTACAAATTTTCAAAGAAAATTTACATAGGGATGGTTATTCTACGGGGTCATATTATGCTTAATTCCAGGGTGGCATTGTGCACAAGTCATATTATACACAAGAAAATATGGTACATTAGTTACACGCTGTTTGCTCCTGCATCATTTACCTTCAGCATACCTTGCGAGTGTTAAATTCTGTAGGTCCACTTTCCTCATTATCTGTCCTGGAATATTAAGCTCATTGCAATATAAGATTCTTTGTAGCCTCTACCTTATTCTCTTCAAGATGCATAGATATTCTTATCGTGGTATTGGTAGTATCTGTCGGTTAAACAATTACACATTGGTTGTTTCAAGTACTACATCTGAATAAAGAAAAATACGTGAGAAGAAAGAACGAAGTATATAAAGAGACGTTATAAGAGTGAATGGTATGAAAGAGAGAAAGAATTAAAAAGAAAGGAAATTAAAAAAAAAGTGCGGCGGATTAAAAGAGAAAAGGAGGTAAAAATATAAGAGACTCGCCGAAAGTAATGAACAAATGTAAATAAATAAAAAAGAAAATGTACGGACGAAGATAGACTGAAAAGAAAAGAAAAAGTGAGAAACAAAGAACGAAAACGTTCCATTTACAGTCTCGTGACAGTGTCTATTTTGGAACCCAGACGGACCAATCAGTCTTTAAATCTGACACAAGAATTGGCTCTTGAGAATTAAAAGGAATTTAATGCCATCGCAGAAAAACATTAGCGTCCCGTTTTCAAATTTATGTCCAATTTACGTCCATCCCGCTTGGACAGGCGAATTGTTTGCTCCGTTCAGAGATTCGATGAATTGTCTGCTTGTTACAGCTAATAAGTCTGGCATTGATTAGGGGTAGATTTAAAAATGGAATTCATTTTTACCTTATTCACATACATATATATTCAAGCTAGAATTCCTATTGGCAATGATATGGGAAAAGATGTGCGTGGAAATAAAGACATCTTTTTCTCTAATACACAATCGCATGCAGATTTATATGTCAGGGCACATCTTAGTAAAAAAGAGAGATTTTTAATACAATTCATAGCCTTACACACACACACACACACACACACACACACACACATATATATATATATATATATATATATATATATATATATATATATATACACACATATGTATGTATGTATTACAAGTTTGTGACTTGTAGGGATAATTCGTAGAAGGATATTAATCCAGGGAGAGCTCAATGTAGAATACACACAACAACAACAACAACAATAATAATAATAATAATAATAATAATAATAATAATAATAATAATCAATAAGAAAAACTTAAATATTCATTTCGGTTATAATTTATTTATTGAATATCGAAATATTCATCTTTTCATGCCAAAATCTCTTAGAAAAAACAAGATTTTTTACCAAGGGATTTTGGTCTGAAGAGGTGAATATTTCGATATTCACGAAATAAATTATAACCGAAATGAATATTTAAGGTTTCCTTCATTATATATATATATATATATATATATATATATATATATATATATATATATATATATATATATATATATATATATGAGATTATGTTTGCATTTGAAGATTTCAAGAACTGCATAAAATTCTGAGTCGTGCTATCGCCGTTGGATATTATTTATATTCATTAAGATATATACGTATAGCTCTGTTTCCTAACATTGATCACTCTATTTATAACACTCAAGGAAGAAATATATTTATACGTAAGTGCTAGTATATCTGCGTGTATGTAGATTTTTTATCTTACCCATTCCTTTATATATATATCTATATATGTGTGTGTGTGTGTGTGTGTGTTTTGTAGGGCAACTTAAAGATTCATGGTTTCTCAAGTCGTCAGGCACAAATGCCAAATGAACCTCTTCATACATTTTTTTTAAATACTGGGTCTCATGGGAGGAACGCTAAAATATACGTAGATTAAAACCACAAATTTAATATAAACTTAATATATTTTGGAGTGTAAATTCAAAATATAGAGTGTAGGTAGGAAGGTAGTGGGAAAAAAAGTAAAATAAAGAATGATAGAAACTTAAAATTTGTATGGTACATGTCTTCCCGTTGGAAAAAATATCAGTTAAAAAATTATAAATCGTAAAGAGCAAGAAATATGTTTAAAAAAGCGGGGGTAGGCGCGGTGAATGGTAATTTTGTTTATAAATAATCTCTATGTTTCAAGGGCGTAACACTGCACATTATGTAAATATAACGTTTAATAATATTAGGATATAAAGTAAAAAATAAAAAAGTGCAGATAGACAAAGAAGGTAAAAGGTGAAAAAAAAGTAAAAGAAAAAAAATTAAGAGAAATAACTTACGAGGAACGCCGTGTAGCCCGTATCGTATTAATAGACGCTTAAATGGTTAAAGCCGGTAATCAGTAAACCTGAAATATATAAAGCGCCGGTGAAGTTGGGTAAAATGATCTATCCAGGATCAAAATACTTTAAGACAGTTTTTTTTTTATCGATGCAAGCTATCATGAGCTCATTACGTTTGTTTAGTAGGCTTGGATCTTTAATATTTTTGAAAATGAATCTTTTTTTCCAGCAAACACAGGTTACATTGGTTGCCGCGGCCGGAAAAGCGTGTAGTTTTGGCGAAGGAATTCCAATTTACTACCAGTGTCTCGTTATTTACTTTCATTTCCCAGTAACACCCTGAGAGTGCCGTGGCTTTTGAATATTGTTTATTGATGTCATTTCATGTTGTTAATAGTGGAATTTGCAGTGGTTGGCAGTAAACCAAAATAAAATTTAATCTCACTATTATGTTTAATGCTAATCTTGAAAATAACGCATTTATTCAGACATTTATGATTTAGTGGACAGGTACTGCTTTTACGACAATTACACTTTTTGTCTGTATTAATATTGTTATTGGGGTTGTTTAAATATTTGTTTAACGTTATATTATTATGCTGTACTCAAAACTGATCGATGTTTTTGGTGCAGCTCTAGCTATTTTTAATGTTGTTCTTGTTGAAGATTTTGTTGAGCAATGGGATATGGTTGAAATGTTTACGGATTAAATTAAGAAAAAAATTACCTATATTGGTTTTGACATTACAGTTAAAAGGTGGGTTAAATTAAATTATATTGCGTTTTCTATTCTTATTCTTATTGTTGGTATTTTTACTAATGTTTATGCATTCTATTTTAAATTTGCGTTTACTTTTTTCTAGTGCAAGTAAATATTTAGATTTATATTTGTCAAAAATAATTTTGTTGCTAGAGTTAGTTGAGAATCTGTGTTGTACCGATTTGTGCAAGTTGTTTAAAATTCCTGGGGGTGGTTTAGTTCTTTGCTAATGTATTTATGGTTCTAAAGCACTTTAGTATAAGGCACGTATATTCCTTTGTATAGGCCGAAAGTAGTGTCCAGACAGCTGATCACCTTGGCATTGGTGATGGTGGTGATATTTAGTCCTTGATCCTTGTAGAATTTGGTAAGTTGTTTTCTAACTCGGTCTGTTTGTTGTGGGTTGGTGTTATGTAGGAGGATAACTCTATCGTTTCTGTACTGACTAGTGTTCTTGCTATCGAAATTATACCTAAGTCTCCACAGTAGCAGAATGACATCCCAAATCACAAGCTTTTGCAAAATCAAACGCTTCTATCGCTATATAGAAGATTGGGCTGTATTATTGGTAAAAAAAAGAACCATTGTGATATAGGATGGCTTTCTGGGCTTGCTTAATGACGTTGATTTCCTGGTCGGTGATGGTGCAATAATTCTTGGCTATGTTTATACCAGCTATTAACAGGTCATTTGTGATCGACGGGTAGAAATTGGAGATGTCGAATTGCATAAAGGGGCATTCGTTTTCTTTTTATCTATTTTATAGAACCAGTTGATTGTATCTTTTGTATTTTTCCATTGATTGATCTCTGTTGCATTTCCAGTGTATTTTCAGGTTCGTTCTAGTATAACTTTGCTAATATTGTTTATATTATTCTTGGAAGTGTTAAGCAATCGGGACTGCAGATTATTGAGAACATTATTTTTGTGATCCTTAACCTTAATGAAGGCCTGTTGCTTGTGTAGTTTATGCACCCTGTCGTCGATCTTAAGTTTATTGACTATAATTCGTGCCTCGTTGTTAATATCATTTTCCCATTCTGCTGGGGCTTTCTTGTATTATTCTTTTTCTGCATCCGCCGGTACATATCTAAATATTAATTTTACAATGTCCGATATATATATTGGTTTGGTGCATAATTATCAGTCGTTTTTGTAGTTATTTGTTTAAAAAATTGCTGTTTTGTTTACTTTTTTTAGTAAAAATATTATTTTATTTTCAGGTTATAAAAATGTGTGTCGATAATCATACGCTCTGGAATAATCATTTAAAAATGTTATTATTGAATTCTTATGTTTCTTTCTTCATAATAATAATTATTTAACGTCTGATAATTATGTATCAAGCGAAAGTGAAATGATGTATAGTTACACATTTTTACCTTTTGTTTTATTGACTAAGTGTGTGTTTTTGTTTTTCATTTCGACCACGTGAGAAAGTCTTGATAAAGTCGGATGACGAAAGGCGTCGGCAAGGATTAAATACTATTTTGCGATTATCGATTTTATTCAATTTGTCTTCTCTATAGATACATTTTGAGAACTTTCATACATTGTCGACATGAAAAACAAAAAACATACTTAGAGGAAAAGAAAAAAAAGAAAAAGTTACTAATATCCCGAAAGAGGCTTTTTTTCTTGTAAAATTTTTCGTCTAACAATACAGCATTTTGCTTTTGTTCAGCATCACTTGCCTTGATTAATTTGGATGACGACACGTGTCGGCAGGGACTAAGTACTATTTTCGATTCTCTTTCTCTCTCTCCCTCTCTCGATATATATATATATATATATATATATATATATATATATATATATATATATATATATATATATATATATACAAGTTGGTGTGGATGGGTGTAGATCATTAGATCTAAAAAGTTTATGAAGTATAATTTTGCAGAGGGAGAATTTCACTGACTATTTTATTTTCTGAGGTTATTTATAATTATAATTTAGTTATATCGAAAAATTATGTCAGCAGTTTAAACTGGCGACAAAGAGATATGGATATATGTATGAAAGATGTTAATCTTAGATTAAGGTGTGTATTTGGCTTTATGAGTATGTTTTACAGCGCCAAATTTACAAATGGTAATCTAATCAGAATTCGTCTTCCGGACGATGAACTGAAAATTTTTCGACCCGATCCAGAAGACATCGCAACACCCTGCCCCACCCCGACACCGCCGACTAGACATGATCAAATTATGATGTTTTATCATTTGGTCAAACTTTTCGGAAGTGGGAGTGGAGTTTACCATTTCTTAGTATATCTATCATTTGTTTTTCTATGTTTGGTCTAATCTGTTTTCCAGACATCAGAATTTGTATTGGAATTCCATCTTGTTGAGACGAGAACTGTTCAGCATCTCCTTATGGAAATATTAGAAACATATTTAATATAATTCAATAAACGTCCATATATTATATATCTACTTTAAATTTACACAAGTGTGGCATTTTTTTATTTAACGAATAGGAGAGAATTTATTGAAACAAAGCAAGTTCAGTTGACCATTGATGACAATTCCAGAACATTGTAACTATAAACAATTTTTTTCTATCCTCTGCCACCCGCAATGTTGGAGAAAGCATTACCTCGAACCATCGCCAGTAAAACACGCTGCAAGAGCCACTCCATTTCACGAGGCCCGTCCCTTAATCGAGACGCAATCGCAATCCTCCGAAGGAACGCCATCGAACGAGGGCCAATAAGCCCTGAAGTCTCAACTGCAACAGGAATTTAAAAAAATCTATCAGTAAGAGAAGAATATTTAACTATTTTTTTCCTCTCTGCGTCCCGGGCGACAGACCCGGGCTCAACCGCGGACCTGATCAAATTACCGACCGAAAATGTATCCGCACAGGTCGCATCCCAAATCAACGACTTACCCATTTTAAAAGGGAAAATGGTAATGCCATCCGGCCGCTTTCCATCACCACGGTCGAGGCCTACGGGTTCGATTTGGGAAGGGAACCCAACTGCATCCAAACCTCTTTTGATGATGTCGTTTATTGCTGCATGCCGTGGAAAGCGATCGGCACTACGACGACAGGAGAGAGGATGCAAACCAAACTCATCGATGGAGGCTCGACATCTGCATCTGTGACCCTCACATAATTTGAGTTCAAGACGGATCGCGACTCCGACCCGAGTGCACTCATCATCTAGAAGGGTACCGGTAGATGAAGAGGGCACTGCGTTGAGCCAGGCGCCACTACGCGGTTGTGAAGCAGATTGTAGACAGGCGAGGCGATGCTGATCCAGAGAGAGCTTCAAATTAGTAAAATTGGCCTCGCATTTTATTTTATCCCAGCTTTTTTGTTTTTAGTGTGTCTAGTGGGATAGAAAGTAATTCTTGGGTCCAGACGCTGCAAGCTTGTTCGAAAGAACTACCCGAGAAACACTGAGACGATCCACCGAGTATCTCATCAATTAATTCGCGACTTGACGAAAGTGAAGAAAGATATGCTGGAAGGGCCAAATCTACCGCTGATCGAAGGCCCAGGCCGCCGAATCTCAAAGGGGGCTTTACCTGCCTCCAGCCTGTGTCGTCGAAATTGACGTTGCAAATTAGCTTCTCGCATCTCTTAACTGTGATATCTATCTCATTTAAGAAATCCTGTTCGAGGTAGCAAGGGGTACTTCGGAGAGTATAGAGGAAACTCGGTAGCAAAAAACTGTTCTTCAAGAGGAAGACGGCTGGATCTGAATCAATTAGTTGTAATTTCTCAGTCATTCTTGTTAGAATGACATGCTTAGTATCCAAACACTCTCGAATGGCCATTGGAAAGACTGAAGAACCAAGAATAAAAATAAATGCCACCGAATTTTCTCATCTTTCTAATCCTAATAGATTTCATCTTTCATCTACAGTTGACGATTCTAAGAGACTCCGTTCCCTCGCCAATGCTAAGTTGATCGAGGGTTATGTCTCAGCTGCAGTTAGAGCATTGGCCTCATCCGATACTATACTAGCTACTACACCAGAAGTTCTCACATCGCTCCGTCGGAAAAATCCTGCGCCACCATCAGATGTCAGATTTGTTCAGATGGAAAACAATGATTCAAATACTGAAATCTCAAAGGAAGCAATGGTTACCGCTCTGAAGTCTTTCTCGGGAAGCAGCAGTGGAGCTGTGGACGGCCTTCAACCTGGTCACATCAAGGACTTAATTTCTGTCCACACTGCCGAAGCTGGTGAATATTTGAAAACATCCATAACAGCTCTTATTAATACCCTTCTCCGAGCTGAGATACCCCAACATGCTCGCAACTTAATATTTTCAGCCAACTTAACGGCTTTAAAAAAAAAGACGGAGGTATCCGCCCTATCGCTGTTGGTAACATTTTTCGTCGTCTCGCGGCAAAAATTGTTTGTAGATTTGTTGTGAAGGAGATAGGGCATGAATTGCGACCTGTCCACCTCGGAGTAGGCATATAGGGCGGATGTGAAACAGCGGTTCATGCCACAAGATTATTTTTCGAGAATAAATCACTTGCTTCCTCCAGTATCTTATTAAAATTGGATATGAAAAACGCTTTCAATAGCATCAGAAGAGATCATGCCCTGGAAGTTTGCCATCAACGGACTCCTTCCATATTTAAACTAGCTCATCTTTCGTATAGTCATCCAAGTATGTTGATCGCCTCCGATAATATTATCTCTTCTGCTACTGGAATCCAGCAAGGCGATCCACTTGGTCCGCTACTATTTGCGATGGCTATTGACGAGGTAGCTAGTTCCATCGCTTCTCCTTTCAATATATGGTATCTTGACGATGCAACTTTGGGAGGCTCGATCGAGGCCGTAGCTGCTGACGTCCGACGAGTTATTCCTGCGTTATCTCTGTTTGGACTTGAGATTAACTCGTCCAAGTCAGAGACAATAAACTTGAATTAAAGTGCAGAAGATTTCGAGAGTGCTATCCGGAATGTAAGACCCATCCTTGAGGATATAAAAATATCACCTGAGGAGGAATTACACATACTTGGTTCCCCAGTCTTTCCAATGGCCATTCGAGAGTGTTTTGATACTAAGCATGTCATTCTAACAAGTGTGGCATTTTGATATAAAATCAAAAATTAAGTCCAGTTCACACATCTACTCGGTCAGTAGAGATTTCTCCCTTGTTGCCTGCTTAGGATTGGTTTTCCAGTTCCTTCTAACATCTTCTCATTCTCTTTTTCTCCCAGGAGCCACTTGTGTCTTAGTGGCATTATTGCCTTACTTGGGATGAATTGATTTTCAATATAAAACGTCAATAAAACATAAAGTTAAGTAATGAAAGAAAAAATATATTTACGCTGCCTTGTGGTTGATGAATTACCTTGCAGCCATCAGTCACTTTCCACAGAAAACAAAAACTTGAGTAGCCTCTTGCTACTCAATCGCTTTTCTATTGGCAGATGTCAGACGAGCTACATTCGTTAGTTTCGACAGACGTTCATGGATAGTGCTCTTCACACAACCCACACAAGGTCAACCCTCTATTATTACCTTTCGTATCCCATTGGCAACGAAGAAGTTTCACTCGGAGAGCTTCTTCCTGAAAACCGTTGCTTTGTGGACAGGGCCTTCCCAGAGGGTCCTATTCTGATTACTACGTGCTTAACATCTTCAAATATAGGGTTAGTCGCTATCTCTTTTACATACTCTCATAAAATCTTGTTCTTAGATCGTCCACTTACGAACTTACAAAAATGTAATTCAATAACCCTCTACCTTGAGTGGCTATTGGGCATTGTAGTCAGTGAGCAATAGTATAAAAATATTCGGACGAATTGATTTTTATATTTTACACCCCCACACACATATATGCATACATACACACATGCAAACCCATAAACTAATCTTCTTGGTTTATCATTATCGCTATCATGGGAAGATAAACAATAGGAGTAGATAGGTTCGCCTATCATCCGGTTCAAACTCTTGTCCGGTCTCTGGAACAGAAGTAAAGGTTTCTTCATTCGGATGGCTTTCTGTTTTCTTCTAAAATCTTTTCATTCTCTGTCAATCCCAGTAGCCACTTGCGGTTTAGTTGGATTAAAACTGGATTCCACAGTCATTTTTCAGCACTTTTTCCTTATTTCTAAGGAACCCGTTTCCATAGTTATCATAGGTATGTCACTCTCCCATATCTATCTATCTATCTATCTATCTATCTATCTATCTATCTATCTATCTATCTATCTATAGCTAGCTAGATAGCTCATTCTATCATCTCTCTCTCTCTCTCTCTCTCTCTCTCTATATATATATATATATATATATATATATATATATATATATATATATATATATCCTATTCAGTTCTTATCTACCGGATAAATATAGAAAGTTTACAGAAACACTCTGGAAAAATGATTGAGTTGAAAATACTTAGAAGCAATGCGGTTACCCGTTTGAGAGACTTGTCTCTTCCTATTTCTTAAAGATATATATCAACACATATAGACCCGAGCACAAACTGTCTTTGGCTCTCAAAGCCAGTTATATCAATAACCCGATATTCACTCCGACCCGACGCAACCAAACTGCGAAACGATTTAAAATGTTTTGTAAACAAGACAATCGAAAGAACAAAAGCACGAACACCTGAAGTCCATTATGCGAAATGGTGTGGGTGGTACGCTCCTAGATTCACTTTGCGGATAGACAGTTGAGAACCAGCAATGGACGAGATAACGGCCACGGCAACAGAATTATAAGTAAATAGATACATAGAGAAGAAACAAAATGAAATATGGTACGTTAAACTTGACCACAAACAAATATGGCAGAAAATCTCATTTATTGAACGACTTCTGCTGATAAAACCTTCAGTGACTTCAGCCAATGAGTAGTAGTTCTTTTACTAGACTCTCATCATTTTTATAGCAAGTTCTTTGTGAAATGCCACTCAAATGTAACCTTCTAGCTCATTAACCACGGTCCGTTTAATAGAATGAATAATTTAACAAACTAATACTTTTAATTATCCAACATGTGGTACACGTTTGTATCAAATACAAGTGCCTGCAAGATTAAATAATTTCCTTCAATTTTCCATCACCTGCTTCTATATATACGCTTATTCTAATACACTTTTTCTTACACGCTTATTCTAATGCATTTATTCTCATACGCTTATTTTTATACGATTATTCATTTACGGTTATTCTTATACGCTCATGCATATACGCGTATTAATATAAGCTTATTAATTAATATACACTTATTCTTATACGCTTGTTCACATACGATTATTCATATACGTTCATTCTTATACGCTTATTCTTATACTCTAACTGCTATGCACTTATTCTCATATGCTTATACTTATACGCTTTTTCTTATACACTTATTCATATACACTTACTCTTATACTCTTATTCATATACACTTACTCATATACGCTTATTCATATACCCTTATTCTTATACACTTATTCATATACACTTACTCATATACGCTTATTCTTATACCCTTATTCTTATACACTTATTCATATACACTTACTCTTATACGCTTATTCTTATACACTTATTCATATACACTTACTCATATACGCTTATTCTTATACCCTTATTCTTATACACTTATTCATATACACTTACTTTTATACGCTTATTCTTATACCCTTATTCTTATACACTTATTCATATACACTTACACTTATACGCTTATTCTTATACACTTATTCATATACGCTTATTCATATACGCTTATTTTTATACGTTTATTCATATAAGCTTATTCTTATACGTTTATTCATATAAAGCTTATTCTTATACGTTTATTCATATAAGCTTATTCTTATTTTTTATACGCTTATACATAAACGTTTATTCTTACAGACTTTTTCTTATACGCTTATTCTTGTACATTTTTTCTTATACGCATATACTTATATGATTATTCTTATATTCTTATTCTTATACTTTTATTCTTATCCGCTTATTCACATATACTTATTATTATATGGTTATTCTGTTACGCTTATACTCTTATTCGACACGGTACGCTTATTATTTTCCAAATAATTTTCCCCGGAATATTTAATAAGCGTATATAAAAAAAATCCGGTTGAACGTTTATTTCAATCTGTGTAACAGCTCAAATTATACACATTGTTATTCAAAGTTAGGCCGTATTATATACCTATCGTATAAGTTAAACCAAACCAGTTTACTCTGCCGGGTAAGAAATCGACTCTGATATATACTGCTGTAGGTCAGGAACTACCCCTGACTTTTTCTCATCTAATACGCAATATTATAACCATAGAATATAGTCGGGGAAACTATGGATCATGCAGTGTCGCAAAGAGATTTTTTGGGTGCCTTCCACAGCCGGCATTTTCACCAAGCTTCTTTTGTTAGCACACGGGCAGGATCATCTTCTGCATGCTTAATGATTTTTCGAATAGTTTACTTTCTTTCTTTTCTTTGTTTTTTTTTTAAAAAAAAAACAACTTCTGCCTTCAATATGTCGTTTACTCATGATGCGTCAGCTGTCGCTTTTGATTCTAAAAACAGGTAACATTTTTTCAAAAAATTATTTTCTGTCATATTCCCAAAATTACAAAGGTGTAAACTATCAGGCAATCTTTCTTTTCCCAAATGACGGAAAAAAAATGAAACCGAAATGCGATTTCAAACTGGAATAAGAAAACATACCTTCCAAATTCTAAACAAAGTCTGAATAAACAGGATAATTTCTTTAGAAACAAAAGAGAGTGCTGAATTGCTATGTAATATAAATTCTTGTATATGGCAGTGAATGCAGTACAATTTTCCACTGATGGAGTAGGGGTCAGATGCAACAAAAATAGTTCTATAGTGATATTACTGAGAATACCATGGCTGGGATATGTAAGCAACGAGGAAGTTTTAAGGAAAATGGAAACAAAAAGTAGACTTATATTTAGAATGAGACAGATGAAAATGCTAGGATACATAATGAGAAAAGAAGGCTTGGAAAAGTTGGCACTCACAGTAAATATTAACGGAAGGAATAACAGATATAAGAAGAGAGTAAAAACATATCTAACGGGACTGTGTAAGTGGATGGCAAAACAGGGACTGGGAATGATAGTTAAAAGACAAATATTGCTGAGTCTTTCAAAGTTAGGAAGTTGTGGAGAGTTATGATCATTCAAACCCTTAATGGACACGACACATAAAGATGGATATTATGGCCAAATAACTGGTGTTTTGAAGTAAATCTTCTTTCACTCATAGACCGCGGTATTTACTATATTACTTAATTCCATATCCTGATTTTTTAAGATGGATTTACGTCATGTGCCGTCACGACTTACATTTTAATTGTAGATCAAATTTCTCTTTTGTTAAAGTCTATCTTTAGTGCGACTTCTTGAAACATTTGGTGAAGAATGTCCGTTTTTTGTTTAAGATCATATTATGTATATATATTTCTCACTTCTTTTTAATATATATATATATATATATATATATATATATATATATATATATATATATATATATATATATATATATATATATAAAAGAAGAGAGAAACAGCAAAAGTTATTGGTTGTAATGCAGATTTAAAAAAATACTATGCTTTATTAAAGCATAATATATATATTTTTTTAAATCCACGCTACAAACAAACGTTTGCGGTTTCTCTCTTCTTTTTAATATACACACTTTTCTCTCGTTGGAACTACAATAACGACTTTCCTTTATATATATATATATATATATATATATATATATATATATATATATATATATATATACATACATACATACATATATAAATGTATATATATATGTATATATATACATACATATATATATATATATATATATATATATATATATATATATATATGTTTGTGTGTGTGTGTGTGCGTACGTGCGGTTTCCGAATGAAAAACCGATAGGCGTAATACTTACTGATAAATAAAAATGAACCGTCAAATATGATGTATACACTATAATAATGTTTGAAGTACTCAAAAGAAATTCATCATTTCTTTGTATATATATATATATGTATATATATATATATATGTAAGCAAATATGTGGATGTAGATCCGACGGTATGATGAAAATGTGGAAAAGACAAAGCAAAATCCGAATATGTGAGTTTATGTTTTTTATTCTGTTTTTTTGTTTTTCTGTCAACGTCAGACGTTTCGGTCTAATAGACTATCTTCAGGACATGGTTATTGGAGACATATTTATACAGTGTAACCCGGATATAAGAGAGTTGTCGGGACCGGAGAAGAAGTCTCTCATATCCGGGTTTCTCTTATATCCAGGTTTGGTCTATTATATATACATTAACACAGGCTCTAATTTGGGACCAGAGAAAATCTCTCTTATATGCGGGTTTCTCTTATATTCGGGTCTCTTATATCCGGGTTACACTGTATTATATATACATATATTTTAATATAAATATGTCTCCAATAACCATGATCTGAAGATGGTCTATTAGACCGAAACGTCTGACGTTGACAGAAAAACATAAAAACAAAATAAAAAACAGTAAACTCACATATTCGGATTTTGCTTTGTCTTTTCCACATTTTCATCATATATATATATATATATATATATATATATATATATATATATATATATATATATATTATAATTTTATCATATACGCAAAAGCAGTTTATTCACTACAAAGGTGCAACTTCGTTTCGGTGCATTTCAATTGCACCTCGATGGGTGAGAACCAAAGGTGCAATTTAAATACACCGAAACGATGTTGCATCTTTGGAGCGAGTAAATTGTTTTTGTCTATATGATAAAATTATGATAAATAATTATCGCTCTACTATCGGTATCGAGCCGGTTTTTGGATTAATGTTGTTAACGTTAAAATTTATATATTACTTTCGTTCTCATTGCATCAGATATATATATATATATATATATATATATATATATATATATATATATATATATATATATATATATATATATATATAAAATGACTTCATAATACAAAAATTTGCAAATTTTTACTTAATGAAAACAATTTAATTCTATTAAAAAACTTTCGACCAACCATTCATCAAAGATATACCGTTGGCGGAAAATAATTGTTTTTTTTTATTAATACTGATAAGAACATCGACACATTTAGGGAATTTAATGTAGGGGAACAAACATGTGCACGAGTAAAAAAAAATGTAGTCTTTTTCTAACAATTATGAAACCAATTTAATTTGTATGATTATAAATGAATAAAATTAAGTATTAATCTGGAGGAGGCATCAGGAATGGGACAACAGAGATAAAAGAATTATGAAAAATGATTGCTGTTCACCCAAGAGAAGAAAGGGTAAGTCTTTTTTAGCTTTATTACACCGCCTCAACAATTTTCAGCATATACGGAGAACTTTCCCAGTGTAATATATTGCTTTAATTTTCTCGATATTCATTTGCACACACGGAATTGTTGATGAAATGCTGACCAATAACAAATTCTAGACTAGGACTTGTCCCTTATAGTTTTCAATAAATTTCGTATTTGCATTATTTTTCCCAGATCTTGTACCTTTTATCTATAAATACTTTCATCGTAATTGTTCGGATCAGCTCTTCCCTATGGTACCTAGACTGAAATATATATATATATATATATATATATATATATATATATATATATATATATATATATGTACGGGTATGCAGAAAATAGGAAAGAACACGTTAGGTAAATAATCCGTAGTTCTTTAGTATTTTTGTTTTCATTTTTAAAAAGACAGTGCTCCATACAGAAGTAGAGCTTATATTATATTTTTTTTTTTTAAATATGATTCCTTCGCTACATAAGAGTTCCCATGTTTCAAAAGCGTTAAGTCCTGCTTCAACTTCAAGCGAAGCGATTCCTAAATTTCGCTTGAAGATGAAGCAGGATTTAACACCTCAATTCAACTAAATTTCAATAATTATATTGAGGGTCTCGGCTCTCGCTTTTGAAACATGAGAACTCTTATGTAACGAAGGAATCATATTTTTTAAAAATATTATATTATATATATATATATATATATATATATATATATATATATATATACATATATATATATATATATATATATATATATATATATATATATACTCGCTTACTTTCGTTGATCACTTTTGAAGAAAAGAGAATTTGTTGGCTGCTGCTGCTGATTAATGCTAAGCTCTTCGCTCTGAATTGGTAGCCGGTAATGCATATTTCTTGTATATAATGTGTTAAAAATCCCTTTCTTCCTATCATGCGCTGAAGGTTTTGATCCCAGCTGGAAGCAATCGAATGTCTAGAAACATTGATGAGGCGTGATACAGCGAAACAGTCGGCCTGCGTATGAATATATATATATATATATATATATATATATATATATATATATATATATATATATATATATATATATTTAAGCGGACATTCAGTTTAACACCCAGCCACCCAATTTTGTTTCATGCCATTAAGATGAAACAGACTGTCACAGACTGCGTGTTGACTGCAATGTCGACTTTAATTTTTTCATATGTTCTATCCGTGATATTGAGCATTTAACCCATGAATATAGGATACATTAAAACTCTCTCTCCTTCTCTCCCCTCTCTCATTCTCTCTCACCCTCTCTCTCTCTCTCTCTCTCTATATATATATATATTCATACATGCATATATAAATATATATATATATATATATATATATATATATATATCTGTGTATGTTCAAAAATATTTTCAGTATTTTCTATTTCTAAAAATCTGATCAATTGATTTAACGTAAATATCTTGGTGGGAGAAAAGCTTCTCTCTTGCGCTGAGAACATCTCCGCGCCTACTCATATATAGGCGTGTGCATAATCACATATGTATAGTGAGGAAGGAAGGCTTGGAGAATTTCGAATAAATATTGAATATTGAAGGCAAGGAAAGAAAGGAAAAACGGCGTAATCTACTTGAAATGGATGTAAAATACATGGCATAACGAGGAGAAAAAGACAAAACAGGAAATGTAAAAAAGAAAAGAAGTTGCGGGGAGTCGTGGTCGTTCAACAGAGAGAGAAAGAGAGAGAGAGAGTGAGAGAGATTTATCTGTCCTTGTTTATTAAGCGAATACTTATATATTCGTACGCACATCTATATTTGTAAGCGCATACATATACACATATATCGGTATGATTGAAGATCTACTTATCTGAAGCCAATACACGGGGATATATGCAGCTATCTATCTATCTATCTATCTATCTATCTATCTATCTATCTATCTATCTATCTATCTGTCTATCTGTCTGTCTGTCTGTCTGTCTCTCTCTATCTATCTATTATAATATTTTCTTATCTATCAGTAGTGAGGAGATTACGGAAAAACTGATAAAATGATTGAGTTGAAAAAATATTTAGAAGAAATGCGGCTACCTGTTTGAGAGACTATTTGCATAGAAATATATATATATATATGTGTGTGTGTGTGTGTGTGTGTGTGTGTGTGTGTGTGTGCAGCTATGCAGAAAAATAGGAAAGAACACGTTTGGTAAATAATCCGGAGTTCTTTAGAATTTTTTTTTATTTTTAAAAAGACAGTGCTCCATACATAAGTAGAGCTTATATGATAATATTTTTAAAAAAAGTCTGATTCCTTCGCTACATTAGAGTTCTCATGTTTCAAAAACGAGACCCGAAACCCTCTGTAAGCTGTCTTGTAGTTTGATATAGAGACCCCACCATAACCTGACAAACTTTCCGGAGGTGACTGGTCTGTAGATAAGAATTAACTCTTCGACCACCTAACCAATATGGCCGACCCTACCCGTTTCCATAGTAATTAATGTTACAAGACGCCATATTTATAAACACGCGCAAATCAAAAGACAGCTTATTCCTAAATTTTCGCTTGAAGATGAAACGGCACTCGATACTCGATAATTCAACTTAATTTCAATAATTATATTGAGGGTCTCGGCTCTCGTTTTTGAAACATGAGAACTCTTATGTAGCGAAGCAAGCATATTTAAAAAAATATTATACTATATATGTATATATATATACATATATAATATCTTATATACATAATATCTCTCTCTATGTATAATATCTAATATGTATATATATATATATATATCGTTATTCCTTACATATACATCCACACATACAGTCACTAGCATAGACTTTATTTGAACGTCAATGTCAACTATATCAATACCTCGATGTTCATTTCGACACAATACAACCGAACTGTGAAAAGATGTAAAATGTTTTACAAACACAGCAATCGGTAAAATATAAATATATATAAATACACCATCACAGACACACAGACAAACAGACAGACAGACACACACACACACACACACACACACACACACACATATATATATATATATATATATATATATATATATATGTGTGTGTGTGTGTGTGTGTGTATGTATAAACGTGTATAAAGACTTCTGCATATGTATACATATATATGTATCGTTAGTGAAAGTGTGAAAGTTTACATGAAACTAAGAACAGACGAGAAAAACATTAAGGTGCCTTCATTCTTTAACGTCACTGTGGGCCACTGACGGCAGTAATAAATCTGTCATAGCTGCCCGACATCCCTGGTGAGTGGTCTCGGTGCTTCGCGTCTCAATCAGTTTCTGTCCGTTCTCTCTAACCACATTAAAGTTTTAGAGAATTTACCAAATGTCCCACTCCCTCGCCGTCATCTATTCAACGTCTGCATATTATTTCTAAACGTTTTTGCATTGTTTTGTAGCTTTTTTTTTCTTCAATTTCACCATTTGCATACATTTGAAGGCCTTGGAAAATAGGAGAACGTCTGCCATGGAATAACGCTTAATGACTTCTTTTATCCGATCATTTCTCATGCAGTAAATTAGATTCAAACTGGCTACTCTACCATTTCAACCTTGTGTCAAACTAAGCTAAATTAAAAGTATGTATTTTAATGATATTCGCCCAATGCAAGGCTCGAGAGCCTCTCAAGCTAGAGGGATAATGATTGAAATGCGTGATATTAATATAAGAGTAGACAGTAGGATTATGTCGATATGGAAGATAGAGATTGACTATCGACATGAAAAGGTTAAGAAGATACATTCGGGGAAGCAACCACATTTGAGCAGCAATTCTTGGGAAAATGCTGTTTGATAAGAACTTCTACCTTACAATTGAAATACAGAGGTAATATAGCTGGTTCGATTCCGTAGCCGTAGGATGGCGAATCCTAGATATAAATGCCAGAATAGGTGGGACTATAGAATGGAGCTTTCCTGAACAGCTGTCGTGGAAATAGCGATAGAATAGCGAGAGATTTGTGACATTGCATCTATGAGAAAGCGGTCGCAAGGTAAAAATTCTTTCACAAGACCGCGTAAACGACTTTGTACTCTGAGGATTGGTTGGTTGGTTAATTTTGTTAAGCAGAATATCAACCTCTATGGGTTATTTAATGCTGAAATCACAATTTTATGGCTTCAACTACAGATTAAATATATTGTTGGTCATTTTGCGATAAAATGTATTGTTGGTAATTCTACTATAAATAGGTATTGTTAGTACATTTTTTATATAAATATTTATTGTTGGTATTTTTTTTATATAAATATGTATTATTGGTAACTTTTTTATAAATAGTTATTGTTGATAATTTAAAAAGAAATAAATATGTATTGTTGCTAACTTTATCAATATGTAATTTTTTATATGAAAAATAGTTTTATACGTTTATAATTTTATATTTTTATACGTTTTTATAGTTTTATATTTTATGTTTTATATTTTCATACTTTTTGTTTGGGGATTCACAATTTGCCCATAGCTGATATCCTAACAGGTGCCACCAGTCCGGGTTAGAGTGTAGCTTGGAAAAACAGCAATTAATCCGATCAGAAACATTGCTGCCTGATGCAGTTTATCGTCATAAACAGGATTAGTGGAGATTGTGCAGCTTCAGCCAAGATCTGACAGCAAGACCGCATTTTTTATCTACTCTAACTCTTAAAGATAAACCAGAGCAGGAGTCAACTACTTTCTGGTGCGGTACAGTGAGCCGATCATTTTATCACTATTAGAATTATGAACAATAGTTCTTTTTGTGTCCAGTGTCTCTTCAAGACATGCACAATCATGATTCCACAAATTTCTGTCATTTGCAGCAATGTTTCTCCTTTTACTATCCTTAAAGTTCCTTGATCTTCCTTTTATTTACCCAAGCAAATTAGGTAGAATAATCGCCATTTCCCCTCTTCAAAATATCCTGTGGGCATCAAATTCTCTAAGTCATCTTTCCTCAATATATGACCTAGAAATTTCAACTATCTTTTCTGATTCTAAGAATAAATGTCCTTTTTTCGTTCTGTTGTCTTCAAGATTTCCACATTGCATACATGCTCCGTCCATTACATTCACGCCATCTTTCTATAGAACGACATCCTTGTTGCTTAAAGTTATCACTCCATCTACTACGAGATTGTTCAAGAGAGATGATGCCTCTTTTCTTTGTTTCTAACGAGATCTGTCTTTTCTTTTAATACTTTGTTTACCATGTGCAAGGCAGCTGTTTCCCGTTGTCCCAACACGTAGACTTAAATTATTATTCTTCGCTATGTCCTTTCAGGATGTAGGCGATCATGGGCCTCCGCTTCTTATTGTCTCTTGGAGTTCTTAATTCGTTTTGTATTTTTGTTATATCTCCCAAATCCTGTTCTACCATCCGTTTACTCAAGCTCACCAGGTAGGTTACGCGCAACTTTCCTCTGTCTTTTCCCCATCAATCTGTCCCATGAGTATCAGATTTTTCAATCCCTCCTTTACGTAATCAAGAAATTTCAACTGCCTCTTCCTGATGTTAAGTATGTTTCCTTTTTGTTTTCAATCTCTCCAAAAACTCATCTTTGCTCACGTGACCGGCCGTGGTATCATCAGCATCTTTCTCTATAACTACATTTCTGTTGCTTCAAGTCTCATCTTCATCTTTGAAGAGATTGTTCATCATTCGCTGAAATACAGGAGGACAGATATCACGTAATAGTTCTGTACTCTTTTCAAGGAATTTTTTCTGTCTCTTAATACTCTGCTTAGCTTTTGGAATGCAACTTTGGCCATCCCAATACACCCTTTTGTAAACAATACAGGGTAGTTCATATGTCACATCGCAATAAGAACGTAAAAAGTAATTTCGAAAAGGCAAGTGGAAATATTTGTGTGAAATCATCTTCCATAATTCGACGCATACAATTTAAAAAGGATATATTGTCATATAGAGAAACATTCCTTTTTATTTGCTTTCATTTAACAACCTTAGAGACCATTTCTCTCTGCCATCAGCTTGGCTGAGGCTACACTCCAGCAGAGTAACATGACCTCATGTTTTCCACTGAATTGAAGTGGAGCGACTATATTGAATCAATAGCTGCATCTATTGCAAGGAAAGTTGGGTCAATGTGTCATACCAGAAAATCTATCTCGTCAGAATCCAAATTGAACATTTGCAAATCTACCAATCGTCCGTGCTTTAAATACTACTGTCATATCTGGTCTGGTTCTCCTGTTGCACATCTCGAGATTCTTGACAAAACACAAAGAAGAAGCTGTAATGTAGACGATCCTGACCAGGCATCTCGACTCCAGTCGCTTTCTTAGAGACATGACATGACTTCCATCTGTCTTTTCTACGAATATTTTCATGACAACTACTAGTTTTTTCCCGGGTATCTCGACTACATATCTGTAAGCCTGCTACTAGATTGGCATCTAGGTCCCATCCTTTTAATGTTGAAATAGCTAAACGCAACTACCACTTCTATCCCAACAATTTATTTTCTCGAACGTCCTATGGGGAACTCCCTTCCTTTCCCTTGTTTCCCTGATAACTACAATCTTTAAAAAAATAAATGCAACATCTTCTGTCTTGAAGCCTGTTCACCTTTTGTCCTTTCCTCAGTCCTCTCTATTCTCTTTCACTTTCGATGCCTGTAAACCCATGTACTAGGGACATTACCTTGCTTGGATTCAAAAGATTAAAACAAATAAACAAATATATAATTTATAATATTTTCAAGTATAGTACAAGTTCTCGGTCATCTCATACAAATACTCAAGTATTTTTTCAACTTTTGCAAAACTTGTTATTATTAGGGAAACATGTCATCCAGAATTATGGATTTTATCAAAAAATTATAACCAAAATAATCCGAAAAAAATTGTTATGAATTTGAATTTCACGTGATTTCAATTCAATGTGAGCAATTCGTCGGCGGGGAGCGTAGGTGTGTGCGTGTCTTTTTTTTCCAATAGCAGTTTAATTTTTGATGATGTCATAGAACAGCGTTTCTCAATGTGTTTACCCTTGTGCCATCCTTGAAATAGTTACATTTCTAAAAAAAAACCCTGAATAAAAATCGTTTATATACCATTATTAATATCTATCTTTTTAATATTTTCATCGTAGTACACATGGTAAACGTAACATATCGACACCGTGCAATGCGTACACGAATCCACCACATAGAGATCCTGTCCACGAACCATTGAGAGATGTTTCACACTGATGACATACAGGCACCGCTAAATACACCCCCTTTGATGATTATAATTTTAAATAATATCCGAGGTTGAAGATCTTATTATAATAACCAAGGAATTTACATCAGCACGCCGTAAGTGCAGAGAATATAAAATTAGTATTAGCCTATTTATCACTGTCTCTAGCGGATCTCCTAGTGACTATTTCCAGGAGACTAGGGTTCTGGGAAACACCGGTTGAGAAACATTGCTTCAGAGATACGAGAAGTGCATAATTAGTGGGCAAGGGGTGTATTATTTAATTATCATTACGTGATTTCTGTTGGCGCCTTAATAGGGATAATTCCCGAAAACCGGTGTTGTGTCTTTACCAATCCGCGCTGATTACGAATAGATCTAAAACTTTTGAAGTTGAGGTGAAAGACTACCAAATTTAGGATGAAATATAAACGAGCCAGAAATTAATAATGATTGAAAGGTCACTCAGTACAAGGCCTAAGAGACACCCAATTTAGAGTGCTGCTGAATTAGGTGATATGAACCTAAGTGGAAGAGAAAGTAAGAAGTAATGATTAGATGATGAAGAAGAACATGGCGGATACGTAACGACGGACCCTTGACTTTGTTCCACAAATTAGACGTTCTAGTGAAAAAGATTTCAGAACGCCTTTCTTACCAAAGGAGCACGTAGGGAATGAGGGTGATGGGACATACTATATGGTCCGCGCACCAAATGCCATACATATGCACACAAATCTAAAAATAAAATATACGTGTGAATTTTATATGGCATACAATTGCCTGTATGTAAATATTCTTAGTTTAAATGCTTCCGTATTTTCCTATTTCTCCACGTCTACCTATGCGTATGCAAGATCATCTTTTTCGCAATACCGATATTATGGAATATTAGTACAAGTTTTACACGATGATTAGTTAAATACTTTTTTTAAAAAAATCCCAGATATCCCAGTGGTATAGATGCCAATAGATCTCTCTTACTCTCCTTCTCTCCATTTTACCCAACCATTAAGCTTTGTTGCCATTTTGACACCGAGGGAGGGAAATTGTACAGTGAAGCGTAAGCCAATTCGTAGCATTGAGCACCAGAGCCGCAAGGCAGTCCGTTAACCCGACGTGATTTGGTTAGATGGCGCCTCACCGTTCCTTTAGTAGCAGTTCCTATTTCTACTCCATCTCACCTTCCCGCTTAACCTCGGTAAATCCTCAGCACTCGCTGCGTCTATCGATCCGAAACGAATCATGCAGCCAATTCCGTGTAGCCGTTGACAAGCTCTTGTCCATTGTAAAGCCATATCGTTAAACCCTTTTAAGCACTACAAGCCCGTCGGAGCAACAAACGCCATGTTTGCTCGTTTGTTACTTTATTCTTATTTTCTTTAGTTCATCTCTCTCTTTTTAAATTATCTTCTTCCCACATTCTCCTCTCTTTGATGTAATCTATTAGCAACCAAGTGCATGCAAGGGCATCGGCAGTTGTCCGGGATTTAGACGGCCTTTTGAAAGTGAACTTCCTCCGTCTCTCCCAGCGTCCTTCCGTTTTTCATTACCAGCCATAGCACTCAGTGGTAAATTCCACTTGATGGCTTATTCATAAACCACATGCTGATGACGAGGATGGTATTATTTATCTGATGAAAAACACACACACACACACAAAAAAAAACAAAAAAAAACAAAAACAAACAGATATGTTTCGTGGAAGAGTGAGTGTTTTTTAATAATCTCTTTTACATAGAACTTTTTTTTTATCTCCGAGGGCGTGTGTTGAAATGATCACTTTATTTGCTATCACTCATTGATACTTACAAGATTTCCCAATGTAAAAAGTTCTTGGGTGTATTAAGTGAATTAAACAGGTAATTTTATTTGCATAGCAGTCACTGTAGAACAGTTTTAATCCCACAGGCCGTTGACAGGCTCGGGGAATTTAACACTCACAGACATAACGAAGAAAGGTGAATCAAAGGAACAACAGCGAGTAACTTATTGAACTGTTTGGGTGAATGGATGGTAGAACAAGAAAAAATATTAATAAAGTGTCAGCAGTTACACCAACTAGGATAATGGAAAAGATAATGTGGAAAGACCGCTTGGGGAATTTAACATCCAAGACATACTGAAAGCCAGAGATGTGAGGGAAAACAGAGTAACCTATTTCAAGATTTGGGATGTCAGAACAAGATTAAAAAACAATGGAAAAGAGCCAAAATTTATTTCGTCAGAAAAGAAATTGTGAGGCGACATGATCTTCCACATCCTGGAATTTCATGACATATGTAATGCTCAGATTGTTGTGTCAGCGGATTTTTCTTTTCAAAAGAGAATGTATCTAATGTGCACGTTTTGGGATATTACACTATCGCTGTCACAAATGAAGTATATATGTTGTTTCTCGATTTACTCTTTCGTAATAGCAAAGCGTTCCCGTCCATAAGTCGATACAGAAGTAGAAGAGTGTTCAACAACCTGATTGCTTAAACCGTAAATAAATTTATAAACAATTTGAAATTAATGCAAACATCTCGCCTTTGAAATTTATTACATTGAATCTGTATGATGTGGTAAACTAGTAATCTTATGAGACGACAAAACTTTTTAAAAAAATGATACAATGATATAGATTTTTTCATTTTGTAGTTGATATTAAGAATGAATGCTAAAACTTTTTAAGATAATACACTTTTGTCTCTCCTTGTTTTATTAACCTTAAGAGTCATAATTTGGCGCATACAAACATAACAACACAAAATACATGTGAACAAATATATGCAAGAGGAAAAATTGCGAAATGGAGCGTTGTTTTTTTCCGACATGGAATTTTTTAAGTCAACAGTCTAATGGAATATAAAGCAACAAAAATTTGGTTCTACAGAAAGATGCTGAGGATACTATGGATCGAACATGTGAGCAATGACGAGATTTTGGAGGAAATGGAAGCAAAAATGAAATTTATACTTAACATCATGAACAGGCAGTTGAAATCTCTGGGGCTCATAATCAGGATGGAGGGCTTGGAAAATCTGATGTCCACAGGAAAGATTGAAGGAAAGAGGACAGAGGAAAGCAGTGTGTAACGTACTTGATGGGCTTGATCAAATAGACGGGAGAACAGGGTTTGGGAGAAATAACAAAAAGACAAAATTCATTAAGAGCTACAAGGAATAGCAAGATGTGAGGGCCTCGATAGCCTACGTCCAGAAGGGACACTGCATATAAAATAATATATATATATATATATATATATATATATATATATATATGAGAATTACACACAAATGAAACACAATTGTACCCCATTTATATCTTATATTTCTCTCCTCAAAATATTTCTCCCTTCGAGAAATCCCCCGGAGCTTGTTAATACTAAAACGTTTGATAAAAAAATGAATCGTAGCATTTTTTTTAAATTGAAATTTAAAAAAGATATGAAGATGTATTTATATATATATATTATAGATAGATAGATAGATATGCATATATATATATATATATATATATATATATATATATATATATATATATATATATATATATATATATATATATATATATAAATATGAGTGTATCAATGGTATAGACGGAATAAAATTCCAGTAACCAAAAACACTATTCTTAAAAGAGTGCTCAACACACAGTAGAGCAAATAGTATTGATTAAAAAATTATAACATAAGCATATTATAACATCACTACAAAAATACCCATTTTATTTCAACACTTCTGGTGACTTGTCAAGTGATGGTGTTGATTTCAGAATAAAGACATAAGGCATTGATTAATTATATTTAGGTTTGTTGTCAAGTTTTTTTAATTATTATATAGTTGTTTTATGTTTGTTCATTGGTGCTTCCGTAACATTTTTACCTTATTGAGATGAGTTTGGTTGGTTTTGAATTTTTTGAAACTCTTTATTCTGGAAACAACTCATGCACAAATCAGAATCACTGATGGAAACACTGTGCTGTGGTGCTATGAAGTACGGCTATAAACAAAGGAATTGAACGAGAACGTTATAATTTCGTGTGTATGCCTGAAAGTGTTCAAGATTATTACGTGCCAAACGTCTCCACTCTGCGTACTTAAACTCCGTTAGCATTACAGGTACTTTTCGATCAGCCCTCACACACGCATACACACACACAAGTTTACACACATACACACACACACACGCACAAACAAACACACACACACACACACACACATATATATATATATATATATATATATATATATATATATATATATATTTGTGTATTTAGACAGAAAATTCTCTTTTAGGCATGACTGACTGAATAAATTACAGATATTATATCTGCTAATTTTTAACAAAATCCACACATACTCACGAATGACCTTCCGTGTATTGAAGTTAATGGATCAGAGAAATGTGTTATAGCTGTGTAAATTTCTTTTATTTTCATTTCCCAAGTAAACCCACCCCCCAAAAAATTATCCATGATAGATAATGTTTTTTCACGTTCTAATGAACGCTCAGCACATTGTCAACCGTTTTACATTTAAAAGCATAAGGAAAAGAAAATACGGTAATGGATAACAACGCACAGCTTTGTATAAATACTTATATTAATGAACAACATATAGTTCTGTATTACTACCACCCCTGAAGGTGATCTGGGAAAAAGATCGAAAGTACTTGGGAAATGAAAATTTAAACAGCTATAGCACATTTCTCCCATCCTTTAACATCAATAAACGGAAGGTTATTCGTGAGTATGAACCGATTTTGTTAAAAATTAGCAGACATAATGTCAGTAATGTATTCAATCAGACACACATACACATATATATATATATATGATTTGTATATTCCTTTTTCTTATCTATATAAGAGAAATCTGTTTTAGATACTTTTAAATTAATAGGAATTTTGTGAAGAAAGGTGATATGTTCTTTGATTCATCCTATAAATATTCCGGCTTCGGCCATATCTTGTTGGAACACTTGTTATCGTATGGTCATCGAAATAAAGCAGCATTGATTCTGGTCATTGCCTTGCTGGGTGATTTAGTGCTGTAAGCCTGTGTTTTATCTTGGATAACGACACGGAATTGGAAATCGACTCTTCAATTCCAGTCAGGTTCTCTTTATTCACTTACGCGCAAATACTATTGGGAATTTAATAAATCCACAATATCTCCCTCAACTATGGGTTAATTAGTAGAACTTGTATCAGTAAAGCATTATTATCCCCCCCCAAATTATTACAATATAAAAATATTTTAAATAACCTTCAAAAAGTTGATAAACCGTAAAAATCAATCTAATCCTGTAAATATTCCAAGCTGTCAGTCCAGTCATTTAGCACAAGTAACTGCATTCTTCTTGACAAATTACAACGCATGTGAACATTACCTCGGAGATAGGAAAACACCGACATACAGATAGGTAGATAGATAGATAGATAGGTAGAGATAGATATATAGATAGATAGATAGATAGATAGAGAGAGAGAGAGAGAGAGAGAGAGAGAGACAAATATGACAAATGAAAAACCATTTCAATGAAACTAGACTTGATTATGCGTTAGATAGATAAATATCGAATGAATAAAAGTGACAAATTCTGCTAGGTGGCGTTGCTTTAAAAATGTTCCAAGAAAGACAAAGAAACTACAATCTGATTAAATATCTTCACGTTTCAATTTTGAGCACAGTTTATGAAAGTTCATCCACTGTGAAATGAAATCAAACTTTTCTCTCCCATGACCTAATACGAAAAGCGCTTGTTACTCTCAATATCAACTGAAATTACTTTTAACGATGTTTTTGCTTGAAGCCAAATCAGGAACTGAACTTTAAAAATGTTAAAACGAAAAATGAAACATTTTACAGCCAAAGCTTTCCGCCATTTTTTTTAATGCCCAATATTTCCTCTCGTGACATTTTCTTATGCATTTGCTTTTGATTCTTTCTGCTCATTCACCATTACTATGTTCTTTTTCCTAATTTCTTCACTCTTCATCTGCTTCGCTCTTTCTCTACATCTTCTTTGCACTGATTGACAAATTAGCACCGTCAAGGGCATTGCTGCTCCTACTCTGCATGGTTCCTGCGCTTTGTTCGACAGCGATGACGGCGCAACTGTGTAATTAATTCGCGCCACTGGAAATGGCGGGAATTTCACTGGTGGGCATCACACATCACAAGCGAAGGAAAGGACGCAAAATGAAATTGAAAGAAGGGGAGAAAAAGGAAAAGAGAGTTATGAAGAGAAATTTGTAGAGATCTTTTCTGTGACGACTGCCAGCATTCAGGACAGGGGAGAAGGAAGAGGAATAGATAATAAAATATAAAAGACGAAAAGGAGTAACACGAAAGAGGAAGAAAAGGAAGATTGACAGACAACAATGTAAATCTGCTCTTATGTATCACATGACAAGAAAAAGAAAAACGGAAATGCTAGATAGATTAAAATGGAATGGGTGGAGTAATGGATAGCGGCTTGGATTGAGGAATCAGAGAGCCGAGTTCGAATTCCAGTCGAATCCATTACATTCACTTACGTGGTAATACCCTTTGGAAAGGTATGAATCCTCTTCTTCTCCTCCCAATTATAGGTAAACACCAGGACAAACTGGGTTCTATAGCCTTTGATGGCAACTGGTCTAAGAGAAGGACAACTCTGTATTCAAAACTTGCGGAGGGTCGTTTGGCACCAGATCTCTGTATTCGATCCTTCAAAAAGTGTGAATGGTTCTGCACAAAACCTTCACGACTATAATCAAATCACATGTGCTGGTGTCTGGCTGTCGGTTCCTAGGAACTGAGCTCCTTGACTCTAATATATCGAATACAATATATATATATACATATATATATATATATATATATATATATATATATATATATATATATATATATATATAGAGAGAGAGAGAGAGAGAGAGAGAGAGAGAGAGAGGTAAATCAAATAACTAGATATTAGCAACCGTATACGCGCGTGCTGGTGTGCATACACAGGTAAGCAAAGAAATAATTACCAAATTTAGCCATGAGATATAAACATAATACGGCTCGATGTGCTTAGACACGCTAAGAAATATATATTAGTAAATATACATATACCTACGTTTGGTGTTTCAATTAAATTTTGTTGGTTACCCAACTCATCGGGCACAAAATATAGCTTATGGTTTTGTTTTTTCTTAAATATCGAGATGTTCATGGGAGAAACACAAAAAGTAGAAAAAGAATACTGGGGTCTAAATGCAGAAAATGGTGTGCAGGTAGGGGTCATTTGCAAAAAAAAAAAAAAATGTACAACGTATAAAAATTTAAAAGCGAGACGCAGGTCGGTTGTGAAAAAAGAAACATTTGAACGGTAAAGGCAGGTATATATATATTTTGTTATAAATGTTCACCGTAGTCTGAATGCAGAATCCAACGTAATTAATTTGTTCAATGAAACAACACCAATATCTAGTAGCAGCTGTTCAATAATTTTTAAGGACTTCCATATCAGAGGTTGGCAGTGAATATTCGGAGAAAACAAAATGGCCGCCTTTATACACGTCGGATTGAATATTTCAAGTCTTCTGATTGGTTTAACTTCTATTGGTGAATTATAAAATGAGTCAGCTCATTTTGGTTGGCTCACTAGTATATAGGTACACAAAAAACTATAACATATTTATTAACATATATATATATATATATATAAGATCGAATATAAATCAAATATAGATCAAATATAAGATCAAATACAGATCAAATATTAATCAGAATCCGAGAGAATGATAAGATAAAGAACAATAGGAAACATTGATCAATCTAAAATGTTTCACTTTTATACATATCGTCGGAGACAGAAGTTGTGTTATTTTCAATTTTGTTTGGTTCGATTTAGATTGGTCAGTCATGTAGCACCTACATTAAACCGTAGATAATTCTGTAAGTTTGTAAAAATTCTAATTTGTCTATCAGAGCATCGGATGATAATGAGTATTCGAAATTGTGTATGGTGTCTGTCTAGTATGAAGAGATCCGATGTGTTATATATATATATATATATATATATATATATATATATATATATATATGAGTGAACATTGAAGTCAACACTCGGAGGCGACAGACTGTTTCTTGCTAGACGCAGTCATCAGGCCTGATTGCGTTTAGCATGAAACAGTCTGTGGCCTCCGAGTGTTGACTCCAATGTTCACTTTTATATTTACATACGCTCTATCCTGATATAGAGCACTTTATTCTATAAATATAGCACAACGTAAAACTATATTTCTTCATACATATATAAGAGAAGTTTTGGAAAACACAACAAAAAAGATAGCTACAGCGACTATATTCAATAAATCAATAAATATTTAATGGGTTTGTCTCATCTGACCGACACTCGAGTTTCGAGTGACTCCGCCCACAAGGGCAGATGAACAGATAAATCTATCGAATTTTTAAGAAATATACTATTTATTCTCCACAAAAATGCTTAATGCTTGAGTTCAGATTTTAAATTTGTAATTTGAACCTTGCGATTACAACGGAAACTCCAAATTTCCCACACATAGGATTTGATGATGGTGATAAAGGTATATATATAGAACGAGACACATTTTTCAGAAGTGATGAACTGAAACTGCATGGTCTGCCTGCAAGAATCCTAACAGAAATACTCAGGTTTGCATTCAGAGTTTGAATGCTTGCCAACCACGGCTAGAGATTACACACACACACACACACACACACACACACACATATATATATATATATATATATATATATATATATATAAGGTGTTCCTTAAAACAAAACAAGGACAAAAGTCCATATAAAGATATATTCACAAATCCTTCCTTTGTGAGTTATTATGTTTAAAAATTTTTTTACGGTAGATGCCGATGCGTTGCCATGTAGACTAGGTTACGTTTGTCATTCGTGTACATTTGTGGCCATTCTGTCTTCAACGTTTAACGTGTGCAGTAGTAAGTTAACTGATAAGTGTTTCGTTTAACAATGGGAGGATATTCATAACGTGAACAGGCAAATAGGAATTTACATACAGCTGCACGAACGGTAATGGACAGTGGCTTCACGGCTGTATCACATTGCCTTTACAGACCGAAGGCAGCTAAGTCATTCAACATTTGCTGCTGTTTATCGTCGAATTGCTGAGACATGATCCATGGCACCGCAAACTATGGATCGAGGAAGACCGAGGTCCGTTCGTACGCCTTACCTTGAAGAACACATTCCATAGACTGTCTGAGGGGATCCAGGCATCAGTACGCGTCAAGTGGCCCTAGTAGGTCCTACATCTCATATTACTGCATGGAGGTTGCTTCAAGAGCAGCTCCTTTATCTGTATAATTTGCAATTTGTGCAGGGTCTTTCGAACTCTGATCACTCATCACAGGAGGAACTTGCTGCTGGTTTATTGTTCGAACTGCCGATCCGTTGTTTGTCTTTTCGGTCTTGTTTACGGATGAGAAAACACGTGGAAGATGTTGAATAACACATTTACACAACCAAAACTTGTGGACAGATCCGAGTCCCCATGGTAAATTATAGGCTGGACACCAGTATCAGTTATCGATTAATGTTCGGGCTGGAATTATAAGTGACTCTCTGATAGGTCCACATGTTCCACCATTACGTATTACAGAATATGTAATGGACTTTATTTCGAACATATTTCCAGACCTGCTAGAGGATGTACCTCTAGTAATACGAAGACGCATGTGGTTCATACATTACGTGACTCCAGCACATTTGAGTCATATGGTTCGCGATGCACTGGCTGACATCTACCATGAAATATGGATAGGTAGGGGAGAACCGGTTCCATGGACTGCACGTTCCCCCTACCTCAATCCTTTGGATTTTTATCTGTGGGGCCACCTAAAACAATTGGTTTACGCAGCAAACATTAATAATGCAGAGACGCTTCATTAACGTGTCATGGAGGTCTGCGAAACCATTTGATACCCCAGTTGGATTTTTTGAAAGGGTCCACCAGTCAATGATCTGACGGATGCATGTGTGTGTAGAAACGAGCAGAGGACATTTTGAACATTTTTTATGAGTTTCTATGTTGAAGTACAAGAATGGTCTCGTGTACGTATGCTTATATTGACGTTTTACTTTATTTTGGTGTCAGAAACCCACTCCCCAAGTTTGTAAAAGTATTTTTGGATTGTATCCTATGAATATAGCAGCGTCTACCGTAAACTTTAAACTTAATAACTCAAAAACGAAAGATTTTCAGACATATGTTTATATGTACGTCTGTACATGTTTTGGTGTGAGGAAGCCGTCCCCAAAGACTGTAATAGTATTTTTGTTACACTCTGTATATATTTATACTCATAAATATAAATGAATCAATACTCACGTAGATTAATAATGGGAAAATATTTATTTTACAAGAAAATATTCATTTTTTTAACATAGTAATCTTCCTTGTCAAGACACTGAATTATGTGTCAATAATATCTATCTATCTATCTATCTATCTATCTACCTATATATATATATATATATATATATATCGGTGTGTTTCAGAAATATATCTAATATTTTTAGTAATTTCTGTCAAACCCTAATATACATAGTGTATACGATACATATATAGTTTAACTGGAAATGTAGAGATCTAAAAATACTATCTGTCTATCTATCAAACAGCGTTGATATTGAATCAATATGGTGACGTGCAATCTGTTGATCGAAAAATACATGATACTGCCATTCACCATGAAATGTTGCTTTCTATCTTCGCAATCTAACACAATATCTTCGATATAGATCACTCACACATAAATATATAGTTAAAAAAATAGAATTCTATCTGTTCTCACAATGTCTATCTATCTATCTATCTATCTATCTATCCTACAATTTTAAGTATTCCTCTTTAAATGCTTCTAGATTTTGTTCTATAATTCTCGTCAACATCCGAGCACTTGTCTTCTTTCTTCTCAATCGCTCGTTGCCGGCTAAAACCAATTATAAGCGAATTTGTCGCGGAATAAATTAAGATCAAATACAACATAATATAACTGGCTCCAGGAGACAGAAGGCACCCAACACAATCACCGTTGTACGCTCCGACCTTCTTTAGGTGATATACGTTGGAATTTCTAACCGCATGATTTATTTAGTCGACGGGTATAGATTATTCTAATTCCACGTGCCAAGCATTTTTTGGATATCTCAGTTTCTGTTTATTCCCTTTAGTTAATCAATTCCTCAAGTTCTTGTCCCATCTGCTGTAGGCAAGTATTGAACTTGGGTCTAGTTATTTTTTGCATTATTCAACCAACAGTTTTATCCACTCTAGTATATATATATATATATATATATATATATATATATATATATAAATATATATATATATATATATATATATATATATATATATATATATATAGAGAGAGAGAGAGAGAGAGAGAGAGAGGGATAGATAGATAGATAGATAGATAGATAGATAGATAGATAGATAGATAGATAGATAGATAGATAGATAGAAGATTGTGTCATACGTAATTTTCCATTTGGTGAATCAAATGTAAGAACGAATGTATCATTCTAGCTGATGATGATATGTGACAATTAACAATAATTTGGAGTACATTATCAAACGACCAGGTTCAACGCAAAAGACTGACAAAGCTAAGTAACAAAACCGACTCCAAAGCCTTAGCTCCATGGAAGAAAACTGTCGTTTTGCCGGGATATTATTCATTTAAAGTTCTTGAGGTGGAATGCCAAAAAAATACATTAAATGCACATTTTTCCCCTAGCAGCCGCAACATGTTCATCAATAGGAAAGATTTTGTTCTTTTTCTTGAGTGAATGATTGTTTTTTTTTCGGTCTATCCACCATTTCAATGTTATTTCAAGCCAGAAAATACTGTTAGATTGAACTTTTCTTTTTGAAAAAAAAAGTTAATCCTACAAGTATTACTAATTAACCAATGTCTGTCGGTTAAGAAGTATATTCATACCTTTCCCAAGTGTGTATGCGCGTAAGTGAATATAACAGAACCTACGAGAATTGGAACTCGGCTCTCTGATTAACATTTCCGAGCCATTATCCATTACATCACCCGCACATCCAAGCTTACATCAGCTGTTATTTCCGAACGTTTACCCATGTAGCGACTGACCAGTCACGGCGTTGCTTGAATTCGTTGAGTGTACGGGGACCGGTGTTTCAGCGAGATGTGGCCGTAGGCCAATTTTGTTCTCCTCAGTTATAACGCAAGTTCGCCTACAACATAAAAATAGAAAGGAAAAGCAATTTAGATCTTGATTGGCCTGTTTTTGGCCAGCACGACATATTAACCTGATCTAAGTATTACCTATTTCGATCGCTGGAAAAAATTTCTAGAAAAAAACTTTCTCTAATGATTAGCAAATTCAATACTTCGAAGATATTTTACATCAAAACCTGTTGAAGACGTATCGAAGAATTGCCTGGACAAGCAGGAACAAGTCATTGCAAATAATCGTGAATATATAATTCAAGAAAATATGTACTTCCTATTTTGAAGAATAAAGTTAATAATCAAAAGTTGGCATCTTTTAATGAGTCAAACTACTATAGATAGATAGATAGATAGATAGATAGATAGATAGATAGATAGATAGAACTACATATATAACAGACATATGTAGACACCGAAATATATTGCCATGAACAGCCAACGGTAGATCTGAACAGATTCAGATAGATGGATAGAAATATATAAATAAAGAAGGAAAGAAACAAAGAAAGATGAAAAAGAAAGAAAGAAAGAAAGAAAGAACTACATATATAACAGACTTGTGTCAATACCAAGATATATTGTCATGAACATCCAACGATATATATATATAATACCGGACAGACAGACAGATAGATTTCATTGCATTCCTCTTTGTCCTTATTGGCTATACAGTCGAATATCTGTTGACATTTCGACGTGATGCAATGGCGAGCAAGCTTATCTCGATAGATCAATTACGACTGAGTAGTAAGTTTGATCCGCACTGGTTATTCTATATTTTCGGGCTTGTTTCACATTTAAGCTACGCTCAGTTAGGGACACTTCGACGTGGTGTAATTTATAGTAAGCTCGTCTCGACAGATTAATTGATGAGTAGTGAGTTCGATCCCCACTGGGCGAGATGCAGAGTAGTGAGCTCGATCCTCACTAGGCGTACCATCATTTCGGACTTGTTTCGCATCTAAGCTACGCTCAGTGAGGGGCTCTTCGACGTGGTTATATGCTTCGCTAGATGAATTACGAGTGATTTCGATCCTCACTGGGTACCCCTACTTACGCCCTTGTGCCACAACTAAGCTACGCTCATAAAATCACAATACAGTCATGTCTTTGTTTGAGTAAGGCTAAGTGATCATCTATTCTTTCCTTTTTTCTTTTATTCCTACATAGCCCTCTTCTGCCAAAATGTCGGTCTTTTATTCCTTTCGTAACTTCCAGAGCAATATTCGTTTTTTTTCTTCTTTGTTTATTAACTTCAGCCGTGTTGTTCTCTTTCTCACACAGGGTCCGATGTATAAATTGTCGTCTTAATTACGGAAAAATGAAAAATAGCACTGTCATCTCATTTTAACAGATATATTTACCAAAAATTGCACAAAAATATCTTGAAATACAACAGAGTAAATTTATTCAATAAATCGCCATTGACTTCAACCGCGGCCTCCAGACGACTTCGCAATCTTCTGCATCTCTTATGGACGGTCTCCTTGTTTAAGTTGGTGAACGCCGCCATAATGTTCGCCTTCAGTTCATCTTTGGTGTTACAAGGAATTTTGTTGGTCTCTCGCCCAACTACGCCACACACATAATAATCAAGGGGGTTGCAGTCTTGTGAGTTAGGTGGCCAGAAGTAAAGGGTGATGTGGTGGCAGAAGTTGTCTGACAGCCGTGACTGTGTTCTGCTTGTGTAGCGTGATGCAATATCCTTTTGTCAGGCATATGGTCTTTCAGCAGCCACACTCTTGACCCAGGTTAACACTACATCCTCATGTCACTTGATATAGGCCTCTGTGTTGAATCTGAGTCCGTCATCAACAAATTCGGGAGTTCTTTTCTTATTGAAAGGATCAGAGAGACTTTTCCGAGCTGCCGTACTTTCTTAATCGCCATTAGACTCACCCAACTCTTTCCGAATCCTTTACACTGTTGCCAGATTGACACTCAAACATTATGAAATGTTCGTTTTGGAGCTTCTGGGGCGAATACTAAGCAGTACAAATTTATAGCGGAGTTATTTGCGTCATGGTGTTCTTTTTCTCACAGACGGTTCCCAACTGACCCTACTATACACTGCAGTCGACAAAATCCAAAATAGGAAACGTACAGGCGTGAAAGAAAAAAATGTAAAATGGCGACAATTTAACCATCGTACGCTGTATGTTACTCATGTTCTCCGATTTCATTGATTCTGTGTTTGGAAGTCGCCAGTTCGTTTTTCGTCGACCTGCATTCAATTTATCATATTTCTTCCGTTTATTAATTTACTTCATTCTTTCACTGATTTCGTTCTTCATTCAACATTTTTCTATTTATTTACACACTCTCTCTCTCTCTTTATCGTCACACTAAAGTTTTAACTTTCCTTCTTCTTTTTTCTCATTCCTTCACTGATTCTTTCTCAATTATCAATCACAGTCTTTCTTTCATTCCTTCGAATCAATCTGACTCATTCAACTCATCGCTGTTCACTTATTCTTTCTCTCTTTTTCTTTATCTCCTACTAAATGAAGGATCATTTCTGTCCCGGTTGGCATAATACGAATAAATAAATAATAAATTAAATAAAAAGTAATAAAAAAATGATAAAGTAAAAGAAAACAAAAATCATATAAAGGGAGAGAACTCATACATCCCAGGATTCTGATGAGTAAAAAGAAAAAAAAAGGTGAAATGTGTAACGCAGACAATCTAATGGCTGCTGATTGAAGCAGAAAGCGCAAGACAGCTATTCTGTAGATAGGGTGAAGCTGAGCACACATGCGCACATGCATTACCTTACAAAAAGAAAGATTTGCTGTTGAGATCAAAATGGCCGAAGGCGGTGAAAACGGAATGAGCCTCTTAAAACGAGACAGCACTTTAGTGTAAAGGTTCATTGGATCGTGAAGACCCCATTCAACACCAATAACTATGTTATCCCTCTAACTGTGCTCGAGGACATGCGAAACACCGTTTCAATAGGTTTTGCTTTTTATTGGTTGGTTCACTTGGCCATTGGATTGTGCGGAAGGGGCTGACTATAATATTTGTAAAACACGAGAGTAAGAGGGTGATGTTTGGTGCGAGAAAGAAAACTTGGATTGAGTAGCAGGTCAGATCGAAGGTCGGGGTCAGGGCTTTAGCATCAAGACTGTATTTAAGTTAATGATTAGAAGGATGTAAAGTTGAAATATTCTACGTCACAGTATTTTTTCTGGATAGAGTTTATAAGTTAACCCGGAAAATCAATTGTCTTTTTGAAGCTAGCAGAACCGCTTCAGCTGAGGGGTACTGCACAAGAGACGACATGTTTCTTTTGATGATAGTTTGTAAACTGGAACCACCAAATTTATTTCAATTCTCGTGGTGTGCAATCTCACATCATTTGTGATTCAGCATTTAGGTCAAACAAATAAGATTTTAAAATTCTTCTTGCGATAACAGGCACTTTGTCTACAGATGGGTCATGATTGTAAAAATAAATGTACAAAAGATACCAAAAGATCGAAAAGGAATTTTGTTTATACTTTAAAAATATAATGTTCGTTATTATTTACTACGTTGTATGTGATTGCGAAACAACGCCGAAAGTATGGAACACCTACTGAGTACCAAACTCTGTACGCAGTCATAATTAATCTAGCGATACAAGCTTGCTAACCATTACACCACGTTGAAGCATAGTTTAGATGTGAAACAAGACCTAAATTATGGAACACCATGTGAGGATCGAACTCACTCCTCAGTTGTAATTGATCTAACGAGACGAGCTTGCTATGCATTGCACCACGTCGAAGTGTCCCTTACTAAATATAGCTTAGATGGGAAAGAAGACCGAAAATATGGAACACCCAGCGATAACTATCTCAAAAAAAAACCAAAACAAAATTGAAAAAAAGCTTCCATTAATACATGAAATTCGCCGTAGTCTTACACTAGGATACCTATATAGAATCGAGCTCTTTACAGGATCTGCGAGCTTGTTAAAAACCTATCCATGGTGAAGAGCATGGTCATGTATTAATTATTGTTAAGGAAAATGCCTTGGGATCTCAGTGGGAATTATAAATCAAAATTAATTACCTTAGCATATCACCTCTCAATGACAAGACTTAGCGTCTTCTCGTTTTTGTTTTATCTATATTTGTGTTAGAATCGTTCGGTAGTGTAGAATTTTAAATCAGTTTTTTTTTCTCTAATATATGTATATGCCTGAGTAGATGTTTATGTATGTACACGTGTGTGCAAGTATATATAATCAAGCTGACCTTCTCAAAAAGTTCTGATGTTTTGTCAAATCTCTCCGTAGATATTCCATATACAGGGTGTGATGGGGGGCACCTTGGGTTGGTGTAATGGTTAGTAAGCGTGATTACGACTGAGTAGTGAGTTCGATCCTCACTGGGTGCCTCCTACTTTCGGCCTTGTGCCACATCTAAGCTACGCTTGGGAAATCACTACAGGGTGTGATGGGTAAATTGTCGCCATTTTATATTTTTAATTTCGCGCATAAACCTAGTTTTGTTTACCCATTGCCGACTCCACCACATAGTAAGGTTTGTTGGGCACCGTCTGTGAGTAAAAGAGCACCATGAGGCAATTCACTCCGCCAGAACTTTGGAAACGGCATTCGCACCGGAAGCTCCAGTACAAACATTTCTGTGTGTTAGGGTGACAACCTGACGACAGTGCAAAGGATTTGGAAAGGGCTGGATGATATATCCAGTCAACATCATGATGTTTGGAGTGATCACTAGTGATGCCGAAACCATACATTCTTTCATCTCCGCACAGCGCCTCAGACTCAACACGGAGGCCTACATTAAGTGCCTTGAAGAGGTAATGCTGTCCTGGGTCAAGAGGGTGGCTGATAGACAAATCTATGTCGGACATCGGGACACTGAACAATGCCACACGAGCAGGAGAGACCAGTCATGGCCGTCAGACAATTTCTACGACCATATCACCCCTTACATCTGGCCACCTAACTCCTTGGACTGTAAACCGCTTGATTATTATGTGTGGGGCGCATGTTAGCGAGAGACTAACAAAACTCCTTATAACACCAAAGATAAACTGAAGTGAAGGATTATTCACCAACTTAAAAAAGGAAACCGTCCAGAAGAAGTTGTTGGAGCCAATGGCAATTTTATTGAATATATTTACTCTTTAGTATTTCAAAATATTTTTCTGTAATTTTGGTAAATATACCTGTTAAAATGAGATGTCAGTGTTATTTTCATACATGCGCAATTTACTCGACCATTTTTACATCGCATTCTGTATCCTCACTTATTTAAGACAGTAACTTAATTACTTTTGTTATATATAATTCGTGATTGGAATTTCGAACCGAATCCTTTATTTCATCCACCGGACTAGATTGTTCTAGTTCCGCGTGCCATGCCCTTCTGGATGTCTCAGTATAAGTTATCTCCCTTTTAACTCAACTCTCTTATGTTTTTGTTCACCTCAGCTATAGCCAGGTATTGAACTGACATCTCTTTGGGTCAAGTCACTGGATTCAATCAGCGCTTTTAACCATTGAGCGATGTGTCATTGAGGAAATAAAAGGTTCAGTTCGAAATCCCAATCTCCTGAAGAAGACCTGGGCGTACAATCGCCGAAACGACGTGAATATGCTAACGAAGATGAGAACAATAGTCCGAACTATGTAAATAGTGAAAATAATTACAATACCCCCATCTCAGAAATATAGACAGATAGGAGAGTAGACATTAAAGATCATTTCAACATTAGTTTATTTGATTCTAAATTCCTCTTTTTCTTAATGTTTTTTTAGTTGTTGGAAAACATTTTTACTATTCGTATGCGCCTTCAGATTTCTGTGTCACGTTTTTCGTTGTATGTTCTTCACGGCTTTGCATCAGCTTGGATTTGATGCCCCCAATAGTTAGCTTACACTTTAGTCTGTACACTATGAATTCTGTCTTCCTTCAGTTAACAGTACTTTTTTGCTTTTCTTTACTACATCGTTTAAGACATTTTCAGATTTCTTTCCAATTCTGCCATCAACCGTAACATCTGCTTATTTTATATTTTTACGATATTTTTTATATTAAATTCAGATAGATTTTCTAGTTCTTTAAGAATCGTCCATCTGCGCGGAAACTGCATTAGAGATATTAACAATTTCCTTATAAAGAAACATTCAGCATTCATTGCTACCATCGGTTAAAGGTTATAAAAATCTCTCTCTTAAAGGATTTTTTCAGGAAAATAGTTTCCTAAAGTCCAGTAACTGTTATTGCTCTTTCTAGTACTGACAGCCTCTTCCTTTGTAACGTTTTGTTTGAGTTAGTACATTATTTTCTCTTCGAGTTTCATGAGATCCATTTTAGTTGTTGCCATTTTAGTTGTCTTTGTGATTTTGTCCATGAGCGCCAGTCTATGAGGTTCGAAGAAGGATGGTACTCGTCAAGACCTACTTGCTTCCTTTGCTCGTAGCCATTTTCTAATTATTGATCCAAGAAAGCGTTTGTATACAGCTGAAAGTGTAGATATTTCGGAATTAATCTGGCGCCCTTCATAACATCCATAAGATAGTCTTGACCTGACGTGTCTAAAAGTAAATCTGGTGCAAAAAAAGGATATTTGTTTTACTCTCCCTTGTATTTTAAAATTTAGTTACGATGAAGCATCTTTACCCACGAAAACATTAATATTCCGTCGCCATCTTTATTTTGCTTTCAAGTTCTCTACCAAAAATGGCCACCAAATTCAGTAGGAAAGCTTGTTCCCGGTTAAATTTCATTGTAAGATTGATTCTCGTCAAACACATACAATGAAAATAATGTTTCCGTAAATATATTTAGACACATGACAAATGACTTGAGATATTGGAAGATCAAGTTAGTAACAATTCATCGTCACATTTTCAGATTTTTAATTTTCATCAATCATGATGAAAGAATACACTCTCAATGAGGTTCACACGCTTTTATCATCTATTGTGGCTCAAGTTCACATCAAGCCTCAAATCGATCTCATATATACAATTCATTGCTTTAAAAGAAAAAGGTGGCTTATTCTGTTACCCCAGGAAGCATCTGACTCCAATTGTCCTGTTTTAACTTTACAAGATACATATTTGGTTAAAATTAGTGCATTGTTGCTATATTTGGGCAGTAGTTTCTATGTCTCCACTTCCCTTCATTGATAGAGTTAAACAAATTATTTACGGGATTTTATTGGAGATGACCGATTTTCCACTAAGAAGTCTCTTTCTCCCGGACGCACCGTTGCATGCCTCATACTACTCTATCGCTATTTCCATGTCAAAAGTTCAGATGTGCTCTATTATTTTGGAACATGAGTTCAAAACTTTATAACTAGAACACTCCTATGCTACATCCAAGGAGTCAAGTCGCCCGCATTTCCCCCGAATTCCAGATGTAAGAAAGATGTTCTATTCAACAGCATTTCCCCCTAAACTACTAACCGTTTAATCTACATGTCAAGCGTAATTCGTTATCTATCCGCCTTATCCTCATAATCTAAACATTCTTTCAGCGTCTCTCCCGCCACACACCTCATTCATTATTAGCAATTCCAATGTAAACCTCTAACTTGAATGACTCTAGAGTCTTTTATGGATTAAATTATTTAAAAAAAGAAACAAATTTTGACTTCTATTCTTCTCAAAATATGACATAGCCGTCATAGTGTGACATAACCTTATTAAATCAGACGCACAATCAATTCAATGAGAGACGCACTGTCTTTGTGTTTCTCCGTGTCTTATTTCTCTTTTTTTTGTTTTATTACCTATCTAGACTGAATCTTGTTTCGGCGAAGAAAGGTGAGGAATGTAATTTGGGGTCACTTGATAACAAACAGAATGACCTCCTAAGAAATAGTAGGAAGGGAATTTGGGATTACTTGTCAACAAACGGAATGACCTCCTAAGAAAGTGAGTAAGAATCGGTCACCTACGCTCACAGGACATACATCACCAAGTGGAATTTTGGCATTGTAATTTTAGAGGACCTGCAACGACAACAGTACGGAAAAAATAGACTTTCATCATGCGATCGTAAGGGATAGAAATACACCCACAATCCTATTCCATTATTTGTCGTGTAGAGAATAAGGGAATTTCATTCCGGATATCCTGGGTTTGTTTGACTATTTAATAGGTAAAGAATAAAAGAATATTGTACCCGAATAAATACAAAGAAAATATCTTACTTTCATCTCAGTTGCAATTCAATTAACCAAGGTGGGAAGGGAACACAATCATTATTCCGGAATCTTATATTTTACATCGCGGAAGAAAGAACAAAGAACTCCTGTGAACATTCTACAGCAACTTTGTCTGTCATTACGAACCTTCGGACTTCAAATTCCTGAAACACAAACGTTTAAAATGCCATCCAATATCAGCTTTGAGTGTTCTTTTATTAATTGTAGGCCTGTCGCTCCATATTTGTCCAATATCTTGCATTTTTTATTTTCTTATATCAAATTTGTTTGCAAATTATAATCTTGTGTTTTTTGTTCGTCGGTATGTGTTCGTGTCTTCCTATCTGAGCAAATCCATCTTTTGCTTCTTCTTTTTTTAAACTGCGGTTCATGCCTTTCTAGGTTGCGAATTTGTAACAATACAAATGCTCAAGCTCCCACGCATACATAACACCCGCTCATATTCCTAAACCGAGACACACATCTCGATAAATTCTCTAAAAAAGATCTTTTTTTTTTACATATGGCATATGAATCTATTAAAAGACGAACTGGAATAGAGAAATAATCCTCCCAAAAGCTAAGCAAAATATTAAGAAACAGGAAAAATTCGTTATAAACAACGAAAAGATTACTGGGCAGTTATGTAATATCGGTTCTTCTATATGACAGTGAATGTTGAACAATCTCGTCATAGATGAAAAAGATATATGAGGCAACAGAAATTTGGTTATACAGAAGGATGCTGAGAATTCCATAGACTTAACATGAGGTTAACGATGTAGTTTTAGGAGGAAAATAGAAACAAAAAGGACACTTATACTTAGAATCAGAAAGAGAGTTGACATTTGTAGGGCACATAATGAAGAATGGGGATTATGACGGCAAAAGGGACAGGGTAAAGCAGAAAGCAGCCAATGACCTATCTAACGAGCTTGTGTAAATGGCTGGCAGAACAAGGCTTAGAAGAGATAGCAAAAGACTGGTTGTTGTGGAGAGCAATATCACCTACGTCCTGCAGGGATACGTCGCATGGAAGGTATGGATTTATACATTTATCAAAACACAAAGTCTTTGGTAAACATTCGTACTGCGCTTAGATTAATGTATAAATTTATAAACATAGACGCGCATCGGATTACGAGTAGAAAAAACAATCGACAATTGCGCGGAGTCCACTCTACAGAAAAGTACTTTTGTGTCAACCGAGGTCTCAAATGGAAACAAAAACAAGACTTTTCATGCAAGACGATAAAAATACGTTCTGTTTTAATAAAATAAAGAAAAATTATGTCGCTGAAAATACATAAGCAGCGTTGCATTGATTAATGAGATTTGAAAAGGCAAGGAAGAAGAAAACAAAGCAAAAAGCATAACAGACAAATTTAATTTGGGCTCTAACAGAAACGCTTGCAGAGCTCTGGGGAGTGGGCCGGACGAAGGATTGAAAACAGAAAAACTGATGAAAGTCAACAAGGGTTCTTTGAAAAGAACGAACAAATAAATAAATAAAAATAAAGATAATAGGATTTAATCAGCGAATATAAAGTGGTTTAAAAGGGAATCAAGTGATACAAAGGCTGAGACGGTGAAGAACGAAAAACTCGACCTATTTGTTTCCTCTCTCTGCGAGGGCAACTATGATGCGAGAATGAGTAGACGCAAAACTTTACTGCAAACGTCAGGGTGTAATCTTGACCCGACTCTCTTTATGTAATAGGGAGGTGCAGCATTGTAGGTGAATCCTTAGAGACCAGGAGTCTTATTATATACAATCTATTTTGAAGTTGTGAAGAAATAGTTTTATAAAGGGTGTTTTATTAAGATGTATTTTGTATAAGGGTGTTTCATTAAGAGGGATCAAAGTCGGCAGTAAATAAATCGATGTTATTGGTGAAAATTTATTTATTTCTCTATTGGATCATGTTACTTAAGTCATGGCAATTATGTGCAAAAAATAATATCGCCCAAATGTTCGCTAAATCTGAAAGAAAAATAAAACATCATTAGACGCTTAAACTTAATTCACATGAAAACCGGTCCAAGTTATTGGAACACCCTTTATAACAAACGAACGAAGAAAATACTCCCAAATTTGTTGACGAGTTAAAAATTAGGAACTCTTATGTAGTACTAGCACGATAACCCCTCTTCGACCGGGTGTTTCATTACTGGGAATTTTTGCCGTTCAATTGGAACAGATTAAGTGTAAAGTCAGCCCACCCGAAAATCAATATTAGTAACAACAATTGGGTGTAACTGAGGCACATCCATAAATAGGGGTAACAATTTGAATGGGGAGGAGTGACTCTAAAAAGGGCGCTTTTTGCGTTCTCAATCTTGCAAGGAAGGAACCTCTTCCATGGACCGTCATAATAATAATATACCATAATTTTTATTTATAATATAATTTTTTTTTTATAATTCTAATAATCTTTTGCGTTAGATTTCAACTCTAAATTGATTGTACACTGTTTTTATAAACATTACATTTTACGTTTGATTTTTGCGCAAAGTGTAAAAAATCAGTTTTTTCGATTTTTCACCTTTAAGGTTGTAATTTTTTTCCAGCCAGCGTGGACTTGAAACTGGCATTGAAGAATTATCTCTCAAACAAACAAAAACAAAAATTCATCGAAGTCGGATGAAAACTGTAGAAACCCATAAACATCCGATTACACACACACACATACATGCACACATACATTTTGAGAATTATAGATATAGAGATTGAATGTTTAACAATCTCTGCATAGATGAAAAATGACATGAGGCAACAGAAATATGGTTATACAGAAGGATGGTGAGAATTCCATGTGCTGAATATATGAAGTTTTAGGAAAAATGAAAACAAACATATACTTAGAACCAGAAAGAGACATGTGAAATTTATCAAATTAAACACAGATTAGAGAGATAATTTCATATTTACTTTAACCAAATAGGAGGCCGTTCTGGATATGACGATAAACTACTTCCGCGTCCTGGGTAAGACGATAAACTATGTCCAACAACAAGGCCTCTGATTATGTGGTTTCCAGAAGAGTGGAACCACATCTTAATTGCTGGTGTTCCCAGGTCCTCCAGAGTGGTTGCACCAGTTAGGGCCCCATCTAAAGGCAAATAGTTACCACCCAAGCTGGGGTCAAAACACTCTGAAAGTGTAAAAATAAGTTTTAGTACTAGAAATACATAGTAAAATTATTACCAGCGATACATTTTTGGAAGAAAAAAAATACCAGCAAAAAAATAACTGTCGGCATTAAATAACCCATTGTAGTTGATATGACTTAAAACAAAACAAAACCACATAGGAGACATGGGATATGAAGAATGTGTTGCGTTGAAACTTCAAATGGGGAATATATTCCATATTTGAAAATGTCTATTTGAAATCGTAAAACTGCGATCACTGGTAACAATGTAAAAAAACGCACTTGTCTCAGTCAGAGGACAAGGCACAACTAAGTATATTTTTCATTATTATTACTAAATGCAGAAACGAAAGGTTTAACTTAACAATTTACAAGCTACCCATATGATGAACAACATGATTTCTGCTTACGTAAAAATTGGATGACTTCCCCGTTAATAATTTGCAGCCTGATATTACTGCTAGTGAATAATCAGATCATCTGTTTGTTCTGTTATGACGAAGCATACTCAACGCCGGTCGAGGTGAGCAGACACTGTATTACCATAACACCTGGATCGGTAGCTCTATGTTTGTTGAGTCTTGACTCAATGTTGAATCTCGCCTAATGCATGGAATAATAATGCAACACAAAATGTACTTGGAACAAAGAATGTATTATAACAAGAGAGTGTACACAATAAGTACATATAGTATTTCTGTATATTTCTGGGAAGACGTTCCTGGAGAATGTGTTGACTAGTCGCAGTCGATCAGAGTCTCTAGTTGGATCTCGTGATTCCTCTTCCTCGTCTTCCGGTATCAACCATTATTTATATAGTTGGTAGTCACCTATGCAGATTAGGTGGATCCCACCACAACAATGTTCAACACAAAATGAATGAAACTTGATACTGAACTTTGAGGAAAAGGATATCGAAGGGAATATATCAGTACTACGATGGTGGCCATGTCTCCACGACGTTCTATTCTTTATAACATTTAGTAGCGTTGTTCTTTCCCTTGTTTTGCAATCCATTCACACAAGCTTGTCAGCGAGGTGACCCACTGCTTTCCATTGTCCTTTTCACTTTTCATATGTCCTGTGAATGTCTTATCCCTTAAGCTCTCCTTCATGTCTCCAATACATTTCAACCGTCAGATTTTGATTCTGAGTAGAAGTATCCTATTTGTTTTCATTTCCCTGAAAACTTGTTCGTTAATTACGCATTCCTCCATGGTGCTATCATCATTCTTCTGTAGAAGTGCAGTTCTGTTGACTCCAGTTTACCCCTCATCTGTGATGAAATTGTTTAGGATTCACTGCATTACGAGATGGTTATTATTACATACCAATTCAACACTGTTTTCTTTATTTCTAACGAAGTTTTCCTGTTTGTTAGTACTTTATTTTTGGATAGGCATCATTTGCTATTACTTTGCACCATCGGGTTTTGATGTCACATTATAGATCGTCTGTTAAAACTATTCCCAGATATTTAAAATTCTGCACTTGTTAGATTTTGGCATCTCCAAGGTTTAGTTTAAATCTGGACTTTTCTCTTGCTGAAAATCATACATCCTGTCTTCTCACAATTGATAGTTAGTTCTTTCTTCTCGCTTTCTTTTACTACTTTGTTTACAAGGTCCTGTAGTTTCCCTTCCGTGTCTGTCATATTATTTCTAAAAACAAAACAAAACAAAAGAACATTAAGCTAAAATAAAAACAATGACGTTTAAAAACTAAATTCCGTTTACTGTGGGAATAGCGATAGAGTACCGAGATACTTGCAAGATGTTGTCTTTGCGAAAGGTGTTGTAGGGTGGAAAATATTTTATCACCCAAAAAGTCGTGTGAACGTGTTTGAACTCTGTTAAAGATAGAAAGTTAAGTTTGAACAACTCTAAACCAGATATGGCAGCAAATACATCATTTTTTGGGCGCTCAAACTTCTACTGATATATTGCTTTCTTTCCAAGCGTATTTGAGCGAAACCAAATTTTACGGTTCGGGTGGAATTTGAACACATTCCAAAAGCTGAGCAGAGTATTGAGAGACAGGAGGATTTCTTTGGTAACAAAGGAATGAATACTGAGCTGTTACCTATTTTTTCATTCCAAGTACTGCAGTATTGAACATAGAGAGATCCATCCAGATGTTATGGTATTTCGGCGTCTGCTCACCTGGAGCGGCGTTGAGTATGCTTCGTCATAACAGACAACAGGTATTCAGATTATTCACTAACAGTAATATCAGGCTTCAAAATATTATCGGGGAGGTCTTTACGGCAGCGAATGTTGGACGATTTCCTCAAAGATGAAGAAGAGACTCGAGGCAACGGAGATGTGGTTCTACAGAAGGATGCTAAAGATATCATGGACCGAGCATGTGAGCAACGATATGGTCTTAGAGAGGTTGCAAACAAGGAGAAGGCCTGTATTAACTTTACTTTCTAGGACACATAATGAGGACGGAAGGCCTGGAAAATCTGACACGCAGAGGGAAAGAGGGAAAGTGAGACAAGAGAAAGCAGTGGCTGACATAACTGATGAGCTTGAGCAGGGGGATGACAGAACGTGGTCTGGGGGAGGAAGCAGAGAGAAGGAAGTTGTTGAGAACTTCAAGGGAGAGAGGGTGGTGGAGAGCCATTATCGCCTACGCCCTGAAAGTTCATGACACATAAGAAGAAAGAATCGATATCCCTCTTTTTAACAAATTGTATCAGAGTTCAATTATAATGTTTTAATGGAAATATTACAGAGACTATTTTCTGCCATCCTTCAACCTGACTGATGCTAACCTGCTTGGGATTTAACATTTTCCGCAGACATGAAGTGGAATGATTCTATTGAATCAGATGCTAGGTCTGTTGCTCGGAATGTTGGTTTACTGTGTCGCGCTTATATATTTACAAGTCTACCGTTCTTCAATGCTTTCAATACTGCTGTCGCATATAGATTCGGTTTCTTGCTATGTATTTAGGGGTTCTCAATAAATTCCAAAGAAGAACATGCATGTTATTGGTCTTAACCTGGCAGCTTCAGTCACTTTCCCACATCCTTAATGTAACTTTCCTACACTTTTTCTATAAATACGTTCATGGTAATTGTTCTGATAAACTTTGCTCTCTGGTACGTAGACTTTATGAATTTAAGATTGGCGTCATCATTTTACATTTTGATTGGCTAGATATAACCGTACGTTCAATGTTAGTATCTTCTTCCATCGCATTTTGCGCATGTAGAATGCTCTTCCAGAATCTTGCTTACAAATCAAGTTTGATCTCCAAAAATTTAAATGCAATATCAATCATTATCTTCCCACTTTTTAATTCTTCTTCTTTTATTGTTCTTTCTCCTTAATAGCATTTTTCTCATATTCTCTAACACACAGCAACCCCTTACATCTTAGTGGCTTTATTACCTTCCTTGGAATGAATTTTTTTTAAATAAATATCTAAACACATTTATTTTCCTGTTTTGTTTTCGAAATCTTCTATCAACACCGCTTTCACGTTTTCATTTTCCATTGTAAATCTCGGAAATATTCAATTCTTTGAAAATATTTACACTTACTTTTTGTCATTTCTTTCTATCCATTTTCTGTTTATCCTTTTCCATTTCTATTTCTCCTCTTTTTCTATTCTTCAGAGCCGAAAAGCGGCCAACGGGCTCCGTTGGATCAGTGTCAACTACTTTATTACATTATGACATCCTCCATCTTTTGGGGCCAACTCTGGCCATCTCATCTGTGGACTCGAAGCCTTAATTAAATTTTGCAACTTTTTATCGTCCGGGAAGCCTCGACTTGACACGGAAAATAGTTGCCTCCCGCGCCAAGCACTGCCAAGGGATTTCGC
>OZ038482.1:55801249-55838749 GCA_964036315.1 Acanthosepion esculentum | reverse complement strand
ATATAAAAATAGATAAGCAACGACAGGCTTAATGAAAAAAAGAAGAAAAGACTACAAAGAAAGAAAGAAAGAAAGAAAAAGAATTCGCGACAGGGGTAAAATGAATGAAAGAAAAGGCTACAAAAAAAAGAAAGAAAAAAGAAAGAAAGAAAGAATGGACGTCAGAGAGAAAAGAAAAGACGATAAAGAAAAGAAAAGACGATAAAGAAAAGAAAAATCGTTATGACAGTAGGAGTAAAAAGAATCACGTCGGTTGAAGTGATTAAGCTTCAGGCAAAGTTACTGAATAAAAGACAACGAAATCTAAAGAGAAAGAGAAGAAAAAGTGAATTATTGGCTGAAAGAGAGAAACTGATAAGAGACGAAACATGGAAGAAACAATAAGTGTTTGAAGGCACAATGGCGGGAAATGAATCCCAGAAATACGAAATTTACTTGACTGTTCACACTTTGTTTAAGCTTTATAGAACCTTAAATGATTCGTGAGGCGGCGTTCAGTTAGCATTTTTGAAGTTAAAAAATGAAGCATAGTTCCAGTTTTCTGGGGGAGATCAGCATATTCCCAACCGAAAAGTTCCGTCTACTCAATTTCAACAATAAGGCTTTCATGCCGTTTCGCTTTTTCACCTCGATAATATCAAGGTGTCACCTTCATGACAAATCGACCATGATGAGATTCAAATCCGGCACTGATGGTCAGAAAGTGAACTTTCGAACCAATCTGACACGCGCTTATCGCCCATAATGTACACACACACACACACACACACACATATATATATATGTGTATGTGTGTGTGTGTGTAGTGTGTGTCAGTATCAATATCTACATCTATCCATCTCTCTCTCTCTCTCTCTCTCTCTCTCTCTCTCTCTGTAATCGTACAACACCTTCCTCAGCCGTCGAAGACTTTCAACACAATGGCCGATCGATGAAAACGCTTCGATTTCAGACCTGTCTTATCCCACATTGTGGTGTATGTTTGATCATAAGGACAACAAGATCGAATTGTCGCAAGTATCTTCCTGTTGGGCTCGCCCAAGCAGCTCGAAGACGTACAGGAAAAAAATAACACTCGAATAAATTGAACAAAAGTAAATACTGTTTTTTATATCAGTCCTTCCTACAACAATTGGTTATATCAGAGTTCACATGCAATTAATTATCAACCCAACCTGCATCTAAATCGGAAGTGATATTATTGAGACTTGGTAAGGTTTGGGTTACTGTTTTTGTAAAGTTCGGCACAAGGATGAAGTCGGGGGTTTCCTCTTCGGCAGGCAATCACGTGTGGTGTTTCACGACCGGTGGCTGGGACGAAGTCTCTCTCCTGTCTCTGGTCTCAGTCTCCGTCTGACGCATTCGCTTCACGCATTCGTATTTATGGACATTCACTCTAACTGGTGCGAGACACGGCCCATAGGGGGATTTCAGTAAATCCGCTTTGTTGCCAGCTCATTCATAATTTTGGGGAGTTCCCTTCTACCAGTCTCTCTTAGTATTACTTCTCTCTAAATCTCTTCAGTGAGCATGAGTGGCTCATCCACCCACTCCGTTTTTCAGATTTCATTTTCTGTTGCGTAAAACACGTCATTCATGATTGGCCTCCAAGTCTGGATCATTTTACATTGTTTAAACCCTAGACACACCAATTCCAGGTGTCGTCTACATGTGAATTAAATCGTCATCTTTCCCACGGATTCTATGCATTAACTCTAGTTGTTCCAAAGTCTTTCAGTATATCGCTCCTTCTATCCATAAGAAAATTTCCAATGCTTTACCACGGTAACAACAAATAGTATAACGTATTTTATGCATATATATATATATATATATATATAAATAAATATATATATATATATGTGTGTGTGTGTGTGTGTGTGTGTGCGTGTGTGTGTGTGTGTGCGTGTGTGTGTGCATATATATATATATATATATATATATATAGAGAGAGAGAGAGAGAGAGAGAGATATAATAAAAACTGGCCATTCTATTGTAGACGCCAGCTCTGTGGTTTATACTGCAACTATAGTTACAGTTTCTGAGAAAGACCGTCGAAAGTTGAGCGAGATACCAACAAACTTCTTGTAACACAAGGCAAGGGTTATGGCAGCATTCACCAACTTAAACAAGGAGACCGCCCTGAATATTTGCAGGAGATTCCGAAGTGATCTGGAGGCAGACATGGCGATTTCATTGAATGAATTTACTCTTTAGTATTTCAAGATATTTTCGTGCGATTTTGGTAAATATATCTCTTAAAATGAAATCCTAGTGTCATTTTTATTTTTGCGTAATTTAGACGAACATTTATTGATCGCACGCTATGTGTGTATATATATATATATATATATATATATATATATATATATATATATATATATATATATATATATATATGATAAATTATGTTTATTCTTTAAGAATATTGTTGTCGGCAGTTATATTTAGCTAATCCCTTTTGCAGACATATTCTCATGCACATTTGTGTTTCATCAATGCTCACAATGCCAACCTGAGTTTGATAGTGCAGCCATCATGAAATTCAGATCTTAGTTACATATTCCTTAGAAAGTGCGTTCAATCTGTCTTGATCAGTAGTTGTTCAAAGGCAGCGCGTTTGAATCTTCTTTCACGATAATTTCCGGCGTTTTTCCAACACAACTATAAACGGATTGTGAGCAATTTCCCTCGTAAATCTTAGCTCTTGAGCTTAGGACGTCAGTGTTCCGTCTACGAGACCCTGGTTCAAATCTCACAATGGTTGATTTGTGAAGGTGTTGACATCTTGATAATTTCGGCTTGCGGAGACGATTACAGGAGGTGTGTACTGTCGAAAATTGTCTGACAACCATCGACAAATACATACATCTTTATCTCTGTCTCTGACTCTGACTTTTAGTCTCTATCTATCTATCTATCTATCTATCTATCTATCTATATATATATATATATATATATATATATATATATATATATATATATATATATATATATATTATCGCCGTCACCGTATCCAAGAATATAATTTATTCTTTGCTGATCGATTCCTTTATGATGATGACGTTGAAAAATAAATTCGCCGCCAACGTGCATGTTTAGGACTAAAAGTTTACAGCTTCAACAAAACCTGCTCCCGTCATCCATTCCTTTCGCAGTTTCGCTTTGCAATATTTGGTGTAGGTGAAAGAAAATAGAAGAAAGAAAGTGACGATGGCGTGGAAATGATCCACACATTTTATTTCATGGGCTTGACCTTGATTTCACGACCTTCCTCTCCGGCACATATGGAATCTGACATGCAGAATCCAGTTATGAAACTGTGACGGAATGCAGCTGATTCTGTTATAATTCCGATCGCCACCTTCTGTAGCATGTCCGTCATGCGTAGCCCTATTCATCCGCTGGTTCAACCGTTGAGATCTGTTGAAATTATCCTGTTGAAATTTTGGGTTTGGTCGGGCTAAGTCTAGGTTCTCGTCTTCGATCTGGCTGGCAATGGTTTAATCTCCCGACGGCATCTCTCTTGGGTCCTCTCTCTCATCATCATCATCATCATCATCATATATATATATATATATATATATATATATATATATATATATATATATATATATGATGAAGTTGTAAAGCTTATCAACGAGGCGTTTATCCGATGTCTGTTGTTCTCGGCTTCTTCAGGTCAGAATGAACGAAGGAAAATGCATTGGGATTTTTTATGATAACAGAAGCAAAGAATTAAATTACTGAATAAGATCCAGAAAATATTCTCAGTAATGTCTTCTCATTTTCTTTCCCTTTCAGTAAACCCTTGTCGCATAGTGTTATTATCGCCTTACTTGGAGTAGGGACTGAAATGACTTTTTTTTAAAGATATTCAAATCTTCATGATTTTTTCCCAGATACATTTTTAATATTTCTCAACTGTTAATTTCAAATTGATTACAGGCTTTTTTAAACAGGCGTATTTTTCTATGGTAACAAGTTTCCTTAAATGTTTTCAATTATGTTCTAATGGAACGGCAAGTAAATTTCACGGGCCTAGGCCATTCCCATCTTAGCAATTACTTCTAGAAGGACAGTTCTGAATTCAAAACGAGCGGAGAAGGTTACGAGAAATTGCTGCAATCGCTTCACCTTTAAACGTAGAATAAAGTAATAAGAATATATGGCGGATTAATAAATTAATAAATAGGTCTATCCCTTTTCTTAAAATTGCTTAGTTTACGTTAGGATACAAAACTGAGCAGATATATCAATTTTGGTAGTCAGAGAAAAGTATTTTTTCAAATACGCTATTCGACTTTGCATGGTCATTGACACATTCTGTAGCTGAGGGCTCAAAGCACGTAAGATCTAATTAATTTTTTCCTTTAGGGGACACAGATTTGAACACCGGCGGAGACTGCATATTTTTCTCTGAGAAGATTTCTCGAGGTATTCAGAAAGGTAGAAAAAATAAATATCCTGTTTAATATATAATTAAATACAAGTATCAAATAAAAATAACGTTTATTTCATAATAATAATAATAATAATAATAATAATAATAATAATAATAATAATAATATTAATTATAATAATAGATGTCTGAATGTTCGAAAGATTTTCTAGAGAATATGCGTTGTCCAACAGGATTTGTTTAATTATACGAAATTTCTCGAACATTAAGGCCGCTAAATTTAATTAATACTGTTTAATTAAAAAAAAAACAGAGCATTTACTTAAATATATTGTATCAAAAAAATAAAATAATGTATGAAAAGAAAATATATTAAATAACTGTCGGATTTAATCCATTACTTTGCATATATATATATATATATATACACACACACACACACACATATATATATACATATATATATATATATATATATATACATATATATATATATATATGTATATGCAATATATGTATATATATATATATATATATATATGTATATGCGTGTATGTATGTGTACACACACACACATATATATATATATATAGAGAGAGAGAGAGAGATAAAGACAAAGAGAGAGAGAGAGAAAGTGAGTATGAATCTCCGAGTTATGCGATGAGTGTAGTGTATTATGCATATATATATATATATATATATATATATATATATATATATATATATATATATATATATATATGTATCATTAATAATAATAATAATAATATATATATATATATATATATATATATATATATATATATATATATATATTAATAAATACGCATATACGTACGTTTTGTGTGCGACTTAAGTTTGCTAATAACTAGTTATTTCATTTACTTAACCCTATAACTATTTTAAACATATATATATATGTGTGTATGTATGTGTGTGTGTGTGTGTGTGTGTGTGTGTGTGTGTGTGTGTGTGTGTGTGTGTGTGTGTGTGTGTGTGTGTGTGTGTAAGGAATTAATGGTTTTTATTTTTAATCCGAAATTATTTCTTATAACTCTAAATGTTACTTCTATGTTTGTCGGATTAATAATAAAATCAATTAATTTCTGATATATAATTATTAACATAAAAGCGTTTCAGTCTGTACTACGAGTTTTATGGAAGTTTTGTCTCATTCTCAGTAGATTTTATTGCGAACAGATTTTTTTTTCAAATCATCTTCATTTTTATAAAAAAACAAAAACGTTTATTTTGATAACGGCGTAAATTCTTTTAAAATCTTTCAAATTTATTTTGTTTTAGACAAAATTTTTAATTTTTCACTAATTTGTATATTATTCAATATTAACTTCAGATTATTGAAGTCCATATCGTAAAATCATGAAATGGCGAAAATTAATACATTCCTTTAGTTTGTAAACTGATTCATTAATATTTTAGCAACTCGTGGATAAATGCATTTAGCTTAGTAAAGAGTTTTTTTATTGCATATAATGGAAGCTTTACATCATCCTAACGCAAAAATACTATAACTTAAATAAAAAAATAAAAAATAAAAATGGCTAGCATCAATAATTGTTTGTTTTCTGATCTTTGTAATTTCGAAACTCGAAAGCGTTATTTATGTAAATAAGTAAAACTATTCAAATTTAAATGTAATTCCGTTTGTTGGTTGTTCATCTCTACCGGACATAAATCTAGACTGACGCTATCTTTTTTCCATATATTATGACCATTTTTGTTTGAAGTTTATACATTTTTATTTTAGATGGAAACTTTCAAAATGTTTCACTTTCCAAAATTATAGTTTAAATATATGGAAAAAAAAGGAAAAAAACATTGCCCAGTGGATAAAAACGTTAGTTGAATACAGTGAGTTGGCCCAAGAAGTTGAGATAGCTAGGTATCGAACTCACATCTGGGAGAGTTGAACCAAAATTTGTAGACCTGAGTTAAAGGGAGATAACTGTTACTGAGACATCCGGAAGAGACATGTCATGTGGAACGAAAACAATTTACCCGGTCCAAACAATGCAAATAGTTTTAAAATCTACTCTCCTTTATAGGGTATAACCTGGACAATTTTGTTCACCTCAGCTGTAGCTATTTATTGAACTCACAACTCTTTGGGGCAAGTCACTGGATTCAACCAAAGCTTTTAAAGACTGAGCCATGTGTCCTCGAGGGAAAAAAAGGTTCAGTTCGCCAATCAGAATGCCAATCAACCAGAAGAAGGCCGGAACGTACAACGGCCGAAACGTCGTGAATATGGCAATGAAGACGGGGACAATGGTCCGAACAATGTAAATAGTGTAAATAAAAAAGAACACGTCTGTTTAAACCGACGCCAGGACAATGCGAGTTAAAAATTGCATAATTGCCACGCTTATCACATCAGTGTGCCTTTAAGATTAACTCACATTCTTTGTCACGTCAGGATCAGTGATGTTTTTTTTTTGCAGATATGATATTTGAAACATAAAATCCATTAATCATGATACATAAGCAATACCTGTGACAGAAGCTTATTAAAATCACCTACGACACAAACTTAGAATCGGAAAGAGAAAGTTAACATTTCTAGGAAAATAATGAGGAAAGAAGGTTTAGTGAATTTTACCTAGCAGTGTATATTAAAGGTAGGGAGCGGGCAGAGGTAAAAAAGAAGTAACCTATCTAACGAGATTGTTTAAATGGATGCCAGAACAAGGATTGGAGAATATAAACATTACTAAGCGCTACAAACGATAGGAAGTTGTGGAGAGCCATGATGGGACACGACACAATAATAATAATAATAGTCCTATCTGTTATAAATTTTCATGCACGTATTTATAGCGAGAGAATAACACAGAGATCTCTAGTCAAAGGATGGATATATAAAAGACAGTGTGAAAGAGAGATGGATTGTCTGTCATGAAGAGATAGAATCAATCAAGTGATAAGGAGATTAAGGAAAGGTGTGCGCTCGTAACTTATAAGCCTGCCCATGGTTAAAAGGTGGAAAGAGGAAGGGACGCGTGTCAGAGGAACTTTCCTTGGCAGCGTTTTGTGAGCTGACCAGCGTAAAGGTCAGCAAAAAGTAAGATGCGACCTTCGCGTGAATAGCGAATCGCCTAAGTTTGATACATGGATCAAATTAACGCGAAATTTAAAGGTCACATCAGTTCGTGAACAGTGCAGCTACCCACAAACGCACAGGCAGAAAGCAGCCCTCCTCAAAAAAACTAAATAGCAACTAAAATACGCAAGCACGCTCGCACACACCTTTTGTATGTGTGTCAGTTCCGTATATATATATATATGTAGAATATACATAAATCTATATACTGACCACACACGCAGAGAGTGCGATGGATAAATTGTCTAAAATAAAACTGAAAATAACATTGACATCTCATTTTAACAGATATATTTACTAAAAATTACACAAAAATATCTTGAATTACTAAAGAGTAAATATATTCAATAAAATCACCATCGGCTTTAACCACAGCCTCCAGAGGACTTCTCCATCTTCTGCATCTCTTCTGGACAGTCTCCCAGTTTAAGTTGTAGAATTCTGCCATAATCCCTGTCTTCAGTTCATCTGTGGTGTTACAATGAGTTTTGTTGGTCTCTAGCTGAACTGCGCCCCACACATAATAATCAAGGGGGAGCAGCCTGGCGAGTTTCGAGGCCAGATATAACCGGTGATGTGATCGCAGAATTTATCTGACAGTCATGACTGGGTACTCCTGATTGTGTAGCATGGTACAGAGTTATATTTTCGGACATAGTGTCTTCTAGCAGCTACTCTCTTGACCCAGGGTAGCACTACCTCCTCAAGGAAACTGATGTAAGCCTCCGTGTTAAGTCCACCCAATTCCAGAGGCCCCTGCAGCAAATTTCAGACTTCTTTTCTTATCAAAACTATCAGAGTGAGTTTTCCGAGCTGTCGTACCATCGTAATCACCATTATACTCATCAAACTCTTTCCGAATCCTTTGCACTATCCTCAGATTGACACCTAAACACTCTGAAATGTTCATATTGGAGCTTCCGGTGCGAATGCCAAGCAGTGCAAGATGCCGTTTCCAAATTTTGGGCGGAGTGAATTGCGTCATGATGCTCTTTTTCTCACAGACAGTGCCCAACTAACCCTACTGTACTGCGCAGTCGGCAAAATCAAAAACAAAGAACGCTAAATTAAAAATATAATATTGCGACAATTTACCCATCGCATCCTGTCTGTATAGAATATTAATAAATCTATATACTGAGCATATATATGCGTGCGAGCGTGTCTTAATATTGGTTAAACGATATATATATATATATATATATATATATATATATATATATATATATATATATAAGTTTAATAGAATGTGGCAAATTTAAGAGATGAGTTTAATAAATTTTTATTCGTGTTTTTTTGTAGTTTCTTTACGTTTTTCTTTTATCTAGACCAAGAAAGTTTAGAAACAGTTCATGCCAACGAACTTCTTGAAAATATCTAATGAATTTCTACAAATTCTTCTACTATGTGCCATGTCCCTTCAGGACGTTGGCAATAATACCGCTCCACAAATTCCTGTTCTTTGTATCTCTCAATAAATATTGTTATCTCTCCTAAACCCTGTTCTGCTATACAATTTATCGCAAGGCAGGTCAGGCGTTGTTACCTCTGTGCTCCTTGTCTTTAATCTGACCTGTTAATATCAAATCTTCCAAGCTATCTTGCGTCATTATGTACCGTAGAAATTTCATTTAAAATAGATAGATATATATATAATCTTTTTACACCAAGTAAGGCAGTAATGTTATTGTGCGTGAAAGTGTGTGCAGTTAGCGAGAACAATAAAAGAAAAGTAAGAAAAATAGAAAGAGTTGTAAAGCGAGTATGTGTATTCTCACCGGAGTTATTGAACTTATAGAGTGAGGCAATTCTGGGAAAACTGGAAATTCCACCAGGATTCATCATTGGCAGCCACAATCTTAACAACATAAGATACACAGATGACATGGTACTGATAGCAGACATGGAAAAGAAACAAAAAACCTCCTACAGAAGGCAGCGAATGAGAGCGAGAAGAAGGGACTAAGCATAAAATGCAAGAAGACAGGATGCAAAAAAATGAGCCCGAAATGCGATTTACAGGTTAGGGGTCACTAAAATCAAGCAGGTGCGGAAATTTAAATATCTGGGAAAAGGACGGTAAGTGCGACGCTGATATCCAAAGACGTATTGGGATCGCGAAAGACGCATTCCAAAAGCTAGGCAGAGTATTACGAGACAAAAGAGTTTCGTTGGTAACAAAGAAAAGTGTACTGAACTGCTACGTGATATATATCCTCATTTACGACAGCGAATGTTGTACGGTCTCCTCAAAGATGACGAAGAGACTTGAAGCAACGGAGGTATGGTGCTACAGAAGGATGCTAATAGACAAAACATGTGAGCAACGATGAAGTTTTGGAGAGGAGGCAAACAGAAAGGAAACTAATATTTAACACCAGGAAGAGACAAATGAAATTTCTGGGACACGTAATGAGAAAGGAGGCTCCAAAAATCTAATACTCACAGGGCGGATAGAGGAGAAAAGGACAAGGTGAAGCAACGCGTGACATAATTAGCAGGCTTTCAAGTGGGTGGCAGAACAGTGTCTGGATGAAGTAGCAAAAAGACAAAACTTATTGAAAGCTACAAGAGATAGGAGGAAGTGGAGAGCTATGATCGCCTACTTCCTGAAGTGAAACGGAACATATAAGAAGAAGTATCAAGAAGACAGTAGTTTTAGTTTGCATTTAAATTTCTGAATATCAAAGATGCCTGAAAAGCATGGAACCGGAAGAGCCTTCGACAATCTAGAACAAACTGACAGCATAGAACTCACTGTTACATCTCACCCATTCAACTGTAAATTCATGAGATCTTTCCGCCAATCTAGTACTGCGCATGAATTCACAATGTCTAGGTACCTAAAGGGAAGTTCATCAGAACAATTACCATGAAAGTATTTAGCAGTCTGCTAAACTATTATTAAACGATTTCTTATTACACTTAGTGATATTCTTTTAGTGGGTAAAGATGTTTGAGGTGCTAACCCTATCTGTCTATGTTCTTAATGAAATTAATGTCAACCGGCCTATATCAAGTAGTTCGACTTAAAAAAAGCATTCGTCCCATTAAAAATAACCATTAATTTTAATTTAATGTACAGACAGAAAAACCAGAGGAGATTTATCCTCTGTTGAATGCGTATCATTATTTATTATCTGATTAATGTTCATTTCCCCATACACTATTCTTACTGTTATTCTTTGTGGGGAAATGGTGGAAACTTATCTTTTATTCTCTCTCGGTTTCTGTCATTTTTGTGCTTTGGAAAGGAGTTATCGTCAAGGCCCTTAACTCTTGTCTCGACTTCATTCATTTATTTTTAAAGAATCCTGATATAAAACTTCTTTAAATGGACTAGAGAAAACAGCTGGTGTTGCCAAGTACTTGACGTATAGAACACAATGCAGTCAAAAATCATATATACATACATATACATACATATATATATATATATATATATATATATATATATATATATATGTATGTATATGTATGTATATGTATGTATATGCGCGTATGTAAGTATATATACGTACATACACATATACACCTTCCCCACACACATATATATATATGTATATATACTATCAGAAATACGCAATATATATTTGCCTCAAAAAAGTTATATTTTAGAAAACATTTTGTAAAATATTTATATCAGTGTATATGAGAGATAGTATGATTTTATGCCAATCCTCAACGAATGCACCCATACACACGCACGCATATATATATATATATATATATATATATATATATATATGGAGAGAGAGAGAGAGAGAGAGAGAGAGAGATAGAGAGAGATAGATTGATAGATATACGTATGTTTACTTATAATATAATTTATATATATATATATATATATATATATATATATATATATATATATATATATAAACGCGGTACTTATTGGAAAGCGTACAATAGCAGTGATATAACTAACATATTCAGTCATATGGATATGAATTTTCAACATTTTTTAAAAGTTTTTTGCTCCCGCCACCACCAGCAAACATAAACAAACACAAACTAACATAAATAGATTCAATTTAAAAAAAACTTAATCAGTTAGACGGATGATCGCAAAAGCGTGAAACCCAGGGTTACAAACTCATATCCATACGACTAAATACAAATACATACATATATATATATATTTATATATATATATATATATATGAAGAAATATAGTCTTAAAGTGTGCTATATTTATGGAATAAAGTGCTCAATATCAGAGATAGAGTGTGTGCAACTATAAAAGTGAACATAGAAGACAACACTTAGAGGCGCACTAGGTTGATGTTGGTATCTCCGATTTTCAGTTCGCACTTCGGGTTCATCCCATTTTTAACAACCATGCCTTATATCTTCTTGAAATTGATGCTTAGTTTTTTCTTCTCCTTTTCCTTCACTCATGTAAAACAACTTTTCAATGTACCGCTAATGGACTAGTTGTGAAGATGGCATTGCAGCGTGAAAATGACAGTGACAATGCATTGTTGATTCCTCTGTCCACACTGTCTATAACCGGTCTCTGATACTGAGCACAAACCTCTGTAAAAATATAAAAATATTAAAAATTAAATCACTTAAAATTTATTGAAGAATATAATTTATTTATTAATAAAAATAAACTTTCTAATAATTTATTTAATCTCTCTCTCTCTCTCTCTCTCTCTCTCTCTCTATATATATATATATATATATATATATATATATATATTGGCTCCTGAAAAAATTAATTTCGGTTGAGCTCTCTGGTTTGAGGTGTGAATTTGTAAACAGTGACTATTGAAGCTAATATTGCACGACTCTTCGGCAGAATTGAGTCACTGTCAGTCACTGTGTGTTTATCTAAATCTAAAAATAAACACCCTAAAATTCACCTTCATCCCTGTCGTGCGCCGAAGGCTTAGTGGGAGAAGTTCCGACTGACGCAAATTCAGTCGGGTTTCGATCCTAGCTAGAGGCAACCGGACGTCTATCCACACTGATGAGCTGTGAAACAGTGAAACAGTCTGTCTGTGGATGAAAATATATATATATATATATATATATATATATATATATATATATATATATATATATATGTATGTATTAAATTAAAACAAAAAACATCTTGACAAAACCTAAAGCACTTATACACATACAGACTCGAATAAAACCGACAATACTGTAAAAAGAAAGAGAAAAAGTCCTTAAAGCAAACTCATCAATTCAGTAAATTTCTCGAAGCCGAGATAGCCTAAACCAAGCAGAAAACGCTTACCAAAGTTAAATAATAGGTTGTCTCCTGTCGTAACTCGGGTTTCACGCTCATGCGACCTTCAGAAAGAGAGAAAGATACAGACAGACACTGTGGAGCAAATCGTGTTACAGCATAATTATCAATCTCAAAAAATGTTTAATATCTAAAAATCCACTAAACTGGGTTTCTTTTTCCAGGTTTTTAGATAAGACGTTTAGCTATCTTGATACCATTTATCGTAAAAATCACTGAAAAAGCCTTTGAGTTATTCAGCTAGAAAGAGAACAGGTTAAAATCGTTTTGTGTCAGACCCACTGTCTTCCTAAATGAGCAATAATGAGAGCAAAAGTAAAATTCAGACTTTCAATAATAATACCAACATTCATACTCTGGTCTTTATCTTCAAATCCAATCAAGAGAACAGTGCATATGTTTAAAAAAGAGGGAACAGTATAGAGGAAAACTGGATCAGGAGGTCACAACAGGAAGATCGATCATTATTTCAACATAGATCTAAAGAGATCAATTATAATGTATCCAACTCAACTCATAAGATATTTGACACGTCAGAAAGGAGTTTCAGCTATGAGAGTCCAATGAACAGTGGAAAATGACTTGAAAATAAAATCGTACATGAAAACACTGAGGCACCTTGTCATTCCAGGACAGAACATTACAAGGTGAGAGAGGGCGAAAATCATCTTGAATAAGTTTGAAAATTACCTGGAATGACATTACGATTTCATTACGATTTTTCTGTTAAGATTAGATAGTAATTATCCATTCTTATCAATCGAAGTAGACACCAATTTTTTTTATAAATTGCTCGGAGAATTCCAGTAAGATATCTTTAATCATTTATAAGAAACAACTGTTCAGAACTTAATATAACAAACGGAAAATTTTGCTGTTACAAGATTAGGGCAAATTTGCTGTTACACCAGGTATATATATATATATATATATATATATATATATATATATATATATATATATATGTATGTATGTATGTATGTATATATATACCGGGTGTATGAAAGAGGGATTGCTGCCCAAATGCACAATATATATATATATATATATATATATATATATATATATATATATATATATATATATATTCTGCAATTGTGCATCTGGATATTTTTTAGCCATTATCGAGGTTGATTATTATTTTTATGTTTAATAAATGCGTAAACATTTATGTAGTCACCAAGAATTATGGTAATGTTTTTTTACCATTTTCCTAGGACGGTCTGCACATTTGGTCCTTGTTCATAGTTAATGCTATTCTTTTTTATATCAATGCTTACATTATTTTTAAACTTTGTCACATGTTGTATTTTCTACAAGTATGTTGTGGATGGAGTTTGGCAGGTTTCTGTGCCTGTTTGAATGAGTCCTAATTGAACTACGGAAAGAGTGATATAACGTGAGTCTTATTGATAGGCATGTAGTGGTATGTCAAAATAATTATTCATGAATTTAGTTTGATCTTATATATATATATATATATATATATATATATATATATATATATATAATGGACTCTCCCGTCGGTTTCGACGTATAAGGATCTGACAGCCTATTTGATTCAGTTATGAAATATTGTGTGATAATCTTAAGTGGCATTTAAGACCCGCTAGTGGATAAGAACGAATCAAGGTAAACCGCCAGAAAACCCACACAAGTGATTTAATTAAAGTGGTGAAGGCTTGTGCAGAACCATCCACACATATATATATAAATATGAAGGAAGCATGAAATAACATAATTTAAGAACTTAAGTAACTTATCAAACAAAACAAAATGAATTAAATTATTTTGAAGTGTCGGCATTCTAAAACATTCTTTTTGTAGAAGATCTCAAGAACGTTAATTATACAAATATCCTTTTTAAAAAATCTATAAGCGTGAAAAACACTGTTAATTGGTAAATGAAATGAAAGTGTTATTTTTATGTTTATTAAAAGGTTATTTAAAAATTATCTAAAATAGCCTATACTAAAATACACGAGAAAAAGCATATATAAATAACATATGTAGATGTGCGTTTGTTTATTTGCGTGTGCTGCAATCATAATAAACAGGTGATATAAGATAGTGAGTGTGTGTTTTCACCATTTCCGCTTTATTTATGCGTTACCCCTCTCTCTCATTCTCTCACTCACTCTCTCTCTGTCTAAATATATATATATATATATATATATATATATATATATATATATATATATATATATGTATGCGTGCGTGTGTGTGTTTGTGTGTCGATACGTGTTTCTGCGTGGCGTTGTGCCCATATAAATATGTCATACATGCCTGTGAATGTTTTTTTTCAAAAGCCTTCGTGTGTCACTTACGCATTTCTTTTCAGCAATACTAACAAACCCATAGAAGGGCGCTCATCTCATCTCGCCTCTCACCACCAGAATTTTGTGCGTCTCTCCCCAATATTTGGAAAGAGAATAAAAAGTATCGAATTTTGCCCGCATTTTCAGGGGTTTTTTTTTCCTTATTATTTTAATTCTGCAAAGGACCATCTTCCTGAATCTTTTTTTTATCAATGACTGACTGTTCTTTTTCTTTATCAATACATTTCTTTGCTTTCGTCAGGACAAGATATGAGGAAACGTGTTTTTTACCCTCATATTCCTTTCGTAATTCGGCCATATATTTCTTGATCATGAAATCTTGAAGAAGACCAATTCTTTTATAATAAATGAACAAATATAAACCTAAGAAAAATGGCAAATATTTTTGGATAGTAAAGAGAAAGAGAAATCATTTTTGTTACTTGTCGTGTTTTTAGTTTAGCACAGGCTCGTGTGTATGGGTAAGATTTTGTGTTATTTAAAAAAAAAAGGCGAAAGGATTTTCACCGGATGCTGAGGATGAAAAAAATGTTTGCCATTGTGACAAATTTGCGGTAGGAAGTTTCGCTCTTGCGGAATCGCAAAACACACCTGATCCTTCGATTCTTTTATTCTCTTGATATTTTCTTGTTTTCCTTTCTTTCTTCCTATCCTTCTTTCTTTTTTTCTTTTTTTATTCATATCATTTTTTTCCTCTCTTTCCCGTTGATACGTCTCGCTTTTCTTTATATCTACTAATTCTGGTGTTTCTTTTTCATTCTTGCTTTATTTTAATTACTTTTTCTTTGTTTGTTTGTTTGTTTGTTTGTTTGTTTGCTTGTGTTCGTTTATTTCAATATTTTTACCTTCGTTCTTGCTCTTTTTTGTATTCTTATGTCGTATTCTTTTTCCTTCATTCCTTTCTTTCTTTCTTTCTTTTTCCTTAATTATTTCTTTGTTTCTTTTTTCGCCTTTCCTGTGTCTCATTCTTCTTTCCTTTCTTTATTTTCTTTCTTTCTTTCGTTCTTTCTTTGCTTGTGTTCATTTATTTCAATACTTTTACCTTTTTTCTTACTCTTTTTTGTTTTCTTAAGTTGAATTCTTTGTTTCTTTCTTTCTTTCTTTCTTTCTTAATTCTTTTTTAGGTTTTTCCTCGTTTTTCCTGTCTCATCTTCTGTTCTTTACTTTCTTTGTTTGTGTTTATTCATTTCCAAATTTTTACCTTCTTTCTTATTCTTTTTTCTTTTCTTAAGTCGCATTCTTTTTCCTTTATTTCTTTTTCTTTCTTTCTTTCTTTCTTTCTTTCTTTCTTTCTTTCTTTCTTTCTTTTCCCGCCAATTTGATTTCTTACCATTTTTCTTTCTTTCACATCTTTCATACAATTTATTTCAGTCGTTTTTTCCCGAGTCACAATCGTTCTTTCTTGTTTACATTTATTTTCTTTCCTTCTTTATTTTTTCTGTTTTTCGCGCATCACATTCTTCTTTCTGTCTTTCATTTTATTCATCTAAATGTTATGCCATTTATTCATTTCCTTATTATTTTTTCAGTTTTATTTTTCTTCTACTTACTCATTCACTCATCTCCATTTTTTTCTTTTCTTCATGTCCTATGATGCTTATATTTCTCCCATTTTTCTTCCATTTTGCCTTGTTTTTCTTCATGTATCACTTCGTTCCTCTTTTCCTTATTCATTCTTTTATTTGCTTGCGTTTCAATTCAAATATCCATTCCATATTTATTTCCTTCATTTGAAAATGTATTTTTTCTCTTTTTTGTTTTCTTTCCCAAATTTCCTACATGTTCGAATTATATTTTCAACTTCTTATCAATTTCTATTTTTTTAAATCACTTTTACTTCCTTCCTTTTTTATTTATAAATTTATATCCGATATTTTACAGACTTCCATATGTTTTCTTCCTTTTACTTCCTCTCAACCTCCTTATTTCTTCGTCGCTATTTTTCTATATACTCACCTTCTTGACATTCTTCCTTAAATCTTTACACCCTGCGAACATTCTTCTATTCTGAAGCAACATCTGGTTTCTTTTGTAACCTGTATGAAATCTACCATTTGGTGTTTCATTAAAGAGCCACTATTTTTTAATGCAAAAAATATATTTTGATTTCTTTTTTCTTTTATTTGTCCTTCATTTATTATTGGCAAGATGAGGATTGTCAGAAGAGTCTTCAGCTTAGCGAAGGGCCAATCCCATCCGTCGCATCATCTGTCAGATTTTTGTAAAAAAAAGAAGATATTTTTCCGTACCAAAAACGAACAGATATCCTTGAAAATGCAAAAAGAAAAAAATAACAGCAAAAGAAAAATTATACTATAACTAAAATTATTCAGTTCCGAATACATTTGTTTTGTCCCTTTCTTACTTTTATTGCTTGTTCTTACCATTCTCTTCCTTTAACAATTTCACTTGTTTTCTTTAGACAAACTCTTGCTGTTCTCTTTTATATAACTTTCTATTTTGTCTTGTTTTCTTTCCGAATTCATTGCTTTGTATATATATATATATATATATATATATATATATATGTGTGTGTGTGTGTATCGACCTTTCAATGTCCTCTTTCTTTTCTATACATAGTTGGCTTGTTTTCGCCATCCATAATTAATTTAATGAGTTCTATAGATACTTTTGTTGAGTCGTCGCTTTGTTCTTAATTTTCCTCTTCTTGTTTTTCAGTATTTCCTTTCTTTCCTTCTTCGTTTCTTTCCTTTGTTCGTTCGTTCATTATTTTATTTTCTTCTCCCTATTTATCAGTCTTTTCTTTCTTTCTTTCATTCATTCTTTCTTCTTTTTCTTTCATATTTTCCCTTTTACATGCACTTTGTTTTGCTTTTATATGTTCTTGCTTCATTTTACTCTCCTTATGTATTCATTTTTATCCATTTTGATTCTTTCATTATTTATTTTCTTCTTTTATTACTAGTGTTTCTTTCTTTTTCTTTCATTCTTTCTGCTTTGCTTTCTTTTTTCGTATTCTATTGTCTTAATTTTATTTGTCCTACCTTCATTTTCCCTCTTTATTTAATCCTCTGTCTTTTTCGCTTTCTTTCTTTCTTTCTTTCTTTATTTCTTTCTTTCTTTCTTTCTTTCTACCTTTCTTTTTTCCTTTCTTTCCAAAATTATCAAATCTGTGAAATATATTATCTATTTTTATTTTTTTCTCAATTTCTTTTGCTCGCGATTCAACCAAAAGCAATTTTTTAATTACGACAAAGTTATAAGTATAAGCACATAAGTTTTCTTCTTTTTGTGCCGTGTCCCTTCAGGATGTAGGCGATCATGTCTCTCCACTACTCCCTATCCCTTGTAGTTCTCAATAAGTTTTGTCCCTTTGCTACTTCTCACAGATCCTGTTCTGTCATACATTTGCTTCAGCCCGCTAGGTATGTCACGCTTTGCTTTCCTTGTCTCTTTTTCCCCTCTATTCGCTCTGTGAGTATTAGATTCTCAAAGTTCTCCTTTCTCATTAGGTGTCTCAGAAATTTCAGCTGTCTCTTCTTGATGTTAAGTATAAGCTTTCTCCTTGTTTTCATCCTCTGCAAAACCTCATCATTGCTCAAACGCTCGGTTTAGATCTTTAGCATAATTCTGTAGAACCATACCTCCGATGCGTCGAGTCTCTTCTTCATCTTTGAGGAGACCATCCAACATTCGCTGCCATAAAGGAGAACAGATATTACGTATTAATTCAGTACTCTTTTCTTTGTTATCAACGAAATTCTCCTGTCTCGTAATACTCTGCCTAGCGTCTTTGGCCATCCCAATGCATCTTCGGATCCTCAGCCTCGCACTTAACGCCTTCTATCAGAACACTTCACAGATATTTAAATTTCGGCACCTGCTTGATTTTAGTGTCCCCGAAATGTAAATCGTATTTCGGGTTCATCCTTTTACTGATGACCATGCATTCTGTCTTCTTGTAGTTTATGCTTAGTCCCTTCTTCTCACTCTCCTTCGCTACTTTCTGTAGGAGGTTTTGTAATTTTTTCCGTCTCTGCTGTCAGCACTGTGTCATCTGCATATCTTATGTTGTTAAAATTGAAGCCGGCGATGATGAATCACGCTAGGATTTCCAATTCTCTCAGAATTGCCTCGCTGTATAGGTTGAATAAGTCCAGTGAGAAGACACATGCTTGCCTTAAACTCCTTTCTATTTTTGTATATCTACTGAACTCATTCTTCATCCACACGCAGGCCGTTTGCTGCCAGTATAGGTTCTAGGTTGTTCTAATAGCTTTACCGAATATATCGAGGTTGCTGAGCAGTTACAACAGATCTTTGTGATGTCTTTTGTCGAACGCATTTGCGTAGTCTAGAAAACATAGGTGAACGTCTTTCTGTATTTGTATTGATCTTTCTGATATCAATCTGAGCATGAATATCACGTTCCTTGTTCCGTTGTCTTTATCTGGTCTGATTCTGCCGCGTGCTCTCTTCATCATAATACTGATGTTGAGTTATGTTATGTGGCTCATTAGGCTGATATGTGGAGTTCACATACATTTATGACTGGTTTCTTAGGCAGTGCTATGGAAATAGATCTGCTGAAATCATCCTGCACATCCCCACGGTTATAGATTTCATTTATTATTTCTGTGACCGTGTCTATACCAAAATGATCTGAGGCTGTCAATTCCGTCTGGTCCAGCCGCCTTCTTTCTATTCAATTTCACCGGTGCAGCTTTTACTTCGGTTTTTAGAATTTCAAGCCCGTCGTTAGTTCTGTGAATGGCCGGTTGTTCTCTTTCGTCGTGGATGAGGTCTCCTATATATATTCGCTCGAGCGCTGAAGAATTTTTTTCCTTCCCTAATATGAACGTTCTAAAGAGTCTATGTTGAATTCTTCCGCCTACTATAAGATTAGTAAGAGAGAAGGCATTGGCGGAAGAGTCCAACATAGACTCTTTAGAGGGAGGACACCACAACATTTATGCATATCTCCTTTGTTGGCGGTATTCATTTCCTGTATTTCTGTTTTGTTTAGCTACTCTTCTTTATCCTGTCTATATTTGGTCATTATTTCATTGTGCAATTTTCTGTATACCGTTCCGTATCTTGGCAGAGTTTTCTGTCTCCTTTGCATCATGTCGAGAATCTCATCAGTCATCCATTCGTTTTTTTCTTCTTCGTTCATTCTCCTTTGGGATGGTATCGTTTGCTGATTAAACTAAAGCTTCTCTTAGGGCATTCCATTTCGAGTTACCATTTTCATTGTGTCCCTCATATCTTCTTTTTACCTTGTCCATATATTTTTCTTTCAGGTACGGGTACCTCAGGAGTTTGTGCTATTGCATTTTGGGTGCTGCGTTAGGCTACTTCAGTTTCTGTAGTTTCACTCTTAGTTTACATAAAACAGGGCGATGCTCGCTTCTGCCGTCGACACTTAGGTAGGTTTTGCAGTGAACCATTGCATTCCTGAATCTTTTGTTGTTAGTTATGTAGTAAGCTTGGCTCCTCTATGTCTATAATCATCTCGGGTGTTCTTGGAACCATGTGTTGCCTATTACCTGGTAATTGAACGTGCACCATTGGATCCATTTGTTTCCACGTTCGTTGTGGGTTCCTAGTGCAAATTTTCCGGCTATATCCTTTGCTATCTCATTGCCTACTTTGACATTCAGATCTCCCATGATAATTATGATTTCTTGCGATTTGCAAGGAGACTTAACATTGTCTATCATGGAGTAGAAAGATTCGATTTCTTCTTCTTTACTTTGCGTTGTCGATGCATACACTATAATGATAGCTGCGTTCCTTTCAGCTTGACTAGCAGAATTCTTTTGGATAGTCGGTAGTATCCCAGAACGCATTCTTGAGTTCTTGATCTAGTGCCAATCCTATTACTTTATCGTTTTTCGCTCCGACTGCATAAATAATCCTGTGATTGCAACTGACAGCCCCTCCGTTGTTTGCATATCTAGTTTCACATACATCTAAGATGTTGATTTTTAGCCAACTCATCTTTTGATTTACATTATCTAAATGAACGCAGTTGTTCAACTTCCGAATGTTCCTTGTCCCTAGAGTTAATTTTTGTTTGATGCGAAGAGTCGCAAGATAACGGTCCGATGACACCTGTCCGGGCAATGGATAGGTTTCGAAGAATTTTATCCCCCTTTACGCTGTTTGTGCAAGCAGTCACTGGGTGACTTAAGGTGACACCTGTTGCACATATCTGTCCTTAAGTGTCGAGGAGTTAATTCCTCTTCACGCCGTTAGGTCTCATACTGTGTGTGTTATTAATGATATATCTCGGGATTAATAGTGGAGTGGTTTCTAGTTTCCTTCTCCACAGTGGGTTATGGAAATACCACCGTTAGTTAGCTGGCCGTTGACAAATAGAGAGTTCTTCCGCCCTCTGTCTTATTTTCCGTCCTACTGGCTCGCCCCACTCGTAAGTAGTTGGAGAGGGTAGACGGTTTAGTCGGCGACATTTCGACTATAGAATCCTTACTCAATATACATATATATATATATATATATATATATATATATATATATATATAGCCTTGGATGGCAACTGGTCTAGGAGAAGGACAACTCTGAATTCAGAACCTGCGGAGGGTCGTTTGGGGACCTTGTGGCATTCGTTGCACCAGGTCCCTGTATTCGTCCCTCCAAAAAGTGTGGATGGTCCTACACAAAGCCTTCACCACTATAATCAAATCTTGTGTGGGTGTCCGGCTTTCAGTTTCTGGGAATTGATCTGTCTGGCCCTCATACGTCGAGTTCGACGGGAGAGTCCATTATATATATATATATATATATATATATATATATATATATATATATATATATATATATATATATATATATATATATATATATATATGTGTGTGTGTGTGTGTGTGTGTAAGTTACCCCACCATTCTGTTCGATCCACAAACCTTTTACCCGCAGAATTAGTATGGTGAGGGAATAGAATAAGATGATTAATTATTTTTAAAGTTTTAACTTAATAAATCTTCCATTGCCCACGATTTAAACAATACGCGATCATCTAGCAATTATTTTTGAGCCACACTAGTTACGAAAGCACAAAACAAGCCAAACTTCACACGATATATATGCGTACGTGTCGAAAATTTAAATTTATGCATTAACCTAACCGGTCCGAGCATAAAATAAAATAAAAATACATCCAAACAACATCATGGAAAAAGCGATTCTTAATATTTGCAATTGGAATTTCTTGTTAATCTTTCAAACCTCGAATCAATAGTCATTTAGTGAAAAGTGTGGCAGACACTAAATACGTCTCCATTTAAAGGACAAAATACGCTGGGTTGGATGGGTTAGCGAGATGGGAGGCGAAACAAAGATTTAAATTTTAATTACAGTGCAAACTTTCCATAAAAAAAGTAATCACTAACATTTTAAGAATGTATGCAAACCAATCGAAAAATAGAAATTCTAAATTTTTCAATGTGTCTCAAAACAAGAAACCATTTTGAAAGTGGATTGCGGACAAGTAAAGAGATGATACGTGAACAGAATTTTTCCCTTGCTTCATAAGTGCTTCATGGTTAACAGGTAAAAACAAACAAACAAAATACATCAAAATATAATATTTGTTTGCATTGTTTACAAACTAACTAATATCCCCATCTTTATTGTAATATCACAACTTTTTGGCGGTTTGGTGGCTCGTGATCCGGGTAAAATTCTTTTCATTTAGAGATGAATCCAAGCTCCGTGAATATTTCTTTTATTAATTTTAAAATGGGAACAGTTCATTAAACCCGAAATATTTGATATAAATAATTATTCACACGGGAATTTCTTGTTCAGAAAACTTTTGCCGCCATGTTTTTAAGCTTCAAAAATATTTAAAAAATCGCAATCATTGTATTGGTCAATAAACTCGAAATATATTGATATTATAAAAACATAGACAAATGAAAAGTCATTAGCTTTGCTTCAGTCAATTTTATTCACTCAATTACAGCAGTGAAATATTACAATAGACACAGAAGGAGGATTAAATTTGTCGTTGGTTGGTTGGTTGATTTTTCTTATCGGTATATCAACGTCTATGCCGAAATCTAAATATTTTGAACGCAGTTGTATGCCTTCAATCACAGATAAAATGTATTATTGGTCATTTTGCTATAAATAGGTATTGTTGGTATTTTTACTATAAGAATGTATTTTTATACTTTCATAGTGTTTTGGTTTTCTTTGGGAGTTCACTATTTGCCCATACCTGGGACCCTAACGGGTTCTACCACAGCGGATCAGAGTGACCAACTGCAATTAGGTTGTTCTTCCATGCTTTTCAAATCATTCTTTCTCTCTATCAGAGGCTTTGATGCCGGATGTAGTTTATTGTCATGTCCAGGACTCAAGTATGTCGTCTTACATGCTTAAAAAACTTTCAGTTCTGTTTCAAACTTTCAGTTGACTAATGTAATGTAATTATCAATTAAAAATTCGGAAAATAAATTTTACATATTATATACATGCAGAGAGTTCGGGCAAATTTGACAGGGACTAATGTATTTAATTTTTCCAATTGATTTGGAATATCTGGAAACATTGAACGGCATGATGGCACTTACTCACTACAGTTTTGTGAGTGTCAGAGTTAATTGACATGGATGAGTGGAAGCCATCTAAATATTGAGAAAAGTAAACCTGCATAATGATGGTACGACACGGGCATCAAAATTCCGCCATCATGACAGCTGCTCAATACTCGTTGAATATCTTTAAAACAATGGCATGAAATGGAGAGTTTCAACGGTGACGACGGAGCCATAGTTTGTAGGAAAGAACACAGCAGGCGTTTGGATTACCTTCGTACACAAGAATTCATCCAACAACTTCAGGATAAAGTTATGGAAACTCCAGGCAAGGGAAGGTGGGCTTTGGCGCGGGAAATGAGTGTTGAAATTTCCAGCAGGAACCTGGCCTTAAATGAGAATCTCTGCTACGAATCATGCCAGAAGTGTAAAGGTCAACTTCTTTAAAAAGGAGGGAAAAAAAGCTCGAGAAAACAGACTCTCAAAGGCGAAGAAACTCCTGGACATTTTGTTGAACCAGGGACATTTTGGTATTTCACTGGTGAAAAGAATGCAGGACCAGCTGCGCAAAAGCTTGCCTACAGTCTATGTGACGTTCGTCGTGTCATGAAGACCAAGTTTCCCTAAACTGTGTTGGTTTTTGGATGTGCTTCCAGTGAGGGTGATGTCATTCCACCTCACATCTTTGAACATGGCCTTAGGCTCAATTCGGATGGCTATGTTGAGTTGTTGAACACTGTGGCCATGCCTTCGTTGAAGAGAGTGGCTGCTGGAAAACCATATATGAGACAGCAACATTCAGCTCTACGCTTTGCCTCCGGACGAGTCAAGTGGTTGTCAGATAATTTTTAAGACTTCACCAGCTATAAGGTAAACCGTAACTTCCCCGATTGTAAACACATGGCTTATTATGTGTGTGGCGCGGTAGAATGACACCTGTCACGCCAAGGCTCAATTAATCGACAGGATCAAGGAGACTCTTCCTAGGGACATCGTAAAGGCCGCATGTGCCAGATTCTGGAGTTAGATCAAGGCCGTGGAAGAAGCTGATGGTGGCTTCTTTGAGTGGATGGTCTCATGATTATCATAACCTGTGTGCCACTTTTCTACTTTTCGAATAAATTGATTTTTGGCTTAGATATTGACTTTGATTTCCCTTAAAAAATGTCAAATCTAACCTGAACACACTGTATTGTTAAGTGACGAAAAAGTATTCTGATATAATTTGACCAGCGCAGAATTTTCACTTATAGCAATTCGCAACATTGCTATAACGAAAGAACGTTGCGCATCAGCGGTCAGTTTGCTGTCAGCAACATTGTAGCTATGCTGTGGGGCGTATACAAGGCAACATCTTTGTGACGAGTGCTCTGTTGTGGGAAGTGTAAAAATGAATCTTAATGTAAGGTTACAATTTACAATTTTACAAGATAACATCACGGACACATTTTGGGGAGACTAAGAAAATCATTAATGTAACCTTTTTTTTTTTTTTTTAAGCGTATCACCCCAAGCAAGGCTGGAGGCCACTATCATGCAAGGGGTTAAAAGAAGGATTTGAGGAAGAGCAGATAGGAGTGGTAAAGGAGAGGATGTGGAGAAAGAGAAAGACAGTGGATCGATCAAGGCAAGTGGGTTACAGAAGATTTGGAGCGAGAGCAGATAGGAATGAAAAATGAAAGAATGAGGAGAAGGGAAGTGGATAGATCAAGGCAACTGGAGATGTCGATTGACGCTACACTTAACCGGTGGAGATTGTATTTGTCAGGGAAACAGTAATAGGGAAGGGAGTTCCATAGGCGAGATGTGCGAGACATGAAGTTATTGGAGTAGAAGAGACGTCTACATCTAACAGTTTCCACGATGTAGGGGTGGTAGCGGGATTCCAGCCTCGTGGGACGTTTAAATTCACGAGGCCTAGGGACAAGCGAAAGCAGCTCGTCGGAGCAATTACCGTGAAAGTACTTGTAAAAAAGGCAGAGCGAGGCAACATCGCGTCTGTGAGATAGCGACTGCAGACGAGATGACAGATCAGGGCCAATTACATTTCATATCCGTCTCTGGATCTTATCAAGAACCCTGAGGCAAACAGCAGGGGCCCCAGACAGTATATGGCAGCAATACTCCATGCAAGGGCGAATGGTCGATTTATAGACTTGGCGGATTGATTCCGGGGAGAAAAATTTCCTGGCTCGGCACAGGGAACCAACTTTCCTTGTGGTGGATGATGCAACTGACTCGATGTATTTGTTCTATCTCAGATCAGCAGACAGCGTGAGACCGAGCAGCCGCAGAGAGGAGCTCTCGAGAAGTTGGTCTTCAGACATTCTGATGGGATGCAGGGATTGATCCTTGTGGTGGTTAATAGAGAGCAGTTTTGTTTTAGAGGCGTTAAAGTTAACCATCCATTTCTCACCCCAGTTCACAACCGATTGGAGGTCCTTTTCAATTTAAGCTGCCAGCCTACAGGGCGATGTTGATAACATGCAAACTCTATTTGATGTTGCAGAATCTTTGTAGCAATGTAGAAGATAGAATTGAACGCTTTGTTTCTTGTCGAAAATTTACCAAAAGCCAAAATGTGATAAATATATACAGTAAATACATTTATGATGTCAATCGTAACGTTTTGATTGTTGTCATTCCAGCCTTCTTCGGATGTATGCCGATCCGCGTAAACTTTAAGATATTTCGATCTGAACGTTTTATTTACTCTAGAAACCTTATAAACATGAGTATAATATATATTAGATGGCGGCTCGTATCCTAGTACTTCTGTCTACTAGGGCAGCTAGCTAAACCCTTATACAGACACGTACTCAGGCACATTTGTGTTTGTTCAACAGCCACAGAGCACACTGGTGGTTTATACTGTAACTATGCTGAGCGGACTTTAGTTACACTTTACGGCATGTGTAGTATTTACAACACATATTGGGAAATATTTCTTAACTGAAGAGAAATATCTTAGACATTTGACTTCAAGAAAGCGTAATTTGGAATTGAAGAATTCGCCAACTGAAAAATGGAAAATCAAATTTAATTATCGGGGAGTTAGAGAAAATGTTCTATCAGATTCTGGATGCAACTCCCTCAGTAGAACACGCAGTTAAATTGAATAAGAATTAACAAATGCTAGAAAAATAATGGGATTTTTCCAAGTATTTAAAGAAGTTTTTAATATAAAAATCACGATTGGAATCAAATTGGATTGTTATATTTTTTTGTTTCTGTTTTGTTTTTCAAATGAAATCGGAGGAAAACTGAAGCCATCCGGGAAACAACATTACTAAAATCAGTCACATAATTTACAGTCGGACTAATAACTACATCAACAACGTTTCTGTCTTCTTCAGGTGTCGGCCGATGCGGGTAACCTTCAAGGAATTTCCATTTTAACCCTTTACTTAATCTCGGAACTCTGTCAATGACGCAGACATGCGTAGCTTACTCCATAAACCTATTTGTTATTAGGATGAAAACGTTTTGGTTGTGGTGCTCTTCGGCCTTCTTCAGGAGTCTGCCGGTCCGGGTAACCATCGAGGAATTTCGAACTGAACCCTTTACTTAATCTCGGAACGTAAACATGCGTAGTTTTCTCAATAAACCTGTTTGTTATTAGGATGACAATGTTTCGGTCGTGGTGTTCTCCGGCCTTCTTTAGGTGTCTATCGATCGGGGTAACCAAGAATTTCGAACTGAACCCTTTACTTATTCTAAGAATGCTGTCAAAGATGTAGACGTGCGTAGTTTAGTCAATACACGTGTTTATTAGGATGAAAACGTTTCGGTCGTCGTGCTTTCCGTCCTTCTTCAGGTATCTATTGATCCGTTTAAACTTTAGGGCATTTCGAATTGTATCCTTTATTTAATCTAGGAAACCTTATCAAGGCATAAATATGTATATTATCCACAGTAATCACCTGAGCATTTACCGGCAGTGGAAGTTAAAACCTTAGAGAACTAAACCCAACAAAGCAGAATTTGACATTCAAGATTTCACACATCTCATACCTAAAAAACAAATTTAACTGAATTTAATAAAAAAACAACAAACAAACTATATATCAGTTACTGGATGTTAGTAACTCACCAGAACAGAAATAAACTTAGTATTAAAAAAAAGACTATAACAATATTGCGATCTTTTTTTTTTTGCGGTTCAATTGAAGCAGTTTAAGTTTAAATTCAACCCACCTGAAAATCAATATTAGTAACAACAATTGTGTATAACTGAGGCACATCCCCAAATGGGGGGAGGTTAACAATTTGAATGGGTTGGGCGGCCCTGGAAAGGGCAGTTTTTGCGTTCTCCATCTTGCAAGGAAGGAACATCTTCCATGGACCGTCATAATAATAATATACCATAATTTTTATTTATAATATATTTTTTCATAATTCTAATAATATTTGGCGTTAGATTTCAACTCTCTAAATTGATTTTACGCTGTTTTTACAGACATTAAATTCTGCCTTTGAGTTTTGCGCAAAGTGTAAAAAATCATTTTTTTTCCATTTTTCACCTCCAAGGTTGTAATTTTTTCCAACGAATTTGGACTCAAAACAGGCAGTGAAGTATTATCTATCAAACAAAAATTTTTTTTATCGAAATCGGATGATCACATACACACATACATACACACATTTTTGAGAATTATAGATATAGATTAAATAATTTTTCAAGCCTGAAAAGAACAATTTTAATCATCATTAGCGGAGAACATAGAATGTTTCTTGAAAGAGCCAACAGAAAAAGAAAATTAGTAAAATCAGTCAGAATCCTGGAGTGGGTGCGAAAGTATGGAGAAGATATGCTGCCACTTGACCGCCAATGTAAACCGCCAAAGAACTGATGTGAAAACAAAACAAAAAACGAGCACAAATACAATAAAGTCGACCAGAATCCTGTGAAAGATCTCCATAATTATTGTTATTTTCCTTATTGAGTCTGTGTTCTTTGTGTAAAAGTTTGCGCTTGAAGCTTATGACTTTATAGCCGTATTTGTTTACTCTTTTTCCTGTTGGTACGGACTAGTAGCTTGCAAAACAATTCGCATAGCACTTAATTAACGAAGTATTTATAAATTTCTTTCACAGCTTTGCAGGAGACTTTCAATGGCCGCTAGAACGCCAGCATTTAAAGACAAAAACAAAAAGCAATAATTAAAGGAAGAATGCCAAGCCGTAACTTCGAAAGAGTCATAGACAACGAAACCCGAAAGGAACGCGTTAGAGAAGAATTACTTTGATTTGAGTATATAAAGAACTAATTGAAACATTTGAGGTGCCTCTTTGGAAGTATAAAAGAGCTGTACGATAAGCGGAGTGGTTGAATCTACTTCAGCTCTGGGCTGTAAAAATGGTTTCTGATGTTATAAAACTTGTTCAAGGATTGATGTTTTCTGTTAGTTCTCTGGTTTTCATATAATTCTATTTTAATAGTTATTTTTGATTAGTTATGTTTTCAATAGTGGGAAAACGACGAGAGCTGCTGAGAATATAAGAACAAGTAGAAGTTTTTTAACGGAGGCAAATACAATACGAAACGTTTAGCTTTTGTTAGAATGTGGATTTTTTTTCTTAATAGTTAAGAATTTAGTTTAAATATGACAAGTGTTTATTCATGGTTTTGCCAGGGATCTACCGACAAATATTTCGATACAGAATAACAGAGAAGATGATCACATGGAAAATGCCCCCACCAAAAATAAAAAATAAAAGAGATAATAAAAATATACTTTTTATTTTATGTTCTGTATCTCTTCAGGGCGATCACACATCTCCACATCTTCCTATTTTTGTAGCATTAAGCAATGTTTGACCATTACTATTTCTCCTTGTCCATTCTCCGCCATTGATTTACGCCAGATATTAGATAGGTGACGCTTCTTTCCCTCTTTTATCTTCAGTTTGTACTGTGAGTCTTACATTCTCCAAGCCCACTTTCTTCATATCGCCTCCAAAATTTCAACTGTTTTTTTTTTCCTGATTCTAAGCAAAAATGTCCTTTTCATTCCCCTTTTTCTAAAACAACTTCCTCGTTGCTCACATGCTCCGCCCATGGTATTCTCAGGATCCATTTGTAGAACCACATCTCCGTCGTCTCAAGTTTCATCATCATCTGTGACGGCGATTGTCCAGCATTCTCTGTCATATTTAAGGGTTGATATTGCGTGTCATTTGAGCACTTTCACATTTATTTCCAATGCATTTTTCCGTGTTCTAATATTTTGATTAGTTCCTTGAAGACATGTTTCGCTACGCCAATGCAAATTCGGGTTTCTGTGTCGTATCGGATGTGCGTTATGGTTATCGGCTCAGGATGAGAAATAGGAGAGCCGAGTTCGAATTTCAGTCGGGTACGTTAAATACCCTTACACGCAAATACCCTTGGGAAAGATATGAATTCATCTCTTCTCCTCCTAGTTTGCAGGGTTGAATAGCAGAGCAGACTGGAATTGAAAGTGTGTATTAGGTATGGTACTTAACTGACTGATCATTCCTTATAGCTGACGATAGAAAAGAGGTATACAATTTTGTATTATCATCATAAAACGAAAGTAAGTGACGCATGTAAAAATATAGTTTTGACTTGATAAGAAAATTACAGAACTGTTAAAATATAAGTAATTAGTTATCGATTGCGTTTACCAAAGTTTCTTTTAAAAAAATAGGCGACATTGTCCGTATTATTTGTGTATTTTTGAAGTTGTTTATTATTTCCGGAAATTGTTTGAAAAAGTCAGAAATATCAATGGGGAAACTATTTGAATACAGAGAGCAGCAAAAGAAAATTAAATACCGAAAAAGAATATAAAAAAACACCCCCATTTTTTACAAGCTATACAAATGGAGGCAACCATCTTGATTGCTCATTACACATTAAACGATACAATGTGCGTATCCGTGCATGCCTATATTGATTCGAAGCATCTTTAGTGCGCATGTTCATGAAAAGGTATAACAACATAAGATGTACACACAAACGCATACACATACTGGGTCATTTATCAAAGCCACAAAACCACAAGAATACATCAATTCAGAATATACAAAGGCAAAACTGGCTGAAGGAAGAACACAGACAAAAAGCCTTTCTAAGCTGTTTTGTATGTGACGAACGATGTGTCGATATGCGAAAAGGAAGCTGAATTACAAAGAAGTCATATTAATTAAGCTGTTTTGTTTCGAAAAAAAGAACAAAGACTAAGGTATACAAGACCGCTTTTGAATTTGATTAAGTTTAAAATAGCCGCGAAAGAACTTTCTGGTCACTGCTGACAATAATAAGATTAATAAAAAGCAAACTGTTCCTATACGAGGTATTGGATGTACGACTGGTGTAATGGATCGCGTCTCTGAATGAAAAATCGGAGAGCCGAGTTCGAATTTCAGTCGAGTTTGTTCCATTCACTTTCATGTAAATAAGCATGATAATGATGTAAATCCACCACCTTTCCATCCCCAGCTATGGGTTAAATAGTAGGAGTTATGTGCAAAAATACGTTAATACGATATTCAATAGAAAATATTAAAGTATTCTCACAAAAAGTTTCGGCTTTAAATAATCTACAAAGGTTTGTAAGACATAAAAAGCAAATCAACTAACCAATCCCAAATGCGAGAACACATTCTACAGACGCCGTTCGGCGTTCTAATACAAGTGGGGTAGTGTCTCGAGTTTTTAAACTCTTCTTGTGAATTATATTTTCCCTACACACTTTTCTTTCTTTTTCTCTCCCGTGTTCCTTCAAGATATAGTTAATTATGACTCACTACAATTTTCAGTTCCTTGTAATTTTCTAAACAATATTTGACAATTTACCATTCCTCTTTGTACCTACTCTGACATTCATTTATCCGAAAAACATGAGTTTAATCGATATTTCCCTTTAACCTTCTTTTCTTCATTATGTCCTGTGAATTCTAAAAATACCAAGTCTCATTTCCTCATTATATTTTACAGATACCTTGGTCTATTGTTAGAAAATTTGTTTCACTATGTCGTGTTAGACAATTTTTCTCGCCAGAATCTTACACATTTCTAAGTTTAAAAATCGTCCATCGATTTAATATCACTGTCACATCTAGTCTGCTGCTTCTGTTATGTATTTAAATATTCTAGCTAAAAAACAAAAAAGAACTGCAATGTTATTCATCCTTTAGTATCTGTCTATATTTCTGAGATGAGGTATTATGTACACTACTTACATTATTCGGACTATTGCACTCATCTTTTCTGCCATATTTATCACAACGTGATAAATATGGCAGAAAAGATGATGACGATAGTCCGAATAATGTAAGTAGTGTTATTCGTCCTGACCTGGCATCAGTGAATCTTTCCCACCGCTCTAAAGTAGCATCCCGTGCCTTTTCTACAAATATTCTCATGGTATTTGTTCTGATTAGCTCTCCTCTTTTGTACCTAGACTTTATGAATTAAAGCGCAGCACTAGATTGGCAGTTAGGTCTCACCATTTTACAGTTGATATAACTGTAAGTTCTATCGCTCGCTTGTGGAACTCTCTTCCATCTATGGGCAAATAATTAACTCAAAAGTCTACGAAAGTATAAAAATACGTTTTAATACCAGCAATAAATTTTTGGAAAAAATATTACCAGAAATACATTTTCTAAGATAAAATTATTCCATGCAAGACATTATTACCAGCAATACATTTTTTTAAAAAGAAAAATATTACCAACAATACATTGTTGGGAAAAATATTGCCTGCATTAAATAACCCATTGAGGTTAATATGCCGTAAAACAAAACAAATCAAACCAAACTTCTTGCTTTCCAGACTGTTGTGGCCTTGTTAAGTTCAGAAATAAAGACAAAATTAGAGGAATTGAGTTAAATAAATATATTAACAGAAACAGTAATACACACATATACAAACGAGAGTCTTACTGCAAGAATCTTCGGCCCGACTGTCAGAGCTAACGGCTGGAAACTTTCTCACAAAAAGGAAGTACCTGCTCCTATTTATAGCTGGTAGAGTTCATGAGTGCGTGAGTAAATAACCATAATACAGTCGCTGCATTACTGACTGCATATTTGTTTATATCTATGAAAAAACGCATAAAAAGTCAGTCCCTCATCAGAATTGTATACACATTCTGATTTAGTGTTTTTCACAGCCTTGGGCGTAAGAGACTTTGAAGAATTCTTTTGTTTTCTTCAGAACTATATCCAGCAACTCCTGTTGCTGTTTTTGTAGTTCTAGTAACTGTTGATGTTGTTGTTATTGCTGTTTCTGTTTTTGGATTTCAACTATCGAAGCTAAAATTTGCCCATATTCACAAACATATGATTTTTCCCTATACCGAAGAGATTTTTTTTATTCTACACACACACACACACACACACACACACACACACACACACACACACACACACATACACACACACAAATAAATAAACCGACGTGGTTAAAATTCTTGTCGTCACTGGTATCCTTATTCCCGAAGCAACAGGTATATTTTTCTGTTCCTGTGCACTCAGTGTGAGTTTCCCAAATCTTTGTAACTCTATTTACAAGTCGTATGAGTGAATACTCGTTACTGTTATAAGTCGTAAGAAATGAGAATCCTCGTCTCTACGATTATAAATCGCCTGAGTTCCAAATCCCTAACGCGCTTCGTAGCGCTTATAATAGAAGTAATGATTCGGCTAATTCGCGCGACGCCCGTATTAATTAGTCTGACGACAGACTCCAAACGGCTTCCGCTCCTAACTTCTGACGTGGAGCTCTTTATTTATAGTTATGGACAATTTCAAATATTCAGCGAGGATATTTCTATTTACTACAGAACAATATCGATGCCATGCATGAGGCCAAACCCTTTCAGAAATATCTAAACTGTCAGCTGTATACAACCACTTTCTAAGATCAACTCTTAAAAATGACTTTGAGCGAGTAAAATCAGTGTTTCTTTCCAATGATTATTCGTCTTTGAACATTGCGTACTGGCGCTACAGTATCCACCAAAAAGGACAGAGCCAAATAAAAGAAATCACATCATCTGATGAAGGCTACTAACAGCTGTAACAACTAAAAGGAGTAAATCGAAGAGAAACATAATGACATCATCAAGATGTTGAAATTGAACACTACTTCAAATAAATGCTTGGGGTGGGAAAAAACCATTAATACCGGAAAGAATGATAATAACTACTCTACTTTAAAACACTATTTTCCTGAAAACATAGTTTTTAGAGAAAGGAGTTTATAAATTTAAACCGAAGGCAGTACTGTTTGCTTGGTCACTGAATGGCGAATGTTTCCTTGTAGGGAAACGGTTGATATTACCATTACAATCTATCACAGTATTTACATTATTCGGACTATTGTCCTCATCTTTGTCGCCATATTTATTACAACGTTTCGGCCCTTGTACGCTCCGGCCTTCTTCAGATGGTTGGAATGTTGAACTTAACCCTTTATTTCGCTCACCGGGGTAGACTATTCTAGTTCCACGTGCTATGCCTAACGGATGTCAGTTATCCGTTAATTCTCCCTCCAAGTTCTCCACCGCCTCAACCAGATACTGAACTCACACTCTTTGGGCCCTGTCACTGGATATAACTAACGCCTTTATCCACTGTGCCATGTGTCCTTGAGGACATCTGTGTATGATGTATGGGCTTTATAAACCTAATATCATGGGATCAGGTTGAGATCATAGACAAAGAACACCATCGAAAAATTCGTAAACTTAAGGAATCAGCACATATGCTAGACCACAAAAATCTCCTGAGTCAAACAAACATAGAAATGAATACAATATGGGAACCAGTAATAATGAGTGCCAGAGAAAAGCGATAATAACAACAAAAATTGAAATATGAGCTTTGATAAAAACATGAGGTGATAACAGCAAAATTTGCAATATGAGCACTGTTAAAAAATGATTGCTGAAGACATCAGGTTTATGATGCCCAAAAATTCTTACAATACATTCATGCAATAGTCCGAATAATGTAAATAGTGTACATAATACCTCATCTCAGAAATATAGGCAGAATCTATCACAGCATTGCCAATAATAAAAATAAATAAAATGAATCTTGATTATGTATACTCGATTGTCAAATAGAAGAGGGCTTTGGATTAATAGAATTGGTTAGAATTAAAAAAATATATATTTCATAATTTTCAGTATTGAAATATCTTGTACTAAACCGCAGCCTAAATAAAATAAGTAGGTGGAGATTTCTTAAATACTTAATAAAAAGGATGTTTGGTTTGATTTGGTTTGGTTTGTTTTACGGCATATCAACCCGTTGGGTCATTTAATGTCGAAATTTATTTTTCTTGGGGGCAGTAGTAATTTATTTTTACAAAAATATATATTGCTAGTAATTTTTTGTAAATGAAATGCTACATTTTATTTTGTTACAAAAATGTATTACTAGTAATATTTTTTCCTTACAGAAATGTATTGCAGCTAATTTGTATTACTCAAAACCTCCCGATCTGAGGTCTTGCTGCCGGATGTAGTTTATCGTCATGTCCTGAACGGAAGGGTGTTTGGAATAAGGACGCCGCTAATGTATTTCTCTCCATACAAAAAAAAAAAAGAAAGAATAATCGTCCCAGTCCGTTTATTTAATATTCAACTGTACCTATTCAAGTAAATTCAAAACTGTTTAAGTATATCGTACCTTTGATGGTTTCCCTTCTCAAGAAATCTTTTTCACTAAATATTTTGAGTAAAAAAAAGCCAATAAAAATCAAATGTCTTTTAGCGGCTCGGATTGAGGAATCGGAGAGCCGAGTTCGAATAACTGTCGAATCCATTACAATCACTTACGTGCTAATACACTTGGGAAATATATGAATCCTATTCTTCTCCCTCCAGGTATGGGTAACTAGCAGGACAGACCGGATTCTATAGCCTTGGATGGCAACTGGTCTACTGCAGAAAGAAATGACAACCTACTGCGAGAAAAAATCTGCCTCGTCATTCATATATCGAAAGATACATGATCGCCTAAGCGTGTATCACGCATGGCACATAACTGACTGATTGCTTCCTTCAGCCTGATGTAGAACTCATACAATCTTAGCGTCGCTAAAGCTGTTGAAAAAATCATGGTTAGCTTCTTGCACCGTTCCAGAAATTACGAGAGTACTCCTGCCATGCACCGTCTGTACAAGAATCAGATCCGACCAAAAATGGAGCATAGCTGCCACGTTTGGTTTGCAGATGTTCAGTCTTCATTCTTCATCCTTGATAAAGTTTAAAAGCGTTTACACATGGGTGATGAATTATTTTCCACAGTGCAAACTCTTTTCAAGAGACGAAACGTTGTTAGTTGCTTACGACTCTACATTTTTCATAGTAAATACTCAGACAAGATACATTCCTTAAATCTATTATCTCAGGCGTTCTCAGCTAGAATTCACCATATGCACAAAATCCAATCATCCTCATTCTTTTCCTATTAAATTTATACGTAAGAATTTTCACTGAGACAATCTCTTCTCCAGAACTGTTCAACAGACTACTGAGACGATGCTTCTCCGATCATTACGATATTTAGATCTTGAAGTCTAAAGTCAAGCGCTATCTATCCTATATATCACCGTAATAAGCCCTTGATTCTTCCCTTGAAAGAAGCTTATTCATTAAGCCTCTACCTTGAGTGGCTCTTGGGCCTTGGGTTTACAATAGTATAAAAATGTCATTGCTATTAAATATCGAATGGCTGCCTGAGGTTAAAATTGTCAAATGTATGCATAGTTGACAGTTGGATTCAGGCAATTGTAGAAAAAAATTACTCATCTTAAGAAGACGGCCATTGGGGAAAAATCAGAAAACAATTTTCCATTTTCTGTTGCGTCTATATCAGTTGGGGGTAGAAAGGCTAAAGCCCTTGCGGACTGAAATGCAAAGAGAGCCCCGGAGTCTGAGAAGTAAATCCGAATTACGGTCATCGTTGTCCGTCGTTTTTGTCGACGGTAGTGAAAGAAGATTTGTGTGAAATGGTGAAGAAGAAGAAGAAGAAGAAGAAGAAGAAGAAGAAGAAGAAGAAGAAGAAGAAGAAGAAGAAGAAGAAGAAGAAGAAGAAGAACGTAAGTTGCGCGGCCAAGGTCACCCATCCGCGCGGTGTGACTGTCTCTTTGCTACTGGAGACTGGTTCAAGAGTTAATGGCCGGCTAATAATTATACCGAAATGTCAGCCCTCCTCACTCAAACTGGCTGTCTGACTCTGGGCAACGCTAGAAGCGTGGTAGTGATTTCGTCAACGCCTGCGGTTCGTGGCTGGTGGAGTCAGAAGTGGCCCGGCGATGTCACCTCACTTTTTCAGAATATTTATAAAATGGCCTCGAAGATAGACCGTTTTGCGTTGACCACGTCTATCGACCAAACTGCTCCTTCGATAATCTTAACACTTCTAGTTTTTTTTTTCTCTTCAAGCTGATGGCTTGTCAGCGGCAGCAGTCGTGTAGATGGCGCCACCAAAAGAGACAGCTCGGAAAGAGAGGGCAGGATGTTGTGAGCCAGAGAAGCATGATTGGATAGTCCACAGTTGGAGGCTTGCCGGCGAATCATCTTTGGCACTGCCCAAAGGCTTGTACCAGGAACGACAGCGGGTGGGGTATAATGACGGAGAAGAATGGACTGATGTTGTGACGGAGCACTGAGTGGCGCTTGTCTTGGTGTTGACAGTGGGAGTCAGAATCAGGTTTGGATAAGAACATCTGGACGGTGTGTGGCTGTGGGTGTCTTGTGGGTGTCTTGTGGGTGGAGATGCATATTTTCCCCTCTATCTCTCTTTTTTATGTTTAGTAGGGAAGTGTCTGGGTGTATGTTTGTTGGAGTAGAG
>OZ038482.1:55758749-55798749 GCA_964036315.1 Acanthosepion esculentum | reverse complement strand
CTGTAACGCTGACATTTTTAAATTTCAATTTTTTTTCCTACCATTGTTCAATATACATATATATATATATATATATATGTATATCATATTCTCCACCCCCACCACACTCACACGCGTGCGCGCGCACATACACACACACACAGACCACACACACACACTTATATATGGTTATAGTCTATTTCAAAAGTAACTTGAAATAGACTATATCCAAATGAAGTAATTTGGGATTTTTTACTGTATAAAATATATGGTCTGTTATAATAAATACATTGGGCTCTCTGTGGATCAGTTTTAATATCTGATAGGATCTTTCGCGGTATTGTTACCCACTGAATATAAAACCTAGCATGACTGAATGGGCCCATATCTGCAATGGAAAATCTGCAACACTTTTGGAAAAGAAAGTACAAGACATTGGTATAAACACACCACCCACCCCCGGTTCGGAGATAGGACCTGTAACCAGTTTATGAGATTTACAATACGTTCAGGCAGAAGAAACAATGCTAATCCCCCGGACACCATGATTAGAAACCACAAAGAGAAAATGTGCTTCTTTATTGACATGGCAAGCTCTGCTGACTGCAATGTATCTTTGAAGATTTTCAAAAAATTATCAAAATACAAGGCCCTTGAAATTGAAACCTCAAGATGTGGTGTATGAGAACAGTAACAATTCCAGATGGAGCCCTCGGATTGATTGGAAAAGATTACAATAGACTCACTGAAGGAATCCCTGGTAAAAAAAAAGAAATAAAAAAAAATTGTACTCAAAAGTACAGCCCACACCTTATGAAGGGCTTTATCTCTGTAAAAGATGTGTGATTTTAAAATGTTTTCTTTTCAAAACTGCTCTGTGAAAAATGTCATGATGCTATTTCTGACCTTAGGTCTTTGTTCGAGGCCCGTAAAAAAATGAACATATATAGGAAACCAATAATAATAATAATAATAATAATAATAATAATAATAATAATCCACCAACAAGATCTATAGTAACACCAAGATGCACAAATTTCAGAAAATCGTTCTCCATATTAATGCGTCCACACTGTACCGAAGGGGTGTACTCGTCTCCATGAGTGAATAACGCAAGACATCACAGAAAACTTGCTCTGTGTAATAATAACAGCAGCAGCAGCAGCAGCAACAACAACAATAATAACAATAATAATAATAATAATAATAATAAAAATAATAATAATTACGGATGAATAAAAAAAATCCAGCATTTTAATAGCTTTTTTACGAAAAGGCTATTTTTGGTATCGGTAAAATAGACGCCAAGGCTATTTTCCCGGTCCAGGTAAATTTGACCCCAAGGCTATTTTGGTAATTATAAATAGTGTATTACAACTAAGAATATAGTGATTGTATGAACTGTGTAGTCAGGACTTGAACAACATGGATTCTGTGATATGTGACTATTGTGTTCAGTGGGTGCACCTGAAGTGTAATGACAAGGGAACCATGCCCAAGGGCACGTTTTGGATTTCAAGAGACTGTTATGCGTGAAGTGCTAAAAATGTCCAGAGGCTTCTATATTTCTTTTAACAATTGATGATGAATAGATAATTTTAACTTGTGTTTTAACAATTGGTGGTGGAAAAGATTTTAAATTGTTCTAACAGTTGATGGGGAAAATAAATAAACTTCTGTGTTAAATCTGTGTGTTGTTATTTTTAACATTAACTTCCTAAAAATATTTACCGGCAAAATAGACTGGGCACCTATTTTACCGAGATCGGTAAACTAAACTTAAAAGCATCTTTGTCTATCTTAACGCGACCAGCAAATTAGTATCTTCCTTTTCCTTGATACGGATATTATGTGTAAACTTGGGCACGAACAAAGAAGATACAGACAAAAAAAAATGAACAAAAGATTCGAAACATTGCACTGTGGAATCGTTCATGTCGTCAGCAGAGTATTCACTATCACTTAAAATTAGACAGGGCTTTGATCGTAAATATATGTATTTACAACCTTCACTCAAAGCAACCTACAGTGAAATAATTTGAAAGCACCGGTTCCAGTTCACACGTCGAAGTTAAGCAGCGTCAAGTCCTGTCAATACTTAGATGGGATACCGTTTTGGAATAGCGGGTATTGTAATTAACCTCCTGCAACAATCCGAAGTATAGTTAGGCTTGAAATGATGTACAACCATTTGATAATCGTTAAAATCCTGCATAAAACTCTCTGTTTCATGCTTTAACTGGAACTTCAGAGCAAGTGCACTTGGCCAATATATTGTATGGAACTGTTGAAAATTAGATTAAATTCAACAGAATTATCGATTAAAGTAAGAAATCGTTAAAAAATTTGACATGTTTGTTCTTTACTTTATTCCACTCCTAAAATAACGAAATATATCAAATTCATTAAATTTAATTATTCTTCGTTCCTTAATCAATAAATCATATATATATATATATATATATATATATATATATATATATATATATATATATATATATATATATATATATTGCCTCATGTGGTTATAGACTATTTCAAAAGTAACTTGAAATAGACTATACCCAAATGAGCTGATTGTGGATTTTTTACTGTATAAAATATATGGTCTGTTATGATAAATACATTGGGCTCTCTGTGGATCAGTTTTAATATCTGATATTACTAGGATCTACCGGGATTATATACCAACGGATCTATTACATGTACTATATATATATATATATATATATGTATATATATATATATATATATATATATATATATATATATATATATATATATATATATATATATATATATATATATGTGTGTATATATATATGTATATATATATATATACACATATCTATATATATATATATATATATATATATATATATATAATAATTGTTCATCCAACAAAATGTTTAATATCTAAAAAACTCTAAACTAATTGAGTTTTTTTTTCAGATAATACGTTTAGCCATCTCGATACCATTTGTCGTAAGAATAACTGAAAATCACTTTGAGTTACTGACCTAGAAAGAGAACAGAGTAACAGAGTGAAATCGTGTTTTGTCATCCCCACTGCCTTGTCAACTGAGCAATGGTGAAAGGAAAAATCATTCAGGCCTTCAGTCATGGTACCAACATTTATACTCTGGCTTCCATCTTCAATGTACGTTCAAGAACCATCTAGAGAACGGTGAATAACTTTTAAAAAGACGGATCAGTACAGTTGAAAACTGGATCAGGAGGTCACAACAGGAAGAAGGATCATTAGAAATTAGTGCTAAAGAGATCAATCAGAAAGGATCAAACTCAAGACGTTTGGCACATCAGGAAGGAGTTTCTCCTATGAAACTTCAAAGAGCAGTGAAAAATCTTGAAAATGAAGTCGTACGTAAAACGTGTGAAGCAACTTGTTACTCCAGGACAGAAAGTTAGAAGGTTAGAGAGGGTAAATATCATCTGCAACAAGTTTGGCAATGATCCTGGAATAATATATATATATATATATATATACATATATATATATATATATATATATATTTTATATATATATATATATATATATATATACATATATATACATATATATATATATATATATATATATATAAATTTTATATATATATATGTATATACATATATATATATATATATATAAATTTTATATATACATATACATATATATATATACATATATATATATAAATTTTATATATATATATACATATACATATATATATACATATATATATATAAATTTTATATATACATATACATATATATATATACATATATATATATAAATTTTATATATATATATATATATATATATATATATATATATATATATATATATATATATATATAAAATTTATTTCAATCTTCCATGAGCTTCTCATCCTTAGTTATAATTAATTAACGATGAACATCTCATTTTCCTTTCTGATAGATTTGATCAAAATTATTCTGTTAAGCTTGGAGAGATATTATCATTCTTATTGCTCAAAGTAGAGTCATATAGTGTTATAAAATCTTCGGAGAATTCCAGTAAGCCAACTTTAATCACTTCTAACAGACAACGCTTCAAATCTTAATCAAACAATTGGATATGTTGAGTATCCTTTACCCGAAATGTACCGGTATGTTATGCAACATTTTAATCAAAACACGACATCATTGTTAGAGATTGTTAGCTTTCCGAATTTTCCTTCTCACGCTCACAGTAATGTCATCGATGATATACCCTACCCCAGTTTTCAAACCTGATGTAGAAGTAGTGTTTGGTGTTACATTTATATATTTTTGTAAGTAGTGATCGTGTTTTGTTTTTTATTTTGTTTTTGTACACGTATAAAAAATACAAAACATTATTTTTAAGAAAACTCTTAATTTCACCACTTAAAAGTACGTTTGAGCGTCATTACCTGTATCTGTATGTACACAAATTTGATTAAGTCTATATCTTAAAACAGAAGATGTCTGTCTGGGTGTGTGTCTGTTATTCAGGCACGTACACATTTTGCGAAGTTTAGAGCCAACATTTGAAACTCTATACACATTTTGCAAATTTACGAAGTTTAGAGACAACTTTTGAAATTGTACACACATTTTGCAAATTTACGAAGATAAGTTTAGACCAACTTTTCAATCCCCAGCCCCCTTCTCGGGTTTGGCAGAAAAATCGATAAATCCAAAATCCAAGGCAAATTTGCACTTAATGCAAAACATCAGCTCATGTTACGAGGTTTAGGTAGAGTGATAGTTTTCCTGAGATATTGGCTTTACACGAAAAATTGCAAAAAAAAAACCAAAATGTGAAAAAATCGGGTTTTTCGTACTACTTGAAATAAAAGCTTAAATAACTTCCTAATCTTTATCCGATTTATTTCTTACATGTCGCAAATAATGTGCCTTCATGCAAGAAATAAGTTAGTGTGGTTTTAGTCCAGCTCGCTTCCCCACGTATAACGAAAAACTCTTCCAAACTCCCTCTATTTTGGCCTTATCTCCCTGTTTTTTTATTCGATGCTTTCCAAATTTACCATATAAATTACACGACAAACAAATTTTCCTGCGTGCAAGTTTGCTCTAGTTTATTTCAGTTAAGTGGAAAGAATCTGCGACAAACTAGGTCCAAAATTGGCTTTTGCCATTTATTTTCTTCATATGATTCCATCCTAATTTGGTATTCGAACAACCTTTGATACAAAGATTGTTTGATTAGTATTATTGAAGCGTTAAAAAGAAAACAATCCCGAAGAACATCTTATTAACCTCAGCTTTACGGTAAACGTGCGAAGAAGGAGTGAGCGTTCATGCATTTTTACTTGCATTTGAATCAAGTTCTGACGCTTCATCTGTGTTTTTGTTTGATGATTAGATTTCTGAACACTATACTATTTGTAAGATATTACAGCCATAGGAAATTTACTGAATATTTAAAACATTGAAACAATTTAATCACGAGCAGCGACCAAACAAAAAAAATATAAATGGAATTCCTTTAAGAACAGTCAAACACTTCCGAAGGATATGGGTGTAGCAGCTTAGTATACCAATGGATGATTCATGCAAGCGGGGACGCAGGCAGACATTTCTAGATAGAGGGTGCGAGTATACAAGGTGTGCGGCTATACAATTGCAGTCCTGTACATCCTGGCAACGCCGGGTACATCGGCTTGTTTTATATAAAAACATTTTCGCTGTATATATCATTTATGTAAAATTACATTCAGTGTATATGTACAAACTATGTTAAGAAATGTAAAGGGATATCTATATATATATATATATATATATATATATATATATATATATATATATATATAATTGTTGAAATTATTAATTAATCAAATAGAAGGATTAAATAAACAACAAGTAGAAAATATCTTTATAAGTTTAATATGTTTCGCTATTTTATTCAGTTTCATCAGAAATGATTAGTAAGTGAAATAACGCAGAGTTATGTCTCAATTTTTAAATGCTACGTTGCTTTGATTTAATTGGTCGTTTAAAAATCACATGTATAATTTACGACGTGTGTGCTTACGTCTGATTCTCGAAATGTTAACACATTTACGAATGTGTTAAAAATTGGAATTATTAGTGCTTTTTAATTGTATGACAAATATAACGAATACTAGAAGTGAATGCACAACACAAGCTTACATCATCCTCATAGTATATATATATATATATATATATATATATATATATATATATATATATATATATATATATAAACTAGCTGACATCTCGTATTTGAGGATACCCGTCTACACACTCAAACCCTCGATCACGATGACTTCATGCTATTACAGCTATCGACGGCCCCTAAGGGTTACGTTTACTCAATTTAACTCACAAGGCTTGGGTTAACCCGTGGTATGGTGTTTGAGGCACTTTCCAAAGGTGCCGCACGCTGAGATCGACCTGGATCTTGTCCGATAACATAAAGAAGCCATGGTGGAATTCGAACCCGGGTTTCATGGTCGGAAAGCGAATACATACATACATACATGCATATATATATATATATATATATATATATATATATATATATATATATATATATATATGTATGTATGTATATATATATATATGTATGTATGTATATATATATATATATATATATATATATATATATATATATATATATATATATATATATGTATAAGCCTGTCATTTATAAAACATACACCTGCCAAAGAAACTAAAAGTATACTTCGCATTAGTCTCACTTTCTCTCCTCTACGGATGCTAAACACGGGCCTTGTAGCACAGGGACATCAATAAATTGGAGAACATTTCATATACGGGGTCTTTGCTAAATACTTCCAATTAAATTACAATATCGCATCACCAGGTTTGACATTTTGAACAGTGCGGAATTGACCAGCAGCAAAACTAACGATGGGACATATGAATGTTCATCAAGGCACAAATCCGATGGGCTACTCATCCGCATTGAGCAAGATAAAATTCCTGGACGCTTATTGTAGGGAAAGCTGCTATGGGGCAGAAGACATCAAGGTCGACCAAACCTCTGAAAAAATTCGAAGAAGACCAGAGTCAAAATATCCACCAGCTGCCAACTGCCTACTGCCAACTTTCAGAGTGCCGCCGATTCAAATTCTACAATTGGTTTTCAGAGTCACTTTTGGATCTAGAGATGAATTTTAAGATAAAATTTTTTTTACAATAATGTTCAGCTTGTACAAGGACCAAGAACCATTCCTGGTAGAGAGTTACAGCGGTAAGGGGCAGAGTTTATGATTATTTGAACAGGTTACGATTGCAGTGATCAACGAATCATCCTCTTCGAAGTCGGTTCCACAAAGCGGTTCGAAGGAAAAATCTGTTACAATTTACCAATGGAATACGAAGAGAATGAAGGTGGTTCGCTACAATGCGTGTGGCATATCTGATCTTAAGTTTAGAACTGGTAGAACTAAGGAAAGAAGTTTGTCTGACTACTTCTCCTGGAAATAGCGATAGATTTGCAAGGACCTTGTAACATTTGTTTAAATGAAAGCGTTTGTAAGATGGAAAATAATTAATCACCCACAAGGTTTCCGAAAAGGTTTTGGACTCTATCGAGACTAAAATGTGAAGACTGGGTATCCCCTGTTCATATATAGCAACAGTACACTATTTTAGGCCTTATCTGGCTCTTGTAAAAGTAAAGGATATCAGAAGTCAGGTATTTACTGTAGTTATACAGATATCTAAATTTTTTTCCAGCAAAAATTCTTTAGCGATGGATCTCATGTACGAGTTACACTTGAGGTCTGCGTTGATCTTAAATGCCAATAGCCGCTCAGGGTACGCGAAAATTCAGTCTGTTCAGTGATGAAGGTACCTCACTAGTGATGAATATCAAGATAAAGACTTCTTCAAACCTGAAGAACAACCAGGATGTATATATATATTTGTACGCACTATATATTCATTAACCATGTTTGTTTTTCAGTTCATCTTTTATTTAATAAGGTTTATCTCTACCGATAATAACCTTCTGATTGCACGAGTCTATAATTATCTACAAATTAGGATAATATTTACTTAGCTTGCATACATGATCATATAAGAAAGAGAGGTTTATTGATACACCGTTGTAAATGCAGAAAAATCCCTTTCTTTCCTAAGATACGAACGTAGAAACCACTAAATGTATATTTATAACAAGAGGCCATCATAGGAAATAAAATAAAATAGCAAAAATACATCTTTCAGCTTTTAGCGAAATACAAATTGATTCGCTAAAATCAGAACCGTTGCAAGGCGACTCGTATTTATAGCTATGTTTACATACAAATAACTCTTTGTTTTTGTGCCTTTATTCTATGCATTTGTCATATTTAGGCATACTCGAGATTTTGTTTGCAGTAACAAACGTTTGTTTGTGCGTGTTTTGCGCATGTGCAAGAATATATATTTATGTGTGATAATTACATGATAAAGTGAACAGCAGGAAAACTAATGATGGGACACCGGAAGTCGACGAAGCAATCAGCGCCAAACAGACCTGCGCACAACCAGTTTCTGATCGGCTGTCAACTTCTCGCCCGCCTTTGTGACTGTTTTTCATGCCGGATGTCACATTACAGCTCTCCACCATATTCGTCTGTGCTAGATCAGCGGGTGGCCGTCCTCGAGGTGACACAGCATGATAGAAAAAGTTATTTCCCAAAGAGGAAGCTATTTCGACACTGCTTCCTCAATCTCAGAACTCCGAATTCTTTTTACACAACGTGAATCACTTTAAAGATGATGCGGATTACTCTCTTATTCCCTGTCCTTTTGCTTTCGATCCGTACTACAGCAAGTTATCCTTTTTTTCTATTTTAGTCTTTCTATACCCTATTTTTCTATCTTTCTCCATTTGTTTCTTTCTTTCTTCCCCAAAATATTTATAGACTTCCTATTCCTTAATTTTCAACATTTCTTTCCTTCGTCTTCAATCTATTATAGTGTTCCTATTCCTTCGTTCCATTTTCCATTTCTTTCTTCATTTTTTTCTTTTCTTCATCATCTTCAAACCTGTTATAGACTTTCTATTTCTTAGTTCTCTCTCCCTTTCCATTTCTTTTTTTCCTTTTCAATATTTTATAGTCTTTCTATTCCCTAATTATCTGTCTCCATTTCTAGGTATTTGTCTTTCTTCTTTCTTTCTTTCTTTCTTTCTTTCTTTCTTAAGAGTATTATAGTATTCCTCTCTCTATTTTTCTCCTATTCCCCATTTCTTAGTTTGTCTGTTTCCTTCTTTCTTCTTCTTCAAAAAAGTCTTTTATACTATTCCTTTCACTATATTCTTCTCTTTCTTCATTTCTTTGTTTGCTTCTTTGTTTTTCTTTCTTTCTTCAAATCTTTTATAATCTTCCTTTTTTCCTACTTCTGTCTCTATCATCATTTTTCTTTTTTTTTCTTTCTTTCTGTCATCTTTAAAACTGTTAAAGCTACCTATTCCATAGATCTTTTTTCCTGTTTAATATTTTATAGTTTTTCTATTCCCTATTTATGTCTCCATTTCAAGCTATGCCTTTCTTTTTTTCTTTGAAAACGTTTTATATTATTTCTTCCACTATTTTCTCTTTTTCTCCATTTGTTTGTTTATTTTTCATACTTCTTCTAAAAGTCTTTTTTTATTATTCCTTTCTCTATCTCCCTCTCTTTCTCTTTTCCTTATTTGCTTGTTTTTTGTTTGATTCTTTCGTTTATATTCTTCCTTTTCCCTAAATTGTCTTCACCATTTTTCTTTCTTTCTTTCTTTCTTTCTTTCTTTCTTTCTTTCTTTCTTTCTTTCTTTCTTTCTTTCTTTCAACGAACCATACCTTTTTTTCTCTATTTGTATTTCATTACTCTCAATATCTATGTTTTTGAATAATCCTTTTCTTAACCGCATCCCATTCTTTACGTTTGTAATTCCTCTCCCCTCTTTAAATTGGATTATATGACAGTTTCCATTACTTTTTGCTTCCTAATCTGTAGTCTCTTCTTTCGACTGTATTTTTTTTTTTTGGGCCTAAATTTTCTCGGACATTCCATATCATTTGAACCTAATTCAGATATTGTTTTCATTTCACCATCCCTTCGATCTTCCTCCGCGCTTTTTCTATAATATTCGTTGAGTGCTATGACATTATAGACCGAATTGTTTGTCATGGGGTTGAAGCTTGCCACCGAGTAACTTAAACCTTTTCTAATGGAATGTATTCAATCATCATTGGATGTTTTAGTCTTGTGGAATTTTGTAAGATTAATTTATGCTTAGAATTTTATTTATGAAACTCAAATTTTACTATAATACAAACGTCGTACTCTTCATTTATATGCTGTGTTCCTTCAGGACAATGACGATCATGACTCTCCATAAGTTCCTATTCTTCGTAGTTCTAAACAATGTTAGTTTACCTACTCTGCTTTCTATTCTCTGTTTCGCCATCCATTTGCACATCTATCTGCGGTAAGTGGGATACACTCTGTTTCTTACCGTTATCTTTCTTTTATCATGTCTTATGTGTGTTACATTTTCCAGGCGGTCTTTCCTCATTATGTATGCCAGACATTTTAACTGTGTCTTTCTTACCTTTTCGTGAAATTTGGAATTTCAAAAGTAGTAAATAAAAGAAAATTGTTTTCTTCTCAGCGAAATAATGAACAGAAAGGTTTTGTAACATTCATTTGTCTCGTCCAAAAATGTTCTTAATGTTTCCTGTTTGATTCTATGAATCTGGGCCCATCGAATTTAAGTCTACCGATTTCTTTGCTGTTCTATTTATGTTTGATTTTCAGGACTTGTATTTTAAGTTCTTGTGACACAAACCTATTTTCTTCTTTCGTGTTTTGTTCTTAAAGTTTGAAATGCTAAAATCTTTAACCAAGTTTTCTTTTTTTTTAACTATTTCTTGACAAATTCTATCAAAACAATTTATCCGACGATATTTCATTCTATTATCTACATCATCTTTCTCTCTCTCTCTGCTCTCTGTATATACCACATATTCTCTCTCTCTCTCTCTCTCTCTGCATATCTATCTATCTATCTATCTATCTATCTATCTATCTATCTATCTATCTATCTATCTATTATATACCGTACCTATGAGCCCTAATGGGTATATCCCAATCCTCATAAATACGTAAGTGGGGTAATATGTAAGTGGGGGTAATATGCTGTCTAGGTTGGCAGCGTGAGCTGCCTGCGTGTGAAGCTTTTGTCGTGTCGAACTCTCTACAGAAAGAAACCCAGACGAGGCGCTGCTGAAGGGAACAGTCACGTCCGCGGCGATAGACATATACCCGATCCCGCGTATGCAGGGTCTACGGGCAATTTTTGCTCGAACCCTTGGGCTCGGGTTTCCCCACATTAAATTTGACCTTGTGCCACATCCTACCTCGTTGGGAGGCAGGTATATATCGTAATATACTATGTAAGTAGTCCACCACTACCAGTGGTTTACCTACTTCACGCCGCTGGCGTGTATTGTATTTTGTTGATGTTATAAAGATTACCATTTCCAACCTCCGTTTTGGTTATTCCTCATTCAGTAACTCTAACTTGGTTACAACACTATCTCTTTAATCATTTCAACCTCAAGTGATGCAATAAACACACTAAGATACAAAGGGTTACTGACTATGAGAGTATATGAATATAAAAAAAAAACATTAAGGAGAGAGAACAATAAATGAATATAGATTACGAAGACAAAAGATAACGATTGACATTGCATTTAGATTTTTGATGATCAAAATAGACTGGAAAGTAAGAAGCCGGAAGAGAGTTCCACAAGCGAAAAGTGCGAAAGAGGGAACTCTTAGCATAGAAATTCCGGTTAAATTTAACTGTAAAAGATGAAACCTTGCCACTAGTCTAGTAGTATGCTTAAATTAATAAAGTCTGGGTATCATAAAGGAAAGTTCATCAGAACACTTACCATGAGCAAATGTATAGAAAAAATCAATGGGAAACTAAGTTACGGCGGTAGGAATGTAACTGAAACCTAAATGCCAGGTCAGAACTGGTAACATTGCAGATTCTTCTTTGTATTGTATCAAGAATCTCTAAAGGCATAGCAGAAGAACCAGGCTAGTTATGACAGCAACATTCAATTCATGGACGAGTGGTAGACTTATAAATGTGTAAGATGAATTCCGGTAAGTGAACGGTCTTTCCTAGCAGCAGACCTAAATATTGATTCCATATAATCATGCCACATCACTCCAGCGAAAAACGTAAATCAGAGAAAGCGCAAGGTATCACTATCCTGGAGCTTAGACTCAACCCTGTTGATGGAAGGTGCTCTCAGACGATTACTATTATCCTCTTATCTTTCTCTGATTTATTGATATTTATTTTACGACTTATCAATCTTTTGTAGGTTATTTTGAGCCGAAATACATTTTTGTATTATACGACTATTTTTTGCGGGTGAATATTGTATTAACAATATTTGTAGATAGTAATTGTTTTTAGATACATTTAACGCAAGGCTGGGTTTGAGAAGAGGTGGCTCCCATACAAAGGGCTTTTGCGTGTGAGTGAATGTAACCAATCCGGCTCTAATTCGAATCTAACTCGTGTCTCCGGCTTCTCATTTCGACCCTTTATTCATTAAATCAAGCACATATTCATTCATATGATCTGGTATTCTGAAGTGCACACATTTCTAGGTACTGACCAGGCTCTATTTTGCTCAAATTTGGTAATCGGACGGGAACTGATGTTTTCACGTGTTATGGTCGTAAACTCCGCTTTCTCTTGGAATTAAGATTGTTTTTTGTAAATAACGTACGCAGCTTAAAGATGAGAAAAAAATAATATTTTACTACTAAATTACAATAACGTATAATGAGTAAATTACTATGCTTTCAGAGATGGTTTATTATTATTGATGCTGTAGGGATACAGTAGGCGATTATCTTTCTTTGGTGGAGAGAAGACACATGGGTCACGTGATGGCCGATTAGTGAAGTCACTTCACACAAAAGCGGCAGCCAATTTCTGTTTATTTACAGTAGCCAAACCGAACATCTGCCTCGCCACGCCTATGGTCCGGGTAGAGATTAAATCTTTGTCATATAGAACATAAATGAATGGAAATAAACGGATATAAGCGGAATTGAGCAGAGTTAGCATTAGGTCAACTGATAAGTGTGCCTTCGTGTAGTAAACTTTCTATTTCATTACTTACCTACGAGTTTGTCTTCCTTATTTATTTCTCTGTTATCTCAAAAACGCGTGATACAACAATTTTACAAGAAGCAGCGCCGTTCTCAATTTGGAAAGAAAACGAAGACTGTTTTCCTCGCCTGGGACATACAAGATAATCCGGCACGTTTGAATTTGAAGTCCTAAACATACCTTCTCCAGATACAGAAGTATCTCCATAATATATATTATTTTTTGTTTCTCCTTACTCTCTGCTTGCTGTTCTGGTATTTGTGATATATTATTCTCCGCTTGGGACACACTTGTACATATGTATATATATAGTTTTGTGTATGTCTTTGTAGTATGAAAATCTTTCTGAGAACAAAGTATGTTTCTCATTCCTTTTCCTTTCAGGCATTCCGTTCCGTCCGTGAAATATGGTGTTATTATATCACAGATATAATGATACTCATAATGGAGGAAATGAATGGGAGAATAAAGCATTCTTCTATAGCACTCTCCTGTTACAATGTTATCTAAAATAATGGAATTGATGATTTTAAATTTCGTAAAATGACATCACTTCCCAAATTTTGATTGTAGACACAGAAATCATTTGCTGATACAAATGTAAAAATGATGCTTTATAAATATCAATGGAATTATTTCCCGAGACTCGGTATAACTTTCAAGATTTTATTGCACAGATTTTGTCAGTTTATGAATGTAAATCAGTAAGTAAGTGAAATGTTGAAATTACGCTGTAAAAATAACAGAGAAATGTGTGCCCTACCACCCGTGTAGATGGAATGACGGCTTAGGATTACAACGTTCAGTAGAGCAGCAAGTAGCAAGAAGTTATGACGTATGATCTCTCCGCTCAGCGATTGCAGCATCGCAAAGCAACGCACTGGAGTGATAATTAAAGGAGCAGGGGTGGTCAAATATGGGTAAATCCATCGCCGGACATTAGCGCAGTATGGAGCACGTACACGCATCAGAAAAATGTGTATAAGTGGACAGGCATCTTTCATCTGTTACACTTGTAAAGTGTAACAGATGAAAGCCGATTTGGTGATCCATCAATATCGCGCATATTAGGACTCACCCAAAGGGTGGATGCTTTGATGAGTTGCACGGTTATTTTTGTTTAGCGGCATATCAGCCTCCATGGGTTACTTAATGCAAAAAGCAAAATATTTTGAACACAGTTTTATGGACTCAACTACAGATAAAATGTATTTTTGATCATTTTGGTAGAAAATGTATTGTTGGCAATTCTATTTTTAAAATGTGTTGTTGGTAATTTTACTATAAATATGTATCGTTGGTACTTTTTATATAAAAAGTTATTGCTTGTATTTTTAGTTTAAAAATTAATTTTTGTAATTTCATAGTGTTCTGTTTTTGTTTGGGGGTTCATTATTTGCTGGGACCCTAACAGGTGCTACCACCCCGCCTTGATCAGGGAAGACCGATAATCACATTAACAATAAACGGCACCAATCGTTGTCATCAGCTATCGATCTGCACAAGACATATCGCATGATGGGTTAGGGTACCATAAAGTTTGTGCGCGTTGGGTACTTAAACAAGCAAGAGGAGTAGACGTGGCGTCGTGAGCAACCGAAAAGTTTCTTTTCGGAAGGGATGAAGAAGCTCGTGGAACGATACCAGAAGTGCATTCCTGTTTATCGATTTTGACTTAGAACGACCCCACTTCCTGCTTAGCCGTTCATATTTAAAACGTTTATGTTATCATCTGCTCTGAAATGTGTGATAAGCTTGAATCTCAAACTCCTAAAGAATTTTGCTTCTCATATTTTCAGGTTTTTTCGTTTGAATATTCTTTATGAATAACTCTTCCCACTGAGTAGTCTCTTTGTATTATTTTTGGTTGAATTGGTAATTTCTATTTACACTATTTATATTCAAACTATTGTCTTGATCCTTGTTTTTATTAAAACGTTTCGGTCGTTGTGTTCTGCGGTCTTCTTCAGACTTTCTTCAAAGGTATATCGATCTGGGTCAACTACAGTGAACCCTTTAATCCACTGCTCACGTCCAGAGATATCTTATTTTTATTTAATACAGTTCAGTTATTGCTTGCCCGTTTCCACACGGCCAGAACCAGTGACCCCAAATTCACAAACCAACTAGGCCAAGGTCCCGTAAGACAATTAGCTGGAGTTATCCTAACCTTGGCTGCTGATTAGGCTGTGACTGCTGTTTCTGGCTGTCATGTTTTGACTGCAGCTATCCATGATTTGCTTATTGCTGCTGGTGGTGGTGGTGGTTTTGAAGTTTTGCAGTCATTTGTTGTCTTTCTTTCTTTAGTACCGTCTACCATATTGTATTTATTTCTCTGCTAGGCCAACTAAGGAGGTTCTCATAGACTACCATATGAGCTGATAGGTTTCAAACGCCTAAATCTCCCGTGTTCTTTCTTGTTCTGCATTTTCACTTCATTCCACAAGTACTGATTCCCACCTCTTTCCCTCTCTACATGATCAATTTTACCCGAAATTGTCTCACGCCTCACTGCAGCATTTCGATGTTCCTTCAGCCTTGGCATTTTTTATAACCTTTTTCTCCAGTTTAGTATTTTAAGGCTTCCGTAAGCTTTAAATTAATTATTATCATTAGACAGTTTCGATAGAAGACACAGATTGGAAACAGCATGGACTCTTCCAGAGTGCAGTAAAGGAAAGTGAGAAGAAAGGACAAAGCATTACTTGTAAGAAGACATAATGTATGCTTGCCAGCAAGAGGAACGGCCTACGAATTACAGATGTCAAAATGAAGCTGTTATGAAAAGTTAAATATCAGGAGTTGCAAATAACATTGGACGGAAAATGAGGCAATAAATTCGAAGGCGCAATGGAATAGAGAATGATACCTTCCAAAATCTTAGCAAAGTATTAAGAAACCGGAAAATATCACTATTTACATTATTCGGACTATTGTCCTCATCTTTGTCGCCATATTTATTACAACGTTTCGGCCGTTGTACGCTCCGGCCTTCTTCAGGTGGTTGGAATGTCAAACTGAACCCTTTATTTCTCTCCCTGGGGTAGACTGTTCTATTTCCACGTGCCATGTTTAATGGATGTCAGTTATCAGTTATCTCCTGTTAATTCCCCTATCCAAGTTCTCCATTGCCTTAACCGGGTATGGAAGTCACACTCTTTGGTCCATCTCACTGGATCTAACTAACGCCTTTATCCACTGTGGCATGTGTCCATTAAAACATAGCACGTACAACTAGAACAGTCTACCCCAGGGAGAGAAATAAATGGTTCAGTTCGACATTCCACCCACCTGAAGAAGGCCGGAGCGTACAACGGCCGAAACTTTGTAATAAATATGGCGACAAAGATGAGGACAATAGTCCGAATAATGTAAATAGTGTACGTAATACCTCATCTCAGTAATATAGACAGATACCGGAAAATATTTTTACTTCCTTTATGGCAGGGAGTGATAGACAATATCCTGACAGATAAAGAAGAGACATGGGGCAACGAATATGTGGTCCTACAGAAAAATGGTGCAAATTCCATATGAAGAGCATGCGAGTAACGAAGAAGTCTTAATTATAATGAAAAAAAGTACAATTATACTTAGAATCAAAAAGCGACAAATGAAGTTTCTGGGACACATAATGAGGAAGGAGTATTTAGCATTCAGAGGACATACTAAAGACTAGAAATTGTGTGAAAAGAAGTGAGTAATCTATTTAATCCCCTTATGTAAATGGATGACAGAACAGACACTGGGAGGTATGGTGTAAAACAAACCATACTAATAGCTACAAAGCGTAGGAAGTTGTGGACTCATCCAACCCTTACCGAATCCCCTGCATAGTCTTCAGATCGACAGTCAAACACTCTGAAATATTCGTATTGGAGCTTCCGACGAGAATGCCAAGCAGTAGAGCATACTGGTTCCAAATTTCTGGCGAAGTGTATTGCGTCATGGCTTTCTTTGTGTTACAGACGGTGCCTAACTGACCTTACTATACTGTGCAGTCAACAAAATGAAACACAAATAATGCGCATGGGTGAAATTAAAAATATAAAATGGGCGCAATTTATCCATTGCACACTGTATTTATCCAATCAACAGATAAAGTTCTTGAAATATTGCAAAACGTTGTATTTTGATTTGGGGGTTATATGATATTGTGGTGACGTGGACCAAACTGACCGGCTCATTCCCAAGCTATCACAAAGTTATGCTCACGTTACGAAGTGCTGTAGCTGGAAAATTCCGCACTGATCAATTATAACGTTATATTACTTTTAACATAATTGTATTAGTTTTTAGAATGTTGTATGAAATTATTATTGTTAATAAACATTCTAATAAATAAATAGTGTTTTTATTGTTAATTCTCAAGAACAAAAAATGTATGAATTCATTTTCATCACATTTTCTGGTTTTATTACAATTCCACTTATAAATCCCTTCGAGAAAAGCTTAATTCAAACTCTTCTCCTTGGTGCGGTTTCATTAGCATGGTAGACGGGGATCTCTAGCCACAAGCGGCCGCCGATCTAGTAGGAGGAAAATTTGGAATTCAAAAACGTAGACCAAACTAACACAGAACGTTCTTGCTAGTTAGCAAATATTTTGTATTTTGGTTGGTAGATAGGTGACGTCGTGGCGATGTTACTGTAACATATTTTCCGGACCCAAATTGTCCACTCATCCTCAACGTTTTCATAACATTACAGCGATGTGGAGATCTGTTGTAGCTGAAACATTCTGCACTGTCCAATTATAAGATCAGATCAGTTTTCTTCACTTAACAAATGTACAGAAGGTATAGCATTTCAATTCGTATTTTTTAGAAAATGAAAATCATTAATTTAGATGACTAATTCACGTTCTAATATATTTCTGGAATTTACTAGCCATTTTCTCTTAATATAACAACTTTACAAATTAACGGCGTAGGCACGGTTGGGGTCGACCATTAGAATGAATTTACAATGTCTTTGTGACGTTGCGGAAACGTACGAGCAAAGTTATTTTGTTTGCTGGCTATATTGGATGGCTATTGTTAGAAATATCGATTTGGGACGAGGAATCGGTTAGCCGAGTTGAAATCCGTGCCCCATCAGTTGCATTCAAATTTCGCACAAATATTCTTAGGAAAGGCATGAAACCATCTCACTCTAGATATGGGTTAAATAGTGAGCTGGAATTGGTTCTTTAGGCTTGATTGGCAACCAATGTAAGCTAAGGAATAATCTGAACTTTTGCACAAATGTTATTTGGAAAAGCATCAATTTATCACATCTTCCTCTAGCTATGGGTTAAATATTTGGGTAGTTCTCTAGACCTGGCTGACATTCAAGGTACAAAAAAAAAGGAAAAATCGGAATTTTCAAACAATAATCTGTAGGAAAGACATTAATTCATCTCTTTTCTTTCCATATATGCATTAAATAGACCATAGACTGGGTTCTTTAGATCTGATTGACAATCACTTCAGGTCAAAGGAAAATATGAATTCAAGATCGTAGACACGGCAACGGGAAACGTCATAACTATCGTTTCAAAGAAAGCATAGCAACTCACAGATAATAAGAAAAGAATTTGTGGAGAGAGATGATCGACTGCATTTGTAAAAGCATAGCTTTTTTTAAAAAATTCATATCAAATTAACACTTGTATGGACAATAATAAGATAATAATCACTTATACATGTATTTGATACATTGAAGCATATTGAACTTTGACAAATTATTGTACTTCTAAGAAGTGTTCGCAAACAGTAGAAATGTACACCAACATGTAAAACACATTTGCTAATACGAACAAAAACACATAAGGATATTTGTACAAACAACCATAGACGCATGAAATGCAAATTGGAAACACAAATTTACAGCTACGCAGGAACAAATGAAGTGACAAATAAATAAATAGATGAATAAATACTAGCTGAGTTAATATCAAGATAAAAGGACTGCCTAAACTTATCTACACAACTCCAGAAAAAGTACATTTAATATAACGGTGCGCATTCACTTAAATGAAAAAAAAAATGTAGAAAAAGGTACAACTTTACATAAACACGTATGCAATAAGACAAAAAATATGTATACAAACATGAACAAAACTAATAAGTGTGCGCATGCGTGTAAGAGAGCGCATGCGCAAACAAGCCTAGAGAAAACAAATCATAAAGTTGCGTGAAGGCAGATGATCAGGACGGAAGCGGAAGTGTGGAAAGGAGAATGATGGGATTATTTGCTGCTCTGGAGATTTGGAAAGATAAAACCATAAATAATAGAGATTTGAATAGAAAGAAGAGGGAGATACTGGAACGATGAGGAGGAGGAGGAGAAGGGATAGAAGAAGGAAGTTTATTCACCATTAAAAGGCATTAAGTTCGTTGTTAGGGTTGTAAGTGGGGGGACTAAATAGAAGAAATGAGATGATAAAGAAAGGAAATAGAGGTGAAAAATTGATTTAACGTTGTCATAGCGGAATTGGGAAAGGAATTTGAACAGGATTCCCTAGTGAGTGCATTTTGAAATATATAAAGATTCTTGTTTTCTTTAGCAGCAAAGTAGGAGAAATGAGTGCGTGTGTTATATGAAACTGAGACAAGATAAGAGGTAATTGTGGAGTTTTTATCTACAATTAACTCTTATTTTTGTCAGAAAGAAGAGAACTTAAAAGATAGAAACAAAAAGATAGAAGTGTCACAACATTGATACTGTGAGATATTATATAAAATAGAAGGAAAAGATGGCGGTAGGTGAGATGTGGTTTTCTCGAAGCTGAAGGAAAGAAAATATATTACAAAGCGAAGAGCATAGAAAAGATGAGTAAACACTGATTCGGTAGAAAGAGCACTATTAAAAATAAAGGCGTGGATATAGAATTATAGGAATCTATGGCGCAATATCTAAAATTATAGGAAGTTATAGAGCGATATCTCAAAGCAAAAACCGAAAGCAAGAAAGCACGATATGAATTAAGTTTATTTGCTGTCCAGCGTAGTTTTTAATCTATTCTACCAAACAAAGGTAAGCTTAATAAACTTGAAAATTGAGAGAAAGAAAGAAAGAAAGAAAGCAGTATAAAAGAAAAAATGATTAGTGGATGCTGATTCGGAATAAGTTTCAAGAGGAAAGTTATAAAAGGTAAGACAATCGAAGCTTAATCTAACAGAAGGGATAGTGACAAAAATTAAACATTGATAGAAAGAAAGAAAAAGAAAAGAAAAGATAGAATGAAAGAATAATATGGATGAATACTAGTGTACTCGAAGCTAATTTGAAAAGGAATATCAATAATTTAAATCAATAGAATCTAAAAACTAAACGTGGATATATGGCGTAAAACCTGACAAGGGTTTTTTGCAGATTTCGCTACACAGTATGTACTATTTCTCGGTTAGCAATTCTTCCCAAACGTATTTCAGGTTCTATAAAATTTTTCACCATTATAAGCAAATCATATGTGTTGGCAGTCAGGCAATTCAGTTCTAAAAGGCTTCATACATCGCAATTGGCAGCAGAGTCCACTATATATATATATATATATATATATATATATATATATATATATATATATATATATGTATATATAAATTTATCTATCATAATCACCTATATATATATATATATATATATATATATATATATATATATATATTATATATGTAGTGGTGAATATATATGTGATAAATTTATATATATATATATATATATATATATATATATATATATATATATATATACATATAAATATATGTGTGATAAATTTATATATATATATATATATCTATAAATTTATCCATCATATATATATATATATATATATATATATATATATATATATATATATATATATATATATAGGTGACTATGATAAATTTATATATATATATATATATATATATATATATATATATATATATATATATATCAGAACAGTGCTGGCTAATTGACAGACAAACTAATTCTAACAAACATAAGAAATTTAACGGAAAACAAAAGAATAACAGCCAAAAATATGAAGTAGAAATCTACAGTATATTTATTTGGTATCAGCTCATTAACGATTTAACAGAGAATAAGATTTGTAATAAAACAACAAGAACAACAACAACAATAATAGTAATAATAATAATAATAATAATAAAACAATAATAATAATAACAGCAGTATTATTAGCAACATTAATAGCAATAAGAATATTAATAACAACAATGACAATAATAATAACAATAATAATAATTATAACTACAATAATAGTATAGTAGGGCTGGCCACTTGTATTCGGTGATACCAAACCACACTTGCGGCTACCCAATCCCTATTGCTGACGCTTGCTCAGGCGAATTGTGTCCTTATTCAACACGCAATAGAGCCCACCGGTGGTTTATACTGCAACTATCTTGACCAGACCATAGTTACGGTTTCTGGGAAAGAGCGTGTTATCCAGCGTGATCAACAATTTGAACAAGGCCAGCACGCTCAAGCCACGACAGCTATCGACTGTCCAAGGATTCCGTTTACCCAATTTCACTCACAATTCTTAGGTCAACACGAGGTATGGTTTTCAGGCACTTTCCAAAGGTGTCGCACGCTGAGATCGTCCCCTCCAGTCCGATAACATCAGCAAATGGTGAGATTCGTGCCCGGGCCTCATGGGTAGAATGCGAGCGGAGTAACCACTCTGCCACGTGCCCATATAACAACAATAATAAAAAAAATAATAACAGCAACAACAACAACAACAACAACAATAATAATAATAATAATAATAATAATAATAATAATAATAATAATAATAAAGAAGCTTCTACTTAACGGCAAGAATATTCCGTGAATTTATGAACACTTAGAGTTACAGAAAAATAGCTCGATACCCATGGCTGCTACTAGTGGCTTGTCATCCATGTATTAATTACCCGATAATAAAATCTTATCTGAGAAAAAATAATAATAATGATAACTAATTATCAATAAAACAATATTGGAAGAGGTGAAAACAAGGAAAGGAAATGATGGCAGGGATCGACTACAGAAAGGCTTTCGACAGTGTACTACACTCATGGATAGAAATTAACCTAAACTATACAGAGTATGCTCCACAACGGTCAAATTCATAATGGAGAGTATGAAAAACTGGAAGACTACACTAAACCAAAACCATACAAACGAGTCATTAACATCGAGACCAATCAACATCAAAAGCAGGATCTTCCAAGGAGATTCATTGTCATCACTTCTGCCCTGCATTAGCGCTACTCAGCTGCCTACTGAGCAACATTAGCTACGGATACAAGTCACAGAATGGCAAATTGGATCACCTATTCTATACTTATGATCTTAAAACGTTTGCCGAAGAAGACAACCAGCAGAAAAACCTACTCATCATTTTCAAAATCTTCAGCGAAGACATTAGGATGGAGTTCGGAATCGACAAATTTTCCAAAGCCACCTTAAGAGGTGGTAAACTAACGGAAACTACAGTTTAGACCTTGATATCAACAAAATGATTATGGAACTAGACCAAGATGCTACATACAAATATTTAGGAATTAATGAAGGAGACGGAATACAACATTCAATTATGAAGAGAAATCTCCGAAAAGAATATTATAGGAGATAGCGTTTGATGCTAAAAAGAGAATTTAATGGGACCAATAAAATGAAGGCTATCATCACCTTCACTATACCCGTAGTAACATACAGCTTCAACATTATTAAATGGAAGCTGAGTGATATTAAATGATTGGACGCCAAACCAGAAAAATGCTTACACAAATGAAGATATACCACCTCAAATAAGATATTGATATGTTGTACGTACTAAGAGCTTTAGGAGGCCGAGGTCTAATCAAACTTGAACTAATTGTAAAAACTACAACAATCGGGTTGGAAGCATACCTCACAAAAAAAAAAGCTGCACTCTTCAAGAAACAGCTTAATATACCTGAAACACTACCAACTAAAAAAGAAGCGAACATCATCTACGCCAAACGAGTAAAACAGAAAGCAAAACAATTTAGCCAAATTAAATTGCAAATAAAATTTAGTGAGGACAAAGCGTTGCTTGACAAATACCTAAAAAGAACGAAAAAAGCAGATGTGGACCAACACAAATCACATCAGAGGGTGAGAAGCACCGGGGTGAAAGCTGAGACGGATGGCCTAATTATTGCAGCTCAGGACCAAAGCCTGGCAACCAGATCATATCGTTGTCACATAATCAAATATGAAACTCACCCGAAATGCAGGATCTGCGGAAAATATGATCAAACTGTTGACCATATTATCTCAGAATGCCCGGAACTAGCAAAGAATGAATATGCCCACAGACATAACAAGGTACCGACATATGTGCACTGGAAGATATGCAAGAAGCACAAAATCGAAAACACTGAGAGATGGTATGAGCATCAACTAGACACAGTTACCCAAAATAACGATGTAACTATCCTTTGTGTTGTGGTGTTCTCCCTCTAAAGAGTCTATGTTAGACTCTTCTGCCTACTATAGGATTAGTAGAACAGAAGGCTTCGGGGAACAATGAATAGATTAAACGCTAGTTCATTCGATACATTCTTACTAGTCGTGTAATACTTTTCTAGTTTACTTACTGTTTAATATACGATATATCTGCAAACCTGGTTTTTGTTATTACTTAACCATTTACTTGGTCACAACATTTTGGGACATGCCAATTCAAACTGACAGGGAAATAAATGCCAGCAGACCTGATATTATCCTAAAAAAGACAAGACATTCAGAAAGTGTATGCTTATTGACATAGCAGTATCATCTGAGAGAAACAAAAACTTGTCCAAAAACAAGAACCTGGAGATCCAGATTAACAGAATGTGGGAAATGAAAACTGAGACTGTACTAATAGTAATCTGAGCTCTTGGTCTCGTGAGAAAAGGAATGGACAATTTTATTAACAGTGTTTCAGATAGCATCAACATAAAAGTTGCTCAGACAATTGCCCTACTAGAAACATCCTATATACTAAGAAAGGTTCTATCAATTAAGGAACAATTCTCCTATATGGCCCAAGTACGAGGGTTTTGACCCGGCTCTACCGGTTACAAAGCTGGTAACAACATACACAAATAATAATAAAAAAGAAAGCAAAGACAGATGCAACCGACCAGATACAGAAACAATGGCAAGATAAACCGCTTCATGGCCAATACTCTGTCCGTACCAAACAAGCTGACGTAAACAAAAACCGTACCCATCAGTGGCTACGTAGTGCTGGGTTGAAAGCTGAAACTGAAGGTTTTATCCTTGCTGCACAGGACCAATGCTTGTTAACTAGGAATTATCAAGCACATATACTAAAATACTGTGTTAGCCCAAAATGCAGATTCTGTGATAAATATCCAGAAACCATTGATCATCTTGTATCAGGTTGCACGTTATTGGCACCCACTGAATATAAAAACCGGCATGACAGAGTGAGCCACTATCTGCACTGGAAAATCTGCAACTTCTACGGGAAGGAAACTGAAACAAACTGGTACGAACACCACCCAGACCCGGTTACGGATATAGGACCTGTTACAATTCTATGGGACTACACAATACACACTAACAGAACAATCAAAGCCAACCGCCCAGACATTGTTATTAAAGACCACAAACAAAAAATGCAGACTGCAATGTATCTTTGAAGATATTCGAAAAGCTGTCAAAATACAAGGACCTTGAAATAGAAATCTAAAAATTGTGGCACATGGGAACATCAACAATCCCTGTTGTAGTTGGAGCCTTAGGATTGGTTGGAAAAGTTTCCAGTAGACTAATTGAAGAGATCCCTGGAAGTCCATGCCTCAAAGAGATACAAAAAGTATTCTGACAAGTACAGCCCACACTTTACGAAGGCCTTTATCTGTGTAATATTTGTTTTTCAGTGGAAAGTGTCATGATACCATTTCTAACCTTAGGTCCCTGGGCCGGACCCGGAAAGAAATGTGTAAACGGCAGATATCAAAGGAAATAAAATAATAATAATAATAATAATAATAATAATAATAATAATAATAATAATAATCTCGGCATGATAGAGTGGGTAAAAATCTTCATTGGAAAATTTGCAACTTTTACTGGAGGGAAACTGGTTACAGAGAGATGACCTTTAACAACTTTATGGGACATTTGAATATGTACAGAGAGAAAAATCAAAGCTAATCCCCCAGACATCGTGATCAAAGACCACAAAAACAGAATGTGCTTTGTTATTGAGATGGCAGTCCAGACAGATTGTAATGTATCTTTAATGATCTTCAAAAAAATCATTAAATACAACGATCTTCGAGGGGAAAACTAAAAAATGTGGCACATGAGGACATCAGTAATTTCAGTTGTAATTGGAGCTCTTGAATTGATTGAAAAAGGATCCGATAGAATCATTGAAGGAATACCTGGTAGCCCATACCTTACAGAAATACAAAGAATTGTACTCACAAGCACAGCTCTCACAGAAATTACAAAAAAATATTGTACTCACAAGTAAAGCTCACAAATTATGACGAGTTTATATATGTAAAATGTGTGTGATCTTAGGACGTTTCAGTTTACAAAAAATGATTAGTGGAAGATATGAAGCCATTTCTGACCTTAGGTCTCTGTTTGGGACCCAGAAGGAAATGTGTATACAACGGAAACACAAGCAAATAATAATAATAATAATAATAATAATAATAATAATAATAATTATAATAATAATAATAATAATAATAATAATAAAACCTACTTGCTCATACTGACTCTTCATTTGTAATAACTGATAATTAATGTTCTTGGAGTAAAATCTCTTAAAATAAAGTTTAACATTTTCTATGCTCAAAGCTGAATAACTAAATCTGACTCATGATTCGTTCGTTTAGTAATCTATATAAAACCAATGAGTCGATATTTTATTTCATGTTATTTCAAAGAAAGATCGTGCAGCGTTTATGCATTACTTGAAAGTACGTATTGCATTAGGTGCGCTGAAATATTTGCCCCATTTTTGCTAAAAGGTTTGCTTTCCAATGTAAGTGTCTTTAGTTTTTAACAAATCAGACACTAGGAATTTTTGCTCACCTCTAATATCTTTATGTTATAATAGACAATCTGTTACTGGGTGAAAAGTGCAACGATTTAATTAGCAATTATTCATCTTCTATATGCGATGTCCCTTCAGGATTTTGGCGATCCTGTCTCTCCACAATATCCTGTCCTTTGTAGCTCTCGATAATTTTTTCTTTTTGTTCTTAGACCAACTCCTGTGATTCGTTGTCACAAACCCGTGAGGTAAGTTATGCGATGTTTTCCTCTGACATTCATGTTTTCAATACGTCCTGTGAGTATCAGATTTTCCAAGCCTTCTTTCTAAATATATATCCCTATTTAGATAGATATGAAAAGGCTTATCTCTATCTCGCTTGCTCTTTCTTTCTTTATATATATATATATATATAATCCGTATCGCCACATGCAAGGCAGTATATCCACTAGCACGCAAGTCGTTACAGGGCGTGGACGAATTAAGAACAGAAACATTAGTAATGAGGAGCAGTCAGGAGTAGATAGCGATTGAGATTGCATTTGAAATTTTGCAATTAAAGTAAGTTGGAATGCATGTGGCCGGCAGGGAGTTCCACGAGCGAGAAGTGCAGGATAAGAAACAGTTAGCATAGATGTCCTGGCTAGAGTTAGCTAATTAAACTGTCTAGAATTGCGCCTAAGTTACTAAAGTCTAATTACTCTAGGGAAGAGCTCATCCAAACAATTACCATGAAAGTATTTATTAAAAATGCACAGAGAGGCAGCATTACGTCGGTGGGCAAGTTACTGCAGCTGAGCTGCGAGTTCAGGCCCAATAATATTGCAGATTCTTCTTTTAACCATATCGATGAGCTCAAGAAAAATGGCAGCAATTTTCCAAGCATGGACCAATGTTAGACATAGATATGTAAGACATATATATATATATATGTGTGTGTGTGTGTGAATAAGTTGCACATCGATCGATCGTCGATAGATAGATAGATAGATAGATAGATAAATGCTGAACAGGTAAATATAGATAAATATCAATTATAGACACGAACAGGCAAAGATAAATATAAACAGAATGAGATTGACGAACTGACATTTAGCTAGCGAGAGAGATAAAAAACAGACTGAGATTAGATAGATAGATAGATAGATAGATAGATAGATAGATAGATAGATAGATAGATAGATAGATAGATAGATCTTCTGTAACACATATATATGGGCGTCTAGAAAGTGAGTGATAAATGGTGTTTACTAGCAATCTTCGGTTTGGAAAGATTCTTTTACCGTTACAGTTACTGCGCATGTGTTTATATCAGCCGCGATACTAAAAAAAATAAAGGTATTTGTATACAAAGCTGTCGCAGTTAACCGGTCAATGCATGTCTTGTACTTGTGACATCATGCGATATTGAAGTGGCGCATATCAGTTCGGTAATATTCAAGAAATTCCCCCTTTTAAGACCTTAACTCTCCAATCTCGCAGCAATGCCAAGCATGTAAAATAAAAGAACGCAGCTTTTCCTTCCCGGTGAATTTGTCTAGAAAGCACGCAAGAATGTCACGAGTTAAAACAAAGGCAATCCCCTGTCAAATAAGAAAATCAAATCTGGCTGCACGTGGATGGGTTTGTAAATGAATAGAAAATTCACACACACACACACACACAAAAGAAAAATAGAGCGGCGAGGGGCAGCGGTAAAGAGGAATCGTGTCTTTTCCCTTGCAGGAGGTAAATATTTCCAGTGAAAATGGCGCCTTTTTATTTTATTTTGTATCTTTGTTATTATTTTTTTTGGTTAAATCTTCTTTTGTTTTCATCAAACTGAGCGTTCACTGTCTGAATGCAGTAAGGGGAGATAATGCAGTGGATATACTACTCTGAGGCGATGAATGAAACAATACAATGTTCAAATTAGGAACGGACATTTTTTTTTGTTTTGCTTTTTGTTTCAGATGTATCGTTAACTCAATATTAAAATTAATGAGGAAGAATGATAAATAAACGCTAAAGAATAGCAATAACAACGTAAAATTATGATTAAATAATAACAATATTAAATTTTACAATAGAAATAATTACAACAACAGCTAAACGAAGTTCAGGCTTAATAATTCTGATAAATAAAAGAACAAAGATTAAATATACATAAGAATATCAAATGAGAATAATTCCCCAATTTGGGAAATTATTGCCGCTGATTAACTTAATTGTGATTTCAATTCGGCAGTTAATCAATTGATAATTTTTTTAATGAAATTTGAATGGCATAAAAGGAACCGAAATAAGTATTGATGAATTTATTGCCACTGGAGTGTTAAATTTCAGATTTCATTCCGTTAACATGTTGGCTGGAGATAAGGGTGACGTTTGAGGGAATGTTCCTTGCATGAATTAACAGTGCTTGTAGGGAAAGATCCAAACGTACACTGGAATACAAAAAAAAAAACGAAAACAAAAATCCCTGTAAATTTTCGTCTGTACTCACTCAGGCACACACATAATTAACAAACACACACATAAATAACAGCCCCATATATATATATATATATATATATATATATATATATATATATATATATATATAAGATGAAATATAGTTTTAAGGTGTGCAATATTTATGGGATAAAGTGCTCAATATCAGAGATAGAGCGTATGTAAATATAAATATAAAAGTGAACATTGAAGTCAACACTCAGAGGCGACAGGCTGTTTCATGCTAGACGGCTAGCATGAAACAGCATGTCGCTTCTGTGTGTTGACTTCAATGCTCACTTTTATATATATATATATATATATATATATATATATATATATATATATATATATATATATATATGATAAAATATAGTTGTTTGGCATGCTACGTTCATGGCTTAAACTGGTCAATATCAGTGAATATAAAAGTGGACATTGAATTCAACGTCCAGAGGCGATAGTCTGTTTCAAGCTAAGAACAATCATAATGTCTGACGATTACATTTAGCATGAAAGAAACTGTCACCTGTTGACTTTAATATCCACTTATATATATAGAGAGAGGGGTTTGAGGATCACTTTGAACGGGAAACAAATTATTATTATTATTATTATTATTATTATTATTATTATTATTATTATTATTAGTTCTATGTTCAAATCTTTATATCTACTAGCCACGTATCCAAAATATTGAGGACTATTCCCTCAGCTAATACACACGTACACACACACACACACACATACACACACACACACACACACACACACACACACACATATATATATATATATATATATATATATATATATATATATATATATATATATATATATATATATATATATATTACACATTATAAGTTAATAAGACAGTAGTGGATGCAGAATAACAGAGCTAAACATATACCAATAAGAAATATAAATTCTGTTGTTCCTCATCGGTAGCCCAACTATATAAGATGCAATCGTTAAGTGCTGACTATATATATATATATATATATATATATATATATATATATATATATATATATATATATATATATATATATATATATATATATATATATATATTCTTACAAGGGAGCATTTCTATAAAAAGTATTATTTAAAGTCATTAAAATAGTTTAAATGTATAATAGGCCACTCTAGATTGTCCCAGTAATAAAATCAAAAAAGTTTTAATTCACTAAATAGCTTCGATCCCAGTAAATAGCTTTTGGAACATTCTAGAAAAATCGAGAACGCTTTAGAAGGTCCCAGAAAATTCTACCTAGTTGTTTCGGTCCCCTATAAATAGGTTTTTCAAAGGCACCCAGACAGTTTGTAAGTTGCTGTCGCCAAGCTAACTCCGGTCGATTCACGGATACAAAGTCCAACCGTAAGAATCCTTCTACATTTTCTCCAGCCACGGAACGTCTGCATGAAACCCTCCTGGGACCAGTAGTAAATAGATATTTTGAACTTTTCGTTGACCAAAGAATGTTATTTTATTATTGTCTTTGAATTCTTGTAAAAATAGAGTGGTCTGTTTAAAACTTAGCGGTTGTCCATTCCAAAAAGGTAACTACCTTCCTTCTTCCTCGTGAACTCCTTACCTGACCTCGTATTTTACCTTCTCGGTTCCTGCCTTAGGCAAAAGATAGTAGTTTCCTAAAATCCATTATGTTAGCTTTTGTATTCATGTTTGTTAACTGTTAATATTTATGTTGTTAACGTAAATAAATTGTCTCATTACCAATAATCACATTTCATATTTTTATAATTTTTTGTTACCACCACGTGTGCGAAACATATTGTCTATCTTATCGCACGTGAGCGTAACAATATATATATATATATATATATATATATATTCTGTGTATTCTATTGAAAACGACAGGGATTTTAGGTCGATTAATTGCAACTTTTTTTAATCTTTTCCAAATTACGAAGAATACTTACGAAAAATAATTCTTAAACAAGTAGGAATTTCTGTCAAGATATTGTCCAAAGTTCACAAGTAAAAATAATATGGTTCAATTTCTTGCGTTTCAAAACTCATTGGTTTTACGAATTTTGATTAAAAAATGCGGTCGATGTGGTTTTATCACATGACTGATACCGTTTAAATGTTAACAGCTTATTTAAAAGAAATAAATGCCGATGTAAACACCATTACCATTTGTCGGAGTTCATTAGAACCACCCAGGTGACAGTTTCAAATGCGGGAGGTCTTTCTCTCGCATTATATAATAAGCTATTTTTTTTTTACAGTGAGGTTCACCCTGTGCAAGAAAAAGGTAGAGGGTTACAGAATAAGATGCAGAGTTTATTCGGATAGGCGGGGAAGATAAAGGTTAACCCTAGACAGATTAAGATTATAGTGATCGGGGAAACATCCTCGTTTTCCCCAGTGCTGTGGTTGGCGGTAAGAAGATGCTCCAGTGGAATTTATTTCTCGCCATTGAAATACGGAGGGAAAGAGGGGGATTTGCTGCAATGTGAATGGCAGGGTGGGTCCTAAGCGCAAAGTTTATATCTGCCGGAACCAAGGAATACAGTTCGTCCGAGCACTTTCCATTGAAGTAACGACAGAGCAGAATGACTAAAAGTCCTCAATATCATGAATAGAGTTGGCCTGAAGACTGTATTTAAGTTCCCTCAACTTTAAGGAACTAGTGGGTTATAGCTCTCCTCAGACCTGTTTACTTTATTGTCTGTGAATTTCTGCGATATCTTGGGAAAGACAGTGCAACTGAGTAAAGTTTGTGCGCTATCTTTCTTCTAGATAGACTGCCTCTCAATTAGGCGGAGTGAAATCTCTTGCAATTTAACAAATATTTTACTTGACGCTAGGAAAGAGGAAATAGACACTTGACAATAGTTGCCTTCATGCAGATGATGGATAAACATTTTTCTACTTAATATATTCATTTCTTTTCAATGAGTAGACTAAATTAGATTAACATTAAATTTTTTTTAAAGTTAAGTATTTGCAAGTAAAGAAATTCAGAATTTAGTAACACTGTATTTTCACAAATGAATCCCATCTGCCAATTCGTCTAGGGAGCTAACATTATCATTATTTATTCTATAAGAGAAATATTTATTTCAATATCTCTTTTCTTGACAATGCACATAATCTAACTGTTCGCCATTTAAAGTAGAATTGGCTGCCAATCACTATATATATATATATATATATATATATATATATATATATATATATATATATATATATAAGTTACGAAAAACTTGGCAATCCGTATGGTTAGTCCAAAGGAGGATGAAATCCTGACAGCTCACTGTAAGTTCAGATTTAATAATTTGAAGAAAAACAGACCACTTTAAGACTCCATTGTAATAGTTTATTTCACCAGAGACCTTTTAAAGTACTCTGGATCATCGGACATCACTTTCAAAAGGTGAAACAAAAATGAAATGAAAATTTACACTTTTGACCGGTAGTATTAAATATATGTAATTTAACAGAGAGAGTAGGGAGGAGTGGTGTGAGAGACATGGTCGAGTTTAGAGAGGTTTTATTTTTATATTTTTTTTCTATCATACTTAATATTGAGGAAGGAGGAGGTAAGGATCAGACATTGACCTATTAAATCGGTTAACTCAACGGAAATGATATGTTGAAAGGGAAGGAGAGAAGACAGAAAAAGAAAGAATATATATATATATATATATATATATATATATATATATATATATATATATATATATATATATATATATATATATGAATTCGGGTCAAATATTATTTACTCTAAATTTAAAATAACGCAGTCATGTATTTTTTAAACATAATCTAGCTGTGTTTTTAACTGACAGTCTCCATGTTTTACGTGATTGACGAGACGACGCTAGATTAATTGCTGTTCTGCAGAGACTTTATATATAAAACATAATTTAAGAAAATGATATGAATACCTTTTTATATAATTTTTAAGTACACAGTGATCTTAAAAATGTTGGAAAATATTCTCTGTAATACAATTTTAGGAATGCTGACTTTAAATTTAATATAATCATCGCTTTTATTTTTAATAAAATTGTGTATGGTCGAACATACTTTAAAAACGGGCATATGTATATATTTATATAAATAGAAAAAATTAATTTTATCTTGGAACAAAATGATTTTTATTAAACTTTTCAATTTTTGATTAGTAAATATTTTTCACCTAACGCAATTAAAGTAATGTATAATTTTAAGATTAAAAAAAATAAATTATTATAATAAAGTATTATAATTAAAAAAATCAAAACAATTCTTGTAAAAATTCATTATTCATCGAAAAAAATTCTTAAGACAATAGAGTCCTTAATAAATCTTATTTATAAAAATAAAAACTTTTCTAGTTAAACGTCAGTTTTATTACATTTTCTGTTTTACGATTCAAAGTAGATTTTCGGGAAATGAGATGCAATTTAAAAAAAAATATAATTAACATTATTAACATAATTACTATTAAAATTTATTTTCTCGAAATTAAGTGGTTGGTAACATAAGTAAAATAAAATTACCAAGATTTTCTAAAAAATACATTTAAAAATAATTATATTTATTTGGGAATAAGTCCAGAAAGCTTCATTAAAATCCGACAACTATTTGACTTTTGCAAAAATTTTCAAATCAATGGGTTTTTCACAGGAAAACAAAGTCGCTAAAACACTAATCGTGAATATTACGCCAAGCGCCAGTTCAGAAAAAAACAAAGATATTTAACCGAAATTTCGAACATGCTAGAAAAGATGAAAAAAAAATACTTTGGTCTTTCCTCTTTATAATAACATGAAGATTTTGACGATACAATTTTGTTTTTATTAAGATGGGAACATTCTTTCATCATGTTTTGTTGTTTTTTCAGCGAATTAGTGGAGGTACATACTAAAAAGGGTAGATTCGATCTAGAAAGCATGTTGACAAAAACTATATAACATGATAGATAAGAGAACAATAATTGAGAAAGTGCTAAGCTGTACATCAATCTGACCAGTTGTTCTATTCGTGGTGTTAAACCCTTCCCTGTTATTTTTCTAACTATCCTGGTCACATCGCGCGGCGCGAACGAGATCTACGCAGGCTAATCCAGCGGACATACAACAAAGAGGGGGTCGTAATCGAATTTCAGTGTGGATAACAGAATCTTACAAAGGTCGCCGGCACTGATAAATGAAGAAAAACATTGTCGTTAATCCAGGTGTTTTCGTCTCACTCGATGATCAAAAGCGCATTTCATTTGGGCTTGTTTTCATTTTTCCTATTCTGAGATATTTTTTCGGTTGTTGTTCGTTCTGGTCTTGTTTGATTTTGTTATACGACGAAGATTTGCCACCTGTTTAAATGTTTGTTTTAATTCAATTTATTGTCTGCCTTTCTTTTCAGGAATCTATCTATCTCTCTTGCTAACCATTTGGAGCTGTTAATATCTATGTATGCATATATCATGGGCGCGTGGAAGAATGATTAGAACGTTGGCTTTTGGATTATGGTAGATTTGTCAGAGAGGTGATTTCTTTTTGTCACTGGCCTGGGTGGGGGTGATCCAATGTCTGCGCCACCGTTAGTAAGCGACTGAAAACAATACCACGCGTTAGCCAAAGTATCGTGAGTGAAATTGGTTAGACGAAACTGTTTGGAAGCCGTCGATGGTTGTCCTAGCGCGAATCACAAGTCATCGTGATCGAGGGTGTGAACGTACTGCCAAATAATTTGTACTTTACAGAAACAATAGTTTAAAATTTAAATGCAATGTCAATCGCTATCTACTGTCTTCCTCATGGCTCTTTCCTCTACCCGCTTATTGCTTATGTTACTGTTCGAAATTCTTCCACGCCCTGTAACCCTTAGTGTCTTAGTAAATGTATTGCCTTGCATTGGGTGATACCGATATACAAAAAAACAAAAATAAAACACACTAAAAAACTAAACTCCGCTCAAAATAGTTGCATTATAAACAACAGGTGCGCTCTGTGGTTATTAAATAAATCATGAATATCACTGAGCAGGTGTCTGCATCAGCCGCTTTAGCTGTCGGATGCGTTCGGAAACGAGTAGCCTCCCATTATCTATCTATCTATCTATCTATCCTATCTATCTATCTATCTATCTATCTATCTATCTAAATAGATTGTTCAAAGGTTTGTTATATTTATAGGTGAAGGGTGCTCAGTATCATGACGCTTATAGACATAAAATGTATGGACGTAGGAATCAACACGGAATGGTCACTTTTAGTTTCATATTTTTTTCTGTAACGGGTTCTATAACAAAGGAAAATAAAAGAAAGTGGTTACCGCCAATTTCATCTACCCCTTTCTCTTAATAAAATATATAAACAGTCCAGATATATACTGCCCGCAAAAGGATACTTAGCCTAAGGATTGCATTGAAAAATGAAAATGTGAGTCACCATTCAGTAATAGTTCCTAAGTACATACTGTCCATATCTATCTATCTATCTATCTATCTATCTATCTATCTATCTAAGCTTATTCATATCTATCTATCTAAGCTTATTCATATCTATCTATCTAAGCTTATTCATATCTATCTATCTATCTATGCTTATTCATATCTATCTATCTATCTATCTATCTATCTATCTATCTATCTATTTAGCTACGCTTATTCCTATCTATCTATCTACGCTTATTCATATCTATCTATCTATGCTTATTCATATCTATCTATCTACGCTTATTCATATCTATCTACGCTTATTCATATCTATCTAAGCCTATTCATATCTATCTATCTATTTATCTATCTATCTATCTATCTATCTACGCTTATTCATATCTATCTACGCTTATTCATATCTATCTAAGCTTATTCATATCTATCTATCTATTTATCTATCTATCTAAGCTTATTCATATCTATCTACGCTTATTCATATCTATCTATCTACGCTTATTCATGTCTATCTATGCTTATTCATATCTATCTATCTATCTATCTATCTATCTATCTATCTATCTATCTATCTATGCTTATTCATATCTATCTATCTATCTATCTACGCTTATTCATATCTATCTAAGCTTATTCATATCTATCTATCTATCTATCTACGCTTATTCATATCTATCTAAGCTTATTCATATCTATCTATCTATCTATCTATCTAAGCTTATTCATATATATTTATCTATCTATCTATCTATCTAAATAGTTAAATAAGTAAATAAAGAAAAGAAAAGAACAGAAGTGATGAGAAAAGACAGGATACATAAAAGTTGTACAAGTTTTAACAAACAGGAACATCGATAAGTTATGAATCTGTGGAATAAATATCAGAAAGAAATATAATATAATTTAATTAAAGAAATCCGAGTTTAATTAAAGCTTATGATAATCCGACTTTATAAATCAATATTTTTCCAGCAACATGCTGTAAGACAATAAGCTGTTTATTTCCTTAAGCTAAGGCTAACGTTGATAAATAATGAACAAAATGACGGTGTAAGAGGTAGTTAACAGTATTGATAAAGAAGTCATGACAGGAATTAACAGAAGACATTTCGAATTTTCAGAAATGATGTAACGATAAACAAATATAAATATATAAAAGCCCCGTCGATTTCGGAAAAGATGGTCGATAGAAAAATATAATATAAAAATAGGATAAATCGATTTTTAGTTAATTCTATGTCCGTAACAGATTTAAACAATGTTTACATTATTCTGTTAAAAATCTGTTTATTTTTTTTAATTTTTTTTTTTAGAGGCGGCTTCGAAAAACAACTAATTTGAGTTACGCAGATCACCAAATTAATTTTTTGTCCGGGACGAGAAAACTTTAACGAACTTTTAAATAAGCCTTCTCAAGTGAATGATTCCTTGCAATCCCAGCAACGAAGTTATGGCAGAAACTCCTTCAATTGAGGATGTCAAAAAATGATATAAATAACTAAATAGTGGTAAATAAGCTGGCATAGACGATATCTATGAGATCATGAAATGTGGAGGCGAAAATCTGGTTCAACATCTGGCTAACCTAATACAAAGGGGTTTGGATAGAAGATACTTTACCAGATGATTGAAACTTTGTACTGATGCTTTTTTTGTCTATGAGATCATGAAATGTGGAGGTGAAAATCTGGTTCAACATCTGGCTAACCTAATACAAAGGGGTTTGAATAGAAGATACTTTACCAGATGATTGGAACTTTGTACTGATGCTTTTTTTGTCTATGAGATCATGAAATGTGGAGGTGAAAATCTGGTTCAACATCTGGCTAACCTAATACAAAGGGGTTTGGATAGAAGATACTTTACCAGATGATTGGAACTTTGTACTGATGCCTTTTTTTGTCTATAAAAGGAAGATCGATTGCAGGCATTGCCTACGCAAGTATTACTTTCGGGAATACCATAGGATATGCCTTCTTTCTGTTGTCGGCAAAGCATTATCACGTTTCCTGCTGGACAGATCTGTCAACAATGTCGTTGAGGAGATTCATCCTGATCTCCATATATGTGCAGTGCGGAAGTTTTTTGCAATAGTTGTTACGTAAATCCGCATAATGTGTTCATAAACACGTAAGTGACCGATGGTTTGTTCAAATAATTGTTCAGATTTTGCACACTTTCACTGAAACTGTAACTAAGTTCTTCTCAGCATAGTTGCTGTATAATCAACAGATCAGCCGTGTGTAATAGTGTTTGGTTAGCCGCCATTTGTAGATGGGTCTGCTCGGGAACGAATGGTGGCCGGTCACGATTGATAGAGACAAAGTATATAAGGCACAACCCCAAGAAAAAATATGATAAGAAAAATATGAACAATAATCAACATGTAGATAATTTAAAGAATGATAAATCCTCATCCCGGAAATTTAGACAGAGATTGTCATGTCACTTCCGGAAGTAGGTAAACACGACTTCCTGCAGATTTTCAGGGAAATTGACATGATCAATATCCTTACAAATATCTCTCTTGTTTTTTTGTTTTTTTTTGTCTCATTCATTGTTGCGCACTGCTTCTCTTCACGTTGAACGATCCAGAGCAGTGTTACCCTTCGTGAGCACTAGCTTCCCTCTGTGGGTTCTATTCTGTTGAAAGGAGGCACTGAGAGATTTATTTCATTTGGAGAGCGGTGAACATACACAGAGTGAGTAGGGCATTTATATTGGCTACATAAGGTCATTTCTGAAAGTGATCTAAAGCTGTGGGAACTTATCTTCATTTCGTTTTCAACTTCCTATATGGCTGAATGAGGTTTCAACGCAGTTACATAGCTTCTTACTAAAGGAAGAAACAGCTTGTAAATTAGAAAGCGAGGAGATCTTCGATTACTTTTAAGCAGCATGGAACCTAGAGTAAAAGCTTTAGCCATTAAGCACCGAAGTCAACCACCGCAATGAAAACATTCAGATAAATTGTCAAATATATTTTTAGTATTTTAATCTTTGGCATTTATAATAGAAATAAAAACAATATTAAAATTATTTCTGCACTAATACCTAAGTGTGATTTTGATATATAGGATGAATTCTGTATAATATTAGAAATTTAATTTGACGAGGTGGGGTGTCAAAATGTTTGTCTCCAAAGGGGGCGCTGGTTGAGAAAAAAAAGACTGGGTTACACTTATTTAGAGTAAGGTTTTCCTAGTTATTTTACATTATGTTGGCCTTCATCAGTGTTTTCTTGATGCAAGCTTTATATCTTAATGTTGGCTTGTGTGCTGTTTTTTTTCCTTCAGTCAATTCACCGTATAGCAACTGCTTATCGCCATTAATTCTAACCACATACGGGTCCTTTGTCATATTTACAGTACTTTCTGGGGTTATCGGCCTGTGGCGGCGGATTGGCACCCGAAACTCTTCAAAAGTGCCCGAAACCAATACTACGAGTTCACCAAAGACTTGTGAATAAAATTGGGTCGGCAGAAATGAACAGAACCCGTTGAAATTGTTCAGAAGCACGCAAGTCGCAAGTCATCGTGACCGATAGTTTCGGTGTATTGATCATTGTTCAGATTATGCAATATCTCCCAAAAAATTAACTAATTTCTGCTCAGCATAGTTGCTATATAAACAAGAAAGCAGCCGTTTGTAATAAGGTTGGGTTAGCCGCCCTTTGTAGATGGGTGAGCTGGGAAACGAATAGTGGCCGGTCATGACAGATAAAAGTATAGAGGACACAAGCCACCGAACATTTATGATAACAAAAAAATGTGAACAATAGTTAACTTCTAGATAATTAACAGAATGATAAATCTTCATCCCAGACATTCAGACAGAGATTATCATGTCTCTTCCGGGCGTAGGTAAACACGACTTCCGGTAGATTCTTTTTCTTCATTATCTGGCAATTGCCATGCTTTCTTGGGGAAAGATAGTGTAATGGTTTCTCGTTGCCTTCTCCGAGGTTTTGACTTCATAATTATTCTTCTAATAGACTGGCTGGCATCCAAGACTAATGAGCCCAGTGTCGCCTGTTAGTTAACTCATAACTATGGAAGGAAATGTAATGGATTCCTAATTTTCCTTGGAGAAGCTGAAGTCAACAAATTCGCTTGTGGTTTGACTCCCGCTCATCGATTCCAATTTTAGTTCTGATAACCTTTACGCTACCAGCATGTCTCTACATACTTTCTAACTCTAATAATAAGAATAATAATGACTGCCAATATCCGTAGAAATTCCACGGTTTTTATTGTTTTTCATTGAAAATAATAACTTTGAGGTCTTCGAACTCCATGAAATGCAACAATATTAAATGATTGCTTTATAGCATAGTTAACATTATATGCTTTCGTACTTATATCTCATTGATTTGTCGACAGCAGGAGCAGCAATACAATAGTAATGGCAAAGCGTCATGGTCGTGCAAGGAGGCACGGTTTTCCTATTTGAATATTCAGATGAATCTTAATTCTTAAGTTAATGATTAAATACTCTCGTGAAGAGGTCTACGACAATAAAATATCCGTAGAAATTCCCCTATCGCATCGTTAAATATTTGAGGTTAACATCTTTAACAAAATATTGCAATAACAATCATGAAAAGATTTGAAATTGACAATCTTTTCCATTTCACTGAAACAGGCATTAAAGACTTCTATCGTCCAGTATTTTCTTTCTTTCTTTCTTCATTTTTTTCTTTCTTTCTTTCTTACTGAAACCAAGTAGCGCATTTGATATGTTTTTCCACACAAGCAAAATGGAATAGTCCATCATTTATGAGTAATTGGCGGACGTTAAACAATTTTTCTTTCTTTCTTTCTTTCTTTCTTTCTTTCTCACTGAACCAAGTAGAGTCTATGATATATCATTTCCCTGTTTTCATTTCACGCAGTCAAAATAGAATAGTCCAT
>OZ038482.1:55701249-55753749 GCA_964036315.1 Acanthosepion esculentum | reverse complement strand
TAAGTTAAGAATGATAGCGTCTACACAATGATCATCTTAATGATGCTAGTGTTAATTATTTTAGTCATTCTTCCATTAATAAAAAACAACAATAACTGTCATAAGAAGATTTAGAAAAACAGAAAGTGAAGGTTTTCCACGCGACATTCATTAGAGGCATTTTTACAAAAAAACAAAAACAAAACAAAAAAAAACAACTTAAGATCACACACATTTAACATAGATAAATCTTCGTACACGCATTTAGATTTTAATTCTCCAAATTCCACGACCGAACTATATAAGTAAAATATGGCCCCATGGATTTTAGCTTTGGTTAAACATATCTGGCTACATGTCAGTTGTAAATTCAGTTCCGAAAAGTTCAAAAACGCAAAAGACTAGCACAGCAGAGACTGATGAGTATTCTTTTTAGTTGATCATGTTTCTCCACAACATTATATCAGGTTCTACCATTATATCAAAGATTTTCTCCCTTTGATAAGGTACCACCCGCCAGTTCGCCATCCATTCACACAAGTTCGTCAGGTAATTGGTTCGCTGTCTACCCCTAACTCTCTTGCTTTCAATACACGCCGTGAATTTTGTTTTTCAAGCCCTCATTCCGCATTATGTATCGAAGGAATTTCAGCTGTCGTTTCAGAATTTTGCGTATAAGTGTTCTTTCTATTGGCAATTTCGTTAAGACTCCCTAGTTGCGTACTCTCTCTGTCCGTGGAAATGTCAGTCTCCTTCTGGAGAACCACATTTCTGTTACCTCTAGTTTTCTCCTCTTCTGTGGGTTGATTGTTTAGCATTCACTGTTAGCAGAAGCATGGATATCGCATAGCAAGCCAGCATTCTTTTCGTTATTACTAACAAACATTTTCCGTTTTTTAGCAGCTTTCTTATCATTTGGAATGCTTCTTTCGCTAGTCTAATGCGTTCTGATTTCGGTGTCGAATTTTCCATTCACTTTTAACTTTTTAAAAATTAACCCCTTAGCATTAAAATGGGAATAATTTCAATTAAAAAATTCCGAGAAGTTTAACGTGTACAACAACACGTATTTAATGAAGTGTAGCGTTTACGACGCCCGGAATTTGCGCGTTATAGTTACATGTACGGAAAGCTGAGGTTCTAAAATTCCAGAACATATATTTATATGATATATAAAAGGCATCAAGGAGCAACGGTGAGATTACTTAATACACTAATATGCTATTATCAGAGAATGTTTTCGCATATATGAAACGTCTATGCTTCTAAGAGCCCGTGTATACGAGATTAATTTTATTTAAAATTGTCCTTAATTGTGGCAAAAATATCTTGTTAATTTTAACGCTTCCAAAACGAAACATCTCTCCATTAATCATCTGAGAGAGCACTCTCTGCCTTCGAACAGCATGGCTGATGATAACCTCCAGGAAAGTGACTAGTTGCGCCAATTTGTACTAAGATTTTCAGCTAACCTCAGTGGAAAGATTATTTAATATATATATATTGAAAATATTTTGAAGTAATATATTCCTTGCATCAGTAAAGTTTGGGGAAAATATGCACATAAAATAATAATATAGAACTTAATCTTTTTGGGGAAACATGACGACGTTAAGTCTGTCAATATTGATAATTCCTGAATGAAAATATGGTGAACAAATTTTCTTCTGTCTCGTATAGCAAAAAATATTCGGAAAACGGATGAGTTACAATAGCTTAATATAGTTGCCCGTGAGAGACTCGTGCCTTTTATTTATTCTGTTTACACGAACGCAAATGTAACACAAAGATGATTTAATATACAGCTACCAAAAACAACATTGTTTCGTTTTTACGACTTATCACCCCACTGGAGATAATTTAAAGTCTAAAAAATATTTTTATATGACAAGAATTACTTTTGAGATACGGTGGAGTAATGGATAGCGACTCGGATTGAAGAAACGGAGTGCTGAGTTCGAATTCCAGTCGAATCCATTACATTCACTTACGTCCTAGTACCCTTGGGAAAGGTATAAATATTCTTCTCCTTCCATCTATGGGTAAATAGCAGGTCAGACCGGGTTCTATAGCCTTGGATGACAACTGGTCTACCACAGAAAGAAATGGAAACCTACTGCAGGAAAAAAAAATCTCCCACGTAATCATGTATCGAAAGATATGTGATCGCCTAAGCGTGTATCACGCATGGCACATAACTGATTGATTAGTAATATATTAGATAATAATCAGTAATATAATCATTTAGTGATACAAATCTTAATAATCAACCTATAGCTTGGAGGAGAATAAGTGGATTAATATCTTACCCAATGGTATTTGCGCATAAGAATTACAAGCCGTTATCCATTAAACCCTCAGCACATCCAAGCTGATATTCCGAATCGGTCACCCATTTAGGCACTGACCCAGCTCGACGTTACTTAACTTTGGTGATCGATATACACCTATATGAAGTGTCAGAGAATTTACTCAGTCTTCCTCCACAGTTCCCTATTTACTTGGCTATGATACAATAAACAATTTATTATAAATAATTCCATAAAATTTTACAGTCGCGAAATTCTGTACTGTTATAAAATATATAAGGAAAATGCTCTTTTTTGATTTTCATCATGACGTCATAACTAAGTCATGTGATGCAATCATTCCCGCTTCTCTTGTCTTCGGGAAACCTACACTCGCTTATACACGCACTCCCCCATACTGTTTTGACGAAGAAAGTCGATGGTTGCTATAGCAAAATCCTTCTTTTCACTCTTCAAATTTTCCCAGTTCGCAAAATTTTCCTGTAGGGTTTTTGCACCCTAATTAGAGAACCAATTTATTTAGGTCCTGAAGGGTCAGATGGAGGATAACTTTGACAAGAAGGGAATACATCTTTATTTTTTGTCAAAATTGGGTGAAGAGATATAGAAAAGAAATAACTTGATCAATTTTGTGAATATGGTACGTGATTATAACCTTAGGGTAAGTTAAAAAGAAAGATAAATTGACATGGAAAAGAAAAAAAAAGAATTAAAAAAAAAAAGTAAAGAAGAGGGGAAAAATTTAGATCAATAATTTCAAATAAAGACGAATTGAAATTTCTTTTTTTCATTCAATGGAAATTGTTTATTTATTTCGCGCCCGACGCATTAAAATACCCCAAACCCACCAGTCAAAAACTGAAATTGAGAAGAGTGGAAAAAAATTGAGACAGAGAAAACCACAAGCAGAAGAAAATCGTGAAAACAGAAGAGGAAGGAAAATGAAAGGCAAAGATTAATGTTAACGAGAAAGAGAAATGAAACGCGTGGTTGGGGGAGGGTGTCAAGAAATGAAAAGATCGATTTGGAAGAAAAAGAAGAAGAACAATGTAAAGTTAGCATAAATCATAAAAGTACGACGGAAAGGGTAAGACCAAGCAAGAATAGAACGTTTTATTAATCACAGTATATATATATATATATATATATATATATATATATATATATATATATATATATATATATATATATATATATAGATATAAACAGCTATTAGTCAGAGTTAAATTAGACCAGGAAAGAGTTGTATTAAAATTGCTCAATACATGTATAAAAGAAAAAATATCAACATGCTGAGTGTTAAGTTTTAAAATTCCGACATACCAAACGGTTGAAACCAAGGGAGCGTGATTGAATGATCGCCTATATTTTTAATATATATATATATATATATATATATATATATATATATATATATATATATATATATATATATATATATATATATAATGTGTATCAATTCAAAAGAAGTAATGGCTCCTTTTTTTTATTTATTAATCCGACCGATTTTGTAACGTTATTTTATTGGATATTCGTATTTGTGCAGACGATCCGTGTATTTATTAAACCATCCTTTATTTACTTAATTTGTTAATTTATTTCTGGAATATTCAAGCCGGTAGAATAAAATAAACCAATATACTATTGAATAAATAAATGGGGCGTCTACTGAAATATGGGTATCTCCTAAAAATATCGTTTAAAGTGGTGTATATATATATATATATATATATATATATATATATATATATATATATATATATATATATATATATATATATAATCATGGAGGCTCCCTTCAATTACGACGTATGTGGATCCGACAACGCTTTTCAGTTTTATCCTTGTGTCGTCGATGACACTCTATTTACTGAGACTTGATCCTCTATTTACTGAGACTTTATCTTCTATTTACTGAGACTTGATCCTCTATTTCCACTCAATACTACTCGATTAAGTGATCAATACTTGATCCTCTATTTACTGAGACTTGATCCTCTATTTACTGAGACTTGATCCTCTATTTCCACTCAATACTACTCGATTTATGTGATCTGTTTGATAGTGCCGATAGTGACCTCCGTACAAACCCACATATTGTGCAACAGCGGGCTTCTCGGGACATAACAACTGAATATTTGCTGACGCTTTTCGCCGTTGTCTTTCGACTCTTAACCGGTTGTCAATACGAAACATTTTGAAATTTCTGATACCACTGTGGCACAAATATCTCCAGTTATTTCAGTCCAGAGAAACTCGCAGTTAGAATGGGACACATTCACAGCTGATAGTTTATTCTTCAGCTTGTATTTATACCTGAGCTGCGGCCGTTCCACATTCAGACGTCCAATGTCAAGCTATCTCTACGTGAAGATCCTACTTAGAATACCTAGCTTGTCTTCTGTCATCCTTGCAACATGATCAGTCCAGCGAAGTTGCATATGGAATCATGATATATATATATATATATATATATATATATATACATATATATATCTTTATATGTTAACGAAAATACAATATTTACTACTGTATTTATGTGAAGGGGGATATACCTATTATCGTCCGTATGTATGCTACAACAACTATATAAGCTGAAAGAGTAACTACAGTTATTAGAAGCCTTAATATATTTAAAAAAATGACAAACAATCTTGAACCAATATAGAAACAACTATACTAAATACATTTCACATCTAAAAAAAAGGCAAGACAGCAGAAATTCACTCGTGGAGAAACAATCCTCGAAAAGAAATTCAACATGACACTAACCTACACGTGAAGACCCAATAATTTACTGTCTTGTCAATAAACATAGATTAGTGGAGAATATTCATCAAACAGATCACATAAATCGAGTAGTATTGAGTGGAAATAGAGGATCAAGTCTCAGTAAATAGAAGATAAAGTCTCAGTAAATAGAGGATCAAGTCTCAGTAAATAGAGGATCAAGTATTGATCACATTAATCGAGTAGTATTGAGTGGAAATAGAGGACCAAGTCTCGGTAAATAGAGGATCAAGTCTCAGTAAATAGAGGATCAAGTATTGATAACTTAATCGAGTAGTATTGAGTGGAAATAGAGGATCAAGTCTCAGTAAATAGAGGATCCAGTCTCAGTAAATAGAGGATCAAGTATTGATCACATTAATCGAGTAGTATTGAGTGGAAATAGAGGATCAAGTCTCAGTAAATAGAGGATCAAGTCTCAGTAAATAGAGGATCAAGTATTGATCACTTAATCGAGTAGTATTGAGTGGAAATAGAGGATCAAGTCTCAGTAAATAGAGGATCAAGTATTGATCCCATAAATCGAGTAGTATTGAGTGGAAATAGAGGATCAAGTCTCAGTAAACACTGAAAAGTTAACCACCCAAGCAAAATCGCTGAGAATTTCTTTTTCGGACGTGAATGATCCAAGTACGGATCTTGCTGCAGAAGTTGCCTCACACACACACACACACACACACACACACACATATATATATATATATATATATATATATATATATTGGCTATTTTTAAAAATAACATGTTCGATACCACATAAATCCCTCCATCAGCTTAATATATATAAATGACATTCACAAATAGGAAATACATTCTCTATAAAAACTACAAAGAAACTCTGTCCTTAAGTTTAAATATAAACTTAGCAATAATAGTAAAATCCAATTTCTTGATGTGTATATACTAATGATAATACAATTACTACATCTGTATATAAAAATGTCCTGCTAAAAATAGGTATTATATGAAATTTAAAATACCGTGCAAAAGTTGTTCAACGGGAAAAAATTCTAATTCAATTAAAAAAAAATCAAACTCTCATTAATAATGACTTTCCTGATTACATTGTTTATGAACAAATTAGACGAACTATGAGAAATATTAACTTAAATAAAAAAGAACATAATACTTCCTCAAATAACCTTAAACATATCAACCTACTCTACGGTAATCAAATGCATTCTAACTATAAACAAGATGAAAACAGCCTAAAATAACTCGTATGTGCTAATATATCCGCCACTGATCCCTGCTGAAATAAAACTAATGATATACGACACTAAATTTTATACAGCTAACTTTGCAACAACTCTTCTCCGTCAACAAGCGTTTATATTGCAAAAGACCAACACCGTATATCAATTTAAATGTCTTTTGGGAGATATTATCTCTGACAGAAATGTAAATATGTATGTTGGTTTTATGACGACAGCGTTTTCAAGAAGGCACACATGTCATATGAATGAATCTCTCAATATTTAAAGGAACATTCCTGTACACATTCACAATTTAGAGAAATACTAATCGACAACACTAGTATAATCCACCACGAAAATAACAAACAAAAACTTCAAATTCTGGAAGCACTTTATATAAAAAATGTTACACCCCAAAATAAATAAAATCAATTTTAAGTATAGTAACAAAAATCTAAAATGTTTGTAACAGTATGATTCTAAAATATCTGAATTATAATTGTTTAGTACTGTAACTAAAAACAATATTTTAAAACACGAAATTACAATATTTAATAAAATTGATATAAATCAAATTACCTCCCTTCTATAGCAGTAATTTTCTTCGAATTTTTGAGCGTCCATACTAGGGAATTTAAATTAAGTTTTTTTTTAATTACAATGAATTTTTAATTATCAATACACTCCAGAAGATGATCTTGGATGAGATTGAATATACTTAAGCAAATAAAAGGAATGAGAAATATTACACCGCCTTCTACCATAAATTTTATACTGACACTAATAATCTGATGCGAAAATGTGAGAGGATCAAAATAAAATAGATATAATATGTCTAGACTACAATCGATAATACTTCAATGAAGATATGCTGCTTAAAAACACCTACACGCCCTTTGCGATCGTTTGTCTGACGATCGCAAAGGGCGTGAAACCCCGGGACACAAAACTCACATCAACGCAACTAAATATGCTAGATCTGATATTGAGCGCTCTCTAGTAAATACCGCGTATATATAATGTATAAATAATATATATATATATATATATATATATATATATATATATATATATATATATATATATATATATATATATATATGTATATATATATGTAATTGCATATATATATATATATATATATATATATATATATATACTGGTAATACTCGGTTGGAAAAACCTCTCATAGCGTAACTTGTAAATCTATCAAAACAAACTGGTACCCGAGGAAAAAAAATTGAAAAAAAAGAAAGAAAAACTAGAAACACCCGAACAGTGTCTGCCTTTAGTTTTTTCTTTAGTTCAGTGTCTGCCTTTAGTTTTTAGTTCAAAGTAAAAAAAAACACAAGCGAGTAATAAAGCTAAGACGTAGAGTGTTCAATACGTTAAGCAGGAACAGGAATGTACGCACACACACACACACACACACACACACACACACACACACATATATATACATACATATATATATATATATATATATATATATATATATATATATATATATATATATATATAGAGAGAGAGAGAGAGAGAGAGAGAGAGAGAGAGAGAGAGAGAGATTAGGCAGTTAAAGATAAAGTGCAACATGTGCAACGCGTGTCGTCCTCGAGAAGGACTTCATCGGATTAAAGTAATGTTTTTATGGATGGTATTATATATGTGTAGGGGATTGCGAAAGATATAAACTCAAGCGTCAGTTACAATAATGTACCGAGGAGAAGAACTAAAAATGTGGGAACTCTAATTTTAAAATTTTTCAGTTTAAAAAAAAAAAATCTGAAAAAAAATAATTTATATCATTTACATTATTCGGACTGTTATCTCTGTCTCCATTGCCATATTCACAATCATATTAACCATAATACCTCATCTCAGAGATATAGACAGATAGTGAAAAAAATCATTAAAACATAAAGAAAAAGTAAACCATCAAATCACTTATATCCAAGCTTAACACAGGGAAGATTTATAAAAGTCGCGAAATAATGCTCATAAGATTTTCTACTAGAAGATATATATATATATATATATATATATATATATATATATATATATATATATATATATATATATATATACACACATTTTTGAATCTCTTGAAGAATAAAATCAAGGGAAATGCGCAGCCTCCCTTCAGGACGTAAGTGGTCATGGCTCACCACAACTTCCAATACATTGTAGCTATGCCAACCATTTACACAAGTTCATTTGTCTGGTTAATAACTGTTTGCCTCTTGACAACGGTATATATTGTGCATGTCAATTTATCCATGTCCACTTTCTCTGATTATGATTACCTGAAGATTTCAACTCGCTCTTTCTGATTCGATAAGTGAACTTTTTGTTTCCATTTGCCTTAAAACTTCCTCGTTACTAAAATGTTCAGTCCATAGTAATTTCAGTATACTTCTGTAGAACAGTATTTCTGTTGCTTCAAGCCTCCTTCTTCATCTGTGAGGAGATTGTCCAACATTCATTACCATATGGGAGGACTTATATTACATAACATTTCAGTACTCTTTTCTTTGTTTCTTTTATGTTTCAAAATAATTTGCTAAACTTTTGGAAAACATCTGTCGCTATTCCAATGCGCCTTCGGATTTCGGTGTCATATTTTTCGTCCTCTTCACAGATATTTAAATCTTCGTATGTGTATCTGTGTTTTATAGCGTATGCAAAAGTATTAGTTAAAGTACGCCACAAAAAACCTATGGGATCTTACCTGTAACGACACAATGAACTCTTTCTGACACTATAATTACTGCGCCTCTCAAGAGAGACGGAGAGAAGAAGTGTAACGAGTCGAGACAGAACGAGTCGAGACAATAGTAGTTCACTCTAAACCAGACTGACAGTCATACTAACACCTTCAACTTCTTGTATTATTATTATTCTGTTTAATATATCTTTGTTATTCCTACTCTTGTGTTCGTATTGTTCTTCCTTGGCCCTAACTTTGGACCATAACAGTGGTGCGAGGATATTGGACCATAACAGTAACCGTGACAGATTTCAGAAGGTTCTTAGAATAATCCAGAACATTATACTGACAGACAACCGCCTACATATGGATAGAAAATGAATTCATTAAATATACAGGAATAGAAAGGGGTGAAAGACAAGTGTTTGTCTTCTCACCGGACTTATTCAACCTATACAATGAGGCGATTCTGAGAGAATTAGAAGTCCTACTAAGATTCATTATTGACAGTCACAATCCTAACAAGCTAAGATATGCAGCTGATAAACAGTTGATAGAAATACACAGAAGAGAAAACTATATGAAATCCTACAGAAGGTAGTGAGGAAAAGCAAGAAAAAAGGACTAAACATCATTTTCAAGAAGATAGTAGAAGTAGTATAGCTGTCCACTCGTATTCGAGGATACCTGTCTAATAGGGCGGCTAGCCATTCCATACTGAAGACACTTGCTGAGGCACATTTGTGTTTATTCAACACTCACAAAGCCCACCTGTGTTTTATACTGTAATTTTGCTGAGCAGACTAGTTACAGTTTCGTGGAAAGAGCGTGTTATCTAGCGTTATCAACAATTTGAACCAGGCTTGCGCGCCCAAGCGCTCGGCAACGATGACTTGGGACTTCGTGCTAGCACAACTATCGACGAGACCCAAGGGTTATGTCTACCCAGTTTCCCTCACAAGGCTTGGGTCAAGGGTTCCGTCTACCTAATTTCACTCACAAGGCTTGGGGTATAGTTTTCAAGCACTTTTCAAATGTGCCGTACACTGGGATCGACCCCCTCCAGTCCAATAACATCAGGAAGTCTCAAATCGAGAAATGGTCTATGGTGAGATTCGAACCCGGGTCTCATGGTCAGAATGCGAACGTTCTAACTACTCGTCCACGTGTTGATCAAGAAGATAGAATGCATTGGTGTTAGTAAAAGGAACAGCATACAAATTTCAAATTGGAGATATCACAATCAAACAATTTAAATACCTGGTTAGTGTTTTAACAGAGGACGGAATGTTTTCCATTGAATCCGGAAGGCGGTTTGGGGTAGTGAACGATGTATTCCAAAAGCTAAGCAAAATATTCACAAACAGAAAAAATCATTAGAAACAAAGAAGATAGTACTGAACTGTTATACAGTATCAGTTCTTCTATGTGTCAGTTAATGCTGGTCAATTTCCTCACAGAGAAAGAAAAGGAAACAACAGAAATGTTCTTCTACAGAAGGATGCTGAGAATACCATGGACCAAACATGTGAACAACGATGAAAATATAGAGAAAATGGAAGCAACATGAACACTTATACTTAACATCAAGAATAGCCAGTTGAAATGTTTAGGGCAGAAATGAGGAAAGGGGGCTTGGGAAATTTGATACTCACAGGACAGTTTGAAGGCAAGAGATCAAGGGAAACAACGCTTAAAATACCTAGCAAGCTTGAGTAAATAAATGGCAGAGCAAGGTTGAGGATTTATAACTCAAAGACCAAATTTATTAAGCGCTACAAAGAGAAGAAATCGTGAGGAGCCATGATTGCTAGCATCTTGAAGGGACACTGCTCATAAGAAGAATTAGACTTGATAGATTTTGTTATCTCACTCATACTTCGCATCTTGATCTCTTCCTCTTGCTGACAACCATGTATTCTATCGTCTTATAGTTCATAGTCCTTTCTTCTCGCTTTCCTTTACTACTTCTGGGAGAAGCAAATAAACGTGCATCAAAATAATCGTGCATATCGTTATTTCAATAAGGCGCTGAATTTCAATATCGCATTTTCCGTAATTTTTGGTGCTTGCTTGATTCTGATATCTCCAATAAGTAATTTGCAGATTGGGCTGCTGCTTTTGCTAACAACCATACATTCTGCCTACTTTCAAATGATGAAGAGGCCTTTAAAGATGTTGGTAATGTTAATTTTGATGATTGACTTCAATGATGTCTAAGATGATAAAGAGAGCAAGTGAATAAGAAGGTTACTATGAGCTAATCCTGGTACAGTTGTAATAGTACCAATTGCATTCCCTTTCAGGGTTTGGGCGATCATGGCTCTGTACAACTTCCTATATTTTTTTGATCCAATGATGTTTGTGCTGTATTAGTACAAACTACATTTTTCCTGTCTATATTTCTGAGATGAGGCCTTATGTACACTATTTACATTATTCGGACTATTGTCCTCATATTTGTTACCATATTTATCACAACGTTTCGGTCGTTGTACGCTCCGGCCTTCTTCCGATGGTTGGAATGTCGAACTGAACCCTTTATTTCGCTCGCTGTGTTAGACTGTTCAAGTTCCAGTTGGTATGTCTAATGGATGACAGTTATCAGTAATCTCCTGTTAATTCCCCTCTCCAAGTACTCCACTCCTTAAGGACACATGGCTCAGTGGATAAAGGCCTTAGTTAAATCCAGTGACAGGACCCAAACAGTTGTACTGGTTATGGCAACAAAGATGATGACAATAGTCCGAATAACGTAAATCGTGTACATTTTTCCATTTCTAAATGTTAAATCCTTTAGGATGTAGGCGATCGTAGCACACAGAAGAATTACACTTGATGGATTTTGTTATCTCACTCATACTTCGCATCTTGCTAACAACCATCTATTCTCTCTCCTTACAGTTAATAGTCTTTACTTCTTGCTTTCTTTTACTACTTCCTGGTGAGGCAAATAAACGTGGATCAGAATAATCCTGCCTAGCCGATAATAATTTAAAATATATTAAGCACATCGCGTCTAGAGGGAAATTAAAGGAAATTATTTATTCGTGAAGCCACTTGTATTTGCACGCATAGACATAACTCTGGAAAGAGAGTCGCTTACGCATTTGCAACATAACAATGGCATATACAGCTACCAGCCTCTTCTATCTTCCTATTTTCTCGATAATGCTTATCCAATCTGGGTCGCACGGACCCTGTTTTGGGGAAGGTTGCAGGAGATCCACAAGGAAAGCAGTTTCGCCAGAAGACAGAAGGCTGCCAGTTGGCCGTTACACGGTGAAACTGTGGGAACTCAAGTCAAGGCGAACATATGTTTTGACCGTTCTCATCGCCGAACGTCATTGTTTGACAAGCACTTGGCGAAACCAGAATCGGGCGAATTGGTCGATTTTCGCAGGCTGACACAGTTGCAGATTCCCACCCCAAAAAGGCAATTTAAAAGAAAAATATGAGAGAGAAATGAAATTAAAAGTGTAAAAGGAGTTTAAAAAAGTAAGAGGACATTAAGTATGGACGGCGGTAGGGGGAGCCATAAAGATCCAGTCGGCTTTAATAATGACGGACAATTTTATTTCTATCAACATCTTGGCGATCATGGCTTTCCACAATTTCCTGTCCTTTGTAGCTCTTAGTAAATTTTGTCTTTTGCTATCACTCTTAAATCCTTTCTTGCCAAGCATTTACATAAATTCGTAGATAGGTTATACGCTGTTTTCCTCTGTCTCTCTTAAATCCTTTCCTGTCAAGCATTTACACTAACTCGTCAGATAGGTTATACGCTGTTTTCCTCTGTCTCTCTTAAATCCTTTCCTGTCAAGCATTTACACTAACTCGTCAGATACGTTATACGCTGTTTTCCTCTGTCTCTCTTAAATCCTTTCCTGTCAAGCATTTACACTAACTCGTCATATAGGTTATACGCTGATTTCCTCTGTCTCTCTTAAATCCTTTCCTGTCAAGCATTTACACTAACTCGTCAGATAGGTTATACGCTGATTTCCTCTGTCTCTCTTAAATCCTTTCCTGTCAAGCATTTACACTAACTCGTCAGATAGGTTATACGCTGTTTTTCTCCGTCTCTCTTAAATCCTTTCCTGTCAAGCATTTACACTAACTCGTCAGATACGTTATACGCTGTTTTCCTCTGTCTCTCTTAAATCCTTTCCTGTCAAGCATTTACACTAACTCGTCAGATAGGTTATACGCTGATTTCCTCTATCTCTCTTAAATCCTTTCCTGTCAAGCATTTACACTAACTCGTCAGATAGGTTATACCCTATTTTCCTCTGTCTCTCTTAAATCCTTTCCTGTCAAGCATTTACACTAACTCGTCAGATAGGTTATACGCTGTTTTCCTCTGTCTCTCTTAAATCCTTTCCTGTCAAGCATTTACACTAACTCGTCATATAGGTTATACCCTGTTTTCCTCTGTCTCTCTTAAATCCTTTCCTGTCAAGCATTTACACTAACTCGTCAGATAGGTTATACGCTGTTTTCTTCTGTCCCTCTTGCCGTCACAATGACTTGTGAGTGTCAAATCTAAGCATCTTTCCTCATTATGTGCCCTAGATTTTTCAACTGTCTCTTTCTTATGTTAAGAATAAGCGTGTCTTTGTTTCCCCTCTTTCTAAATCTTTGTCGTTGCTTACATTTTCCATTCATGGTATTATAATCATCCTTCTGTAGAACCTGTTACGTAAAGTCTCTTAATCACTGATGAGATTTTCTAGCATTCACTGTCATATACGTGTAATGATATTACGTAACAGTTCAGTACTCTTTGTTTCTAATGAAATATACCTGTTTCTTAATTCTTCGTTTAGCTTTTGGAAGGCATCTTTCGATAACTCAATAAGAAGCTGAATTTCAATATCGCGTTTTCCGTAATTTTTTGTGCTTGCTTGATTTTGATGTCTCCAATAAGTAATTTGAAGATTCGGCTGCCCCTTTTGCTAACAACCATACCTTCTGCCTACTTTCAATTGATGAGTAGGCCTTTAAAGATTTGGTAATGTTAATTTTAATGACTGACTTCAATGGCGATGATGCTTAAGATGATAAAGAGATCAAGTAAGTAAAAAGGTAACTATGAAATAATCCTGGTACTTTTGCATTCCCTTTCAGGGTTGGGGCATTCATGGCTCTGTACAACTTTCTAGATTTTTTTGTTACCCAAGAAACTCTTGAACATTTACCATCCGTAATGATGGTTGTGTGGGATTAGTACCAACTACATTTTTCCTTTTCTAGATGTTAAATCCTTTAGGATGTGGGCGATCGTGGCTCTTCATAACTTCCTATATTTTGTTGAACTTGTTAAATTTTGAAACTTTACCATGGTTAATGATAATGATACTGTATCAATTACATTTTTCTTTTTCTATGTCTTATATCTTTTCAGCATGTGGATGATCATGATTCTCCACAGCTTCCCATATTTTATTGGTCTAAGAAAATGTTGAACATTTACCATCCCTCTTCATCCTTGTACTGCCATTCACTTATACAAAATCCTTATTAATCTTTTGCCTGTGCGCCTCTTGCTGTTGTAAGTCCTCAGTGTGTTAAATTTTCCACGCCTTCTTTCCTCATTAGCTGCTCCTAAAATGTCAGCTGTTGCTTTCTTATTTGATGTATACGTTTCCATGGCGTTCCTATTTTCCTTAAGAAGTCTTCCTTGCTTATATCTATCAATAGTTTTCTTCGCATTCGTCGGTAGAACCACATCTCTCTTTCGTTTCAATACTTTTCTTCATCTGTGAAAGATTATCAAATGTAACTACTACTGACTTCATAGTGTTATGCTAATGTCCTACCGAGTAAAAATGTCCATGTTCCCTGCTATTTTCTATAGCTAAAAGTAGGGAGAAAAGATGGATTCAAAACAGCCACGAACGAAATTTGAACTCGCTTTTCCGATTCAATTTTCTCTACTGATAACCGGTGATATTTAATAATGTTTATTTCGGACGCAGCTCTTCATTAATAGAAGTTTGTTGAAAAACTGTATTCATAGTTATCTTAAAATATTTCATTTTTTTCTCATTCTTACTCATGAATATGGATGAACACGTTTGTACCCGATCGCACACAATGGCTGGCCTCTCGTCTCCGAGTATGCTTATCTGCTAGAGCGTCTAGCCAATCCTTGTTACAGACGTCCGTTCAGGCACATTTGTGTTCGTTCAACACCCGCAGAGTCCACCTGCGGTTTATTCTAACTATGCTATGATAGAGGATATCTTCTGGCATGATCCATAATTTGAATAATGCCAGTACGATCACACTCTCAGCCACGATGATATGCGCATTCGTGCTTCGTGCAACCATCGATGAAAAATTCCATCCACCCAATTTCATTCACATGAAGATGTCACGTTTCTAACGAATGGACTAAAGTTAAACTCGAACCTGGGCTTCACGGTCGAAAAATGAAAAGTTCTAACAATTCAGTCACCTGTTCGCACGTACACACTAAAGTAAACGCCCAAACGCACAATCTCGGCTATGTGTATTAACAGCTATGCATGCACAGTCTCCTAAACATATATTTAAACAATGAATGTACTGATATAGGCACTTAATAAAAACTGTTAAAGAAAATAGACGCTCTCTCGCAGGATACGATAATTTTTTCTATAATAAGCTTTCTCGAACATTCAGCATTCATATACTATTTAATAAATAAACGAGGCGTCTACTCAAATAAAACTGTCTACTAAAAATAATGTTTAAAGTAATAAAAAATTCTGTCGGATTAATATAGAAATCCATTAATTTCTCTAAACTTTGCGTTGTTTACTTTTTATATATAAATACAGGGTGCGATGAATAAATCGTAGTCTGAATTGCGCAAAATTGAAAATAACACTAACATCTCATTGTAAGAGATATATTTAGCAAAATTACAGGAAAATATCTTGGAATACTAACAAGTAAATTTATTCAACAAAATCGCCATTGGCTTCAACCGCGGACTCCAGACGACTTCGGCATCTCTTCTGGGCAAACCCCTTGTTTAATTGTTGAATGCTGCCACAATCCTTGCCTTCAGTTCGTCTTTGTTATTACAAGGAGTTTCGTTGGTCTCTCGTTTAACTGCAGCCTGCACGTAATAATCAAGGAGGTAGCAGTTTGAGGAGTTAGGTGGCCAGCTGTAAGGAGTAATTTGGTCGCAGAAATTGTTTGACAGAAATGACTGGGTCCTCCTGCCTGTGTGGCATTGTCCAGAATACTATTGCCAGATACAGAATTTTCAAGCAGCCACCCTCTTGACCCAGCGCAGCACAATCTCCTCAAAACACTTTATGTAGACCTCGATGTTAAGTCTAAGGCCCTGCATTAGAACGCATTTAAACGCGCACACAAATTTACCGGACTCCATCAGAAACATACTCGTAGAAAACACAAATATATTAACTGCATCCACCTGCAAAAAAAAGATTAAAGTATTCTAAGGGAAGGACTTAAAGTCCTTTTATTAACGTTTTATTTTATTTTCTCTTAATATTCTCTAATTAGAATTGTGAGATTGGAATTTTTTTTTAGTCATCTGGAGGTAATTTCAGTTTAAATTGATAAATTAATTTAAATTTAAATATATTACTCTTTAACTATCAATATTGATAGTAAAATGTTAAAATTAGAAATATTTGTTTTGATATTTAAACACTTAAGTCATCACCTAACGTTAAACATTAACTGTGAAATTTAAGGAAAAATTTAAATAGATATAAATATAAATTTGTGTAAAGAGTTGAAAATATATGTGTAAGTATTGATATATGAATATACATAGGTACCTGTGTATATCGATACATGTGTATGTGCCTATGTGTATAATTGCACATGTAAATGAAGGTATGTATATGTGAGATTTACATAAGTGTATGTGTGGTATCTATATGTATATGATAAAACAAAATCTTTAATATTGCCTTCAAATATTACTCCATCTTAATTTAAGACCTAAACTTTAAGTAAAAAAAGATTATCCATCTAAAAATAGTCACAAATTACATTCATGAATTAGATCCAAACTGATAGAAATGTTACCTTAACAATCATTTACAATATTAAAAGATTACTATCAGTAAACTGTTATATTTTAAATACATTTTTTTAATGTACTTTCTATGAATGTGTTTTTAAATATACTATTTAACTCATATTAAATCCCTAAATTATTTGTGAAAGAGTTAAAGATTTAAATTGCTAGCAAACATCAAATTAATTTCTTTGTTTAATTTTTTAAATTAAATTACTATCAAACATTAAAATCTCTTTTATTTTTTTTTACATAAATTGCTAAAAATTACTCCTCCACTCTCTTCGTAAAGCCTTATTACAGCTTCTTTCTCTTTACTTCCCCCTTCTTTCTTTCTTCTTTTCTTTTTATTTTTTCTCTCTTCTCACCCTTCCCTTTCAATATATCACTTCTGTTAATTTAACCGATTAAATAGGTCAATGTCTGATCCCTCTTCCCCTAATACTAAGTGTGATAGATAGAAATATTAAAATAAACCCTCTCTAAACTCGATCATGTCTCTCACACCACTCCTCGCTGCCCTCTCTGTTAAATTACATAAACTTAATACTACCCGTCAAAAGTGTAAATGTTTATTTCATTTTTTGTTTCACCTTTTGAAAGTGTAGTCTGATGATCCAGCATCCTTTAAAAGGGGTATGGTGAAATAAATTATTACATGGAGCCTTAAAGTGGTCTGTTTTGTTTTAAATTATTAGCTCTGAATTTACATTAAGCTCTCAGGATTTCATCCTCTTTGGACCTACCTATACTGATTACCAAATTTTTCGTAACTTAACTAATTATATATATATATATATATATATATATATATATATATATATATATATATATATATATATATATATATATATATAATTGTGTATTTGGGCTGAAATCCCACATTTATAGCAGTTTCATAAAAAAATCGCCTGACAATGTACTGCTGTTATTCCATCTTGTGTTCTTATAATTTTCTTCTTTTCTGATCAGAAATTATATAAAAATTTTCCAAATGTTTTATTTATCCAAGCGACTATACTTTCACCCATTATCAAAGGTGATTTTATTTTTACGTTTAACTAAATGAATGAATTGCTTTATGCATGTATCTTGAGTTATATGACTGTTTTATTTTCTAAACACTGTCAGCACCTTGTGGCACTATTCATAGTTGATATTGTTGAGTCTCAGCTTTTTCGTTTTTTATTAACCATGCCTACATTATTTTAACCTTTTTTTTACATGTGGATGAAGCTATTATATTTGTATTATCAACGAGTGTATGACGAATAGAGATTGGTCGGTCCCCATGTGTATTTAAATGAGACCTAATTGAGTTATGACCATAGAGATGCAACGTGAGTTTTCTTGTTAGGCATATTGTAGTATATCTATTATAATTATTTATGAATTTGGATTGATCAGGATATATGAAATAGTAAATAATAAAAATATAATCTAAATAAAATAGCTTCATCCATAAAGTAAAATAAATGTTATTGATTGATAGGAATCTAACCTTGGAAATTGTGAAAAAGTTAAAGAGATCAAAATGCAATAAAAAAAGAGTAATTGAATATTTTTCTTTGAAAGAGTTAAAAGTAACTAACTTGAAGAATATCACACAATCCAGATATGATAAAAATCAAAAGAACTGTAAAACCGATTGACCACCAAGAAAATATTTGATATTTGTTGTGTGGCATAAAGAGGAAACTATTCAGAAAACAAAGAAAATTGCTGAAAGCAACTAAACTAACACGCCCTTCGCTTATTTTGGAATAAGTCTACTCCAATAGCTTCATGTCTCGCACATCTCGCCTATGGAACTCCCTTCCCTATTACTGTTTCCCTGACAAATACAATCTCCAACGGTTTAAGTGTAGCGTCAATCGTCATCACCAGTTGCCTTGATCTATCCACTTCCCTTCTCGACTTCCTTTCATCCTTCATTCCTATCTGCTCTCGCTCTAAATCTTCTGTAACCCCCCTGCCTTGATCGACCCTCCGTCCTTCTCTTTCTCCACATCCCTTCCTTTACCACTCACCACACCTATCTGCTCTTCCTCCAACCCTTCTGTAACCCCATGCGTGATAGTGGCCACCAGCCTTGCTTGGGGTGATATGCTAAAAAAAAAAAAAAAAAAGTCCATGATAGAGCAACGTGTTTGGATGGAATTCAATAGTTGTAATCAATCAAGTTAGTTTATTAAACATTACTCCACGTCTCAGACTGGACTATGTATAAGAATACTAGTTCTGCAATCTATTAATCATTTTTAGTGTTAGATAATCACAAGGTTATTTTAATTGTAAGTTCTTTTCACAAAGTAAAATTAATAAATTCTTATCATTAAATACTGTTTCGGTGTATGGATCAGTTATAACAAATTTAGTATTGGAAAGAAGGAATTTGAATAATTAGCGCCACGAGTAATTTTTGCCAACATCATAAGTCTCTACAAAACCAAAATATTAACCTGAAAACTTGTGCTATGTTCTTTAGTAGCCTCGTTCAATCTAGACTATTACACGGGTGCCATGCATGGCGTCCAACTCGTTTAGATATGTCTATCAATGATCAACTGTTTTGTCAAGTCCCTGATTAAAAAATGGCGAATGAATCATGTAGGGCAAACAAGATTCTTCTCCAGAATCTTTAGCTTGACGCTACGGAATCACTGAGAGCATTACCAATTAACAAATCTCACATCATTTGACGATTTCCAACAGCAGCAACAACTAAAATGAGTAGCACATGTAATTAGAAAAGAAAATAATGGTAATGATCAAGCTGTTAGCTTTCCACACTACCAAAAATAAAAGGTTAAGAAGGAAAATCTCGTAAATAGTAAAAAAGACTATAACGGAGTTGTTAATGTAAGTTACTCCGTTGTTATTTGTATTTGCAGTTGATAGAGGATTCATGTTCTCTATTTGGTTTACTGAAAATGAAATGAATAAAACGTCCAAAAACAACAATATAAACAATGGTACTTTGAGACACGTGTTGAAATTAATGACAAGGATATGTATTTTTCTTTTCATGATTTCAATTACAATATTGCTATTGTGTGTGTTAAAATATTCTCAGTATTATTGTCTCTTTTGTTTCTTTAAAAATTTGTGCTTACTTTTTTTTGCTTGTTACGAGAATTTCGTGGTTAAGGGTAGCAGTTAAAACCGTCAACAGTATATTTTCACAGAACGACGGTGATATGTCTGTGTTGTTCCTTTTTACTACTGCTAATCTACTTTACTCTAATGTCCTTGATTGTGGTGGAAGGTTCGTTTTTATAATGATGAATTTGCAGATTTTAGAATGATGAAAAATCATCATCATTCTGCATCATAACAGTGCCGCAAAAGACTTGAGAAGTCTAATTTCCTGAAAAAACTGTTCTAAGAATAAGATTTTATAAAATTAAAAAAAAAATTCCGTTCGGTCAATGAATACCAAATTTTCGCCGTATGGAAAAAAATAATTGCAAAGTTACCATTTGGCTATGGTTAGTAAACAATTTTTTACAACGTCCAGTTGGACTACTACATTTAAATAAATTAAACATGAAAAAAATACAACCAGGTGCATTTTCATAAAATTGCCTAATTTGCATTGCACGTCAAGGCGCAAAAACAGCGACAAACATTTGAAAACTCTACCGAATCTTACACACGTCATCCTGTCCGCACCAGTTAACCAATCATCAAGAGCTGTCGGATCGCTCCTATACCAAACCGAACAACAGCTGTTCCGCGCCTCTGGTATCCCTAGCTCATAATTCATGGTTCATTTGAGGGCTCCGAGGAGCAATCCTCGTCTTAGGCCGAAGCAGTTAAACACAGAACCTGGAAAGATACGTAATCGCCCGATACACCACGTCCTCCAGCGACAAGGGTCAAGATCGGTTTTATTAGATATAGACACAGAATGCCAACAATGAGCAGATAATTCAATTGCGAACGTCACAAAGTGGGAAGCTTGTAGCTCCAGGCACAACTTAACGTGGTTAGGTGCTGCCCGCGCCTGTCTTCGTTAGCGTTAGGAATGGTGCTCGTAAATCAAGTTGACTCGGGTTAAAAACACGGAATAGGATAAAGAGAAGGAAGAGGAAAAGAAAGAGGCAGAAGAAGAGCGACAATATCATGGGGACATGTTCGGTTGGTCGGATTGACTGGTTGAATACGTAAATGTAATTATGTACCTATTTGTCTGTAATCATTGCTGGTGTGTTAGACGACGTTTGTAAACAATAGAGGCGGGGAGGAAAATGCGAGTTTAAGTAGTGTCACTGGTGCTGTTGTGGGTCGTTGGCCTAACAACACAGTATTTAAATCCATTCACATCTCTATTTCCACGCCATTCGATGATTCGTTCTCTTTTTCTCTCTCCACCTATTACTCTTCGCAATTTTCTAGATCTAGTGTGTCCTTTCTGTTTTCTTTTCTCTCTAACTTAAAACGTATTTTCTTCTTTTCTTTTTTAATTGAAGTTTTTATCTTTCTTTCTTTTTCCCCCCTCCTTTGGAGATGATTCTTTTTTTCTTTCTTTCCCTCCTTTGGAGATGATTCGTTCTTTCTTTTTTCCCGCCTTTGGAGACGATTCTTTCTTGCATTTTTTTTCTACTTTGGAAATGATTCTTTCTTTCGTTTTTCACTCCTTTGGAGATGATTCTTTCTTTTTTTTCTCTTTTGGAGATGATTCGTTTTTTGTTTTTTTTCCCGCCTTTGGAGATGATTCTTTCTTTCTTTCTTTCTTTTTTCCCCTCCTTTGACATGATTCTTTCCTTTTTAATTCTTCTTTCATTGAGACATTTCTGATTCGCCTGAAACATTATATACGCTTTAGCACTACTTAACTTAAATGGTCCCTTCGTAAAAAAAAATAAAAGAAATAAAAAATAAACACGGAAAGCATTTTCGGAAATACGTTTTGAACATTAACTTTCATTAAGCCTTCCTCTACTCATGACATTCCTCAGAATCGAAAAATATTGATTTTATCATTTAAAAAAGGGCACAGTTCATAATATATTTTCAAATCGATCTCTGATTTCTTAAAAGATATATCTGTATTTTTTTTGTTTCAAATTTCAGGTTTGAAATTCGTTATTGATAACTGCGTACTACTGATATTTTCCCATTTGTAATAAAACTATAGCATCAATATTGTAAGTTTCAAATTTGACATATGTAATTAAGAACAAAGTACATATAACTCTTTATGAAGTCTTGGATCGATTTGAAATTGTACAGTGTCACTAAAATTTGCACACATAGGAAAAATGCATTTTTCAGGAAATTCAATTTTCAACATTTTATTGAATTGAAATATTAACAGATAACATCTTCACTATGATTTACATCATTTGTTATGTCAAGGTTGATGCGATTTTCAAGATTCACGTGAATTCGATACAATATCTCCACATTGCCGTCAATTTTAGCGCATTCACTCTTTATGATTTCAATCAATATGATTTCAATCAAGTGTGTTGAATCTGCGATTTTCATTGAGTACACCTTCTCTTTTAACATATCCCAGAAAAAGAAGTCAATTCTTTCTACTTTCGACAAAGATATGTTTAATTTGTGTAGGTAAAAAGCATTAGCGTTAATGAGATTTCCTATGTGTACAGACTTTAGGGACACCCTGTATTTATTTGATTAACAGAACGCCACTCTAAAATAGTAAAACAAATCATTATTTTTCAATTCTGAAAAAATCCGTAGGTAGAGGAAGATCTAATTAAATACTAATCCACCAAAATTACCACCAAATAAAATCCTGTTTACGAGCGGACCAGTTAGTTAATTTAATGAACCCCTGCAGTTCATGCTAGATTTTGTTTTGTTCAACAATTCTATATTTACATATCAGAACCCCCTTCCAAAATAATAAGAAATCAAGATTGTTCAATTCTGACAAAGAAGAAGATCTAATAATGCTAATTTACCCAAATTATTTGAAAAACCAGCCCCTAAAATAAAAAAAATCTTTGATTTTGATATCCTGATTTATGTATTTGATTTATATAGAAAATGTTAATATATTGTTTTGTTTGAATGTTTAGCAATGCTATTGGCCACCTTAGAAAAAAATGTCTAATATGGTGATCTGTGAGATTATATATATATATATATATATATATATATATATATATATATATATATATATATATATATATATATATATATATATATATGGGGGGGTACCACTAAACTTAAGTAGTCCCGCCTGTTTTGGTACGTTTTTGTTTGATTCAAATGTTCTATATTTACATAATGAACGGACACTTCTAAAATACTAAAACAGTCCTGACAAATGTTCTAGGGAAAGTAATATTAAATAAATACTAGTCTATCTTAATTTCGGTTTATTTTTATTTTTGTGTGGGCGAACCATCCATCATAGGCCCTGTCTCTGTTCTCGATACTTTTTGTTTCATTCAACATTTCTATATTTACATATGCCTGTTATAAAGTGCGATTTCATTCGTATTTTATCAGTCCAGCGTTAGTTGTCTATCTCGTATACTGAGAGCTGGACTACCCTTAGTACTTGAACATTTATATAGTCTATCCTTTGCATATTACTACAATACTTTTGTTTCTCATTTCCACCGTCTTCATCATTATTTCTCTTCTGCATAGTTCGTAGTATAATCGCATTTTAATGGCCTGTTTTTCATTTATTCCCCCTTTTCTTTTCAATTCTCTATTCTCTTTCCAAACGCTTTCATCTTAGTTTCATTCTTTGAATGCTTCTTTTTTTCTTTTTTTCTTCTTTTTCGTTCCTCCATTCCGTCTTCTTCTTCATTCATCTCCTATTACTTCTAGCCTTCATTTGTACCTTCCTCTATCTTCAATTTTTCGTTCCTTTCAATTCAGCCTTTCTTTCACCCAACCTTTCTTCTACATACTCCATTCCTAGCGCTGGTTTTATATCGATAACATGCCTTCATTATAGAGAAATAGTTGTCGAAACTACCCAGAGATAAATGGTAAGTGGTCAACACAGGATCATCAGTCTATACATCTTTCTAGTTAAAAATATATTCTTCTTAATAGTTGAACCCTAGTGTTGGTTGTATATCGATAACATGCACTCTTTATAGAGACTTAGTTGTCGAAATTTCCCAGAGATAAATGATAAGTAGTCACCATAGGATCATCAGTCTGTTCATCTTTCTAGTTAACAAAACTACAGGGAATATACGTAAACCATAATTTGGTTTGGTTTATTTTGTTTTACGGCATATCAATCTCAATGGGCTACTTAATGTCGACAATATTTTAAGATAGGTTCGTATGAACATGATATACAATCTTTGTAAGAAATCAGTTTGTAGATCAGGTTTCATTGACGTATATTTGTAAAGAGGATTTTTGTCGTGAGTTAAGTGTCTTGTTGGTAATTTTTTTTTTCAAAAATGTATTGCTGGTATTTTTATTATAAAAATCTATTTTTATACTTTTATATTTTTTTGACGCTTGTTAGGGGGTTAACTATTTCTGCATAACTCGGATACTAACAGGTTGGATCAGTAAATGATTTTACTTTTCTGTTTGGGCATTCTGTGTAATTTTTGATATTTACTAACCTTTATTTTCCCAATTATGTAATGTCAGTTGGAGAATATAGTGGTAGAATCGATAATCTTTCAAATGAGGCATATATGCGATACTAAATCTATTAGACTTTAAAGACCTGGTCTTTTACCTGAGCTCAAGCAGCTAACATAACATCTCAACGACTAACATAAGGAGAAAATATACAACTTTAAAATGCAACCGAGAAAAAAAGAGAAAAATAAAAAGTGCTTGGTAAAAGAGTAAATAAAGTATTAAACGTTGCTTAGAGCTACAAGAGACAGGAAGTTGTGAAGAGCCATGATTTACCCCCTGCACAAGTGAATAATAATAAGAAAGCTAAGATTTGTTTATCGTCTAGATTTCAGCTTTAGTTCATATTTAGTATTCATTTTCATCAGAGCAAGTGTCTAACTAACCACTCGGACGTTCTGATTTCGATAAGAAAACACTCAGACACGGATCACACTCTGCCCACAAGAAATGTCGCCCATCTTTAAAAGAGGTTCCGGAAAAAAATAAAAATAAAAATAAAAATACGCATTGTCAAACATTTAATTAAAGAGATCAGGTAGGAAGTTCTGACACAACCACCATATTCTGCTGATTTAGCCCCTTCAGACTTCCATACTTTCCTAATAATTTCAGGCGTGTTTCGTTCAACAGGCAAAAACTAGTGATTTCTATCATCATTGAAGAGTTAGTGAATCGTTGGCAGGAGGTCGCAAACAATGAAGAGGAATACATTGTTGGATGATTCATCAGAACACTTAATACATAATAAATATTAAAATAAATAATTAAAGAAGAATTATTTTATATAACAACATATTACTATCCTTCCCACACTCTGGTCTGCCATCTCTTTAAATAAGTCTGTGAGGTAGGTTTAATCGCCGTTTCCCACTTTTGGTGTTGACTTCACTAAGTCCTGTGAATGTTAAATTCATCAAACCCTCTTTCATCATTATATGTCCTCAATATTTCAAGTATATGTGAGTTTTGTTTTACCGTATTCAATAAAGTTTCCTAATTGCTTACATGTCCCGTTAATTGCATTTCCAGCTCTATTTTGTAAAACCACAACCCACAGGCTACAAAACCTTGCTTCCTGCAATGAAATATGGAACTATTTATGAAGAATCAGGATATAAACAAAGGAAAAGGTTAAAGTAATATTGATAATCGAATCATTTTGTAAAATTCAGTTACGATGGTATAGAAATATATATTTAGAATATCGTTTTTGTGAAGGAAATGTGTCTATAGTCCACAAGTACTATTATTTTAGGTCATAGTTACTAATTTTTGATTTTTAATTGATCGTTAAAATCCAGCTGTTCAAGAATGAAGACGCTACACTATGATTACGTAACAAAGTAAACTGACAATTGATTTATTTTTCAAGCTACAGGTATTTTAAGATATTATGCTAATAAAACTCTTGCTACGATGTGCCACTTTTGTTTAAAAACAAACACAAGCCGAAAAAGAAATACTATTATTATAATATAATTTAGTTCGGAATACAAAAAGCGATATCACTTGGATGAATAAATTTAACTTACAACTTTCCTATAAAATAAACAGCGAAATTAGTACAATCTATCCCCGTGGATTGAATAAAAGCTTCGAGTCGTAGTGCCTTAGTATTTACAATAATTAAAGTACAAATCCATCTCTATTACATAATATTACTTATATAAAGGTTTACATTTATAAAGTATGATTGGCTTCAAGAAAAGACAGTCATTTCAACATAATTATTTATACATTCTGTCTAGATAGTGGAATTCGATAATTACATTTAGAAAAGTAAATTCTGTGTAATCAATTCCGAATAAAATTAAATCGCTAGAGATTTAAATCCCAACAGAATTCATTACTTTGTTCATTTAAATTAAAACTCATTAGATTGTAATATCATTTTGCCGATTTTACATATTGCTTATACATATAAAATCTATGAATCTCTCTATTCTTACATGCGTATTTTCTATCTCAGTTTGTTTGTATGTAGGCATATATCTACCAATCTCTAAGAATTTCTTCATAACAATATTTGCCTCTCTCTCAATCTATGTATCTCAGTCTGTTCGTTATCTATCTATCTATCTATCTATCTATCTATCTATCTATCTATCTATCAGTTAAGGGGTCTCCCCTTTTCAGACAAATGGACTCACCCAAGGTATACATGTACTACTACCAGTGAATACCCGAAGAGTGAAGGAGTCGAGACGGAACGACAGAAGAGTAGTAGTAGAGTAAGTCGCACACAGAGACGGCGGCAATCGTCACAGTTAGCGAGCACATAGACTCAGTAAGGAGTCATACCGCGGCGATACTTAAATACCATGATTGTATATATATTAGTGCTACTAACCCGCATTCCTGGATCTACTAACCCGTATTACCAGTTTGTATTATTACGTTAATACATTTATTTTCCTTATCTATTCCTGGCGTTTGTTATTCATTTATATCGGATTCATCCCGGAATCCACAACACTATCTATCTATCTATCTATCTATCTATCTATCTATCTATCTATCTATCTATCTATCTATCTATTCTCAGTTTGTTAATATGTATCTTTTAATCTATCTTAGACTGTTCATATCCATCTAATTCAGTTTTATGTATGTATCCTCATCTCTTATAAATGTGTGTCAAGCTACTAAACTGTACCGTTGTTCGTTGGTTTTTGTGCAGCAATCGTACTGGTGGACAGGTGGAGACTGTTGAGTAAACACTGAATAAATGACTTCTCTCATTCTGATGTTAACATAATTTTGAGTCACAATATATATATATATATATATATATATATATATATATATATATATATATATATATATATATGTATGTATGTATGTATGTATGTGTGTGTGTGTGTGTGCACATCTCTTTCTCTATTATCGGAATGAGGAAGTGTAAAGTCGATTTCGAATTTCGCTCACTTATGCGAAAATGAATAGTTTTGAATCCATGTCTCCCCAGGCTATATGTTAAATAGTAGGATTGTATCGGGAAAAATCATTGTTATTCTCGAAAAAGTGTTAATACAATATTCACTCGCAAAGGAAGAATTAGTCTTACAATCCAAAAATATGTTTCAACTTTAAAAGACGCAAAAAAGCGTTGATAAACCGTAAAACCCCAAGTCAATCAACCCATTTCAACCCCTCATTCTCTCTCAAACAGCATCTCAGCTTCTTCATCACCTATCTAGCTAGATAGTTAATTTTTATCTCTCCTAACCTCTCAGAGCATAAGCATAAATCTTTACGTTTCCAAGTGCCTCGTATATGTTTTGTATAGACTCCAGATTGACAATATATACATGGTGCGGTGGGTAAATTGTCGCTAATTTATATAGTTAATTTAGCGCATGCGTGTTGTTCGTTCTTGATTTTGTCGTCGGTACAGTATAGTAGGGCCTGTTGGACACCTTCTATGAGAAAAAGGGAATTATGATGCAATTCACACTGCCAGAAATTTGGAAACGGCATGCTGTACTGCTTGGCATTCGCACCGGAAGCTCCAATTTCGGTGGGTTTGGGTGTCAATCTTAGGACAGTGCAGAGTATTTGAAACGAGTTGGATGAGCCTAATTGTGATTACGAGGGTGTTTGGTGTGATCACTAGTGATGTCGACGTTATACTTTAATTCTTCTACCCACAGGGCCCCAGACTCAACACGGAAGGCCACATCAAGGACTTTGAGAAGATAGTACTGCCCTGAGTCAATAAGGTAGCTGCTGGAATAATCTATTTTTGGTAATAGGACTCTGCACCATGCAACACAAGCAAGAGAACAGAGTCATGGCTCTCTGACAATTTCTGAGACTACATCACCCCTTACATCTAACTCCCCGGACTACAACACATTTAATTATTTTGTGTGGTGCACAGTTGAGCGAGAGTCCAACAAATTTCGTTTTAGCAACAAAGATGAACTGAAGGCAAAGATTATGGCGGCATTCACCGATTTAAACAAAGAGACTGTCCAGAAGAGTCGCAGGAGATTCCAAAATCGTCTGGAGGCAGTGGTTGAAGCCAATGGCGATTTTATTGAATAAATTAACTCTTTAGAATTTCAAGATATTTTTTGTGGAAATAGATTTTGGTAAATAAATCTATCAAAATGAAATATCAGTGTTATTTTTATATGTGCAAAATTTAGACGACAATTTATCCATCGCACCCTGTATTTCTGCTCGTAACAAAACAAACATTGCGCTGATTGTCTGACCTAAAGTTATCGAAGTGTAATATCTAATGAAATATACTCCACTGATAATGACGCATGTCACGTTCAAAGACATTTACTTTCTTAATCTATGCAAAAAAAAAGAAAAAAAAGTGAGGGCTAAGAAGGAGGGAAGAGTAGGTTTTGGTATTCTTTGCACAAGCACATGTCGGCAATGTTCCAAAGAATATCAGATGAAGCCGCAGTTACTTGAAACGCATACAAATCAACTCCAGTCTACTATTCTTTCAAAATGCTGATGTCACTAGGTATATATGAGTAGTTCATGCAAGTGCATCTGCCTTTCTGTCATTCTCAAACTTTTTCTCAAAGTTTTTGTTAAATTTGTTTATTTTATAGTTTTGTTTTCGCAGATTCAGTATTGCTTTTTTAATTTAGATTTTTGTTTTTTTCGTATACATTTCTAAGTTTTTTGCATCTCTTTATATTCTTGTGCAATTATTACTTTTTCAATATTTTGTATATTTTTGTATCTTACGATTTTGTATATTTCTCCATATATTGCATATTTCAGTGTATTAATGTTACCGTATACTTTATGCATTTTTATATTATGTTTTTGTATGAATTGCATATTTTTATATATTTAATATTTTTATATTTTTTATATACGTATTATATTAATGTTTTACCATATGTCATATATTTTTTCCATATTTTTCATATTTAATTTATTGAGATTTTTTTATATATCTTTGTATATTACGGAATTTGCATCTTTTTATATTCGAGCATGTAATGTTATATGAATTATCAGCATGATGGCATATTTTCTGCGCATATTGCATAATCAGTATAACGACAAACCTTATCCATTTCATTGTTAAAGTAGAAAGTTCGCTGATATTTTGTTGAAAAAGACTGTACAAAGCAATATCAATAAAGTATTTAAACATAGATAATTAGGTATGTAGGAGAAAATAAATGCAAAATCTCTCTCAATGCACCGGTTCTTCCCTAAGTGGAAGAAAAAATACAAAGAACATTTCGCCCTGAAACCACATTTGACAGATTTTAAAGAAGGAAACTAAATAAAACGAGTTACGTCCAAACAAGATTAAATAATAAAAGCAGAAGACAAATCAACACGGATAGCTTCGAGCGCTTCTGGGTGCAAAATTAACAGGCGTGCGTTTTAGTGAACAGGGGAGACAACCCTATTATTAATAAGATGACAAAATTAGGTGAAGGTTACATTTTGAATATTGACAGATTCGGAATATTTTTTTTAATTTGGTCAATGAAATTATATTCTTGTTATTACACGTTTTTGTTCACGTTAGGCTAAGGAAAATTAAAGCTAATCCCATCATAATCCCATTCCATTTTTTTATATAAAAAAGGAGGAGACATATTTAGAATATTCCGTTAGCGGTAATAGAAATTAAAATACTAGGCAAATATAATCGTTTAATTGAAGTAGGAACTTTTAATATGTAGATGAAAATATCTCCATGGACCTTTATTTTACGGGAGATAAACAATAAAGGAAAAAAATAAATATTATTTGGTATCCAGAATAAATGCATACAGGCTGTGGAATTTTACGCGAACTCTTTATAGAAAGAAAAGAAAACATGAGATGAAGGAAACGCACATTTACATATATATATATATATATATATATATATATATATATATATATATATATATATATATATATATATATATATAAGTATGTATGTATATATATACATATATATATATATATATGTATGTATATATATATGTATATATATATATATATATATATATATATATATATATATATATATATATATATATATATATATATATACATACATACATACTTATATATATATATATATATATATATATATATATATATATATATATATTCAAACGGGTTTGGTTAAATAATTTAAGCATATGTCGATTAGTTTTCTTTGTGATCGTTTCAAATTCGCGGATGAATTTTTGGGTCGATATGGAAAATTGTGTAAGAAAATACCAAAATTTTCTTCCGAATATTTTTTATTTTCCCAAACTCCTTTTAATTTCATCTTCGACCATCTTAAACAACTGATGAAGGAAGGGGAGCATAACTGCTCACCAGTTGTCTGTGAATATGTATATAGGTTTCTGTGATTTTAAAGCATTTCAACTGTTCATTATTTTACTGCTTATACAGCGTTCGAAAATAATTAAACGAAACAAGTAAATCAAATTAATCCAAACAAATAAATAATTGAATGATAAACAAATTAAACAAACAAGCACGCACAGATAAAGACAAAAAAACGTCGTCATAACGACAAGCAATAAAATAATCAATAATAATTTTTAAAAAGTTACCTAAGAACACTATAAATAGCCAAAAAACTGCATTCGGATCTACAATTATTCTCACTCAGTGGCTCCTAGAATAATTCTAAACAATTACCGTCCACCAAAATAGCCGTTATATATTGTAATATAATTATAATATATATATATAGTCGAAACAAAATGCACATGGCCTGACGATTGATTTTTGCATGAAACAGACTGTCACTTTTGGATGTTGACTTCATTAGCCACTTTATTAGTTACACACGCCCTATCCCTGATATTGAGCACTTTAACACATAAATATAGCTTACCTTAAAACTATACCCCAGCTTGAAGCAATCACATGTCTAGCCATACTGCTGAGCTGTGATACTGCGAAACAGTCTGTTGATGACGATATACGCTCCCTTTTGTAGAAAGGGAATTTGTTGGCTGCTGCTACTGATTGATGTTAAGCTCTTCGCTATGAATTGAGCCCACTTGCAGCCGGTAATGCATATATCCTTCGTAGCGTCCGCTGATGGCCTAGGGATGAGAGTGTCCGACTGATGGCAAATCGGTCGGGTTTTGATCCCAGCTTGAAGCAATTGCATGCCTAGACACACTAATGAGCTGTGATACAGCGAAACAATCTGTCAGTGCATGACTATATATAAATATATACATACACATTTTACATATATATATATAAATTGCATATATGCAATATATTATTTGTATATTATATATGCGCGGTACTTATTGGAGAGCGCTCAATATCAGTAGTTTGTCTGATGATCGCAAATAGCGTGAAATCCAGTGTCACAAACTAACATCGATCTAACTAACTAACTAACTAACTATATATATATATATATATATATATATATATATATATATAATCCGAATATGTAAGTTTACTGTTTTAATAAGAGTAACCTTGCATATTCGGATTTTGTTTTGTCTTTTCCATATTTTTTATCATATATATATATATATATATATATATATATATATATATATATATATATATATATATATCTGATGAAATGCTTTGTTCTTTAATTAAACAGTATTAATTCCATTTGCCAGCCTTTATGTTCAAGAAATTTCGTAGAAAATATGCGTTGTCCAACAGGTTTCGAAATTGTATGACCGTTAATCTATAGAAAACTTCCGGTAAAGCCAAGTTTGAATTACTGCTTTTAAACACACACCTTCTTCGATCTTTCTCGATACACCATATCAGCTATGATTTCTAATCCTAACGTAAACAATGACAACTTATCTACAAGGTGTCCTAAAATAATGTATACACTTTTCTTAATATTAACAGTTAATAATACATTTTTATATGGATGAAACAGATGGATTGGAAAAAGAGTGGCAGTTGAATAACCACCTAGATCATCAGCTTTGACAACTTTGAATTTCATTTTGTGGGGGTTTCTAAAAGACAAATTTTACAGCTGGAAACCTGAAACATTTGCTGAATCAATTGAAGGAGAATGTGCTCAAATACCAGAGGAAATGATACTGATAGTTTGTAGGTATGATATGAAAAGTATATTGAACTGAACGGCAACCAGTTTCAGCACTTGATGTGAACTCATTATATGAAAATTCTGCCATTGCCCCAAGTAGCTTTTATCTTGTTAAAGTTAATTTTCTATGTTTTTGTTTTGTATATTTTACCTTCAAAATCTTTAAATGTGTATTCTTTCTCTTTTATTAATCTTATTTACAAGTCAGAATACTTAAATTGAATAAGTTATAACGATTCAAAAAGTGTATACATTATTTTGAGTCACCATGTATTTCCTATTCCTTATGTTTAGAATTTTGCCTTACGATATTTTGAATTATGCCACTTTATGTCCTCCATATATTTTGACTGAAATTTCAACAACCTGATGAATATTCATGAACGTTGTCAAATTTAAGAGTCATTATAAATCGTACACATGCATTCTATTGCATACAGACACGATAAATCCATTTGCCTTGATAAAGTCTCTCATAGGACGAAACGCGTTGACTAAGAATGATTTTCCCTCTTGAAATTTTATTAATATATATATATATATATATATATATATATATATATATATATATGTGTGTGTGTGTGTGTGTGTGTGTGTGTGTGTGTGTGTGTAAATTAAATTAATTAATGTGAAACAGGGTACTTCTAATGTTAAAATTAGCCGTATAATGGAAACATTCATTCTTTAACAGTTTCTCATAAAATTAGACTTCATTCTCAAGACCACTAAATGTTGGCATTCATTCTGGCATTGATATGAATTCCCATCCAAACCTTTTGCTTACTTTAGTGTGGAAAAATCAGCATTTTGTTTTTATCATTATTTTCATTCTACCCATCTCATCTCTTGTTCCTGTTGCATACCTTCAAGAGATTTTATTTTTGTTATTTGGTATCGTTCTTTGTGATTTAGTAGAGCCAGTCTCTAGAGCCTTATGAAGGTTTGGCTGTTTTAATATTCAATGGATTCAGGAATGAGGTAATGGAGAAAAAAAGGGATGGTGCATAAAAAGTGAAAATGAAAAATAAGATAAAAAACTTGCTGAAAGAACGAAAATTTTAAAAAGTAAACGAAAAGAGAAAAAAAGAGAAAGGAGATAGAACAAGAAAGAAAAATCGAAGGAGAAATACTTACCTGAAATAATGGCAACTCTAACTAATTAAACATATCAAAAGCGAATGAAAGTGCATCGGGAAAGTGAAAAAAAAAGAATGTTTGTAACAAAAGTGAAGCGAAAAAAAAAAGATGATAAATTGATGTTTAAGAATGAAAAAATAAAGAAAGTGTAATATATAATAAAAAATAAATGGAAAAAGTAACAAACAAACAAAAGGGAAAGTCAATAGAAAAAGAAAGAAACGGAGAAAATAATTGCGTACATCAATAACTAAAGAAAGAATGGTAAGGAAGAAAGTAAAGTTATTTTTGAAGATAAAGAATAGTGGATGAACGCGCCACTGGACAATGAAGAAAAGTAAGAATGATGGCTGCAAAAGTAGAAAAGAAATAAGAGGAATATAGCGATATTGAAGAAAGAAAGAAAGAAAGAAATAACAGCACAACAAAAATAGACAAAAGAAAGAAAACATTTAAAGGAAAGAAAGAAAGTAAGAAAGAAAAATAATTCTATGAAGAAAGCATAAAAGAAAAAACATTAGGATGGAAATCAAAGCTATTTTGAGAAATATCAAAAGCGACTGAAGGAGCTGAGGGACAATGCAGACAGGAATGATAGCAATAAAAGCGCAATGAAAAAAAAGGAAAATGTGACTTTGAAGAAAGAAAGAAAGAATGAAAGAAAGAAAGAAAGAAAGAAAGAAAAAGAACGAAAGAAAGAAAAGAGAATAACGAAAGAAACTTAGAAAGATTATTCCGTATAAAGAACTAAAAGAAAAAAAATTGATAAATCAGAAATCAAAATTATTTTTAAAAATGATCAACAGCGAATGAATGAGCCGCAGGACAACAATGAAAAGAAAGAATAATGGTAAGAAAAGTGTAAATGAAAGAAGAAAAATATACTGAAGAAAGAAAGAAAGAAAGAAAGAAAGAAAGAAAGAAAGAAAGAAAGAAAGAAGAGAACGAGCTTTATTTCTTATATGTCTTCATTATAAAAGAATAGAATACATTTTGGTAGGGAGTGAAAGAAAGAAAGAAAGAAAGAAAGAAAGAAAGAAAGAAAGAAAGAAAGAGAGAGAGAGAGAAAATTATTTCGTCAAAAAACGAACTAAAGAGGGAATGGTAAGCAAAGTTATTTCTGAAAATGATCAGAAGCGAATGATATGTCGTATAATGAAAAAATTATAAAGAGTGATTGCAGCAAAAGTGAAGAAGAATAAAGAAGAAAAAGTGGACTTTTAAAATAGAAAAAGAAAGTAAACAAAGAAAGAAGAAAGACGGAAATAAAGAAAGAAAGAAAAAAAGAAATCGTAAGAAGTAGATGTAAAGGAGATAAAAAAAAAAGATAAAGCAACATTTTGGAAAGGAAGAAGGAAACATAGCAATTAAGTAAAACTATGTCCATCCGTAAACCAGACGTAAAAATCGCAGGAAGACGCGAACTATTGCGAAAAGCTAATTAATAAATGAATGAACAATCACAGAGAAAATCCAGCGAAAGTGATTTAGCAGGAAATCAGAAAAATGAAAATAGAAGATAAAGAGGGGTCAAAACCCAGACCATAGGGGTTAATGAAGGCGCGTGGTAAGAAAAAAACCCCGAAAGCAAGCAGGCAAGAAAGGAATAAAAATAGAAATTGTTCTTTGTGTGGACGAAGATACAAGTTCGCTATTAGATCTTTTCAAGGGCCATTGAAACAAAGCCAATTATGATGAAGGTGATAAAATCCAAACTAACCAAGACGATTTGCCGGCCCCTGGAGGTGGAGGACGAACAAGGTTTTCGACGATCCACTGGTTGGGTAAGCGGCAACTTGGAATGGGGAGGATAAAATCGTTATATACTTTATGGTAGGTGATTGAAAGTGCTATAATTTGCTCTAATTAAGAATAGCTCGTTTAATTGCTAAAACTTGCTGGGAGGGATTAAAAAACCCCATTGGACTCCTCAGTGCCCGAGGCATTGGCATTTTAGATTTAAGCAAGAGATGAAAACGAGAGGCAAACCTCCCCGCTCTCTCGTAGTCCTTTCCTGCATAGTGTTTGGCAAATAATGACAGAATTTGTATCATTGAGTCATTTTAAATGATTTAATAGGAAAGCAAACAGGAAGGAAGTTACCAGAAATAAATTACACAGATTGGTTTCATTATGTTTCAGACGCAAAATGGTTATACGGTATTCTATTGGATTGGAAAGAAAGTTTTGTCTCATTATTCATATGATAATTTTCTTGGCACTCTCTAAATTCTTCATCGTTGGAGCTGTTTCGACTTGAAGACCTACTTCAAATCACTGTGATATTTTCATCTTCAGTATGGCTGTCTGTTTTCCTTCTCGTAGGCTGGTTGCCAACCACGGTTAGAGATCCCAGTTTATTCTCTTATTTAAACCATAGCCCGGGGGATAAATGGATTTACACTTTACTTTAGAGTTACTTCTGCGTAAGTCATTGTAAAGAATTCGACGTTAGGTCGGTTACCAAGCCTCTTCGGATTTCCACAGTATATTCATTTTAATATTTACGATAAAACAATTAATTTTTCAATTTCTTATATATAGTTTTTTCGTTGCAGATTATTTAATATCAGAGTGGGTAAATTTTGTGTCAAATTTATTCTTTTAGAATGAGTTCAGCTCAAACCCATATCAGACATTAGATGCTCTGCGAATTCAAAAAAAGTCTCTTCAGTAACGGAATTAATAAGAATTATTCTTTCTCTCTCTAGACATTAATCACTCAGTGTCTGACTACCAATTCCAAATGCCATATGGAAGTTTCAGATCGGAGAATATTTAAATTTATAAAATAAGCTTGCTCAAAGGAACGTTCCCCGAGACTTTTCATATATGTTCGACAACCTTGGTACGAAATAAGCATGCTGGGGTGAGAATTATCATCAGAGATGTTTCGACTCGAAGGTCCACAGCAAATTGATAAGATTTGTAATGGCTGCTCGTTTCAAAGCATAACCATTTGCTCAAACGTATTTGTTTTTCTTCATTTATTTTAACCTAGTCACTTAACGTTGCCTACTCAAATCCGAGTATACAATAGAAATAACGTTTAAAGCGATATATGTGTGTGTGTGTGTGTGTGTGTGTGTGCGTGTGCGTATGTTTGTGTGTGTGTGCAGGTTCTAGATTCGTATCTTAAGTACGTTAACATCGTGAAACGTTACGTCCTATTGGACAAATGTAGTTATATATATATATATATATATATATATATATATATATATATATATATATATATATATATATAGTTAAATTTATATATATATATATATATATATATATATATAGTTAAATTTATATATATATATATATATATATATATATATAGTTGCCTGACGATTGCACTAGCATGAAACAGACTGTCAGCTCTAAATGCTGACTTCCATGTCCACTTTTATATATATATATATATATATATATATATATATATATATATATAAATATAGGTAACTATACTCGTGTCGAAAAACCTTCGAACTCTTGATTTAACAACAGCCAAATCAATCACGAAGGAAAAGAAGGTTTTAAAAAAAGAAAGAGCCAGGTACATGAAAGTCTGTCGAAAATAATCGCACAGATACAGGTTCAAGGCCCAAAGAAAAAACCCCGATACGAGTAAACAACTAAATAAAGAGCTCAATACAAGCGTAGAGCAAACCTAGTCAAACCTAATGAGCCAGACACACCTACCAAGGTTTCACTTAGGCAGATCGACAATCTGCCTAAGTGAAACCTTGGTAGGTGTGTCTGGCTCATTAGGTTTGACTATATATATATATATATATATATATATATATATATATATATATATATATGTGTGTGTTTGCGTGTGTGTGCGTGTGTGTGTGCGTGCGTGCGTGTGCTTGTATGTGTTTATGTGTGTGCGATGCATGTATGTGTGTGCAGGATGGTGTGTGCGCGTGTGTGCGTGTTTGTTGACAGATAGATAGATAGATAGATAGATAGACAGACAGACAGACAGACATATCAGCTTTTCTAATATAAATATCTATCCACAAGAGATCCTATTACACTCAATGCATGGAAATGAACTTTAATACTGGATTCATTGCGCATGCCCATCAGCGAAATATGAAACTTAGCCCTGCTTTCAGATATGTTTGCGTCAATGTGATAACATGCACAGCAATATTAAATGATCACAGATGAAAAAAACAAAACACGAAAATACGCTGACGAACATTTAGGTGCCTTAGTATTTATTATATGACATGATATTTTTCTTAAGTGGTTAATTTTGAAAACCGTTTTTATTTACAACTAGCAAGGTTACTCGGTATTATATCACAGTAACAAGAAAATTTAGTTCACGCACATTGTAGTGAAACAGCCTCATTCCATACATATTCTATAGGTGAGATGTAAGTTCAACTCGAGCAGATTCTTCTCGCGAAGTTCTGCTTTGTAGAACCGACTCCCAGGAGTATGATTCTCACTACAATCTTAAACTTTTCAATCTAGAGTCAGTCATAATGTTCACCACATGTACTCATAAGCTGTACCTCTTACTTTGTAGCTGTCTAACTTGAGTGGCTCTTGGGCCTTGTGCAGGTGAACCTTGTAAAAAACAAAGTAAACAATCTTCTCCCCCAAACCCTTGAAACCTGAAACATGTTTTTTTTCAGATTTCAAAATAGTAATGCCATTCATTTGAACCTGTAATGTCCCTATAGAATATAGGCCATGTTCTTATCACATATCTTATTCAGTATCCATCTACCATGAATGGTTCTTAAGCTTTGAATTGGATGAACTTTAGTATATCTATCTATCTATCTATCTATCTATCTATCTATCTATCTATCTCTCTCTCTCTCTCTCTCTATATATATATATATATATATATATATATATATATATATATATATATATATATATAACACACTACAGTCTTACCATGCAGGTGGTGCTTTTGTGGCTTTAGTAACTAGTTGATCTTATGGGTGGAGATGCTAGCTTCATATCCAAAAATTTCAAATTCAGAATGATCTTTCTTCTATACTGGTTGACAACCAAAGCTAAATAGTTCTCCTATTTAATCCACAGTAGATTCCGATATCATCAAGAAGCCACCTTCATGACAAATTGACCATGGTGAAATTTGAGTTCTGGTTTCTTGGTCGGAATCAAATCCTATTAAATAGGATTTATTACGTATGACTGGGACATGCAGAAATAAGAATATAGATAGTTTTAATGATTTTTATTGGTTTTTTATTGTATGGTATTTACGAGGTCTGTCTGAAAAGGGACTGGTGTCACAATAATTTATTCCAGTTCCAAACGACTAATCAAATGGTTTTCCCGTTCACAATAGTCAACCCAAGTCTATGCACACTTTCATCCTTTTCTGTCACGCCTCTCTGCACTGCTGGAAGGATTCTTCTTGGATGACCCTCATTTCCCTCCTCTTGATGGACTCCATGCATTAAAAACTGGTTCCTTGATGATTACCTTAAGCTTGGGGGAAATAAAAAAAGGTTCCACAGAGCAAGAAGTGCAAACATGTACAGAAGTTTAAATATCTGGGAAGTGTTAACACCAAACATGTACAGAAATTTAAATATCTGGGAAGTGTTAACACCAAACATGTACAGAATTTTAAATATCTGGGGAGTGTTTTAAAAGAGGGTAAAAAATATGATACCGAAATCCTAGGGCGCGTTGAAATAGCGAAAGATGCTTTCCAAAAGGTAAGCGGGTGTATTAGAAACAATAAAATTTAATTAGAATCAAAGACTATTACTACAAAAATGTTATGTAATATCGGTCCTCTTATATCGCAGTAAATACTGGACAATTTGTTCATTGAGGACGAAGTGACTTGAGGAAAGAGTATTAGGTTTTACAGAAAGATGCTGAGAATACCGTGGACTGAACATGTGCATAACGAGGTATTTTAAGGACAATGGAAACCAAAAGAATGCTTGTATTTTGAATCAGGAGACAGTTGCTTTTCATTCTTTAATACAAATTTTGTTTTTTTCTCTTTTCTTTTCCTTTCTTTCTATCTTTTCAGTACTTGCTCTTTCATTCATTTGTACAAACTTTATTTCTTTCTTCCATTTTCTTTTTCTTTTTTCTTTATTTCTGTCTTTCTTTCTTTCGTTATTTGCTCATTCATTAATTTATACAAATTTGTTGGTTTATTTTTTATATTTTCTTTCATTTTTTCTTTCTTTATTTCTTTTTCTTTCTTTCTTTCTTTCTTTGCATTATTTGATCATTCATTCATTAATACAATCTCCCTTTGTGTTTTCTTTCTTTCTTTCTTTCTTGCGATAACTTGATCATTCATTCCTTAATACAATCTTCATTTGTTTGTGTTTTCCTCTTTCTTCCTTTCTTTCTTTCTTTCTTTACTTGCTCATTCATTAATTTATACAACCTTCGTTTGTTACTTTCTTTATCTTTTCTTTCTTTCTTTCTTTAGTTATTTCTTTATTTATTTACATTAATTGTTCCTTCCTTCATTTATTGGAGGCATAATTAGGAAAGATAGCTTGGTGAATTTGGCACTCATAGGTCATATTGAAGGCCGGATATTGAAAGTGGAAAGCAGCGAGTAAGATATCTTGTAATATAAACTTGTGTAAATAGATGGCGCCATAGGGATTGCAAGGGATAGTAAAATGACAAATCTTACTAAGAACTACAAAGAGTAGGAAGCTGTGGAGAGACATGGTCTCACATAGTAGAATAGAAGAAGGACATAATACCTGTTATGTTGTTTTGATTATGTAACACAAATTAACGTTGTGGAAATCAAACTGAGAAAAAGGACTCAGATTAGAAGCACCACGTCTAATAAAATATACGATATCTATGACAATCCTCAAAAAGTTTTGTATAGAATGCTACTTAATGCATAAAATCTATTTGAATGAAATATTAATGATAAAAGATTTCTGTATATGATAATAGGACACCCTTTTCTATTTTACTTATTGCGTGTGTAAAAGAAACCAACAAAAATTAAATATATGTATCAGATTATTAAATAAAGGAAAAGACATTAGAATTTAAAAAAGGAATGTAATTAATGGCTCGAGGTCATGAGCTACATGGAACTAAACTCTTAGAATATTTTTCATTATTTACATTTCCAATTTCTTTCTTTCTTTAAATTAGTGAATGATTCTTTCATTCGTTCCATCTCTCTTTTCTTTCTTCCTTTACATTTTTATCATAAGTCATTTTTATGCAACCTTTTTTTCTTTCTGTCTCTTTTTCATTCTTTACTTGATCATTCAGTCATTTATACAATAGCCGTTGGATTGTTTCTTTTTCTTTTCCTTACTTTCTTTTCATTGTTTCATCATTCATTCATTTATACAATCTTTGATTCTCTCTTATAATCTTTTTCTTTCTATCGTTATTTAATTAGTAGCTGTTTTCATTCTATCCATTACTTGATAATTCATTCATTAATACAACGTACTTTTTATTTCATTCTTTCTTTTTATTATATTATTCGCTCTTTCTTCATTTATGCAATATTCGTTTGTTTGTTTGTTTGTTTGTTTGTTTGTTTCTTTCTTTCTATTGCTTTTTGTTGCTTTGTCTTCTATCATTCATTCTTCCTATCTTTCTTTACATTAATTGCTCATTCATTCATTTATACAACCTTCGTTTGTTTGTTTATTTATATTTTGCTTCATTTATTTATTTTCTTTCTTTCTTTCTTTTCAGTACTTCCTAATTCATTCATTTATACAACTTTCATTACATTATTTTTTCTTTCATTTATTCTTTCGTTCTTTTCATTACTCGCCCATTAAGTAATTTATACAAACTTCCCTTGTTTGTTTGTTTGTTTGTTTGTTCTTTCTTTCTTTGTTTCTTTGTTTGTTTCTTTCTTTCTTTCCATTACTTAATCATTCATTCATTAATACAGCCTTCGTGTTTTGACTTTTCTTTCTCTCTCTCTCTCTCTCTCTTTCTTTTTTCTCTTATTAATTGCTTATTCATTCATTTATACCACTTTTGTTTATTTGTTTCTTTATAATTTTTCTTTTTCTTTCTTTCTTTTCTTTCTTTCCACTACTTGCTCATTCATTCATTTATAAAACCTTTGTTTATTTGCTTGTTTCTTTAATGTTTTACGTATTTCTTTCTTTTTTCTTTATTTCTTTTCAATACTTGATCCTTTCTTCATTACTGCAACATTCCTTTGTTTGTCTTTTCGTTCTTCCTTTTCGTTAATTGCTTATTCATTTATACAACCTTCATTTCTTTGTTTCTTTATCTTTTCATTCATATATTCTTCCTTTCATTTCATTTTCTAATTCATTAAGTAATGAAATTCATTCATTAATCTTTCTTTCTTTCTTTCTTTCTTTCTTTCGTTCTTTCTTTTCATTACTAGCTCATTCGTTCATTTATACAAAATTCGTGTTTTGTTTCGTTATCTTTTCTTTCTTTCTTTCTTTCTTTCTTTCTTTCCATTACTTGATCATTCCTTCATTTATAGATCCGTCGTTTGTTTGATTTTTATTTTCTTTCATACTTTCCATTCCAAGTTTCCTCTTTAACTCTGTGATCATCTTTTTTCTTTGTTTCCGTAAAATCATTCATTGATGTAGATTTGGTCTTTTTTTTATTAAGCTTCGTTATTTCATTTGTCTATTTATTTACGAATATAAATATTCTCAATTTTGAACCTTTTATTTTTACATATTCCAAGCACTTCTGTCCCTTTGAAATGATGTAAATTTATTTGATTCCGTATTTATCCCGCATTAAGTTAATGGCATGTTGAATACAATTCATTTGAGTTGACGTAAGTGGATAGACTCGGAATATTTATGTATATTTTAAAATCAACAGGCGCGCGGGCGCAAACATATATATACATACATACATACATACATACATATATATATATATATATATATATATATATATATATATATATATATATATATATATGCATGTATATATATGTATGTATATATATGTATATATATATATATATGTATATATATATATGTATGTATATATATATATATATATATATATATATATATATATATATATATATATATATATATATATATATATCTCGTACTTATATCCTAATTCATTTACTATGCATCTCTCATTATATATATATATATATATATATATATATATATATATATATATATTTATATATTTATATATATATATATATATATATATATATATATCATCCTCATCATCATCCCTTGATTTTGTAATCGTAGGGCGGATCTGAATGTAGAACCCACACTAACTCTTTTCCACAACAGTCTATCAACAGTCATACCTGTCCATTCTTTGAAATTATCCAAACAGTTTTTGTGTTGGCATTCTCTCCTATGTAACGGTGCCTTGAATGATGGTCTTGCACAGAATGTCGCGCCATTTTTCTCCGTTTGACAGTGCCCAGAAGATGCTCCTTGTATCCCACAACCCTTTTCCGCACAAACTCTTTGTTTTTTCTTCCCAATACAAAATGCTAAGGAGTTTTCTCATGCATCTCTTCCCAAATGCTTAGATCCTACTCTATGCATCTATCTATCTATCTATCTATCTATCTATCTATCTATCTATCTATCTATCTATATATATATATATATATATATATATATATATATATATATATGCGTATTTAGGTAGCAATCCTTCTTTCATGCACATTACATTGAATACGACAGACAAGGTGCTTTGATTTAGTTTTTTATACAATTTCTCATGTGATCTAATACTTTTCTTCTTTTCAGGTGATAAATTAAATTATATAAAACTGTTCGAATGTTCTTTGAAGGTGTTGCATGGAAATTGTCTTTTTCGATTTACCCTCGCATTATATTGTTGAAATATGTGTCGAATAGAATAATTACAGAACACTAAATATCTATCTGTCTATCTATATATCTTCCTACGCGCATATATATATATATATATATATATATATATATATATATATATATATATATATCCGAGCTCATCTCAAAGTGCAGACATGAAAACAAATTTTTACTACGTTACTTAAAAATCAAAAACTGAATAAAATAAAATAAAATGAATAAATAAAAAAATGACAATAGAATAAGCAAAATAAATTAATCCAAACAAATTACCAAATGACACCCGTTAGAATAGACGATATAGAATAAATAAATAAAAAATAAAAAACAAAATCAATGAACCGAAATAAATAAAGTAAATAAGAAATAATTTAACAAAACATTATGACCAAAATATTAGACTATAAAAATCAAAGCAAAGATCGGACGAAATAAATTGCTATAACTGTTATATAACGATAACAGAAAAAAATACTACGTTACTTAATAATCGAAAACGGAAAAGAGTAAATAAAAATATACAGTATAATAAATAAATAATAAAAAACAAGTAAAATAAATTAATCTAAATTCATCCAAATAAATAAATAAACTAACAAAGCGATCCCGATAAATTAACCGTTAGAAAAAATAAATATAGATAATCAACCCAAATAAATACATGAAGTAATAATTAAATTAAAAACTGCTCCCGCCAAAATAATAGTTAGAATATGGTACAACAATCAACCCCAAAATTGAATAAATAGCTTTAATTATTTTCCCAAACCAAAACAAAACTATTAAATAATCAATATAAACAAATTTTAACTACGTTAATAAAACACCGATTAAAATAAAAATAAAAAATAAATATATAAGATAAGAAATAAAAAAAATAAAAACAAAAATGTCTTAGGAGCATTATCGTCTTGATTGGGGTGAATTGAATATAAAATGTGTTACTACTGCTGGATATTTTCTTACAAAATTCCTTCAACCATCCTTCAGTCATCATCAAACATATTCAACACTCCATACCCCGCCTGTTACCCTCGATAAATGAAAACATTTGCAACAGAAGAAAATTTGAGTGCAAAATAACACTAAGTTTTTTTCAGTAAAATTTACATTGACACCAGATCGTACAAAAATACAATAGAAAATTGCTCAACCGACATGATAATAAAAATAATAAACGAATTCCGGTAAAGAATGCATCAAATCCAAAGACAACCATTTTCCAATTTCAAATTAACTGCACGAAATGATCAACAAAAATGCATTAAAACGTAGCAGAAATATCACCAATAAACCACAAACAACTATAACTCCATCTGTAACAACAATTCAAATTAAAAATGTCCACTGAATGATAAATACTGACAACCCAACGTAATATTCGAAGCCACCGTATGATAGAAAAGTTACCTAGGAAATAATAGGTAGGAAAAACAAGAGGTTCCTGAAAAGAGAGAAGCTAATCACACAAATGGGACATTTAAAAAAATGTAAATAGTCAAGCATATCAATGCAAATATGTAACCTTAGAAGCAAAACCCAAAACAAGGTAAAAATGACAATGTAAAAAAGAAATAGCACCTTCAGCTTACTAAAACTCAAGGTAATTTAACCTTTGCCTAGCTGAGTAAATAGAAAAAAATCACGCTTCTAGAACAATATAAAATATAAGTGATATAAATCAAGCTTTTATTTCCATATGCAGGCACGAAAAAAAATTATTACTACGCTACCTATAACCAAATTACAGTTTAAATAAGATCACATAACCTAAATCTAATACACATTATTTCAAATACAAAATTCTAGAGGACAAGAAGATATAACACTTAACGGACAGAAATAATAAAGTGAAATAAATTTAAAAAAATGAAACAAGTGAAAAAAAAGAGGAATCTGTTAAAACCTAAAGTATTAATCCCAAACAAAATAACTAGGACGGGCTGTTTTCCTCTCCCTCTCATGGACACATGTTACCAGCCAATAATTCAAACATTTAAGTTGAGGGTGTTAAAACGGCAAACATCTGAGTATTGTTACAATACTGCACAGTATTGTAGCATCGGAGTAATCTCCAAGACCTCTCACCTCCAGACTATATGTTGTTTCATTCCAGGAAAGATTTTTTCTTTGGTCATGGATTCTAAAAATTTATCAACGTCGCATTCACGATATCAAAAGATGGTACTAAAGTAAAATAAATTTAAATTTATTTAAATGAAAAAAAAATATATTGTCAAAACAAACGTTGGAAAACTTTGTATCAAGCTTACATAATTTCGTTAGTAAATATGACATACAGAATGCGATGGATAAATTGTCGTCTAAATTAAGCAGAAATGAAAATAACACTGACATCTCATTTTAAAGGATATATTCACCAAGATTATGTAGGAAAATTTAGAAACAGTAAAGAGTAAATTTATTCAATGAAATCGTCGTTAACTTCAATCACGGCCTTCAGATGACTTCAGGGTCTCCTGCATCACTTCTGGATGGTTTCCTTGTTTAACTTGGCGAATGCTGCCATAATCCTTGCCTTCAGTTCATATCTGATGTTACAAGGAGTTCTGTTGGTCTCTCGCTCAACTGCGTCCCACACATAATAATCAAAAAGGTTGCAGTCTGGAGAATTATATTGCCAGATGTAAGGGGTGATGTGGTCGGAGAAATTGCCTGACAGCCATGAAAGGGTTTTCCTGATTGTGTGGCATGGTACAGATTCCTGCTGCTAGACATTGAGGTCTTTCAGCAGCTAATCTTTTGACCCAGGACAGCACTACTTTCTCAAGGCACTTGATGTAGACTTCCGTGTTGTGTCTGAGAAGATGAAAGGAAGCATAACGTCGCTATCATGTGTAATCACTCCAAACACCTTCGTAATCACCATTAGAGTCATCCAACTCTTTTTTAATCCTCTATATTGTCCACAGACTGGCACACAAACACTCTGAAATGTTTGTATTGGAGTTTCTGGTGCGAATGTCAAGCAGTACAGGATTTCGCTTTCAAATTCTGGCGGGTAAATTGCGTCATGATACTCTTTTCCTCACCGACTGTGCCAAACTCAACTTACTATAATGTGCAGTTGATAAAATCAAAGACAAACAACGCGCATGCGCGAAATTAAAAAGTGAATGGCTACAATTTATCCATTTCTCTCTCTCTCTCTCTCTCTCTCTCTCTCTCTCTCTCTCTGTATATATATATATATAACGGGTGTAACTGCAAAATTACGCGAATGTTAGATTTAGGTCTGAAGCGTTGTATCTTAAGTGATTAAATATATGTTACTGGAATTCTTCAAGGTTTTTATAATACTATTGGATTTTACATTGAGCAATAAGAATGTATAATTACTCTCTAAGTTTAACAGAAGAATCGTGAAAGAATCAATCATAAAATATAATGACATGTACGTACTTAATTAATCATGGCTAAGAACCGGGCAGATGAAATATTGAAATAAAGTTCAAATATATATATATATATTATTCCAGGATCATTTTCCAACTTAGTCAAGATGATCTTCGCCCTGTTTAACCTTCTATGTTTCTGTCCTGGTGCAACAAGTTGCCTCACACATTTCACGTACGATTTCATTTTCCAGTCTTTTTTCCACTGTTATTTAGACTGTCAGGGCTAAAACTTCTCACTCAAGTGCCAAATGTCTTATGAATTGAGTTGTATCTTTTCTAATTGATCTATTTAGCTTTAAGTTGAAATGATGATCCCTCTTGCTGTTGTGACCTCCTGATCCAGTTTTCCTCTCTAATGTTTCCTCTTTTTTAAACCTATTCACCGTTCTTTTAATGGTTCTTGAATCGACATTAAAGACGGAAGTCAGAATATGAAGGTTGGTAAAATTGCTGAAGGCCGGAATAATCATTTTCCTCTCAACATTGCTCAGTTGGGAAGACAATGGGTCTGACACAAAACCATAACAATCTGCTCTCTTTTTAGCTGAATAACTCAAAGGATTTTTCAGTGATTTTTACATAAAACGGTGTAAAGATGGCTGAACGTATTATTTGAAAACCTGGAAAAAAGAAACTCAATTAGTTTAGTTTTTTTTTAGATTTGAAAGATTTTGTGAGATCAATAATTATGCTGTTATACGATTTGGGAAATTTTGCTTTTACACCCCATATATATTTAATCATTTTACCCCAAGCTAAGCAATAAATCCACTATAACTAAAGGGTTTTATAAGTATGAACGAATATGAGAAAGAAAAAAATGTATTATTACGAAAGAGAAAACAATAAAAGAATGGGAATTCAGTAGATAAAAGATGAAGATTTATATTGCATTTAAAATTTTGACGATCAAAGTGGATTGGAAAGCAAGTGGTCGGACGCGAATTTCACACGCGAGAAGTGCGAGAGAAGAACATGTTAGGATAGAACTTCCGGTTTGATCGAGCCATTTCTGCTGTAAGATGATGATACCTACTTGCTAATTTAGAACTACGCTGAAATTCATAAAATCGAGGTACTAAATTGGAAAGCTCATCAGAACAATTACCAGGAAAATAGTTATAGAAAATGCACCGGGAAGCTACGTTACAACGGTGGGGTATATATATATATATATATATATATATATATATATATATATATATATATATATATGAGAATTCATACCTAATTGTTTTGCCGTAATCGATCTCTGATACATGTTTCAATAACAGACAAATTATTTCTGCAACATTTTATATTGCAATTTTCATGTGTGTGGACAAGGGATTTCTTCTTTGGCATCGTGAATGTGGAAATTATCTAAATGATTTTTGCGATCCGGTCAGTTTTGGCTAATCTATTAGTCAATTTCTATGATTGGGGTTGGGCTGTTGCAAATTATGTTTATGTTTACAGATATTTAATTCACAGACACAGCCAGTATATTATGGCCGTGTTTGTAGTTGATGTGGCTAAGGGTTTATTTTGTAAACGGCATTTATTGTTTTTAGACATCTTCTACGGATCGAGTTGTATGCTTCGTGTTGGAGTATTGGTTTAGTCAATCGTAGTCAGTTAGTTAGTATAGAGAGATTGATTCTGAAGTTATGCACATTGTACAATTTAGACTAAGGCTTAAATATACGGTGTTCTTTTATTATCCTCATTGAGGTTACACTTGTCGAAAATATGCAGTAAATAATGACGTATTCTTCTGTTATGTGCCGTGTTCATTCAGAACTTGGGTGATCGTGGTTCTCCATATTTTCCTCTCCTCTGTAGCTCTTAGCAATATTTGTTTTATTTATTACCGATCCCATTCCCTGTTCTGGAATCTTCTTTCAGGACGTAGGCGAACATGGCTCTCCACCTCCCTCTATCCCTACAGCTCTCAACAAGTTCCTTCCCTCTGCCACCCCCACAGACCACGTCCTGTCATCCACTTCCTTAAGTTCGCCAGGTATGTCACGCGTTGTTTTCCCTTGTCTCTCTTTCCCTCAAATCGACCCGTCAGTATCAGATTCTCCAGGCCCTCCTTCTTCATTATTTCACTTCAACTGCCTCTTCTTGATATTAAGTATAAGCCCCCACCTTGTTCCCAACCTCTCTAAGATCACGTTGTTGCTCATACGCTCGGTCCATGATATCCTTAGCATCCCTCTGTAAAACCACATCACTGTCTCCTCGAGTCTCTTCTTCATCTTTGAGGAAATCGGTCAACATTCGTTGCCGTAAAGAAGGACAAATGTCACGTAACAGTTCAGCATTCTTTCCTTTGTTACCAAAGATATCCCCCTGTCTCGCAATACACTGCCCAGCTTTTGGAAATGGTCCTTGGGCATCCCAATACGCCTACGGGTCTCAGTGTCACACTAATCGTACTCTGTCAAAACGCTTCAGATAGGTAAATCAATAGTTTCCATGGTCCCATTTACCATCTTGCATTCAATATGCCTTGTGAGTATCTGATTTTCAAACACTCTTTCCTCATTATGAGTTTTCGAAATTTCAAATTTCCCATTCTGATTCTATGTATAAACTTCCGTTTTCTTAAAGCTTTTTCTTTGCTCAGAGACTCACTCCATATTATTCCCAGAATTATTCTTTAAAACAGCACCCCCGTTGCATTAAGTCTCATTTTTATCTTTGAGGAAATTGTCAGGCATTCACTGTCATGTAGACGTATTGATATTACTTGCACCATTTTTTGTTTCTAATGTAATTTTTCCTTGTCCTAATACTTTGCTTAGAGTTTGATGGCATCTTACGAAAATGAAGAGAAAAACAATGAAAAAAAAAAAAGGAAATTAAAATATTAGTTAAAATTATGAAATTGTGATATCAAAATAAAAAGCACACATATACACCGAATTTAAATACCTGGTAAATGTTTTCATGGAGGATGGAAAATGTGACACCGAAATCCGAAGGGAAGGCGTAGTGGAATAGCAGAAGAAGCATTGTTTTAACAAAGTATTAGGAAACAGCAGAGTTTCATCTGAAATAAAACAAAAGACTGCTCAACAGCTTATGTAATATCAATCATTTACACATGAAAAGAATACTTGAGACAATAGCAATGTTGTTCTACAGAAGGATACTGAGAATACGATGAACGTGTCATGTAAGCCATGAGAAAGCTTTAAGAAAATGAAAACAAACAGAAGACTCGGAATCAGAGAGAAATCTGAAATCTCAGAAAGGTGGTGTTGAAAATGTTGACACATAATATGTATCGAATGCATGAGGTAGAGGGAGTATCAGGCAACCCAACTGACAAACCTATATTAAGAGATAGCAAGGGATAGCAAAGTGGAGATTGGAAGGAATGGTATAATAAATATTACTAATACCTACGAGATTTATTAGGTTGTGGAGAGCCATGATTGCAGACATTCTCAAGGGACGCAGTTCATAGAAGAAGAATTGAAAAATAATACTTCTTATGGCATCACCATAACTCAGAGGTTATGAAGCTTATCTTGCAGACCATTAATATTTCAGTGGATTGATTCACCCCTTGGTATTCTGTGTGTCTTTGTATCTGATTAGTCTACGCCTACTTACTGGAAGTGTTTTTATCTATTCCTCAGTATTGTTATTTTGCGTTGTTTTAGCTTCGGTTACAAATATTTTTTGAATGATTATTTGCAAAATAGAAGGACTACTCACCCATGAATTTTGGAGTAGCACAGATTTTAAGTATTCATTTCCCAAAGTGAAAATTGTTTATTATTAAGTTGAATTTTTAAAAGTATCTAGCGTTTTTAAAAACGCAGAAACAAAATAATATTTAAAAAATACGTTAATTAAAGCGAAGACATTTGTAATATGGAGGTAAAGCCTATTTTAGAAGTATGTGAATATACAGAATATTAGTTATATAAGTTAAGATATGGAATATACTTTATGTCTTTTAAGGATAATGGGTTTGGCCACTCTTTTTTAAATAGGAGGTTCTGCTTCCTTTTCTTGAAAATGATCGTTTGAAATAAGAGTTTTTATTTGGCTCTGAACTCTAAACACTGGGTCTAAGCAATGGTTGAAGTGAAAAGGTTTCAATAGAAAAAGGATGTAAAATCCGGAAAGTAAAAATCGATATTAGATAGAAAAGCTGAAGTCGTTCAGCTAGAAAGAAATCAATTGAAAGAGCAAGAAATAAAGTGTAAGAAATAAAGTGTAAGCCGTGACAATCAACTGTACGCCAAGAAAGAAAGAAAGATATATAGATAAAAGAATGAAAGAACAAAAGAAAGAAAGAAGAATGAAATAAAGGAAAGAAGAATGAAAGTGAAGATAAAAATTAAGAAGAAGAAAAACGAAATGAAATTAAAATAAATAAATATAAAAGAAAGAAAGAAAGAAAGGAGAAAGAACGAAATAAAGAAAAAGAAGAGAAAGAGAATGAAGAAACTAAACAAAGAAAAACAAATAAAAGTGAAGAAGGAAAATGATGGACGGAAAAGAAATAAAAATAATAGAAAGAAAGGGGAAGAATGAAATGAAAGAAAGAAGAAAAGGAGAATGAAAGGTAAAGCAACGAATGAAAGAAAATCAAATGAAACCGAAAAGAGAAAGAAAAAAAAATGAGTGAATGGAGATATAAAGGAATTGGGAGAGAGAAGGAAAGAAACAATGGAAAAAGAAAGAAAGAAAGAGAGAAAGAGAAAAGGTGAGAGAAAATAATAGAAGAAAGAAGCAAGCAGAAAAGATGGAAGAAGTCAATGAAGAAAAGTAAAACAGGAAAAAGAAAGAAAGGAATAGAGAAAGAAAATAAGGGTGAAAAGGGAAGAAAAAGAATGAAAAATGAAGAATAAAATAAAGAAAGAAAGAAAGAAAAAAGATAGAAAGAAAGAGAGAAAAGTGAATAGAATAAGGAAGGAATGAAAAAAAGGAACTATGCAACGAAGAAGAGAAATAAACGAAATTCAGTGAATAGTATAAAAGAAATTTGAAAAATATTAGAAAAAAACAAAATAAATAAAAAGAGGTGAAATGAAAATAGAAAAACCAAGCAAATAAATAAAACAAAAGAAAAACGTGTAAGGCATGGGCAGTGAGGCTCCACTGCCCGTGGTCATTGTTGTAGTTTTGTGCGTCCTGTGGGTGTCGCGATGGGGAATTGGTCGCTGAGTTCAAGATGCGCATGTCTCGATGCAGAAGTGGATTGTCACATCCAGCTGACGTGGACGAAGAAGACAGCGACAATGTTCGACGAGGAGATGGGGTAGACCAGTGCAGGAGAAGACAGAACTTGAGGCAAGGAGGAAAACTGAGTGGGGGGTGGGGGTGGAGTGAAGTGAAGGCTGGAGGGTTTGGGGCTTGAAGAAGAACGGTGGTTGTTGGT
>OZ038482.1:55628749-55698749 GCA_964036315.1 Acanthosepion esculentum | reverse complement strand
CCATAGAGGCAGGCAGCTACACCTTTTACCTTGTATGCCCTAAGACCCTAGGAATGCTTGGGTGACACTGGCACAGTGGGAGAGGACGTTGTCGTGCTAGAGTTCTTATGACTTTACAGTAGGTGATGCAATCATTTTAAAGACTTCAGGCACCATGACTGGGCCAACAAGTCTGTTTCCAATGATACTAGCCCACAACATGTCTCCTCCACCTAGTTGTGGACGTTGTAAACACTGCTGACGCTCAATTCCGAAATAGACCCAACCATTTGCCAAACCACAGGTGAGCCAATAGTATCCATAGTTTCGTCAATGAACAAAACACAACTCATGTCCAACGTCATTCCTGTGACGGGTCCTTAAAGTAGGCAGTTTAAAGGGACCTTGCACGGAAGCCATGACCCCTATAATACAATTTCTGGTGGTTTTCCATACCTGAGTAAGAACAGCGGCGGTGAAAATGGTTTTGTGTTTTGGTCCGGGTTTTCCATGTGTCTTTCGCATAATATTCCTTAAATCCATAGCTGTTTCAGTCTTGGAGATCCCACAATCGATGGATCCCTCAGGAATCGACTAACCGTGTCCACATGACCTCCGCAATGACGTCAAGAGAGCTGACTTTAGCAATGTCCTGAATGATGACAGACTTGTTTTATTAAAGATATTGGATTTATAATTAAAAAACTGCAGTTGTATGTTATTAAGCAAATCCAGAAAATCACGTTTTTCCTTCAATAACAAGGTAATAAAATCATCAACAATTTATTCGTATTTATAATAGAACAAATAACAAACATATCCGATAAATCTTTGAATCATTGATATCTTAATACAATGATCCGTCTTCTCAATAACTGCCAGCGAAATTATTATCCATTGATTGTTTTAAAATTCAGCAGGATTAATTTCCGACATGATAGTTAATTGCTTCACATAGGTCTGATTTGCAGCCATATTGTTTGCCGCCTTTATATAATTTCATCTTCACTGTTGACCCTGAATTTTCGATCAGATTCAGATCGAGACATGATGGTGTCCATTCAGTTCTTTTCACTCCTGTAATCCTTTTACACTAAAAAAAAATCCACGGTTAAACTTAGATACATGAGATGGAAACACTGTCGTGCCTAAATACAGATTTCACTTTGAAACTGCGAGGCCGGGATTTTGTACGATACAAAGTAAATAAATATGCCTCGCATATCTTGATTGCAAACTGGAGACTTATTAGCATTACTTAATGATCCTACTATTCACCGTCTCACGTGCTATTTCTGTTCTGTAAATCTTTGTTATGTTTTGAGTCAACTGTTAATGCCTCCTGTCAATTGAACATCGAGGGTCAATAAAAAAAAAGAGAAAACGAAGGAAACCTAAAATAGTAAAAACAGATTTTTTTAAATTTCCATCCACATTTAGAGTGGTTGAGATGCCATTCAGTCTATTTGAATGAGAGAATGCCTCTGTCATAATGTTATGAAACCAATTGTTTTACCAGGGTGCGGCATAAATACGTCCCACATATAACTCCCAGAAATACCTCTCACATGAATGGCAAGCCATTAGCTACATGAAAACACCACTACCACAAATGTCTTACCAATTCTGAAAAGTATATGTGGGAGGTATTTTTGGCGCAACCTATATTTACACGTGCACGCGTCAATGATTTAGTTTTCCTTTCGCTTCGTTTATATGTTATCTTTCGATATTTTTCGTTTATATATATATATATATATATATATTATAATTATTATTAATTCAAAAGTTAATATAGTGGGCAATCTTATTTGATATAGACGCCATATTTTTATCTTAAATTGTGTTTATTACGTCTGTCTATCTGCGCATCTGAGAAATGTTATTAAAATATGGGTTGACCTGCGACCTCTCCCCACTTTTTAGGAGAAACAACCGTTTGATCCGGTGCGCAGGACAATATGTACTTATACTTCGAATAAACACGAAAATGACGAAATGATAGCGAGGGCTCAATTCATAGAAATGCTTTGCACTATTAGCAGTAGTAGTCATTGTTTACAAATTCGCGCTTTCTCTCAAGAGTGCTCGACCGGAATTAAATTTTCAGGGGACGTGTGTATATATATATATATATATATATATATATATATATATATATATATATATATATATATATAGACGTTTAATTAAAAATGACTGACAAAGTATTGCGGTTGGTTAAGTTTCATATTTCATTTTCTTCTTTTCGTAAAGCAAGGATTTTTCTGGATTTTGTAGTGTCACATTCCTAGTTGGCTGCCGGGTCATGTAATTTAATAATTGTGTATTTGGTCAGAAATCTCTCTTTTGTGCAAGCTTCATTAAAAAAGACTGAAAAAACTATTGTATAAAAAAGAATTGCAGCCAAAATGCACAATTATTAAATTGCATATATATATATATATATATATATATATATGATATGTATAGATATGCATATATATATATATATATATATATATATATATATATATATATATATATATATATATATATATATATATATATATATATATATTGTTTTAGTTCAGATAAATTCCAACACATTATTAATTTTTAGAGGAAGATTTTTGGTGTCGCATTTAAATGTAGTTAAAGATCCTCAGTAATTTCACATATTCAAGAATCTACTCTTTAGACAGAATACGTATTTCGAGGTTGTATATTACGCAGTTGTTATCCTTTGCAAGCTGGGCTCGTTAACCAGATCTGGTGCGCAAAGAGAAATACATAAGAAATATTTTCCGTATTTCTTTAATTTATACTTTGTTATTCGAACGACCATGCTCACCTGGTTGTTATACACACAACGTTTCGGTTGTTGTATTCAATGGTCTTCTTCAGGCTTCTGTCTTCGTACTTGGTAACTTGTTATAAATGTCGAGGCGAAATTTTATTCGATGTTCTGCATAGATTTATTCCTCGTTAAGCTATGTAGACTTTTTTCTGTGTGACGTGTGTCTTCAGAACTTTGGCGATCATAGCTCTCCACAATTTCCTGCCCTTTGCCGTTGTTAGCAATTTTTCTTTCTGTCTTCTCTTCTAAAATCTATCCTGTCATCATTTACGCATGCTCTTTAGATAGGTTATGCGCTGTTTTCCTCTGTCCCTCTTTCTTTTAGTATATCCTGTGAATGTCCATCATAATCATCATCATCCTTCGACCTCCCCTTGGTCGGAACTCCATTGACAATCTCTTTCCACACTGTTCAGTCCTGCATTGCTGTCACCAGATGCCCAATGTCCAACACAACAACCAACAACAGTCCCGAGCAATGATGTCTGGGAAAGTCAATTTTCGTGAGAATTCACTTCCAAATGGATCCCACAGGAGTAAGGACGAGACGATTTCCCTGTTCGCTCGGTGGCAGTGGCGGGCAAATTGTAATCGTTTTTGTTTGAGCTTAAATGCGATTGGTCCCAGTTCTCCGTTAAGCGTTTCATAGCAACTTCAACTGACGTTCTGGATGTTTTGTAAGTAGATTTGATTATGTTCCATCCAGTCGTCTTACAAGACGAGCAGATAATGTCTAAGTTTCTGACCCATGCAGTAGGACTTGTTCAATGAATGTTCGAAATGTTTGGACTTTTAAGGAGGATGTAAGGTTCGTGCGCCAAATGTTGTGAAGTTTATTACATGCATCCCAGGTAAGAGATCTGTGGATGTTGAAGTCATTTGACGTGGAGATTGAAATATGAAAGATGTGAAAAAGAAGAAAAAACTAACTGAAGAAAAGCACAAAAGAACTTCTATTAATTATTCGGTCCGTTATCCTCATCTTCATTGCCATATTCACAACGTTTCGGCCGTTGTACGTTCCTGCCTTATTCAGTTCATTGGAATTTCGAACTGAAATCTTCATTTTGTCCACCGGGGTAAATTGTTCTAGTTCAACGTGCCATGCATCTTCCGGATGTCTCAGTTATTTGCCTTTAACTCAACTTTTCATGTTTTTGGTTCACCACTGCTGTGGCCTGGTATTGAACTTACAACTCCTTGGGTTTCGTCGCTGGATCTAACCAACATCTTTATCCACTGGGCCATACCTGGGACATCCGGAAGAGTAATAGCACGTGGAACTAGAAAAATCTACCATGGTGGACGAAATTAAAGGTTCGGTTGGAAATTCCAATCACCTGAAGAAGGCCGGAGCCTATTACCGCCGAAACGTTGTGAATATTGCAATGAAGATGAGAATAATGTAAATAATGCAAGTAATCATAATACCGCACCTCAGAAATATAGACAGGAACGCTAGAACTCATAAAAAATAATTATGTTGTATTTTCGTTTTCCCATATTAAATTCTGATTTGTCCAAATGTTCACTCTAAATTTTAAAATAATTTTTGAATTTCATTGATCAAAGAGTATCATTTTTCAATTATTCCTAGAATAAACAGTAATATATATATATATATATATATATATATATATATATATATATATATATATGTGGTAATTTATTCGAAAATTATAACATTTTTGTTATAATTTTCGAATATATGATTATATTTGCTCTACTCTGTATTGATCACTCTTTTTAAGAATAGTATATTTGGTTATTGGAATTTATTCCGTATACACCAATACTACACCTGGATATATATATATATATATATATATATATATATATATATATATATATATATATATAAATATATTACAATTTATTCTAGGAATGCATACATATATATATATATATATATATATATATATATATATATATATATATATATATATATGTATGCATTCCTAGAATAAATTCTAATATATTTATTTTTCGACTAGCAATGATACCCCACATTGCGCGTAACATTTCACTTTTTCTGTTGTAGAACAGTCAATTTTTGATAGAAAATAGGAACTGATCTCTTCTCCCTTCAGCTATAGATTAAATAATAGGGTAGGCTAGGCTCTTTAGTATTGGATATTGAATTAGCCGGATGACTCTTCTGAATTCAAAACCGCGGAGAATGCAGCAGAAACACACTCCACTGTCTTTCCCAAGAAGTCATGGCAATTCACAGATAAGAAAGAAAGGAATATTGCAAGGCCGTAATCGCTTATGTCCTGAAGGTATTCGACATTAAAAAAACTGCTGAGTAGCAAATATAGCATCTGAGATGGTCTGAGAATTGTGATAAAGAACAACTGAAATAAAACAAATAATTTCTAGATGAAAATTAATGTCTTACTTTCTTGCTTACTCTCTATTCTTTATTTTCTCACATATTTATATCTCTTTGTTTCCTTCCATCTCTATTGTCAGATAAACAAAATTCTCTTTTATTTATAACTAGTAGAGCTTTATCAACCATAACACTGACGTCAGCAGGCAAATCTTTATCCATCTCATTAGTAGTAGTATTAATATACTTCCTATAATTATTAGATGCAGCAAGTGAATCAACGCTTCCTTTCGCATTATCAAGCCGGTAGCCTCCTGCTGTTTCTGATGCCTGATTTTACATATTACCTTTCCTTTCTGTCAACGGGCCAAACCCAAAAGCTGGAATCCTAACGCTGAAACGAACTTATCGATGGCATTGGTGGCGAATATCTTGATCCCGTCCTTCTTGTAAAGCCCACCGGTTGCCAGCGGGAAGAAAATCAGAGTCAGGGAAATCTCCAGCACCTTGGCAAACCCCAATACTTTCCTGGCCCTGCCTTCTTTGGCCCTTTTAAACGTGGGGAAACACTGCTGTTGCGGAGGGACGTGTTTCTTCGATCGACTGCAGGGCAATTGGACTCTGATGTGGCCTCTGACCGTTGGTCACTTCTTGGCATGGAAATAAATGCGAAACCCACGTCAGAATTCTCAATGGGGCAATGCCAAATTCTGCTAGGCTGAAATATGGAAATACCGCGCGTATGGGTGATCTGGAAGCGGAAGTATTCATGTCAATTTTAGGAAGACATTTTTATCCTTTTTTTGTTAATAGCGACTACTTCTATAGATTTGTTTCTTTCTGCTGAGGTGTGAGGAATATTGTTTTGCTTTGTTAAATGATTTAGACATTTTACTTTGGTTGGCAAAAACGCTTTGGGGAGGAACACAAACGTCAATTTCTATTTACGTGCCGCCCCACTTTCTAAGAAGGGTAAGAGTATCACTTTGGGTAAAAAAAGAAAAATATGTGCAACTTATTTTAAACGTCAAATTAGATTTACGCGAAATAAAAATGTCGTACCTTTGAGGATAGAAAAAAATACACACTTTTTTTTTCACACGTCAACACACAGACACCAAGTTAAAGTGTGAAAAGGTGTTATAGGGAATAGTGTTTTTTTTAACATATCTTAAATTCCTTGCAGATTTCTATCTATTTATTTTAGCCCTTAATTTGCTTTTGAAATGTCCATGAATGAAGTCGTCAAATGTTGATTTTTGAGTTCTGATAAAAATCAATCTTTGGAACATTAAATTTTCAGACTAAATATTTATCATCTTTTGAGAAATTGGCGTTATACAATCTTTCTACTTCATGTAATTTTACTGTTTCAATACTAGAAATCTACTTACCTTAGATCACCTGTACCTTCCACATGTAATAACTTCTTAAATACACTATACTTACAGAAATTAATACTACACAATATTCTATAATAATTCTAGTAATAATAAAGTTCGAGTTATAATCCGCTAATAATTTAATCTCTGATATCATAACAACCTCCAATCTGTAATTAGACTGCAAATACAAGAAACATTAACCAGAGGAAAAAAAGCTACAATAAAATCTGTTTAAATTAAAAATAACCATATTAATTATATTTCACAACTAAAAAGAGAACCAAAAAACATCCCGAGATTAAACATTGACGTTTCAGGACACAATACTTGAAAATTCCGGTATTAAACCTATTGACACTGATAAAAACCCAAACGTGTTTGTAGGTATACCGATATATACAAATATATAAATACGTGAAAACTTTTGATAATAACCCATGAAATACAAAAAACTCAAAAGACACTGTGCATAAATGAAATATCCCTACATTATACATTCTTTTTGACACACTCTCTTTCTCTCTCTCTCTCTTTATATATATATATATATACATATATATATATATATATATATATATATATATATATATATATATATATATATCTTTCTCTCTCTCTCCTTATATCTATATCTATATATATCTATCTATATCTCTCTGTCTTTCTCTCTCTCTCTTTATATATATATCCATATCTCTCTCCCCCCCTCTCTCTCTCTCTCTCTCTCTCTCTATATATATATATATATATATATATATATATATATATATATTAACCCTTGCATTGCGTTTAAAATGTCCATAAATGAAAAAAACTGTCGTATGTTTTTTTTTGACTCCTCCAAAAAGTCAGTTTCTTGAATATACATTTTCAAATATGTTTCCAACCTTTGAGAAAATCGCACTAAAAAATATTTCTGGTTCATTGTAAAGCTTCTGTTTCAGAGACATTAAAATCTACAAATCTATCCACCTGAGATCCCATTTGCCTTTCACCAAATTCATCATATTAAGGCTACACAATCTTCTATAATATTAACCAAAAATTTCTGAGTATTAATGTGAAATATAAATGTAAAATATTATATTTATTAAACTGGAAAAAAAATCAAACGGCATTGTACATTTCATATACGTAGGATTATATATCAACGTATATCAAACATAATGACGTGTTCATTAATTACCTGAAGCAAAATTCATTACTTTATTGACACTCAGAACCGAAGGAGAGAGAGAAGAGGAAAAAGGAATAGAGAGGAAGTATATATATATATATATATATATATATATATATATATATATATATGTATATATATATATATATATATATATATTAATGCGTGTTTCATTAAATAATATAGACAATTTTTGTTTATTTTAAGTAAATTCCTTTTATATTGTCGAATAAGCTTTTTAGCATTATCACTGAAACACGAAAGAATATCACTATGTTGATACATGTTTTTTTAAATTATATAACAAAGATGTAATTTTTTGTTTTAGAATGGTTATGATGACATTGCAACAATGATAGTTTGTTTTCTTTGCATGGAAGATTGCTATGCAACGATAAATTCGTGCATATGAAACGAAGGAAGCAAAATATCGCATTGGGGTTCATGATGTCAGACATGTCAACGTGAGAAAGAAAATGAAGAAAAGTGTTAAGTATGGAAAGCCGTTGGTATAAACCAATAGCTCCTGTTATCAAATATAAGCATTTAAGTATATTTGTGGATTTTTCATAGTTTATTTCGTTCAGGTTAGTTTTCAACTGTTTTATGTAAATAGCTTCAAGGATTTTTATTTTTTGTTTATTGTTTTCATGGTTAAGTATAATTGTATTTTCAACACGGATTTTCCGGAATTGTGTATGTGGCTAGGCATGTTGTTTTAAATGCCTAAAAATGTCGGAATTGTCATTCAAATGGAGAGTTAAGCGTCGTGAAAGCGTGTTGGTTTTCTGCAAATCGCTAACAGACGGGGAAGAATCATTGCGAATATTTAAGTTGGATATACTAGATTTAGTGTCGTATATAATTAACTTAATATATATATATATATATATATATATATATATATATATATAGAGAGAGAGAGAGAGAGAGAGAGAGAGAGAGAGAGAGAGAAAGAGATATTAAGGTACTACTTTCAGACAGGCTTTATATGCGACAATATATGGCATGTCAGCACAATCCTCAGACGATCAGGAGAGACAGAAACATTAGTTTTGCCCTGTCTCTCCTGATTGCCGGATGATCGTGCGGCCACACCAAATATTGGCGCATATGAAAATCTTCTGTTGCCTGAAAGTGGTATATACGTATTTTAACATTTATACATTGTTCTGTTCATCGTTTTCCTTGCTCATCACTCACTGTATTGTATAGTTAACCTTGGCACACACACACACACACATATATATATATATATATATATATATATATATATATATATATATATATATATAATAGGTGCTACCAAACAGTTTGCTAACCAGCATTTACTGTCTTGCAATTTTCGGCATCTTTTGGAATTCTTATATCAGGAAATAAACTCATTTTTAATATATTTATTCTTTCTTTGAGAAAGTCATTCCGCGCCCTAAGATGCTTTGTTCAGCACCATGTAATGTGTCGTGTTCATCGGGCTATCTTCCTGTTTGTGAAATGCAATCATAGGGTACACTCTTCGAACTCATTATGCGCTTCTAGATGCGTGCCAAACAATTTTGATTCGTTTAAGGTACACAAAAATAGAAAGGGGCCTAAGACAAGTATGTGTATTCTACAGCGAGAAAGCGCTTAGGAAAAACTACTCTCAGATTTTATTTTTGATGGACACAATGTTAACAATATAAGATACACAGTTGACATTGTGTTTCCGGCAGACACAGAAAATCATTTAGGACCTCCTAGACAATACAACAAAAGACAGCAGTAACAATGGACTACATATCAAGATGGTTGTCAGTCAATCAAAAGAAAACACACAATTGATTTGTTTCCTACAGCTTATCTACCTTCTTTAGGTTATGTAAAGTTAGACAATATTTTAGATTATAAGAAATTTTTGGAGATTGTAATAATTTAGTGATACAAGTCTTACTAATTAACCCATATCTGGGGACGAGAAGAGTTAGATTTATACATTTCCGTCAGCTTGAATATGCGGTTGATAATGAATGGGAATTGGGGAAGCGGTTTCCGATTCCAGCCGAGTTCCCTTACGCGCAAATGGTATGAATCCGTATTTTCTCCTCCCCAGATATGGATTAAATAGTAAGACGTTTATCAGAAAATAATTATTATCTCCTAAAAAATCATACAATATAAAAATATTTTCTGGTTTTAAATAACCTCCAATGGTTTTATTTATAAGCCGTAAAAACCTACAAATTAATCACTCATGACGTCCTGATATTGTCCTTTTTTTAGGACTGTGAGCCAGATATAGCTTATTATATATTTAGAACATTCAAAGATGTATTTTTATGACAAACAAGGATTTAGTTTGGTACAATATTTTACGTCGGATGCAAACAAATAATATTTTGGTTTCGATTGTTAGAGATTTTACAAGTACACGAGAAAGACTGATATGAACGTTTTCTGTTGTTCTTGATACAATGAAGGTCAGTCAAAATTGCACTTGTTAGCATTAGTTGATTTAAAACCTCAGAGCCCGTCTATTAGTGGGATAGATGAAGAAAGAAAGAAAGAAAAAAAGAAATATAGAAAGTACCAAAGAGAAGTAAAAGACTTTTGCTCATTTCGGTAAACATCCATATCTGCCTTAAGAGAACGCGTGTCGACCTCTGCAAAAGAATATTACGAACCCCTTGTACGAGGATAAAAAAAACAAAAAGAATGTAAAGAAATATAAATTGATTGTTATTGATTAGGACGGAAAATGTGTGTGTGTGTTGTGTTGGGTGGGGCAGAGGGAACGATTTTCGGATTAGCTTGATTGTTGAACCGCGGCTATTGGGGGTCGAACACTGAGAAACACGTGCAGCCGTTGTTAGCACCAGGAACAAAAGTCGCATGACAACTCTGTTCCTAACGCTTTCTCGCACTTCCGTGTCTACTTTAACTTCTCTAGTTCGTCACGTAGATCCTAACAGGCGCATGGGATTTGTCAAATGGGGTGCGTCAGGGCCAATCTGACGGTTATGCATACATACAAACGCAGGAAATGCTAAATTAAAACCGAAGGAGCGACATTGGCAGATAGATGCAAAGATGGAGAGATAGACAATAGATGAAATTAGTTTATAAAGATACAGGCACAGATGTTTATCGTATTGCAGATCAATTTACTCGTCAAGTGACTTCGTTCGACATCGTGAACTTGTGACAGAGAAAACTAAGCCTATTCAAAATCTCGGTCCGTTCTGTGGTTAAATTATCCTTGATTTTCCAACAGGTACCAGAGTTCGGTGTTCCAGCCCGGGTAAGAATATCCGCATGTCGAATGCAGATTTTGAAGGGCAGTCGAGCCTGATTGGACAAAAGCAAATTTCCATTTCAATTATTTTAATCAATTCACCCCAAGCAAGGCGATATTCCGCTAGAACACAAGGGGCTACTTGGCGTGAAAGTGGATGAGAAGATATTAGATGAAACAGGAACGCGAATCCTAAACAAGGGATAAACTTCTATACCTGTTTAAAAGATTGGAGAGGTGTGTGAACCGGACGATAGGTGAATCTATTTACTACTGTATTTCTGCTTGTTGTGGCCTAGTTAGGGCCAGAAATAAAGACACAAAGAGAGGAATTGAGTTAAACAAATATAATAACAGAAACAATAATATATACAAACGAGAGTGTTACAACAAGAATGTTCGGTCCGACTCTCAGAGCTGAATGCTGGAAACTTCACACTCCAAAAGGCAGTACCTGCTTCTGTTCATAGCTGGAAGAGTCCATGCGTGTGTGGGTAAATTACCATAACATTGTTTAACCCATAAACGACGGGTATCATCAGTTGATGTTTCATTGAATATCACTTTATGAATTTAATTTTTTCCAATGAAGGATACTTGTATAACTCATTCAGGACCCGAGTTTGAATTAGCTACCTTCACGATTTCGCTGAAAAAAAAAAAAAACCCAGCACAGCATGATGAAAAAGTGGCCCCAAACTTAATAAAACAAAGTTTTATCCTCAAAATGTTTATGTTATTATTAAAAGGAAAGACCGAATTATTTTATTACTATTTTATTAAATTGTTTAATCCTTTCCAGCACGTTCGAAATTTTGGTTAAAAATCTTGTTTTCTTTTTCCTCAGCGGTTGACGTAATATTTACGATAAATGTTTTAGCGCTTTTATCAAAGTAATTTAGAAATTTTTGCAAAAATCAAAAAAAATTGTCAAATTTTAATGAAGCTTTCAAGATCTATTGACGAAGGAATGAAATTATTTTTGAAATTCATTTTTAGATAATTTTGGTAAATATATGTAAAAAAATATTTTTTCCTAATTTTATGAAATTCGAGAAATTAAATTTTCATCCGAAATTATTTTTTGTTTTTTATTTAAAAGCAGTTCACTTTGGAGAATTTGTTCATAATTTTTTTTCAAACTTCAACTCATTTCCCGAAAATCTGCTCCGAATCGTAAAATACAAACGCAATAAAACTATGACCTTATCTAATCAGAAAAGCGCTTTTATAAATAAGATATATTAAGGACACTATTGACTTAAGAAATAAACTTTTCAATGAATAATGAAATTTTACAGGACATGTTTTCATTTTTTTTAATTTAAATTACAATAATTTACAATATATAAATCTATATAATATATAATTTTTATATATTAAAATATATAAAATTCACCTTCATTTTCATCCCGTTAGTTGATATTATTATTAAGTGAAAGCTATATTTACTAATCAGAAATTCAAAAGCTTAAAAAAAGCATTTTCCACCAAGGTTAAAGAATACTTAAATTAAATAATATTTTTTATCAAATTAGATTAATTATACTTTAAATCAGCTAATTTTCCTAAAATTAATTTTTCAGAAAAGTATATTTTATTTTTTGAAGATTTTTTAATACAGAGAATTACATTGCGACGAAAGAAAACTAAAAAGGGCGCTAATCAGCTTTAAAAAAAATCAAAAACAAAATCGATTCCAATCAATATAATTTCCGTTTGAAATACACGACAGAGTATTTTGGTTACTGTAAATTGTAAATTTAATCCTTTAGCTTTCAATTTAAGCTAAAAGTAAAGCTTCAAGAAAGACTTTTCATTTATGAAAAATAATTTAAAATTTAGGTATCAAAAATTAATAGAGGTACCTAGTTTAAATGGCAAATTTATGATTCATGAGTTTACTATTAACTTTGATTCGTGAGGTTTTTGCCAATTTCTGGTAAACAAAATCGAGAAACCAAAGACAGTTTTACATATGAACACATAATTCTCGAAGCGAAAAAGAGGTAAAAAAATATGACAACTTGGGGCAAAGGATGCATAACTCAACTGTGCATGATCGTCTACGTACCTTCAGAAGATCATGGCTCTTTGCAATTTACTGGACTTTGCCATTTCGCTATCTCTCCCAGGTCCTGCTCCATTATCCATTTACTGAAGCTCGCTAGGTAGGTTATGCGTTGTTTTTCTCTGTCCCTCATTCTGTCCTGCGATTATCAAATTTTACAAGCACTCTTTCCTCATTATGTACACTGGAAATTTCATCTCCTGGTGTTAAGTATAAGTGTCCTTTTTATTTGTATTTTCTTTCAGACTTCAACGTTTCTCACATGTTCGGTACATGGTATTCTCAGCAGCCTTCTGTAGAACCACGTTTCAGATATCTCAGGTCTCTTCTTCATCTGTGAGGAGATTGTTCAGTATTTACTTCCATATAGGGGGACAGATATAACAGTTCAGTACACTTTTCTTTATTTCTAACGAAGTATTTCTGTTTCTTAATACTTTGCTTAGTTTTTGGGACGTATTTTTGGCCGTCCGTTCCCGGCTTTATAGAAGAACAGATATTAGATAACAGCCCAGTACTCTTTTCTTTCTTTCTAATAAACGTCCCTGCTTCTTAAGAGTTTGCTTAGCATCTGAAAAGCATCTTTATGTAAAAATATTTGCATATTTAAAATTACTTATACGTATTTAATAAACTTATATTGCCTCGTGTTGACGTATATACTTTTCTAGTCACCTTTTTGCTATATTTCTTAATCTCTGGTTTGTCCGCAATTTTCACAATTTTCTGACCGTCTCGCCGTCAACATATCCTTTAAGGGCTAAGTTTTCCAAGCCCTCTATCCTCTTTAAGTACTCTAAAAATTTCAATTGTCTCATTTTCATTCTAAATATAAGTGCCCTATTTGTTTCCATTTTCGCTAAAACTTAATCGTTGCTCCCATTTTCAGCCGATGATATGCTCAGCAAGATTTTGTAGAACAACATTTTTGTTGCCTCAAGTCGCGCTTTCATCTGCAAGGAGGTTGTCCTGCATTCCCTGTCATATAGGAAGACCGACATTGCATAACAGTCCAGTACTCTTTTTTTTTTTAACGAAATCTTCCTGTTTTATAATACCTTCATTAAGGTCGGTTCTTAGCATTTGTGTTATAAAGTAAATAGCGCTTAATACAATTTGCAAATCAGTCTAGGTATGTTACAACGTAAAATACAAATTTTCTTATTATTTTTACCATACTATGTGTCGGGGTGTGTTGGGGCGCACCCACCTTCACAACCACAATAGACTGATCCTATTATTATAAATAGAACAGTAGTTCTAGAGACTGTGAGTAGTGTAGCAGTGTACGCAGTCTCTGACTGTGCGCTGCTCCTGTCGAACTCTCTGCTTTGGCAGAGAGGAACCCGGACGAGGCTTTGTCGCAGGGCAAAGTGTCGTCCGGGGAGGTAGACAGTCCCTAAACTCGTGTATACGGGTTGTAAATGGGCATATTTTTGGCCGAGCCTACGGGCTCGGTAAGCCCACTTTAAACCGGCCTTGTGCCACATTCGACCCACGTGGGAGGGTTGTTAAATACCGTAGTGTAGCAGTGTACGCAGTCTCTGACTGTGCGCTGCTCCTGTCGAACTCTCTGCTTTGGCAGAGAGGAACCCGGACGAGGCTTTGCCGCAGGGCAAAGTGTCGTCCGGGGAGGTAGACAGACACTGAACCCGTTTATACGGGTTGTAAATGGGCATATTTTTGGCCGAGCCTACGGGCTCGGTAAGCCCACATTAAACCGGCCTTGTGCCACATTCGACCCACGTGGGAGGGTTGTTAAATACCGTAGTGTAGCAGTGTACGCAGTCTCTGACTGTGCGCTGCTCCTGTCGAACTCTCTGCTTTGGCAGAGAGGAACCCGGACGAGGCTTTGCCGCAGGGCAAAGTGTCGTCCGGGGAGGTAGACAGTCCCTGAACCCGTTTATACGGGTTCTAATGGGCATATTTTTGGCCGAGCCTACGGGCTCGGTAAGCCCACATTAAACCGGCCTTGTGCCACATTCGACCCACGTGGGAGGGTTGTTAAATACCGTAGTGTAGCAGTGTACGCAGTCTCTGACTGTGCGCTGCTCCTGTCGAACTCTCTGCTTTGGCAGAGAGGAACCCGGACGAGGCTTTGCCGCAGGGCAAAGTGTCGTCCGGGGAGGTAGACAGTCCCTGAACCCGTTTATACGGGTTCTAATGGGCATATTTTTGGCCGAGCCTACGGGCTCGGTAAGCCCACATTAAACCGGCCTTGTGCCACATTCGACCCACGTGGGAGGGTTGTTAAATACCGTAGTGTAGCAGTGTACTGACTGTGCGCTGCTCCTGTCGAACTCTCTGCTTTGGCAGAGAGGAACCCGGACGAGGCTTTGCCGCAGGGCAAAGTGTCGTCCGGGGAGGTAGACAGTCCCTGAACCCGTTTATACGGGTTCTAATGGGCATATTTTTGGCCGAGCCTACGGGCTCGGTAAGCCCACATTAAACCGGCCTTGTGCCACATTCGACCCACGTGGGAGGGTTGTTAAATACCGTAGTGTAGCAGTGTACGCAGTCTCTGACTGTGCGCTGCTCCTGTCGAACTCTCTGCTTTGGCAGAGAGGAACCCGGACGAGGCTTTGCCGCAGGGCAAAGTGTCGTCCGGGGAGGTAGACAGTCCCTGAACCCGTTTATACGGGTTCTAATGGGCATATTTTTGGCCGAGCCTACGGGCTCGGTAAGCCCACATTAAACCGGCCTTGTGCCACATTCGACCCACGTGGGAGGGTTGTTAAATACCGTAGTGTAGCAGTGTACTGACTGTGCGCTGCTCCTGTCGAACTCTCTGCTTTGGCAGAGAGGAACCCGGACGAGGCTTTGCCGCAGGGCAAAGTGTCGTCCGGGGAGGTAGACAGTCCCTGAACCCGTTTATACGGGTTCTAATGGGCATATTTTTGGCCGAGCCTACGGGCTCGGTAAGCCCACATTAAACCGGCCTTGTGCCACATTCGACCCACGTGGGAGGGTTGTTAAATACCGTAGTGTAGCAGTGTACTGACTGTGCGCTGCTCCTGTCGAACTCTCTGCTTTGGCAGAGAGGAACCCGGACGAGGCTTTGCCGCAGGGCAAAGTGTCGTCCGGGGAGGTAGACAGTCCCTGAACCCGTTTATACGGGTTCTAAATGGGCATATTTTTGGCCGAGCCTACGGGCTCGGGGAGCCCACATTAAACCGGCCTTGTGCCACATTCGACCCACGTGGGAGGGTTGTTAAATACCGTAGTGTAGCAGTGTACGCAGTCTCTGACTGTGCGCTGCTCCTGTCGAACTCTCTGCTTTGGCGGAGAGGAACCCGGACGAGGCTTTGCCGCAGGGCAAAGTGTCGTCCGGGGAGGTGGACAGTCCCTGAACCCGTTTATGCGGGTTGTAAATGGGCATATTTTTGGCCGAGCCTGCGGGCTCAGTAAGCCCACATTAAACCGGCCTTGTGCCACATTCGACCCACGTGGGAGGGTTGTTAAATACCGTAGTGTAGCAGTGTACGAGACGCAGTGGGACGGTTGTTAAATACCGTAGTGTAGCAGTGTAGTGCAGTGCAGAGTGAGACTTCTGTAGTGATCAGTTACACTTCCGTTTCTCGACCGGAAGATACCGTTGGACTTTATTACTATTACTTATTGTTAATACTAACCTACGTTCGTTCTACTACTAATCTCTCTGATGTAAATAACTCTCTGAATATACCAGTATTTTTCCCTACGACTGTGTTTGTTCGTTATTACCATATACTCACGTGGAAACACTCAACATCTCGACAGTGGCGACGAAGGATGTTTTATTGATCTCAACAGGGTGTCATTTATCTTAATATGTAGCGAAGAGTGTCATATCGAATGTAAAATGGCGCTGCACATCAAAAATCGCCAACAGCGTCTAAATGCTCAGCAAAGAAAAGATAACTCAGCTGTGCATGGAATGCATCGAGGAATATCGTACTGTTAAGAATTAATTAATTTGGGAATCCATCATTAGTTTTAGTTTCCTTTATAATGTAAAAGAGTCCAAATATTTTAGGTTTTGTTTTTTGTATATAATCAAATCAAAAGAAAGCATAAAATGAGCTACTCTTTAAAAAAGTACCTTCTCGTTTTGTTTTTTTCGTTAGGCGTGCACGTTCAGGCAACCATGCTGTACTGTTTAAAGATTAATCATGAATCTATCTTTCCTCTTATGTAATACACTCTGCTGTCTGCACTGAAACTGATGGAGATGCGTATAAAAAAAATGCTTTTAGAGATCGGTGATCGATCTTATGCAAAAAAGTATCATTTAGAATCCTTATTTTCTTAGACCCACCAGACTCTCCGCTTGAAAGATTACCTCAACAGAACACTACGTTATTTAATGTGGTCTTGTGTTATTCTAATCTTTGGAGATATCAATAACGATACATTATTTTAAGTATAGAGAGTGCTAATTGATCACTCAATGAAGCCAGAATAATGTTAAACAAACCTAAAGAATACAGTTTCTTGGAGATTTGGTAACCCGGCTTTACGAATTTGATCGCTGTACTAGATTAGTGGCTAGTTTCTTCATTTTATAGTTGGAATTACTAGATGCACCTGTAACTTTTGTGCTATCAGTTTATTCTCTTGCACTTTTCGTATTGTGTAAGACAAGCAAAAAAAGGATTAAAAATATAAACTTTCTTGTCTTGGATGGCAACAGTTAATTTATTTCGGATTTTTCTTCTAATACCATTCTTCCTTCCTAACACCAGCGCCACTCAAGATAGAATTTTCCTAAATGCGGTTGTTGTAAGTGGATTAAAAGGTGTATATTCTAATTATAGGTAGGATAGATAACATCTGGCCTTAGACTTGAAGAGGTTAAGATTTTAGTGACCGGGGAGTGATTGATTTTTTGTATGGTTACTCAATTCTTTGTGGCTAATTCAAAGCTGAGGCATATTTTAGATTTGAAGAGATTGATTACAGTATCTGGTGTTCGCAAGAGGTCCCCCATCTAAATACTGACCAGATTCAACGATGCTTAACTATGGTGATTGAAAGGGAACATTTGATTTGAACGTGATTTGACATCGTCATCAGGTAGAATGCTTTCGGAAATCTGTTCTACAATGTAACATTTCAAGTGAAGAAGCGGAACTTTTTACTAATCGAATGAGGCAGGAATGAGGACGATTCGACTCTGTGGATGTGGCTAGGCGGATCATAGTAGTGAAAGACCGCGATGGACTATACAAGGATTGTAGCGCCTTTGAACATCTGCAATAAAAAGAAAGATAGAATAGCAAGAGTCTACCATCTCAGCGAAGGGGTTTGGAGGGTGGAAATAATTCCTCACCCACAAGGACGTGTAAAGGCTTGGAATTATGTCGAGGTTGCAAAGTGAATTTTGGGTAGTTCCAGCCCATATATGACAGCAGTAGACCATTTTTGGTTTAATAAAGAAATACACGTTAATAATAACCATAAAGCAATTTAGTCCGTGTTGTTGGATTAAATACTTCCAATCGATGTCCATCCAAGTGATAAAAATCTGACAGTGTGCAGAGTTTTCTAATATAAATACTAATACACGCATGGACACTGATAAATAAAACGTGGGATATACCGTGAAAGTTCACATCAATATATGGAAGTATCCTATTATAATTTTGTCTGCCCCCCGACCTTTGTTAGTTAACACGACCTCTGCTTCTTATCAATACCTCATAAATAATGGGCTATTCTGCGTTTTGATCGCGTGGGTAGAGAGGAAAATACATTACTTGGTTTTAGTGAGAAAATACAAGAAAAAAAATGAAAGGAAGATAGAAGTTGAGAGAGAAACAGATTAAACTGATAAGAACAGATACTCCACTTGATCTCAGGCAAAACCCCGAGAAGCGGTATTCACCTGGCACCCCAACTGAGTTATGATGCGACACAAGGTTAGTTATTTAACGTGGGTTCAGTCACAGGGATTGTCTAAGTTGGTCATTGCCGATCGAAGACAAAATGCCGAGAAACCTGTCACCCCCACCGCCACTCGACTTATCCCAGTGTTTTGTATATAAAGATTTTCATGATAGTTATTCTGATGAACCTTTCTCTATGGTACGTAGACTTTATGAATTTAAGCTCAGTTTAATTGGCGGTAAGTTCTCGTCATTTTTTTAGTGGAAATGGCTAAACGTCACCGTAAGCTCTAAGTTGACACTTTCTTCCTTGCATTTCTCTTTTATGGAAATCTCTTCATGCTTCTTACTTCCGGGTCAAATTTGATCTTCAAATAATTAAATGCAATGTCAAACGTTATCTTCTGGCTTCTCAATTTCCGTTCTTTTATCCCCCCCCCTCTCTCTCTCTCTCTCTCTCTCTCTCTATATATATATATATATATATATATATATATATATATATATATATATATATATATATACACACATCCTTAATAGTACTATTTTTTCTCATATTCTCTCACACTCAGTAACCCGTTTGCGTCTTAGTAAGTTTTTTTTACCTTGCCTTGAGTGAAATGATTTAAAAAAGATAGATAATGGGGAAAATTTAATGAGAAATTTAATAATTTTGCTTAATAAAATGAGTTGAATATTATTGCCACATATATAATGATTTTTAGTCAATATTACCAGAAACGCTTAAAAAAGAGATAATGTATGTTACGATGCGGGGGAGTGCAAGTAAGTGGGGGAGTGTGTGTGATTCAATTCTAAGTGTTCAAGTGATGGGTGGGGATGTGAGCTAAACATATTCGGAAACTTTGTTTCGAACGGGTCACCTCATTTTGCTTTCTCTCTTTTTGATTTGCTCTATTGAAACTAATCTATTGCGTCCTCGTCGAACGTACTTCGGCCACGTGTCTATCTTAATGAAGCCATAGGCAACCTTCAGAAAGGATGGCTCGTCGAAGAACTATGGCATTATAATCGACACACGCTCTCTGGCTGCATAATGCCTCAAACCAGAGGTAATCAACGTCCACATCGCCGATGTCCTATGCAAAGTTCTTCGTTAATTGCTACGTTTCTTTCTTTTTTAGGTGAAATTCTTTACTCTTTCCTTTCCTTTCCTTTTCCTTTCCTTCTTTTTTTATTTTCTGAATTGCTTTTTCCTTTCTTCTTTTCTCGTTTTTCATTCTTTCTTCTTTTCTCATTCCTCGTCCTGCTTTCTTTTTCTTATTTTTCGCTTTTTCATTCTATTTCTTTCCTTCTTCGTTATTTCTTTCTATTTGTCTTTATTTTTTCTTTCTTTCTTTGTTTATTCTGTTTTTCTTTCGTTCATTCATTCTTTCTTTCTTTCTTTTCTCTCTGGCTTTTCATACTTTTTAAAAACATTTTTTTTCTTATTTTTCTTTCTTCTATCTTTCTTTATTTCCTTCTTTATTATTGTGTTCTTTCATTGCATTTTCTGTATTACGTGCTTTGCTTCTTTTGGCTTTTATCTTTTATCTCTCTCATACTTTGTTTCTTTTCTTTTTTTTCTTTCTCTCTTTCATTCTTTCATTCTTTCTTTCTTGTTTTCCTTTTCTTTTTTTCTTTCCATAGACTATTGTCTTACGAGTAATCCCCAAGAATAACCTCCCCCAAACATCCTGTTGGATTAATCGCAAAATGGGCCTTAAATCTACTTTATTCCTAACTCTGCTCGTCTAGTTATCTCTGTATATCTACCCACTAAACTCTATCGGCCTATCTTACTTTCCATCAATATCTCTCATTGTCCCCAAAGAGTTTCCCATAAAGAGCCATCAAAACACGTGCTCTGACTCAGTCAAATTGCGAAAACAAGATCACAAAAACTTTTTAATAAACCGCCCTTTATCTAATCTTGACTTACGATACCCTTGGCAGATGGTTCAAATCTCAACAGATATACGTAAATACTTTACCTTAGTAGGCGGTTCAAATCTCAGCAGTATTACGCAAACAGTTTACCAAAGGTAGGCAGTTCAAATCTCAGTAGAAATAAGTAAAGATTTTACCCTTGGTACGTGGTTAAATGTAAACAGAAATAAGTAAACACGTTGCCATTGATATATATATATATATATATATATATATATATATATATATATATATATATATATATATATATATATATATATATATATATATATATACATATATATATATAGATAGATGTGAATAGGCAGAGATAAATAGTTAATAAACAGACTGAGATGAAAGATAAAAGAATGAAATATACGAATAGAACCAGATAGATAGCAATGGGAATAAACTGAGATATATAGACAGACAGACTGATAGATACTTACATATATGAATTAACTGATATATATATATATATATATATATATATATATATATATATATATATAATGTATATCAATTAATGTATATCCCCCCCATATATATATATATATATATATATATATATATATATATATATATATATATATGTATATTCTACTTGATATTAGTAAGGGAGTGCATATATATATATATATATAATGTATATCAATTAATGTATATCCCCTCCATATATATATATATATATATATATATATATATATATATATATATATATATATATATATATATATATATATATATATATATGTATATGTATATTCTACTTGATATTAGTAAGGGAGTGCAAAAATTGTTGAGTTTGGATTGAATTCAAGTTGGCGTCATTCTATTTTTTTTACAAATTCAGCAGTGTATTCATTTCACTGCTCTGTACATGATTGTCTTTAATGTCATGAATCATTTACCTATATTTGTCATACCACGACCTCCTTACATGTTACCATAATTTACAATAACACTTCAGGAAGATTCTGGTCGATAATACTAGCATCTTCTATAACTCCCGGTACCAAAAACATATCGCTTTCAGAGAGCCCCATTAAATCTGGCACTCAGCATAAATCTCTCCTGGACCAAGTCAGGACCAATAATATAGGAGATTCTTTATGGATTTTAGAAGAATATCTATAAGATATGGCAGCACTATTCAAAATATGGGTGAATGGTAGACTTATCTAGCTATCTAACTTTGTGTCTGTCTATGTCTGTCTTACTGTTCGTATATATGTCAGAGTGCATCGATCTATCTATCTATATCTATCAGTTCTTATTTGTGAAGCGTGCATCTAATTCTATCTATCTATCTATCTATCTATCTATCTATCTATCTATCTATCTATCTATCTATCTATCTATCTATCTATCTATCGCAGGAAACAGTTGAAGTGATGCCGCTTCAACTATAAGCAGAACCTCTTAAAATTATGGATCTCCCATCAGAATTCTGTCGTCTTTAATATATTTTACATTTTGTACTTAATTCGATGATAATCTCTACTAAGAAAGAAAAGTTTTTTTTTTTTCAAAACTTATCCATGAAGTCTGAATTAAGAATTTTGTCACTTTTAAGAAATTAATTTTATACTGACTTTTCACACTTGTACTAACTGGTAGCCTTTACTTGACATCAAGTAATAGGCCCCTTTAATAGAATTCTAATTAATAATGTCCGTTTAATAGAATCTTACATTTTCACGGTATTCGTTCTGTTTCGAGTAATAATTTCTTCGAGATGAACTTAAGTCTTTCTCGTATTCCAGTTCATCCATCTCCAAAAGCTATTAAAGCAGTTAACACTTTCATGTTTGCCGATATTTTAAATATCTTGCGAGGTCAAGATATTTGCCAAACTTCTACCGTTCTTTTAGTTTGTCTGTTTAGTCCATTGCCCACCGTCTATGCGGATGGTAATGGTAATATTAGCCGTTTTCTTATAAAGAAACATTCGACATTCATTGACTGAGCAACCATTTTGAATGTCGGTTGAAATTTATGAAAACTTTTTCTTAAAACAATTTTTCGGGAAAATAGATTTCTCAAGTTCACTGTTATAGCTTTTACTACTACTAATGGGAACTTCCTTATCTTTTGTTGAATAATAATAATAATAATAATAATAATAATAATAATAATAATAATAATAATAATAATAATAATAATAATAATAATAATAATAAACCGTCTTTATTTAATATCAGATTTTAAAAAAATATTTACACAATCTTAAAATGGGTCGAGGACTTACCTATGAGGTACTCTTCCACCCAACTTCACCGTTTTTTTCATGATATGTTAGGCCCGCTCATGAGCAGAAATTCAGAGTTATTCATCTTTTAGTCAACTTGTCCAAATGGGTGAGGTCAGGGTCAGGGATAACCAAATATGTGATACTGAACTGGATATGTACTATTGACCTCTTCTAAAAAACAAAACAAAAACATGTAAATCTTAACACACCATAAACTAAGAGCAGAAGTCATGAGAGATAATTATAATATTTGTTATTATTACTTTTATTATTTCCTTGGATTTCTGTTTCACCCACATTTCCTTCCGGGTCAAACTAGTGACCTAAGGTCAGAAATGTTATGACATTTTCCACAGATAATTCTTGTAAAAAAAACAAAAGAAAACAAAAATGAAACAAAAAAACCTAAGATCGCATACATTTTACATAGATAAAACTCATCGTAATGTGTGCGCTGTAACTGTGAGTACATTTTTTTGTATATCTTTAAGATCTATCGTAACCTTTTCCAATCAACCTGCGGGCTTTATCCACGACCGAAATCATTGATATCCTCAATGTGCCTGATTATTATTATTATTATTATTATTATTATTATTATTATTATTATTATTATTATTATGTAGCTCGTCAGAACATTATGGCAGAGAAATAGCAATGGAAAAGCGACAAACTCGTGACATTTCTTCTAATGGTAATAATTTTTACTGGTAATAATTTTTACTGGTAATAATTTTTACTGGTAATAATTTTTACTGGTAATAATTTTTACTGGTAATAATTTTTTTTCCAATAATATATTGCTGGTAATAATTTTTACTGGTAATAATTTTTTTTCCAATAATATATTGCTGGTAATAATTTTTACTGGTAATAATTTTTTTTCCAATAATATATTGCTGGTAATAATTTTTACTGGTAATAATTTTTTTTCCAATAATATATTGCTGGTAATAATTTTTACTGGTAATAATTTTTTTTCCAATAATATATTGCTGGTAATAATTTTTACTGGTAATAATTTTTTTTCCAATAATATATTGCTGGTAATAATTTTTCCCAAAGATGTATTGCTGGTATTGAAACGTATTTTTACACTTTCATAGCGTTTTGACCCCAGTGTTGGGGTTAACTATTTGCCTATAGCTGGGACCCAAACAAATGCTACCACTCCGGGTCGGGGCGAACCTAGGAACACCAGCAATTAAGAGTTGGTTCCACGCTCCTCATAACTTCCTGGCCAGAGGCCTTGCTGCCGGATATATTTATTGTCATACCCAGGACCCGGATGTAGTTTATCGTCATACCCAGGACGCAGTATGCGAGGTGTAACATACGGGGATCATTATCATTATTATTATTATTACAAGACATATTGAAGACGAGCGGGATTAAGAAAAACAGCGCATAACTTACCTAATGAGAATGTGTTAATGGGTGACAAAACAGTATTTAGAAAAAGAAAAAGACAACATCTACTAAGAGCTAGAAAGGAAAGGAAAATGTGGAGAGCCATGACCAACAAAGAACAATATTTTCTTGCTCTTGTTTTTGTTATTTTGTATTGTCACGTTCACAGCAAGTTGGGTGTTAGTTTTTCATTAACGGCATAACAATTTCTATGGATTATTGAATGCCGGGATCTAAATATTTCGTACGGAGTTTTATTTTAATTTTGGACCTTTTGGAGATAATGATGGTTTAGTGATATAATGTTTACTAATTAACCCATAGACGGGGAACGAGGTGCATTCGTACCTTTTATAACTGAATATAATGATCAAACAGTAACTGTAACTCGGCTTTTCATTTAACAATTCCGAACTTTTACAAATACACTGAATCCAAGCTTACATCACCTGGTATTTCCAAGCTGTCACCCATCTAAGTTTTGACCAGTCTCGATGTTGCTTAACTTCGGTTATCATACGGAAAAGGGTGTTTAAATGTGATGTGATCTTAAGCTGTCACACCATCAGTTGGGATTTTCTCGCTGGTGATTGACAACGCCTTTTTTTCAATTAATATCATTATTATTATTGTTGTAAAAATAGTATTATTTTTGAGAGTGTACTGTTTTTCAGTGGCTAGTGTAAGCACACAGTTAAATCAGAGACAAACATATTTTGAAAAGTGAATCTTATATCATTATTGACTAAGCTTTGTTTAGCATAAAGTCACATGCTCGGCCTTTTGTGAGATCGGGTCAAACTCATTAGTGTAGTAATGAACTTCCCAGCGCTTTTGTGAGAAGTGACGCGCATATATCAGTAGATAATTGTCTCTATATACATACATAGATATTGCTTTGATACACACAGTTGATATTTAAACTTTTAATGGAAAAATAAAAGGAAATAAAGTGACATAAAAATGTCATATTTTCAGGTGTAAAATTAAAATATTTTGAATGAATCGATAAAGGAACAAAGAAAGAAAGAAAAAAAGAAAGAAACAAACCGACAGACAAAGACAGAAAGTAAGAACATTGAAGTAAGGGAAGAAAGAAATAAGTATAATAATAAAAGAGTAAAGGAAGAAGGGGAAAAAAGACTGAAAGAAAGAAAGAAAAAAGCAAGAAACTAAATTAAAATTACGGATGATAATATAAGTGAAATAATACAATGGAAAAAAAGAGAGAAAGAAAGAAAGAAAGGAAGGAAGGAAGGAAGAAAGAAAGAAAGAAAGTTAAAATAACGAAGGAAAGAAATAAAGGAAATAATAGAAGGAAAGAAAGAAAACATTGAAAGAAAAAAGACAGAAAAAATAAAACAACGAAGAAAAGTAATGTGAAATAATCATAAGAGAACGAAATGATTTAAGAAAGATAGAAAAAAGACAGTTAAAATAACGAAGGTGTTAATAGAAGGAAAGAAAGAAAAAAAAGAAAGACAGAAAGAAAGAAAGAAAACAGAAAGTAACAAAGAAAGTAAATGAAAATAACGAAGAGTAGAAAGAAGGAGCTGAACGATATTATGCCTGGCATCCGGACTCTGTATCGAGCCACACAAGCAGGAGAACCCAGTCATAGATATCAAACAATTTTGGAGACAACATCACCCCTTACATCTGTCCACCTAACTCCCTATATTGCATCCCTTGATAATTATGTGTGGGGCACAGTTGCGCGAGAGACCAAAAAAACTTCTTGTGGTAACAATGATGAGCTGAAGGCAAGGATTATGGCAGCATTCACCAAATTAAACTAGGAGACAATCCAGAAGAGTTGCAGGAGTTTCCGAAGTCGTCTGGAGTCTGTTGTTGAAGCCAATGGCGATTTCATTGAATAAATCTACTCCTTACTATTTCAAGATATGTTTGTGCAATTTTGGTAAATATATCTGTTAAAATGACATGTCAGTGTTATTTTCCTGTTTGCGTAATGTAGACGAAAATTTATTCACCGCACTCTGTATATCAGAAAATGCATTTATCATCTAAATTAATGATCTCAATTAAAATAAAATAACATTAAAAAAATACAGTATTTACATTAGTCGGACTATTGTCCTCATCTTTGTCGCCATATTTGTCACAACGATTCGGCCGTTGTACGCTCCGGCCTTCTTCAGGTGGTTGGAATTTCGAATCGAACCCTTTATTTCGATCACTGGGGTAGACTGTTCTAGTTCCACGAGCCATGTTTTGATGGATGTCAGTTATCAGTTATCTCCTGGTAATTTTCCCTCTGAAAGTTCTCCACTGCCTGAACCGGGTATTGAACTCACACTCTTTGGGTCTGTCACTGGATCTAACCCACGCCTTTATCCACTGTGCCATGTGTCCTTGAGTCTTTTACATCTTTTAGGTATATTGTTAAGTGAAGAAAAATCATTCTTATTTTATATTTTCTATAGCTAATTTTTTTCAGCATCTTCTGTCTACTGGACAATCTCCCCACATATGAAGAAGAAACTTGACACGAGAGAAATGTGGTTCTACAGAAGGATGCTAAGGATACAAGTGAGCAACGACGAAGTCTTAGAGAAAATGAAATCAAAAAGGAAAGGGAAACATATTTAACATCAGGAAGAGACAACTGAAATTTATATGGCCTATAATGGGTAAAGTGGGCTTGGAAAATCTGATACTCACAGGAAAGGTTGAAGGCAAGAGAGATAAAGGGAAGAAACTCATAATCTACTTGGTTAGCTTGAACAGATGAATAGCGGTTTAGTGGAGATAACAAAAATACAAAATTTATTAAGAGCTACAAAGGACGGAAATTCTGAAAGGGGAACTGCACATAGAAGAAGACTTTGCAGAGCTACCATAATATTGTGACAAATTTAGAGATAGGCGGTTATCTTTTGGCTCAGGAAAATAGTTGATTACAACTTCGCCACAACGTCATATACAACATCACATACAGCATAATATACAACATCACATACAACATCGCATCTCCCCGCCACCAACCAAAAAATACTAGTCTGGAACGCTGTAAGAATCTTTCTTTTTAATCATCTCTCCCCACACTCGATTGGATAAAAGAAATAATAAAAAAAACAACATAATATTGATTGATTAGTTTTTTTTACGACTTACCAACCAGTTCTGGGTTATTTAAAACCCAATCGAGACATATTTTTGAATGTAGGAATTATTTTTATTTTTTTTCCTGCAAATATTGCATTTACATTTTTTTGCGAATAACAATGATTTTTTTACGGATACTAGTTTTTTCTATTTAACCCATTGCTGGGGGGGAACATAAATTCATCCCTTTCCAAATTAATATTATCGTGTAAATGAATATAACGAACACAGATGTTATTGGAACTTGTTTCTCTGATTCCTCATTCCGAGCCGCTATGCATCAACCACCCGCACATCCACGCAAGCACATAATAACATTTGACGGTATTCTATCTTCTCCATAGTCTTCTAGTTTTGCATCCGTAATTTTTATAATAATAATAATAATAATAATGATAATCATTATTATTATTAGTAGTAGTAGTTGTTGTTTTTGTTGTTGTAGCATCATAAATATCCCATTCTGTTTACACATTGAGATAATGTATCTTTCTTCTTTTTTTACTTCCTTTCACTTTCTATTGTAGATTACTTTAAGCAAACTTTTACATTCTATGTATTTCCATTACGTGTTTTTCCAATCCGCTTTCCATGACGTCATCCTAAATTACATAAATCTGTCTGTTGAGTGTTTAGGAAAAAGTGCTTCAACAGGTTTACATTGAACACTTCGGCAAAATGGAGTCTTGTCAGGTTTACATGTTGCCGCATTTAGGACTGATACACTTGAAGCCGCTAAGAGGAGACCCGGCCGCTGGCAAAAGAGGCTTTAGAGCATTGAAGTGTTTTGTCAATCAGTGTTTACACGCGGGAGCCGCGCGGGACTTGTTCTCATCAAAGTGAGTGGATTAAAAGGAGGCATACGTGTATGCAAATAGGAAAGAAGGATTTGTAAAAACGTCAGTAGCAAATTGTGAGGATGTGCCAGGGTGGGGGAAAGAATTCGAGATGGATCGTTGTAAGTTTTTAACTCTCATATAAGAAAGCACTTGATCGATAGTGGATTTGATCAGTCTTTCAAGTGTCTGGATTTAATATAATCCAACCCGAAAACCAAATAATGCATCTGTAATTAGCTGTTTGTTTGTTCTGTGTCAATAACGAAAATCTATCAAAATACCTTTCTTTAGCTTGTTCATGAGGAGCAGAGGGTACTTGGTTGAAACATTGTGTCTTGAATTTATGAACCAAAATAAGAAGGGTAGTTCGAAATAATACTAGAATATTGAAAATTACTCATCTCAGAGATTACATACTAAATTATGACAAGCGGTACGAACCCGCCACCGTAAGCAAAATGAAAATTGAATGTAAAAGACTCCAATAACCATAGTTGATATTAGAGTTGGTTACATATTACTATTATATACTATTTTAAGCTGGGAGTGACGCACTAATTAAACAGGAACTGATATCACAGTGGCAAAATAGTACAGTAACCTCATATCGGCAAATTAATGGACACCTAAGGATGACCAGAGGATACTTGGTCGAAACGTATCTCTAATAACTTTTGTATCAGCAAAGATAAGAACAATAGTTCAAATAATACAACGATACCTTCTTCTGGTGTTTAAAATTTTAAATCAATATTTTTCATAATCATAATCGATTATTCCGATACTTTCCAAATCCTTCCGTGACAACGATGATTATTCTCACAAGTTTCCATACATACGTTTCTTAATATTGTATTTTTTTTTTATATTTCAGAGACCCTAGAAGATGCGTTTGAGTAAAGTTGATTGGATTGGTCAGCGTGGTCCTGTGGAGTGGCCTGCCAGTTCTCCAGACTTTACCCCACTTGATTTTTACCTTCGGGGGCATTTAAAGGACATGATGTATCAGGAAAAAGATACAAAACATAAATCATCTCAAGCAACATATAACCAACGCCATTTCAAGCATAACTCCAGCTGCACTTGAACGTGTTCTTAAGCAATAAAAGACACGCATTGTCACCAGAAACTCTAAACATATTCACATCTGGAATTCGAACACCGATTCCGTGCCGATCCACGATATCCCTTCCCGACCTCCGGTGATTGAGCGAAGAGGAATATAAAATAACTATACAAACATCTAACAAAGGTGTATTCTCCTTAACCATGTACACACCCAGTATTTGGTCTCCGCAAACTTACAGCAAGCATAGATGAATGTCACTAGATGCAAATGAACGCATGGACAAATTTAATGATACACTTCTGCTTCGTACACACTTTCATGTCAAGCGCCATTTTGTCAAACTGCTAAATGTAACAAAGCAAAAAGAAAGTATGTGTTAATGGCGAAAATGTTCACCCTCTACTGTCAAGCCACCACTCTATTGTCAAACGTTCGCTCTACTGTCAAACTGCCAAGACTGTAGCGGATTGCCATAATACAATAGGAGGCATTACTTTCGGAGTAACCCTCGTACATCTGTTAGCTATTTCGTAGTTACTGTAAAACATATAAATGAGATTTATATTTACAAGTGAGCTTTTATTTTACTTCGCTTAAACATTTGAAAGTTATAGTAAACCGAAAAATCGTTTAACTATACAGGTAACTTGTGTTTTTGTTTTTAGATTTGACACCTTATTTCCTTCGGAAGCTGCTGACAGAAATGTTCTTTTTAATCTTCTGTGCTAATTTTATTGAATATTAGAAAACTTACTATTTTTTCCGAGAGGCGCTGACACCATGTTTTTTTCTAAGTACAAGTTGAAATTCAATATTCTAATTCGAATTAAAAAAGCCACCATTGATATGGCCAGTAAATAGAATTCTGAGACACGTTTTTCTTCCTTGCTTAAAGAACACTTTATAAAAGATGTCACATTACTGTTTAAGTTTGAAATTTTCTTTATTTTTTCTTGCATTCAAATTTAAAGATGCGTATTTTCATTTCATTCCTAAATGTACATCCGCTATTTTCATTTTACTTAAAAAATGAAGTAATTTATATCGCATTTTGAAACTTTTTTTAAAAATAAATTTTGAATTATTTTTTCTTTTCATGTTGATATATTTTCAACTCTTTTCTTTGATATACGGCAGTCTTTTCCCAGTCATGTTCCTTTTTATCAGCCGACACGAACTTGTGACTTGGTATGTCACGTTATCTTTTGAAACAATCAGACGACAGGCCGGTGGACATTTGGCGGCAAAAGCTTCGGGAAGCGGGAAAATCATCTCGCTTTTCTTGTGTTTAAAAATATTGAGAAAGCCATTATTTAAAGACAGGGGAAATATTTTGTTACCATCGCCACCAGAAATTCTAAAATTTGGCAATTTAAACTTTTCTTGAAATTTTAATTTTTTAGCATATTTTATTCAAAATATTTTATGCTAGAAAAGAGAGAGAGAACGAAAACGGAAATCATTCCATCAAGTGACATCAGATCATGTCGAAAAGAAAGTTGATTATTTAATAAGTTTATACTGAAGAGTTGTCTAGTTGTCTATGTGTCTATGTATGTGGGCATCTGATGGGACGTGTGTGCGCAAAATGAACATATCAAACTGTAGTGTATGTAAATTTAGATATACATGTGTATGTCATCGTTCATAAATAGATGCATTTATACCTATTTATATAAAATACCCCATTTTTATGTGTATCTATGTTTGAACGCCAATATACAATTACTGAAATCTTTATTAAGTATTAATACAGTAGCTTTTATTTTGACGTTAACGGTCGAGAGACTTGAGGTTTCAAAGCAAAATTGATGGTTTGACGATCTTTAAAATTTACAGATTAATTCATTAAAATTTACAGACTAATTCATTAAAATTTACAGACTAATTCATTAAAATTTACAGACTAATTCATTAAAATTTACATATTAACACATTAAAACCTATAAATCTACCTCAATGAGACCATTAAATAGTTTTATTTTCTTGAGATTAATTATAAATAGCGATGCTAAATTTTCAAGATATCACAACATAAAATAGTATGTGAAGATTTGTTGGACTGTTAGTTTCTATTGTAATTATTGGCATAACATTACTAGAGTTGACAGAAATATTTGATGTAGTTAAGTGAAAATAATCTCCCTTATTCCACAAATAAAACTGTAGTTATACTTTCAGCAATGACACTATGTCAGTTATTAATTTTGGAATTGATAAAAAAATTAATAATTTACTTTATCGAAAACTTTTTTTTTCGGTACAAGTATAACATCTTTATTTAAGTATCAAGATAGTTTTTGCAATCGAATGATAAAATAGAAAAAATATGCAACATATTTTGTTTTTTAAAAGGACTCGATCAGATTAAAATAATGTTTTAATTGACAGAATACTATATATGTCTGAAAATATAAACGAAAAGGCTGGTTACAATTATGTACCGAGAAGAAACGCAGCAGGTATGAGGACGCTAAATTTCAAATATAATTTTTTTTTCTGTCGCCTGATGTGCATAGACACAAACGCTCAGACAATTTCATTTAGCTTTGCAATGCTTTTGTCTTTGTTTTAGTCGCAGTTTTGTTTTAATATTTTAGGTAATTTCTCTGACTTTGCATAAACATCCGTTAGCTCTCAGCTAATTTGTGTATTCTATCATGAAAAAATGATTCCGGTTTTGATTCAACTCACAAAATTAGTTGAAGGAAGATTTAGTCCCACAAAATAAAACAAAATATATAAATATACTCAACGGGTTTGCACGCTGTTAGAGTTGAATTCGCTGTGATAACGGAAAGAGTTCGAGCGTGGGCAAAAATTTCAAGGATATTGAAATACGAACTTCAAAGCATGTATGAAGGTTTCCGCTACTAAGAAACTATTTTTTCTAAAATAGTTTCTCCACAATTTTGTTCTTGAACCGTACAAAGATAAGTTTAGAAGATATGAGTAATATTCTAAAAGCTTAAACTTAATTTTTAGAAAAGTAATATTTTTTATTTGTTTTGTAATTAATCTATTGAAATGCGGCCATAAATGCTCACGAAATTCATACGTACCTGTGTAAAAGAATAAATCAACAGTGAAGAGCAACTAATTGTAATGGTAATATTAGCCGTTTCCTTATAAGTAAACATTCGTCATTCATTGGAAGATCAGCCACTACTATCTTCGGTTAATATTTCTATTAAAACATTTATCATTTCATGAAAATAAGTTTCTCAGATCTAGTAACTGTTATCGATCTTTACAATAAGGATGGAGGCGGCCATCTTTTTACTTGTGGTAGTGGGAAACATCAGCATTTTGATTATATCATTATTCTTTCTTCGATTTACATCTGCTATCTATTTTAGTTTTTGCTGATGTTGAAAGTCATCAAGTGATGCTGCTTCTGTTATTTGTTACAGTTTGTTGTAAGTTGTTGCGAATCTGTAAAGCCAGTCCCCGAGTTTCGAAGAAGGATGGTCATCGCTAAAACCTATACACTTCACTGGCTCCAAGACATTTTAACCATCAGTCTGAGAAAGCAGTTGAATATAGCCGATAATTTAACTATATCTTAAGGAGTGTGTAGACTAAATTCTACCCGATGAAGAAAATGTACTGATAACACTTTCAAACTCCTCGAATACTAATTCAATTGGTGATATTTTCATTGTAAACAACAAAACAAATAAAATAGTATCAGCCCAGTCAAATACGTTTATTCACAAAAAAACAGAGTGCGATGTGTAAATTGTTGCCATTTTATATATTTAATTACGCGCATGTGCATTGTTTTTAGATTTTGTCGATTGAAGGTCATTTGGGCACTGTCTGTGCACCAAAGCGCAATTCACTCCCCAGAAATTTGGAAACGGCCTGCTGTATTGCTCGGCATTAGCACCGGAGGCTGCAATACGCACATTTCCTAGTGTCTGAGTGCCAATCTACAGAGATCACAGAAGATTCGGAAAGAGTTGGGTGAGTCTAATGGTGTTTATGTAGGTTTTTAGAGTGATAACTAGTGATGGTTCCGGTATGCGTCCATTCATTTTCCCACAGGGCCGCAGACTCAACACAGAGGCTTACATCAACTGCATTGAGGAGGCATTGCTGACTTGGGTCAAGAGAGTGGCCGCTGGAAAAAACCTATGTCTGGTAACAGGACTCTGCACCATGCCACACAAGCAGGAGATCCAGAGGAACCCAGACATTGCTGTCAGAAAATATATGCGACCACATCACTCCTTACATCTGTCCACCTAACTCCCCAAACTGCAACCCCCTTGATTATTATGTGTGGAATGTAGTTAAGGTAGAGATCAATAAAACTCCTTATAACACCAAAGAATAACTGAAAGCAAGGATTATGGTAACATTTACCAACTTAAACATGGAGACCGCACAGAAGAGTTGCAGGAGATTCCGAAGTCGCCTGGAGGCCGTGGTTGAAGCCAATGGCTATTGAATTGAAAGAATTTACTATTTAGTATTTAAACATATCTCAAGATATCATGTGTAATTTTGGTATTTACATATATCGGCTAAAATGAAATGTCAGTTATTTTAATTTTTAGCGTAATTTTGGCGACAATTTATCCATGTACTGGGTCAGCCAAATAAACGTAATTTGACCAATAGTGTATGCACCAATTATTTTAGTTCACACTCTGAGTGCAACCGGTACCATGAAGCAACCGGTACCATCTACTCTCTGGCGCAAGGTCTGGTAATCGACGTCCAACCTGGTTCTCCCATCAAGTTTTTTTCTGGCAATGACGGCGTTTCGACACTTACCAGGATTAAAAACAATGCCTGTCAATGGATACGTGGACATTCACGTGCGAAAGACTCCATAGCTATGCATACAGCCATTGCGGCGATGAATCATCGGCCACGTATCCGTGATCAAGGAGAGGACCTCAATGTTGAGGACATCGACTATGATTTTACCAGGAGAAGGATGGGTTTGCCAAGTTTACTTGTCCAAGAGACACTACATGAATGAATAACTCCCTTGCTGTCAACCCAGATTTGTGAAGCGAACTGCTCACTAGCGCATCATCACAAAGAACACATCCGGTTTGGGGACGGATGATGACGATTAATATATGCGCTTACCTGAATATGTTTAACAGAATAAAAACATTTAAAATGTATGATTTTTTTAAAGATATTAAAGTTTGAAACAAATTATGTCATTCACGACAGAAAACTCTAAGTACGGATTTGATGTCGCAAGTGAGGAGAACATCATTTCTTAGTGACTATTGCAATTCTTTCTAGAAGATCACAGAATAAATCTGAAAAAAAAATATGTTGGATAAATTTCTAAAGCGCGCAAAAGAACCGAAAAAAATATGTAAGATCAAACTATCACTTTTGGAAGACTAGGATTAATTGAGTATTACAAGAAAGTAATATAACTGGGCTGGGAGGTTGGCATATTATACGAACGTTTAAGATTTGACCATAGACACAAATGGTAGCGAAACAAATGAAATTCTTTCTTAGTGAATGAAAAAGAAATATCAAAACTGAGATAAGACAAATGTCCGCTAAAATTAGCGAATCTTGAAATAAAACTTTGAAAAATGCAAAAGTGGGGATTCACTGGGAAATCTGTAAATAACGGTAGATGAACAGTAGCCTACTAGACATTTTCGACCCTGACATTTGCGTCCCTAGACAAATGCATCCCTGGATAATAACGTACCATTGATAATTTTTCGAAGTTAACAATTTTATTAACGTGTTCTTTAATATAGGGATTTACACACCAATAGCTTTAATTACTCTAAACAAGCAGAAAGTTAGTTGCCACAAATATAAAAAAAAAGAGAAAGAAAAATGTATTTTTTAAAGCAAGAGAAAATTAAGCTAGCAGTTTCAGTTCACTCTACCCGTGTGTACCGCAAACATCTAATAGATTCTGGATGTTATAGATTATATTTTTATTTGAAACTCATGCCTAAGTTCAAAAAATTACACTGGACGGGGAAAATTTCTGACGATGTGTAGAGATATCTTGCAACACTGTTAATCTGTTATTGCAGTTTAAACCAAAATAAAATTTTATTTATTTTTTTAATTTTATTCCTTTTAAAAAAAAAAAATATGACTACTACCTATACTTTTTTCAAAATTCATGTTAATTGCCTTTAAAAGCATCAAAAAATTATTAGAGGTACGCAGTTATCCATGGACGCAAATGTACAGCGACGCAATGTTCAGGACGCAAATGTCGAGTAGGCAACTGTCCTAGAACCGGAAATAACGACTATTTGACCATATATATATAAATGGTTACCATGGCTTTAAAAGGATTATTTATATAAATCTTGAAGTAAAACATCAATCCCTATATATTGACGCTACAAATTCTCAAACAACGCGTTTTACCAAACAAACAGTAGCATTAACAAAAATATGTAGAACTGTTAACAAGGATGATATATCAATGATATAATCAATCTGTTAACCTTCCACACGACCAACAACAAAACGTTTGGAAGGAAACTCTCGTCAGTATTTGAAATATTTAGAACATTTAGTGGACAGAAGTCTAATTTCCTGAAAAAAGAATTTCAACCGAAAATTACACTGATTAGTCAATGGATGTCGAAAGCGCTCAATATTTTCCATTGCCATTTCCACAAGCTAGATTCAATGTCAGAGAATGAAAAACAGAAATTCCTCTGTGAATTTTCGATTCAAACGGGACACCCTATCCAGGCAAGAATAGCAGGTCTAATAATAGTGAACAAAGAGAAAGAAAGAAAAAAACGTGGTAGAGAATGGATTTCATCACAGGAAATATTAAAAAGAAAGTGAACATCTCGATAATTATATGGGCCTGGCGAGAGAACTGAATAAATAATGGAACACGAAAATTACAGTGGTGACGATCGTTACTGGAGCACTGTGAATGACCCCGAAAAACCAAGAGAAAAGAATGGCGGATGTTGAAATCAGAAAAAGAATCAAGACCATGCAGATAATAACATGAAAGTAGTTAAATGCTGAGAAGGTTACTAGAATATTAATGTTACTTGTCTCTTATTTTCCAGTTCAAAACACTTGTTTCTATTGCTGCAAAAGACACGGAGAGTGTAATAATAATAATAATAATAATAATAATAATAATAATAATAATAATAATAATAATAAACTGTCAAAATACAAGGACCTTGAAATAGAAATCTCAAAAATGTGGCACCTGGGAACATCAACAATCCCTGTTGTAGTTGGAGCCCTTGGACTGGTTGGAAAGGATTCCAGTAGGTTGATTGAAGGGATCCCTGGAAGTCCATGCCTCAAAGAGATACAAAAAATTGTTCTGACAAGTACAGCCTACAGTTTACAAAGGGCTTTATCTATGTAATTATTTTTCTTTTTTTTTTTTGCAGTGGAAAGTGTCATGATGCCATTTCTAACCTTAGGTCCCTGGGCGGGACCCGGAAAGAAATGAGTAAACGGCAGATATCAAAGAAAATATAAATAATAATAATAATAATGAAATGAGAGATTCTTGAAAAGTTTTTGTCTCAATTCATTTGTCAGATTCTGGCCAAATTATCACGAAGAATATTATTGGTGTCCATTCTTGATCAGACCAATGTATTTTCAGCATCACCTATACTAATAATAAGGAAAAGCTGTACCTGTGAACGTTCTCCGGAGTTTTAGATTAAATTATGAACCTAAGTACCGTTTACTGGTCGTCAAGTTCGACGTTAGAAATAAATTACTTATGCATGCTTCTTTTCAAATTTATTTACTCATGTGAAAGTACGTTTGAGTTCTTAAACACCAGGTGGAGGAGAGGAATTGTCGGAAAGATAGATTTACTTGTGCTTCTAAATACCCATTTACCTATTAAATTAAAATACATTAATTTTATACTATACAGTTAAATGTTCTAATAAAACCTACTGTTTTCATTAGTTGTGAACATGCATGTACATATTAATTATAATATAGTGTATTTCAGGGAAAGCATTCGCCACTTAACAGTGCATCTTCATTTGTATCCTTTAGAGCAAAAGCTAAATGTCACACTAGGTAGAAGCACATAGCTTTCCAGAATTCAAGGACAAACTTATACTGTCAATATTCATCGTGAAACGGAACAAAGTCTATATGGAAAACTCTACATCATTCATTCTGATGAAGCTGCAAGGAAAGAAATGGCTGCACTACCAAACAAAAACCGCTGAACAAATGTCATAGCCACCAATCCTTATGAACAAGCATACAAAAATAGGAACGCACTAGTAAACTGAATTCGAATAAATTTAAATATGGATTGACCAGATTTTTAAACGAATCAATTATAAATTAAATTAATGAATAATTTCAATTACCGTAATTCCCCATGTATAAATAATAAGCAAAATCAGGGTTGCGTATTATGCGCAGCTACAAAAATGCAAAAAATAATTGCCGTAAAATAAAATAAGAATTATCATACAACTATGTCAGAATAATATTATTTTATGTTTAAATCATTTTTTTAATTAAGAGTAGGAAACGCTGGCCGTAATGAAATTGCAGAGGTAGAATTTATAGGGTTTGATTACCTAAAAAAGGCATGAGTAGAATCATTTTCCCCAAATTTTAGTTGTCCGTATTATGGATGAAGGTGTATTATACATGGGTATTTACGGTATCTAATGACATTTTTTAAAATTAAGTTACAATTAAATTTAAATATCGAATTAAGTAAAACCTTTATAAATAACAATACTTTATAGAAGGTTTAGGTTCACTTTCATTTTTCATCAGAACTGGAATTGATAAATTTTAATTAAACTTTAATTAAAATAAGAGTCAATGTAATATATCGGCAAAATTTAAAGATGTTTATGCAGAGAATATTCGGTATATGTCATACATGATTTTATACAGAGAATAGCCTATTTCATATATTGCACAGTTTGTTTTCATGAGTAACATCCGATTTTATAGAAATAAACAAGATGGCTTTTTTCAAGGTAAGTTCGGAAAAGTAAACAAAGTACGTACAAACTATACTATGTTTGGAAAAGTTAGGTGGGCGTAGAGTCTCAAATAAAGGTTTTATTAAAGAAATAATCCCGGATCAGAACGGAAGAAACAAGAAAGCCACAGGTGTGCCAGTGATTGTTGAAACACCGGGAAGGATCTCGAAAAGATTTGCTAATTTGCGAAGAGATATAGGGATTGAAATATTCGATTTCTAATAAACAATAAACTTAATGGCTTTGTCATCAAAATAATCGTAACCCAATCAATATTTATTTCACTTTTCTTCATTAATAATTAAAAACCTGATGTTTATTACAATTATTAGCAACATCAGATTAATTGTAAGAAAGCAGAACGTCTGGTTGTCAGCAAAAGAAAAAAAGACGAAGATGCGAACTATGAAATCAGTCAGCTATGTGCCATGATACATGACCGACGAGGCAGATTTTTTTCCTGCGGTAGACTAGTTGCCATCCAAGACTGTAGAACATGGCCTCTCATGCTATTTACCAATACCTTTTCCAGGGGCATTAGTACGCAATGGATTTGACTGAAATTTGAACACGGCTCCCCGATTCCTCAATCCGAGCCGCTATCCATTACTCCATCGTCGCAAACAAGTACGGAAGTTTAGATAACTGAGAAGTGCTTGTAACTTAGTTATCAAAAACAACAGTAGAAAAACAGAATTGGTTTAACAAGTTTATTACCGTTTGGTACAGCGAAACATAATGTAGAATTGAAACTACGGAAGATAATGTTTAACCGTGAATGTCTAACTGTTTTCAGCAAAAGCTACTGTTCCTCCTGCTACTCCTCTTCATGTAGGAGTATTTTTACGTCTTTGGTCTGACGGCCGAGTCTAAACTTGTAGGAAAATATTCTCCCTCACATCAGTTTTAAATGGTGCTGAAACATAGTAATTAAAATGCATATTTGAATAGCAAACGTTGCATTACAAACGTTTTTGTTTCTTTGTTTGTTTAGTGGTATATCAACACCTTATGGGTCATTTAAATACCTTGATTTTCCATTAATTTTATTCTTTTATTGTTATGAATGTTTTTATACAGACAATGCTTAGCCCATCAAACATCGAATGTTCTTGCAACGTTCCAGATGTATCGTATTATAGTTTGGGAATATGTAAGGTAAAAACGTTTCTGTAACGTTGTCATCAACTATTTTCCTGACACAAAACTGACCGCTTATCCCCAACATTTTCACAGAGTTATGATAAGTCTGCGAAGTGCTGTAGATGACAAAAAATTCTCACTGGATAATTATAACATGAGAATTATTTATGTTTTGGGGAGCATTAGTAATTTATTTTACAAAAAAATGTATTGATGGTAATACTTTTTTTTTTACAGAAATATATTACTGGTAATTTTAATTACTAAGAAATTATATTTTTACTATACTAATTTTTAAACTTTCATAATTTTAACTCTAGTTTGAGGTTTCACAGTTTTCCCATAGCTGGGTCCGTAACAGGTGATACCACTCCGGTTCAAGGGGGACCTGGGAAAAACAGCAATTAAGAGGAGTTTCTACGTTCCTGAAAACCTCTAATCTCCTGATTAGAAGCTTTGCCGTCGGATGTAGTTTATCGTCATGCCCAGGACTGCAATTCAAAAGTTAAAGAAAGTAATAGGAAACGGGAAAATTTTGTTACAAACAAAGAAGAGTCGGTCCTCGTCTATGGGATGAAATTCTAAATAATTTCCTGACAGATGAAAAGAGGACTGGAAGTAAAAATATTGCTCTAATGAAGGATGCTGTAAATACCATAGAGGGAGAGCGTAAGAAACGAAATGGCTTAAAGAAACTTCAAATAAAAATGCTTATAATCAGAATCAGGAAGAGACAATTGAAAAGTCTTGGAAACTTAATTAGGATGGAGGGCACGGAGAATTTGACACTCACAGGATTTACTGAAGCCAAATCGACAGTGGAAGGCTGAAGATCAACTATCTGATCTGCGTGTGTGAATACTCCAGTACATACAGTTTCTGTTGTGCGATTCTGTTTTCTTTCATTGTTAATATTAAATTTAAATCCGGTATCATACTACTCAATACTGATATATATATATATATATATATATATATATATATATATATATATATATATATATATATATATATATATGTATGTATATATATATATATATATATATATATATATATATATATATATATATATATTCTCAATTCTGTCCAATATTTACCTGTTATAATAATAATAATAATAATAATAATAATAATAATAATAATAATAATAATAATAATAAATGATAAAAAAGAAACCAAAACAACTTGGCTAAATTAAATTAGAAAAACAACTGGGAGGGCAAGGGTTGTATGGCAAATACATAAAAAACACGCAAGAAGCAGATGTGGATCAACAGCAAACGCATCATTGGCTGAGGAGAACCGGGTTGAACGTTGAGAGAGAAGGGCTAATTATTGCAGCCACGCAACCAGACACTATTACTGTCACATAATCAAGGATAGAATTAACCCGAAATGCAGGATCTACAGTAAATATCATGAAACTTTCGACCATATTATCTCAGGATGTCCGTAACTGGCAAAAAATGAATATGCCCACAGACATAACAAGGTAGCGACATATGTGCACTGGAAGATATGCAAAAAGCACATAATCAAAACCACGGAGAGATGGTAAGAGCACCAACCAGAAACAGTTACTTAAAATAACGATGTAACTATCCTCTGGAACATGGCAATTCAAACTGACAGGTAAATAAAAGTCAACAGTACTGATATTATCATAAAAGACAATAATTTCAAGACGTGTATGCTTATTGACATAGCAGTGCCATCTAAGCGAAACACCTCCATCAAAACTATCGAGAAATTGCTCAAATACAAAGATCTGGGGTTCGAGATTAACAGGACGTCGGGAATAAAGACTGAGACTGCAGTAATATTAATCGGAGCCCTGAGCCTCGTAAGAAATCGAATGGACAATTTTACTGCCATTTTTCCAGGTAACATCAGCATACAAGTTGCTTCGATCTCCCTACCAAGAACATCCTGTGTACTAAAAAAGTGCTATCAAGTAAATGACAATTCTCCTATAAGGCCTAAGAATCATAATTTTGATCCGGCTCTACAGGATACATAGCAGGAAACATAACATACACAAATAGTAATAATAAATAATATTTCAAATGGGTGGGAAAATGTAAGTAAAAGATAACACACCGAGTGCAGCTGAAAAGTATTTAAAAAGTCACCAAAGGCAAATACAACCGAACAAAAAATGTTAATGCAATATTTAGCTGCAAAATTATTATTTTTAAAAGACTAAATATCATTCGGTTATAAATAACCTACAAAGTGGTGATAAACCGTAAAAATAAATCAATCAAATCACAGTATCGTGCACATTTAGCTGTGAAGCACTGATTCTGTAAAATATTAATAGACTGGATGTCATGATGAGTATTTGCACCCAGCGTCACATCTTTTGCAGGTTGTTCTCTCAATAAATCAATCAATCAATCAATAATAATAATAATAATAATAATAATAATAATAATAATAATAATAATATCATCCAGGAATTATTATCAAAGGTAGAAACGAAAAAGGTTTGCACACTTATTGACACGAGCCTATCAAATTACAAAATATATCTCAGCGAAGGTTTCAGAAAACTAAGCAAATAAAAAAACTGGCGATGAAAATAAAAATGTGGCTCTTAAAAAGCAAAATTATTACTGTTGTGGTTAGAACTTTGGGTCTGATAAAGAAAGGAATTCATCGACAAAATCCCTGGTGCACCATCTCTCCAGGAAACAGAAATAAAAACAGATATAACAAGCACAGTCAATAATTGCGATGAGCTTTGTCAATTATATTCTTAATCGCTGTCTTTTCTTTAATTAAGTGAAAAGAAAAAAAATAACATCCTTGTCATTCGTTATGACAAATACAAGTTAAATTATAATTATTATAATAATAGTAATAGTATTTATATTTTATTAATAAATATGCTAGTATTTACTATTTACATTTTTTGTGCTGTTGCCCTAATATTTATTGCAATATTGACAACGTTTCAGCCATTGTACGCTCCGGTCTTCTTCAGATCATATATTTGGGAATTTCGAACCGAACTGTTTAATTAATCCATGGAGGTAGATTTTTCTAATCCTAATCTGCAACAGTCCGAACAATGTAAATAGTGTAAACGGAAATGAGATTTTAATTAAGAAGATTCAGTTAATATGATAACTTATTTGGCTATGCTCCCAAATCCAAGCAGAAACAACAAAATAATTTTAAGTTTATGAGAAAGCAATCAACCCAACTTCAATTAATTCAACGGAATTATAACGTCAAAATTAAAACCAAAAGAACACAGGATGAAAGTAAGAAAACGACACAAGAAGGATTTCTTTGCTGAGAATTTCGACACCATTATCATCATTCACCTAACAAGTTTAGCACGGGTCAAGGATAGGTATGTGGCGGGAAACCGTATAGATATTCATAATTCGTAAAGATATTCCTAAAACAGTATAGATATGCATTCGTGCGTATCGTGTATTGGACAAGTAAATCTGGAGGTGCCCACTCCTCTCTACACTGTGCTCCGATTTGAAGGCTCGTCTTGGTCACCTGAACGTAGTAGAGTTAGCTTTTGTCGCATTTCTTAAACGGATATTGAAGATGAGAAGGAGCAGTTGTAAGATTCAACACAATAAAAGGGGAGGCAGTAAATAAAGGAGAGACATATGATGAGCAAAACGAAGAAGAAGAAGAAGAAGAAGAAGAAGAAGAAGAAGAAGAAGAAGAAGAAGAAGATGAAGAAGAAGATATTTTGGTGAAAGTTTCTCTGATGCGTATTAAAAAATATTGATAAACGAAAAGATATTCGAACATAAAAAAAGATAGTTATAAAAATTTGATCAGTTCAGTTACAATATCTGTTATTGATCTGTATGGCACAAAAGATGGAAAACTGAGAAAAGGTTATTGGGTGCAGATCTGTGGGAATAGTAACAGAGGTTGGCGGAAGAAGTGTTAGAGTTGTTGTTTTTTTGTCTCTCCGGGCATAGAGGATTTGGTTATATTGTTTTAGATGACAATAGGAACAAGAAGATGGTGGAATACTGCAAAGAAAACAAACAAGGGACTGAGGCGAATACCAGACCCGATTGCTAATTAGCATATTGCAGTTCAGAAAGAAATGTTACCCATCTTGAAACTTTCATTGTATAATCTGCCTGAATACATACATACATACATACATACATACATACATATATATATATATATATATATATATATATATATATATATATATATATATATATATGAAGATATCCGATGCGGTGGGAACGAAAGTAATCTATAAAATATATAAATTCTAACGTTCGCAGCATTCATTCAAAAAAGAGCTCAATACATGTAGTAGAGCGATAATTATTTATTTATTATAATTTTATCATATAGACAAAACCATTTTACTCACAACAAGCTTGGTTTCAGTGCATTTTAACTGCACATCTACGGGTGAGGGTCGGAAATGGTTATGAACGATCCTGTTTGTAGGCAAGCCCGGATGTAAAACGTCACTTCCTTTTTCCATTTTTTGAGAAGAAAAATGTACTTAACAAAAGTATCTAAGTGAAACGATAGTTGTTGTTGACAGCAGTTTAGATAGATAGATAGATAGATAGATAGATAGATAGATAGATAGATAGATAGATGGGACACTAGATGCTGAAATACTTCACCGAATTGAGAAAGCTACTAAATCTTTTGCATGCTTGGAGAAGGCGGGTGTGGTCTTACAGAAACATCACGCTTAACATCAAGGTAAAGGTTTATGAGTCATGTGTTTTGAGCGCCCTTTTGTACCCTTCAGAAACATGGTTAACATACAGACATCATATTACCACCTTTGAAAGAGTACACCAAATGTTCCTCAGAAGAATCATGAATATTTCACGGCAGACCTGACACAGAAATTCTTGAGAAAGATAATATCCCCTGTATTGAGAATCTAATCATTCTCAATTAAATGCGCTGGAGAGGTCACGGTTGCCTAAACATTCCTTTTATGGTGAACTATTTACAGGCAACTGTCCCAGACACAAACCTAGAAGGCGCTTCAAAGATTGCGCCAAAACCAATCTCAAGGCTCTTGAGATATCAATTGAGACTTAGGAACTGGAGGCTGCATGTTGACCTTCTGGGAGAACAACAGTTCATCAAGGATGTAACCAGTTTGAAAAGGACAAGGTGGAACATGCTAAGGTTAAGCGCAATCATCGTAAAGGTAATCTTGAAGCGCTACCTTCCACCCTAAACTAGCAACATGTACGTAATTTGTGTGGCAATTTTGCTCTTTCAAAAGGTTTCAAATTCACCTTAGGTTTCATCTGGCTCGACCCATTGAAAGAGGCCGGAAATGAATGCTCGTGATTTCTTGTACACTGCTATAAACTATGCAAGTCAGCTTCTAGATTAACAAGACACGTGAAAATTTATGTTGATGCTATACCTATTGGGCTTTGGGATCTCTCTTTCAGGTGCAACATTTGTGCAAAAGCTTGTAAAAGTAAGGCGGGTTTAAAGAGTCACTTGTGCTCTAGTGATCGGTGGGATTGAAAGTTATATATATATATATATATATATATATATATATATATATATATATATATATATATATATAACAAAAGAAATTTGTTGTCGAGATGGTCTTCTTCAGTCAAAAAGTGACAATCACACACACACACATATATATATATATATATATATATATATATATATATATATATATATATATATATATACGTGGTGTCTCAAAAATACATTATTTATTTTTCGGAATATTGTCCTCATCTTTGTCGCCATATTTATTACAACGTTTCGGGCATTGTACGCCCCAGCCTTCTTCAAGGACACATGGCACAGTGGATAAATGCGTTGGTTAGATCCAGTGACAGGACCCACAGAGTGTGAGTTCAATACTCGGTTAAGGCAGTGGTGAACTTTCAGAGGGATAATTAACAGGAGATAAGTGATAACTAACATCCATTAAGCATGGCACGTGGAACTAGAACAGTCTACACCAGTGAGCGAAATAAAGGGTTCAGGTCGACATTCCATCCACCTGAGGAAGGCCGGAGCGTACAACGCCCGAAACGTTGTAATAAATATGGCGATAAATGTGAGCACAATAGTCCGAAAAATGTAAATAATGTACATAATACCTCATCTCAGAAATATAGACAGGTATCAAAAATACTTTTACAAATTTTAGAGGCAGGTTCCTCACACCAAAACAGGAACAAAAGTTCACATAAACATATTTTTGCAAATCATTCGTTTTTGGCTTATTCGGTTTAAAGAAAGCTTACAGTAGATTGCTCTGTGTTGCCATCTCATCTAGGTTGTATTTGTCATTCGTGTACATTTGTGGCTATTCTGTTTAACGCTTAACCTGTGTAGTAGTGAATTAACTGGGAATTGTTCCGTTTAAAAATGGCAGGATATTCATATCGTGAGCAGACATATGAATTTTATATACGGTCGCGCGAATGGTAATGGACGCGAGGCTGCACGGCTGTATCAGATTGCGCTTCCAGACCGACGACAGCCACGTCATCCAACGTTTTCTGCTGCCTATCTTCGCGATGCTGAGACAGCATCCGTGGCACGATAAGCTGTGTATCCTGGAAAACCGAGATCCGCTCGTACGCCTGATCACGAAGAGCACATTCTTAGGCTGTCACAGATGGTCCAGTCATCAGCACACGACAAGTGACCCTATCATGTCGTACAATTCATAATACCATATGGAGGGTACTTCAAGAGCAGCTCCTGTATCGGTATAATTTTCAACGTGTGCAGGGTTTTCCGGCATTTGATCACTCACATCAGGAGAACTTTTTTCCGATGGTCTATTGCATAAACTACCCATCCGTGTTTTGTCTCTTCAGTCATGTTTACAGAGGAGGAAACATTTGGAAGAGATGGAATAACAAATATACACAACCAACATTTGTGGGCTGATCGGAATCCCCATGGTACAATGCAGGATAGGAGCTAGTATCAGTTTACGATTAATGTGTGTTCTGGAATTGTAGGTGACTGTCTGGTAGATCTATATGTTCTCCCAGTACGTTATACAGTAGCTATCTAGAAAGACTTTATTTCGAACACACTTCCATACCTGCTAGAGGATGCAACCCTGCTAATTTGAAGAGACACGTGGTTCATACATGATGTAGAACCAGCACATTTTAGTCATAATATTCGAGATGAATTGACTAACATCTACCATGAAAGATGGATAGATAACTCGAGGACACACGGCACAGTGGATAAAGGCATTAGTTACATCCAGTGACAGGACCCAAAGAGTGTGAGTTCAATACCTGGTTAATGCGGTGGAGAGGGGAATTAACAGGAGATAACTGATAACTGACATCCATTAGTCTACTCCAGTGAGCGAAATAATGGGTTCCGTTCGACATTTCAATCACCTGAAGAAGGCCGGAGCGTACAACGGCCGTAACGTTGAGATAAATATGTCGACAAAGATGAGGACAATAGTCCGAATAATGTAAACAGTGTCTATAAACTAGTCACATATTTGTTTTTACGTCTATGCCCTTTGACTTAAAAGAACACCAGGACTTTTTATATGCGTGGAGGTAATTGTGGGAAGAAGTAAGGTTACAATTTTGGTTACTGTCCCGGTTAATTTATGTGGGGTGTTAACTATTCATCTTATAATAGGTCTCATCAGAATAACTGCTTTATGCATTTTGATCATCCCATAGTATGGATGTCTTCGGGTGATGTTCGAAAAGTTTAAACCAGGAAATGTTTTTCTTTTTGAAAAATATTTGGGTCTGATGCTTAAATCTTTGTATGGTTTACGGCCACATTACACAGAGACACTGGTTCCCGTACTCTCACAGAAGACAATAGTGGTCAGTAACTAGGCGGGTGACCGCTTGGGAATACCAGATGCTGTATGCTTGTATGTTCGGGTGATAAAATGTATAATGGCTCGGAATTGTAAATCGGAGAGCTGAGTTCTAATTCCAGTTGGGTTTGTTCTATTCACTTACGCGCAAATAACTGCTTCTTCCTTCACCTATGGGTTAATTAGTAAGACATCTATCAGTAATCTATTATTGTCTAAAAAAAACCGTTACCATCTAAAAATGATTACTGGCTTTAAATAACATGCAAAGGGTTGATAAGCGGTAGAAAACGAATCAATAAAATCAAATTATTCAAATTTTTGTGTCACTTTTATGACGTTATGTTCGTTTACTTTTTCATAAATAATCTTGGAGGAGGAATTAATATGAGTGTATATCTTTCATTTCTTTTCTTTTTTTTTGGTTGATATGCGTGTATGTCTATAATTATAATTCTACCGCCTTTGATGGGATATATGAATGTTTTTATTGCATATTTGTTTCAGGGTGTTCATATATCTGCGAGAGAGTGTACATTCCCATTTATTTTCAAATGTGGATGTTTCTGAGCTCAACTTGATATCGATAATGTCAAATTGGTAGCTGATCTAAAAAATTACCTACAGTCTGTTGTTAACTGGGGCAAGGAATTGCTTGTTAATTCTAACGCTTCTAAAAAGAAACTTCTATCAGTCATCTGAAACACCCCTTCCTGCATCCCATCACTATGGCTGATACTAACCTCCAGAATAGTGACACGTTGGACTCTCGCGGGCTAACATTCACGGCTGATTGAAGGATACAGATTATAATGAATCCATTGCTAAGAAATTTGGCTCTGTGCCGTGTTAGAAAATGTTTCACTCCTGAATCTATCTTACATATTTATAAGTTTATCATTCGTCCATACTTTGAATATTGCTGCCACATATGGCCCGGTGTTCCTGCTTTATATCTAGAGATTTTTTAAAAATAAAATCCAAAGAAGAATCAGCAATATTACTGGTCCTGACCTGGATACTCGGCTTTAGTCACTTTCTTACCGCTGTAATGTAGCTTCCTCCTGCCTTTTCATTGTAACTGTTCCGGCGAACTCTTCGCTATCGAAGCTAGACTGTTCTGACGAATTCTTCGCTATCGAAGCTAGACTTTGTGAAATTAAGCGGAGTACTCGATTGGCAACTAGGTCTCATCAGTTTGCAGTTTAATTGGCTAGACGTAACCGTATGTTTTATGCTGGCAGTTTCTTCTATCGCACTTCACTTTTACCTTGTGGAACTATCCCCGGTTTCTTGATTTGCAGCCAACTTTGAAAAAAAATCTCTGTGCTTTTTCTGTAAATATTTTCATAGTAATTATTCAGATGAGTTCTTCGCTATGGTAATTATTGTTTTATTCCCCTACCCCCACAGACAATAAATTGTACATATGGGGACTATTAGGACTTTCATAGAGACACTGAGGTATTAGGGTGGGTGTAGTAAGAAAGGTAAGTAAGAATGCGTTGTTTTGGTGTTAGGAATATTGTGGTATGTTTGGGTCAGTGTTTGTGGCTAGCTAAGTTTAAGGTTAAGACAGATGAAGACTGCCCTTTTTCTCATTCTCCATTTTGGCTTTGTGCTACATTTTGTAAATAATTACAAATAAATATCTCTCTTAGCTATGGTACCTAGATTTATGAATTTAAGCACAGTACTAGACTGGCGTCGAGGACTCATAAATTTGAGTTGATCTGGCTAGATGTAGCGTTAAATTCTATGCTAACAGTTTCTTTTCTCACACATCTCGCTTGTGGAATTCCCTTCCGGCCCCATGCTTTCCAGCCACCTTTAATCTCCAAAGATCTAAATGCAATGTAAATCGCCATTTACTGCCCTCCTGATTACTCTTTCCTTTTCCAACTCATCATTAATGTCTCGGTTACTAATTTTTCGACACCTTGTAATCCCTTGTGTCTTAGTGGCTTTACTGCCTTGCATGGAGTTAAACTGATAAAAAGAAAAGTAGAATCTGTAAAATCTCTGGTGATGACTGAACGTGGGAATTGCCTGGCATACATAATAAAAAGGTTGTATGTTAATCTTCTATTATGTGCCTTATATCTTCCAAACATTGGCGTTCATGGCTCTCCACAGCTTTCTGCTCTTCGTACCTAGAAACAACTTTTCTACCCTTAACATACCTCCCAGTATTCTGCTATCCATTTACACAAATGCCTAATGTAGCTCAATCATCGTTGCCGTATATACAGCTTGCCTTCATTATGTCTCTTGAGTGTTCAATTTTCCAAGGCCTTCTTCAACATTTACATGTGCAAGAAGTTTTAAATTTTACTTGCACAGAATAGTCAGGTATACTGTAAGGACTGATAACCCCAACAGACTTTGGGATAGGTTCGCATATCGTTCGGTTCATACACATCTCTAGTCTTTTCAATAAGTATAAAGGTTTATCCCTTGTTTTCTGTTTAGAACTGAGTTTTGGTCCCTTTTTATGTCTTTCCATTCTATTTCATTCCCAGTAGCCCATTGCGTCTTAGTGGCATTATCGCCTTGTTTAGGGGTGAATTTATTAATATATATATATATATATATATATATATATATATATATATATATATATATATATATATATATATATATATATATAAAGACATTTATAATATGTTTAACGTTCTTTTTATAGATACAAGTATTTAAGCAAAATGCTCTGTTTTATAATAAACAGTATTAAATAACATTTACCGGCCTGAATGTCCGAGAAATTTTCAGGCCGGTAAATGTTATTTAATACTGTTTATTATAAAACAGAGCATTTGCTTAAATACTTGTATCTATAAAAAGAACGTTAAACATATTATAAATGTCTTTAAATAAATTGTCGGACTATGTCCAATTCAAATATATATATATATATATATATATATATATATATATATATATATATATATATATATATATGTGTGTGTGTGTGTGTGTGTGTGTGTGTTCTGAATAAACTTACTGACGAGTTCCTTAAAAGAGGCATCTTATATTGGTATATTTTAATTTAGATATAGAGAGCTGTCAGTTAAAAAGGCCAAACTGATGCTATAAAATCTCCCTGTATTCCTGCAGAAACCTGTATGATTGGGTATATTTCTGTACTTGCTGAAATGTTTTCTTTCATTCTTTCTTTCTTTCCGTCTATCTATCTATCTATCTATCTATCTCTATGTTTGTGTTAAACTATTCACCTCTGTCTTAGTTCTCCTATCCTTTCACACATATTAACCTTGTCTTTTCGTCTGCCTAGCCAACCATAACTCGTTAAAACAATCTAAACCAATCACTAACCACTTATCGATCCCTTCATCTATTTGTCTATTTTTTTTTCTTCGATTTCTTTCTACCCCTCACTCGCACACTCGTCGACTTGCGATGATCAATCTTTGTTCATCACTTTTCACCTCCACCTTCCAATCATTTAATCAGTGGGGAATCGCTCAACTGAGAATCAACAACAAAGGCCTATCTTTTGATGCCCGGCTCAATTTACGCTAGAGTTGAGATTTCCCACGGTTATATCATGCATGATTGGCTCGGACAGCGCTCAAATCGCTTGAATCAAATTTGCCATTTCTCACGAGGTCGTTTCTTTCTTTCCTTTCCTTTTTCTGTTTTTAATGACTTGCCAGACATACAAACGAAAATTTGGATACAGAATTCATTTGGGAAGCGAAGGTCCACCCAATGGGGAATATGATGGGAAAGCAGAAACAAAAACAAGCTCAATATTTTAGCTGTATTTCCCATGTAAAATAGGATTATCATTTTTTTTTCGCACCTCCAAAGTGAAAGACCTCCTCCGTGCAATCTCATAGATGTTTCATGTTTTTGATTAGGAGTAGTATCATAAGGGTAGGCTGAAAAGTTCATAGGCTGACTTTAAAGGAATGATGCTAGAACTGTGAAATCTTGCATACCTTAATTTAAACGCTTCTTATTATTAACTCCATTGTTTCATTCCAGGTAAACTGGCATCTGACCGTTCAAAGAAGACTTCAGAAATATCTAGTAGTGATTTCTCTTGAAAATGCACACACTTTGTTATCGTGGTGCTGAAAAAGCATTTAGTCCCCATGCTGACATGGTCCCTACATTATGAGATGACGATCCAATTCTATCAAGACGGCAAAGGTGTGCAGATTAATTTAGGAGTGGAAGAAAGAGTCTTGTAGATGACACACATTTGGTTGTCCTGCAACTGCCGCCAGCGAGGAAAAAAATGATCGTATTCACCATATGGTAATGAATTTCAGGGGATTCACTATAAATCAAATAGCCAATTTTATCAGAATATCCCGTGAGAGAGTTGAGAATATTCCGAACAAAGAATTTGGCATGACAATTGTTTCTGCTCGGTGAGTGTCGCGTCTTCTGAGACCTGGTTAAAAATGCACTGTTGAGTTTCTCAGTCTAGAGATTAAAAAGGCCAATGCCGTTTCATCTGCAGGCAAGGTGAAAAGGTATTGTGTTTATTGAATATCTTCAAATGACTCACACCATCAATAGGGACTAGTATGACAAATTTACGTTATAGTTTCGATAGGCTATCATGTCCAAACCTACAGAAAAACTGACGAAAAAGACTTGTTGCTTCAAGATAATGCTTCAGAACTCAAGTCGGTTTCAATGGCTGCTGTACGTGACTGCGGTTTTAAACTGAGTGATGATTCTCCCTATTTTTCCTAATATGACTATCATCTCTTCCCTACCATAAATAAACACTTGGCTGGGAACCAGTACCACAGTGATGACGTCATATCTGCTGTTGATGAAATTCTTTAGTTTTCTTTGATCAATCAGCTGTCAGTTTACAGTTGTTAACAGGAAGAGTAAAGAATAATAATGCATGCAAGATTTCACAGTTCTAGCATCATTCCTTCATAGTCAGCTTATGAATGCAGCCGACACTCGTACTTGCCATAGGCAGCCTGCTTGTAAAATATTTTAAGACATCCGTCTATCCTGATCAAAACCACCTTGGGCTGCACGAGCCAAAAAAGTAGCCCCGCTTCTCTGTAAAGCTAAGGAAATCCAAAGGAATAACAGGTACTACATTTGGGAAGCGCTTGGTTACAGGACTTAGCGGAAGAAGATCAATGGTGATTTCACTCCGGGCTTTTTGTCTGGATTCGATTGCATAGCCTTATCGATGTCTAGAGCGGAGGTTTGAATTTACGGCGTTCTCTTCGACTGACTGCTATGAAAAAGCGAGATAGCTAAGTCTACCCTGTTACTTAGACATCAATTGTGGGGGAGGAATATTTATTTTTTCTGAAGTCATTAATGAAATTTAGACGAAACAGGCTCGGTTAGATATTGAACTAAGCACGTCGATTCCACTTTTTAAAAAAATAATTTAATCTCAAGGAAGACAATAAAGCCAACAAAAAAACAAGGGGTTTTTGAGTGTAAAAGAATCTGAGAATAAAATGGGACAATTAAAGCAAAGAAATTAAGAAGTCGGGTGATGACATTGCATATAAACTTTTGAAGGTCAAACTTGATTGGAAAGCAATGAACTCGAAGATCGTTCCACGCAAAAGTGTGAATGAAACCATTAGTATTGAACGTGTGGTTACATCTAGCAATTTCAAATGTAAAATGATGAGACCTAGCAGCCATTATAGTACTGCGCTTAAATTTTTGTGCTGATATCAGATATACTAACCTATGCTATGTGCCGTTTCCGTTCAGGACATGGCCAATCATGGCTCTCCATCACACCCTAAGTCTGGGATACTTAGATGGACTTGTATCAATAAATCATTATTAACCGTAAACCTTGTAAAAATAATTTATTGCATTAAATAACCTGTCAAAAGTTGACAAGTCGTAAAATAGACATAGGAGTGATTTCCCGTTGCGTCTAAAGGGTATTGATCACAGAACAGTCCTTCTGGAGCAGTTTAGGGATCCAGTCTAACATATCATTTAAAATTCTAATTGGCGGTTATTTGCTTGAAAGACCATGAGGGAATGTGAAATCGGATCGTCGATTAAGTAGATCGTCGATTAGGTAATAAAGAAAGAAAGAAAGAAAAAAAAGGACGGAAGGAAGGAAGGAAAACAAAGCCATGATAAGAAAGAAAGAAAGAAAGGACAACAAAACAATGTTAAAGAGGGAAAATAAAATGACTAACAAAAGAAAGAATTAAGGAGGGTTAACAAACTGCAGAAAGAAGAATAGAGAGAGAGATAGTGAGAGTGAGAGAGAGTAAGAAAAGAAAGAATGATAACAAATCTACTAAAAACAGAGAGAAATTAAAGTAAAGGAAGAAAGAAAGAATGGAAGAAAGAAAGAAAGAAAGAAAGAAAGAAGTAAAACAAATCAACGAAAGAACAAAAATCAGAATAATGCAAGAAAGAAAAAAAATAAAGAAGGAAAAAAAGACGAAAGAAATCAAAGCGATAAAAGAAAGAAAGAAAAAGTAACGAAAGAAAAAAAAACAGCAAAAGAAATAGCGAAAGGAAAAAAGAATGAAGTAAAATAATGCGACGAAAGAAAGAAAATGTGATGAATGAAATAAATAAAACAGGACGAGCAAAGAAAATAGAAAAAGAAGAAAGAAACACGAAAGAAAGAAAGAAAGAAGTAAAAACAAATTGTCGAAAGAAATCAAAGCATCAAGAGATAGAAAGAAAACAAAGCGACAAAAGAAAGATAGAAAGAAAGAAAATAACAAAAGAATTAAACAAAGATAAGATAAAAACAAAAGTAAAAAAAAGAAAGAAAAAAGAAATAAAGGACAAAGAAATAATAAATCAAAATGACAAAAGAAAGAAAACAAAGTGATTAAAGAGAGAGAAAGAAATATTGAAAAACGAACGTTAAAAAGAAAGAAAAAAGAAAGAAGCAAATCCGAGCAACGAAAAGAAGTAAGAAAGAAAAAGTAACGAAAAAACAATCTGACAAAAGAGAGAGATAAATAAGAAAAAAGAAAGAAAACAATGCGATGAAAGAAATAAATAAATAAAGAATATTTGATGAAAGAAATAACGAAAGAAAACAAAGCGAGCAAAGGGACAAGTAAAAAGAAAAAGAATAAAGAAAAAAGAAAGATAAAGAAAGAAGAAATAAAGAATTAAGACAAATTAATAAAAGAAAACAAAGCATCGAGAGGAAGAAAGAAAACAACGCAACAAAAGAAAGGAAGAAAAGAAACAAAAGAAGGAAAAAGAACGAAAGAAGTAAAACAAATGGATGCAAGAAAGAAAGAAAAAGTGTCAAATGAAAAAAATGAATTAAATATGAATAAAAACAAAGTAAGAAAATATAGAAAGAAAGAAAAAAGCGGAAGAAAAGAAAGAGGCAAAAGAAAGAGAACAAAGCTACAAAAGAAAGAAAGAAAGAAAGAAAGAAAGAAAGAAAGCGACAAAAATAAGAAAGAAAACAAATCAACAAAAGACAGAAAGAAAGAAAACAAAACGGCAATAGAGATAAAGGGGAAAAAAAACAAAGAAACGAAAGAAAGAAAGAACCAAACAAAGCGACAAAAGAAAGAAAGAACGAAAACAAAGCAGCAAAAATGAAATAAAAAAAGAAAAGAACCAATGAAAGACTGCAAATGAAGATTATGTATAATAAACGAGGTAGTATCTAAATACGCATACCAAAAAAAAGCAAAAATGGGTCGAAATAGAAATAATATGCAAACGAAAATGAACTAAAATGAAAAGAAAACAAATTCATTAAACAAATCATAATCATCAAAAGTAGGAAGAAAACTAAAACCTAGAATAATTCTAAAGAAGGAAAAATTAATAAAAATAGAAGAATGAAGGTATCAAACGAAAACAATGAAGAGAAAATATTGAAATGAAAAACAACTAAAGAAAAAGAAAATGAGAAATTATTTTGTTCAAAAGGCGAGAGCTGGAGAGATAAAATGGTAAAAAATATACGTTCGAAGTAAAAGTAAAGAATACAAAAATATAGGATAAAAAATATTTAAGCTCAAAGAAAGCGGTCCCAAGAAACACCTTTAACTTTAACGCAGGCGAATCATGGAAATCTCAGCGATACATTTGTTTTCATCTTTAGTTGATTTGTGATTGGCCGGAGGCTGGTCACGTGACGAGTGTCGGCAGCCGTTTGTTTACCAGTAGCGAGAAATGCACGCTGTACGCGCGAACACTGTTTCAGCGTCTGTCTTTGATGATTCGACATCAGAGCATAGGGAAAATAAGAGATTTCGGCTTCCTTGTATTGTCGCTTTTACGGTTTGTGTTTGTAGTGAGCTATTGCTGTAATGCAATTGCAGACATCTGACGATTTTGAGAATTTGCAAAGTGAATGTAGATTCTTGGAATTGTCACTTGCTGTGGTTTTGTCTGCTTGCGTGTTAAAGACTTTGGAAATGACTGTTACATGTTTTCTTATCTAAAGGCGATATAGGTTCATTCATGTGAGTGAGTGAGTGAGTGAGTGAGCGAGAAAGAAAAAGAAAGAGTAAGAAAGAGAAGAAGAAAAAGTAAGAGAGAGAGAGAGAGAGAGAAAGAGAGATCGAAAGAAAGAAAAAAGTGGGGAAAAAAGTGTTTGTGCGTATGGAGGTATTTGTATGTATGTGCTCATGTGCGCGGTCGTGTGTTTTGCGATATGAACTTGAATAAAAAAACCCTGGAAGTATAATTTCATGATTTTAGCCTATAGATTTACATGTACCAAAAAAGTAAAAAAAAAAATCTTCTATGTGTCGTGTCTCTTTAGGACGTTGGCGATCAAGGATCTCCACAATTTCCTGTAGCTTTTAATAACTTTTCACCATCTCTCCCAAACTCTTCTCTGCCATCCGCTCACTCAAGTTCGCCAGGCATGTTGTACGTTGGTTTCCACTGCCCTAATTACCTTCCATCGGTCCTGTGAGTATCAAATTTTCCAAGCCCTCTTTCCGCATTATGTGCCTCGGATTTATCAGCTATCTATTCCTGATGTTATGTGTCACGTGTGAGGTCCATGTTATCCTCAACATCTTTCTGTAAAACCACATTTCTTTTCCATTACAATCGGGTTTCCGGTTTCTTCAACTCTGTACTTCGGACGTCTCCGCCTGAAATTTGAAATATTATTCAGTAATTATTATTATTTTGTCGTCTCCCAATCGGATTAGAGAGGTTTGCCTGTCGTCCGGTTCACACTCCTACGCGGTCTTTTGAACAGGTGTAGAGGTACCCGTTTGAGTTTCCGGTTTATTCTGTAATTACTTCAACTCTATACTTCTAACGTCTCCGCCTGAACTCTGAAATTCGCTAATTAAATACTGACAATGCAAGTCTATACATATTTGTCGAAATTTACTGTTATCTCACCCTTGCTACGCTAACACAATTCCACACGGAAACCCTCTAACTTGAGTGGCCCTTGGGCCTTGGATTGGGTAGGGATACTAAAGAGCCAAAAGAGTATATTATATATATATATATATATAATGTAACCCGGATATAAGAGAGTTGTCGGGACCGGTGAAGAAGTCTCTTATATCCGGGTTTCTCTTATATCCGGGTTTCTCTTATATCCGAGTTTCGTCTAAATTGTTTAGGTAAGTATGGCTCTAATTTGTGACCAGAGAAAATTTATCTTATATCCGGGTTTCTCTTATATCCGGGTCTCTTATATCCGGGTTACACTGTATATATATATGTGTGTGTGAGTGTGTGTGTGTGTGTGTGTGTGTTTGACTTGGATTCTTACTTTTTTTCCTACTGAGCTGTTAAAGCTCGATCAGAGGAAAGTTCAGCTGCCAATCTAGAATTTTGAAACTGCAATCATATATCAGTGTATCATCAGCATAGATATTCAGAAATGATTGAAATATATACTTAGCTAGATCATGTAACGTAGAAAGAGGGTGGAACAGAGACGGGAGCTTTGAAAGACGCCTGCGTTCATCGCATGGGCTTCGGATGACTGGCCCTTAATTAACTTCAGTGGCCTATCCGTTAGGAAGGACTTGATACTTGAGCCTGCTACAGATTCCATAGAAATTGTGTAGTAGAGTTTTGGATTTGCACCTCATAAAAAAAGTAATATGGAAAAAAAAATAACGAAGAAATCTATTAGAAATCCTTATGAAAACTTTGACGGAAACAAATACGAAGAAATGGATACAAAAAAAAACAAAAATAAAAATAGAAAGTAAAAATAAAGAATATATTTGTCTATGTTTTTAAAATGATGTATTATAATTATTAACACTATTTACATTGTTCCGATTGTTGTCCTAATCTACGTTGCCATATTCACGGCATTTTGGCAGTTGTACGCTCCGACCTTCTTCAGGTGATTGGAATTTCGAACCGAACGAGTTCTGAGTTCAATACCTGGCTACAGTAGAGGTGAACAAAAACTTGGAGAACTGAGATAAATGCAAATAACTGATACTGTGACATCCGCAAGAGACATGGCATGGGGAATTAGAATAATCTACCCCGGTGGACGAAATTAAAGTTTCGGCTCGAAATTCCAATTAACTGATGAAAGCCGGAGCCTACATCGGACGAAACGTCGTAATATGGCAACGAAGATGAGGAAAACGGTCTAAACAGTGTAAAAAGTTAAAATAAAGAATATGTTGCGTTACAAAGAAAACAGAAAAAAAACTGTATCAAAAGTAAAATTAAAACAAAGAAAGACAAGTTGTCTGAAGCACAAAGCGGTCAATGAAAAATGTTTGACAAAAAAGACAGTCCAAAATTAGCCTGAATTAACAAAAAAAAAAGGATATAAGAGGAGGAAGGGGAGATGGATTGGTGGATTCAAAATTAAAAAAAAAAATACACAAACGCTCAGTTCTTACGACCTGTCTTAGAAAATTAAATATTTCCCCTTTGGTGGTTCTTTTTATATGCCTTGACTTTTCAGGATGTGAGAGAGCCTGAAACGGCTAAACTTCCTATTTTTTTTTTTTATATTAGGTTGGTGCATAATTATCAGGCGTTTTTAAACAATATTTATTATGAAAAAGAAAAAATAACAATACAACAATGACATTTTTAAATGATTACTCCGGAGCGTATGATTATCGACAAGCATTTTTATAAACTGAAATTAAAATATTTTTTATTATAATAAGTTAACAAAATAGCAATTTTTATTAACAAATAACTCACCTAAAAAACGCCTGATAATTATGCACCAACCCAATATATCTAAATAATATTTGTTCCTTTATCCTCTATCCCAGTTTCTGTTCGATTATCAATTTACACAAGCTCATTTGATAGGTAAGGCCCTGCTTGCCTCTGACCGTCTTATCTTCATTATGTCTTATAAGTGTTAAATTCTCCAAGCTCTCATTCTTCATTATGTATCCAATACATGCCAACGGGCTCTTTCTTATTGTACAATTATCATTTTTGTGAACCTCTTTAAAACTTCTTCGTTGTTTGTATATTCATTTCATGTGGAATAAATTGTACGCGCTTCAAATATCTTGGTTTTTGGATCAGTTATAACAAATTTAGTATTTCTATACTAACTTTGTTAGAAACTGATCCACTGATAGCAAATTGAACATAGGCTAGAGGTAGCTTTGCCCCAAATCTCAACATTCTACAAGACCTAAACATTAAACTAAAAACTCAATTCGTGTTCTTAAATACCATCTTCAGTTTGAGACATTTAAATGGCGATAAGCTCGTTCAGAAATATGTAGAGTGCGATCTGTATACAACCGCTTTCTCATATCAATGGTTAAAATAGCTTTGAGCATGTGAAGTATGTGAGTGTTTGACGAAGGTCACACTTTGTCGAAAATTGGGGCCTGGCGCTACAGAATGATAGTCAAAGAAATGTACCAAATAACAGAAACCACGTCACCCAACGACATTCGGTAGCGGCAGTAGTTAAAATGCATATCACATAAAACTCAAAGTGAAAATAATGACACAATCAAGATGTTGATATTTCACACTAATCCAAAGAAAAATTTAGAAAGGAAACCCATGTCAATACTGGAAAGAGCGAGAACAGTTACTGGACATGGGAAACCTAGTTTTCCCGAAAAATTGTTTTAAGAGAAATATTTTATAAATTTCAGCCGACAGAAAAACAGTCCGCTCTGTCAGTGAATGCCAAATATTTCCTTATAAAGAAACAAGTAATGTTATCATTACTAGTAACGTTCTCAGCATCCATTTATATAACGACATATATTTTTGTGAGATGGCCCACGTGTGAAATAAATATATTGTTTCTTCTTAATACATACTTTTTCTTCTTTCAATACTGTACCAATATAAGACCATCGTTATGTTAATGTTCAGGTATTTTATAGATGGAACACGATATATTTATGCATGTTATTTTTATGTATGTCTGACAATGTGCTTTTTATTGGCATGAAGTAATAGGCTAATTTGCGTACGCAGGTGATATCGGGATTATGGCCCTGAGATTTATTGTGTCAACTGAGAAAAGAGTAAAACAGATAACTGTTTTTCACTCAAACGCCTTTTTTAAGTTTATGGAAGAAGAAGGAAGCTATAAATATATTCAGGAAAATAAAAAATGTTATTACCCTAATACTATGTGCCTGTCTATACATCCACTAAAACTGACCTCAAGGTTCGTATCCGCCCTCCTAATGCCTTCATTTACACACCACCCCATTTTTAAATTACCTGATCCAGCGTCGAAATGTTGGTACGAGCTTTGAGAATGAAAAGATGTCGTCAGCGATTATCATGATAGCAGAAATGAATTCGCCAAAGGATAGCGAGGAAATTAGCTGAGGGAAGATGAAGTGAGAAGTGTCAAATAACACTGTCCTGCGAAATAATACGTTCATTTTGGACGCCGTCGGGTAACATAGGCGTGGCATAAACACTCCTCGGTAATGGTAGATTCAAGATGTTTTCTTGATATTTGCTAAAATGAGATTTTTTTTTAATGGAAATTGCACCAATCAAGGGAGAAAAACCACTAGGTCACAAGGGGTTAATGGGTGTGACAGAATTAGAAAACAAGTGGGGACAATAGAAGAGTATTCAGGAATACAGTAAATTTTTGAAGATCAAACTTGAATAGAAAGCAGAAAGCCTGAAGAGAGTAAAGTCACTAAGACGCAAGAGGTTACAGGGTGTGGAAGAATTAGGAACATAAATATTAATAATGAGCAGAAAGAGAAAAGAGTGATCAGCAGGACACTAAATAGCGATTGACATTGCATTTAAATTTTTAGAGATTAAAGTTGGCTGGAAAGCATGGGTCGAAAAGGAAGTTCCACCAGTGAGAAGTGCGAGAAAAATACTGTTAGCAAAGAACTTACGTTTATATCTAGCCAATTCAAATGTGAATCGATGAGACCTTGCCGCCAATCTAGTACGGTGCTTAAATTCATAAACTCTAGCTACCATAGCGAAGAGTTCATCCGAAAAATTATCCTGAAAGTATCTATAAAAAAAGGTACAGGAAAACAACTTTACGGTGGTGGGAAAGTAACTGAACCGGAGATGCCAGGTCAGGATGAATAATATTACTGATTCTCCTTTTGATTTTAGCCAGAATCTCTAAATAAATAGCAGGAGCACCGGATTAAATGTGATGGCTATATTCTAATCATAGGAGAATAGTAGACTAATTAAGTATATACATCCCTTCAAAAGATCACTGTCCGAGCCTAGTTAAAAGCCAACATCTGGAATATCCTCTTTCATAAAAAGCAACATAACAATCATAGCATTTAAATTTATCAAAATATGACCAGATGAACAAATGTCAGTTTTTTTTAAATGCTTCATGGTAGATGAGAAAACATATCATCATCATCATCATCATCATCATCATCATCATCATCATCATCATCATCATCAGTAACATCACTGAGTGAGCGTGCCTTAGAGTCCTTATGTAGCTGTTCACCTGGCCAGCTCTGTTACATTTCTGGACTGAACGCCGAAGACAAGATTACACTGCCATTAATATCATCGGAATTGGGGGAGGTCTCCGCTCTAGCCGTTGACATCAGTCTAGAAAGTCCCCCTCCTAATCACTTCCTCTCTTCACTGTACAGATTGCATATATATATATATATATATATATATATATATATATATATATATATATATATATATATATATATATATATATATATATAGTTAGTTAGTTAGATCTAGAGAGCCAAACAAACCTACCACGGTTTCACCTAAAAGGATCTGCTCTACTCCTATATTGACCACTTTATTTAGTTTTTTTGCATACTCGGATCGTTTTTTTTTTCTTTGGGCCTTGGACTTGCATGCGGGACGATTATTTTCGGCTAACGCACATGTTCTTGGTTTTTTCCCTTTGGTATTGGTTTGATTGTTTGCAAATCAAGACACCGAAGGTTTTCCGATCGAGTATAGCGTCTTATACTTATAAGACTTCTATTAATAATAATAATAATGATAATAATAATAATAATAATAATAATAATAATAATCATAATATATATATTATATATATATAATATATATATATTATATATACGTCTAGCCACACTGATGAGCTGTGATACAGCGAAACAGCCTGTCTGTGGATGGCAATATATATATATATATATATATATATATATATATATATATATAGTTAATTGTGCTAGATTTCTGTTGACACTAAAAACAAGGTTCCCCCATCATTTCACAGGTTTTATTCTCAACCCTGCTGCGTGTGTAGTCACCATATTCACAAGAACAGCCTGCTTAGGAAACCAGTTTAGTCACCGTTGACCCGGCCATACATAAGGTAGTATTTGATTAGGAAGGTACCAGTTGCACTTAAATGAACTTCTATTCCTATTTAAAAAAAAACGGGGAAGGAGTATGAAACTGGCGATAGGCGAACTTATTTACACCTATTGACAAAAATAGCGGTCTTAGGAGCTGGATTAAACGTCTATCCTTTCTTTCCTGTGTGGGATTGGGTTTCCCTTGCATTATATCAACATTAGCAAAAAAAAAAAAAAATAACGAATTGCTTCATGCACATAACCTGGAATGTTTGCAAAAATATTGAACGAAAAATATCCTGTGCAAAACGAAATGTTAATAATAATATTAATATTGGCCGTTTCCTTATAAAGAAACGTCTGAAATTCATTGAGCGAACAATCAGTACTACATTTGGCTGAAATTTATAAAACCTTTCACTTAAAACAACTTTTCAGAAGAATATGATTCTCAGGTCAAGTCGCTCTTAACTTTCTTTCCAGTATTAACGTATGTTTCCTTCTTGGCTGTATTTTTATATTCTATTCGGGTTACATGTGCTATCCATTTTAGTCGTATCCGCTGTTGAAAGTCCTCAACCGATGTGGTTTCTGTTATTTGATACAGTTCTTTGTGATTCCGTGGCACCAGTCCACAATGTTCAAAGAAGCATGGTCTTCATCAAGACCCACATACGTAGTAGGATGGAAGGTGTATTGAGACGTCCTCCCGCAAAATCACATGTTCAAACAATTACCGTTTTCCATTTGGACCTAATTAAAAGTAGCAACCAATGAAAAGCGTCCGGACAAAAACAAACAAAGCATACATCTTTACAGATCAATCAGAAATAACTACAGTTTGTCTGGGAGGTTCTATTACACCTGCAGTATCTGACCTTCCAAGTTCACATTTACGCTTATTTCTATCTCTACAAAATTACATTTAATTTAAAGAACTTCACTTCACTGGGAGTTTGTGAAAACCTCTTTGGTCAGTTCATTACCCCCAAAATGCCAAGATACATGAGGTGGAGAATCATGACGCCCCTTCAGTGATGGCGAAAGAGAGTGAACAAACTAGAAGATATATAGTTAATAAGTCTATGTCCAAATATCTAAATATTGTCTTTGAAGTTCACGTAAAAAATGCTACGGACATTTTTCCGACGCAAGAATAAACATAAAGATGTCTCAGCGTGGAACATTTTGCAGTAAATTCGTCTTTCTAATAGTTTAGTATGTTTGGTTATATTTTCCTTGTTACAAACTAAATAGCTCTCAACTTGATATCTATGCTGATGACGCAACCGTTTACTCCTGTCACCATAGAAAGTCTGATCAATTCGATAGGGTCAAATTGGGAGCTGATCTCTGAAATGACCTTCAGTTAACTGGGACAAAAGAAAACTTGTTAATTCTAACGCTTCCAGAACGAAACTGTTCACTGTTAATCATCTAACAGACCTCTTTCTGCTTTGCAGTATCATGGCTTATGCTAACCTCCAAGAGAATGACTCGTTACGCTTCCACGAACAAATACTCTCGGCTGACATGATGTGGAAACACTATACGCAATCCATTTGTAAGTCTGCTAGTAAGATAGTTGGTTCACTGTCTCGTGCTAGCCAATTTTTCTCTCCAGAATCTATCTTATCTATTCGCCCATGCTTAGAATATTGCTGCCATATATGGTCCCGTGTTTCTGCCTTATATTTAGAGATTCGTTATAAAATCCAAAGACGAATCAGCAACATTATTCGTCCTGTATCTGTCTGTATTACTGATATGAGGTATTATGTACACTATTTACATTATTCGGACTATTGTCCTCATCTCTTTTGCCATATTTATCACAAGGTTTGGCCGGTGAACGCTCCGGCCTTCTTCAGGCGGTTGGAATGTCGAACCGAATCCTTTTTTTCACTCGCTGGGGGTAGACCGTTCTAGTTCCACGTACCATGCCTAATGGATGTCAGTTATCAGTTACCTCCTGTTAATTCACCTAGCCAAGTCTCCACCGCCTTAAACAGGTATTGAACTCACAACGCTTTGGGTCCCGTCACTGGATCTAATCAGCTGTAAGGACACATGGCACAGTGGATAAAGGCGTTGGTTAGATCCAACGCCTTTATCCACTGAATATGTTTATGGTAAAAAAAAATTCTAACAGATTGGCAATGTTTATTTTAGCTGATCAATTAATGATATTAATGTTAATGTCCAGTGAAATTTCACGGGTTCCATTCCCGCTATTGTCTCCAAAATCTTAAATTAATAAAAAAAAAAGTGTTGAAGGAATCATTTGGGTTACTGATGAAAAATACAGCATGGAATTTTATATTAAACGACAGAAGATTTCAAATATATTCTGATTTGTCTCATGGGATAAAACCTTTCAAATACATTCATAATGACATCAACACATTTATTATATGTGGAAATTGCACCTGATATTCCACTGCCGTCGCCCATCTAGGAACTGGCCAGGCTCGACGTTGCTTAACTTCTGTTATTGTACAGGAATCAATGTTTCAACGTGATGTGGCCGCACGCCTCCTCTTCAAAGGACGATAAATAAGTGTTAACAGGGCGATAGGCGAACTTATTTAGTCTTATTAAACACTTTTGATATTGAAAATAATGTTTATTTATCACCCATGTAAAAATATTTCATTAAATGATATTGCCATCTCTTTTACCCCAAATCTATGGATTAAATAGCAGAACTTGTACCTGAAAAAGTCATTGTGATCTTCAAATACAGTTAATGCAATATTCACACGCAAAAATTTTAAAAATAAAATTATTTTCCTTGCAATACAAAAATAAAAACCCCGAAAGTGTTGATAAGACGTTACAAAAATTTAAAAAGAATAACTGATATTTCATATTTTGAAACCAACTGTTCAAATATTATTTTGTATGGCTACTGTTTAACTTCAGAATCAATGTTTTGACAGCGGAGATAATTACCCTAAATGTTTCACCTACCCGATAGAAATATTTTATGTTTTAAAAATATTCTATTATGTTACGTTCAGTTTAGTTTTCAAAGGTCCACCGAGGATCTAAATATTGATCGAATATACCGAACAGTAAAGATCTACTAACCTCAAAGTGGTAATTTATAGTCCAAAATTATCTAGTAGATATTCTCACATTAAGACAATAATGTCTTTATTTGTATTAAGCTCAATATTTTAGTCACAAGACTTAAACATTGAGGATCCAATGAGAATTCACTGGTAAAGATCAGTGAATTTAGAAAACAATTACAGCACAATTTTGTTAGAAACGAAGAAATGAGTGCTGAACTGTTTTGCGATATCTGTCCTCCAATATGGCAGTGCATGCTGGACAATCTGATGAAGACGAAACTTGAAACAGCAGAAATGCTGAAGATACCATAGACCGTACCTGTGAGCAATGACGAGGCTTTAGGGAAAATGGAAACAAAAAAGAAACTTAACATCAGGAAGAGGCAGTTGAAATTTCTGGGGCAAGTAATAAAGAAAGAGGGTGTTGAAAAATCTGATACTCACAGGGCTAATTTAAAGAAAGTGAAACAGAGGAAAGCTACGTATAACATACTTGATGAGCTTAAGTGAGTTAAGTGGGTTTAAAAAATAACAAAAAACAAAACTTATTAAGAGATACAAGGGACATGAAGATGTGGAGGGTCATGATCGCTCACGTCCTGAATGATACGCCACATAATAGAAGATTTAACAAAGAACATTTATGTATGAGTCAATATAAATTGTCATCGTACTAAATTTTCTTATACTTGCAGATCGATGAGGCACCCTCTAGCGATTTACTGAGAATAGATTAAATGTGACACAAGGCCGTAAGTAATGAGCACCCAGTATCGAAGAAACTCACTGCTCAGTCGCAATTGATCTAGCGAGACAAGCTTACTACAAGCTTACTCACTATATGGAAGTGCCCACGAGGCATGCTATAGTTTAATGTTTTATCTATTAAGCTTAGATATAGCGATTTAATCATAACATTCAGAGGGCAATGACATACACAGTGGGGTGTGGTAGGCTGCTTCTTGCCCCAAGAGATAATGTTTGTACATCAACAGCTGCTGATGAAAACACGTGCTGCCTGTGTCCGACAGGGCAAGGTGGCATTTACATTGAGATAAAAAAAATATATAATTAAAAAAAAAAAAAACAAACCAAAAACGCGCAACTTAGCAAATGTTTGTTCACACTCTATTAATTCGGAAGGAATATTAGGCACGCTGGGGTTTTTTTTCGTTTTTTTTTTTCTTATTTCCTTTCCATTTCATTTTTAAAGGCAGCTGATGGGTAAAGTTTTGTAAGACAGAGTTTATCTATTTGCATGAGGCACGTGTAAAAACACATTGTCACAGATCACACATACACGCACACACACACACACACACACACACACACACACATATATATATATATATAGGTATTAAAATAATACATAATGCATATATATATATATATATATATATATATATATATATTTGAATTGGACATAGTCCGACAATTTATTTAAAGACATTTATATATATTGTCGGACTATGTCCAATTCAAAAATATATGACGTCATTTGTTTACATTTGATACACTAAGAGCAGATATGAATTGAAGAGATTCATGGAAGATTTAAGTTTAAAGATAGTAAAACCGACCTTGCTAACCAGACACTCCTCTGTGGCCGACCGGTTAAGGCACATCACGCGAAATGATGGTTCCGTATAGGATACAGGTTCGATTCCTGTCGGAGAGCGAAAATTTTCTATGAAAATTTCTCGGACATTCAGGCCGGTAAATGTTATTTAATACTGTTTATTATAAAACAGAGCATTTTCTTAAATACTTGTATCTATAAAAAGAACGTTAAACATAATATATATAAATGTCTTTATATATATATATACGTTTGTGACATTTTTAAATTATGCTGATTTTGTTGACGAAACGCAATAAATTCTTCTGACACAGATGTGAAAATTCGCATAGTTAAAACCTTGAATAAAATGGATGAAATCTGGAAATCTGATCTACCAGACCACCTCAAACGAAGATACTTTCGCGCCACTGTAGAATTGGTTTTAATGTATGGTATCACTTCTTGGACATTAACTAAAACGCTTGGACATTAACTTGGATGCTGAGAGCTATATTTAACATCTCTTGGAGACAACATTGAATTAAATCACAACTCTATGGACATAATCTCTGATATTTATACAATCTTACGAGAACGCATAATGCGCTTTCTAGGGCACTGCTGGCGTGCAAGCATTAACTTGCGAATGATCTACCACTCTGCGCACCTAACTATGTCGCAAAACGGGCTGGTCGCCCAGCAACTACATACATTGTCCAGCTATGTTATGACACAGAATGCCACTCCAATGACCTTCCGACCTTGATGCAGGACTGTGATGTGTGGTGTGATAGAATCATGAATGTCAGAGCTAGCTTAACCGAATAATAATAATAATAATAATAATAATAATAATAATAATAATAATAATAATGAGCTGTACTTGTGAGTAGACGTTTTGTATTTCCTTAATCCCTGGTAACCCATGCCTTAAAGAAATAGAAAATGCTGTATTCACAAGTAGAGCCCACACCTTACGAAGGGCTTTATCTAGGTAAAATGTGTGCGAATTTTTTCAAAACGGCTTAGTGGAAAATGTCATAATGCCATTTCTGACCTTAGGCCTCTGGTCGGCATCAGGAAATAAATGAGTATACACCTGAAATAAAAGTAAATAAGACAATAATAATAATCATGTTTTCAAATATTTTCTCTGCGAAATTAGTCTTAAGTCTATAGAAGCGTTAGTCTGTTAAGGGAAACAAGTAATAAACGCTTGGGCAATTATGTATCCTACGATTAATGCCTGACAAGACAGAAGATTTTCCGCAGAAGACTGGTTGCCAACCAAGTCAGTCTTGCTATTCGACCGATACTCGGGGTGGGGAAGAGAAGGGATGGATCCATACCTTTCAGAAGCATTCAAAATTAATTTATTTTCGGAAGAAAATGAAGAGGTTAGAATAAACGGACAGGTTGAAAAGTAAGCCTCTACTTTGAGTGCTTATCAAAATTTGGACTGAAAATTTACTATTTTTACTATTTACATCGTTCGCACTGTTGTCCTCATCTTTATTGCCATATCCACGACGTTTCGGCCGTTGTACGCTCCGGCTTCCTTCAAGTGGTATACGCAGTAATTTCGAACCGAAATTTTTATTTAGCCCACTGTTAGACTGTTCTAATTGCACGTGCCATGCCTTTTCTAGATATCTTAGTTTCATTCACTTTCGTAATTCAACTCTACCTGTTCTTTTTTGTTTCCTCTGCTGTGGTCAGATATTAAAATCACAACACTTTGGGTCATGTTACTTTTAGGATTACTTCAACGAACTCTTTTATTCAATGGGCCATGTGTCCTTGGGGACTAAATAATGGATTCGACTCGAAATTCCAACCTATATCACTCGAACGAAGCCGGAGTGTGCAACGGTCGAAACGTCGTGAATATGGCAATAAAGATGAGGGCAACAACCCGAACGATGTAAATAGTTTAAATAGTTACAATAACTCATCTCAGAAATATAGACAGATGACATAGTCTAGTATAAAATAGGAATTTCTCAAACACACATTACTTACAAATCAGAGCCATATTTAACACACCTATAGAATATGCTATGTTGATTATAATAGGAAATTATACTGAGTCATAACGGTTCATGTATGATTAACTCTGGGTTTTAATCCCTGCTTAGTGGCGTTTATTTTAATCCTTTACAATTATATTGGCAGAGATTCAGTGTGAAAAAATACAATCATATACAACACGTATAAATTCCGTTATCACTGAATAGACCCTGGAATTTCATCTATGTTGATGTATGGTGGTTCTGCGAAGAAGGATCCACGCCTTGAAAGCATTTTGGGACTTAAGTTCATCCTATACCTCAAGCGAAACTCATTTTATACGAAATATCGCTAATTCTCTCTCGCTTTGTTCGTAAAAATGGCTTTATTGAATCTTTGAAAAAAGCATCTGAACAGTTATTCGCAAGTAACTTATAATACTTTTTGCACTTTTGTTATGTTTTACGGTTTTTGTTTTGTTTTTGATGTTTGTATTTGTCATCTTCTTTATTTTCCTTTATTTTATTTTCTCCAATCTTATTAATTTTTAAACGTTATACTTTCAGCAACCCCTGAACACAACTATTTTAACTGTACTTTAATTTGCTTCATTCAAATGTGTGCGTATATATATATATATATATATATATATATATATATATATATATATATATATATATATATATATATATATATGTATGTATATGTATGTATTGGTTAAAAAAGACTATTGGAAGATTATTACTTGGCGACGCGTTTCGTCATTCAATTTTTCATGGTAAGTGATGATAAATAAAAGCGAAATGTTGTGTAGTTGCATCAAATTCAAAAATTTGATATAATCAAATCATATATATATATATATATATATATATATATATATATATATATATATATATGTATATATATATATATGTGTGTGTGTGTGTGTGTGTGTGTGGACGTTTCATTGAATACGACAGACAAGTTGCTTTGATTTAGTTTTTATACAATTTCTCATGTGATCTTATAAATTTTACTTTTCGGAGGATAAAATATAAAAAATATCCAACTG
>OZ038482.1:55596249-55623749 GCA_964036315.1 Acanthosepion esculentum | reverse complement strand
AGTCACAATATATTTGTTTCTTACATGTTTTCCGTATTTGTCAATGATGACCTGACAAAGTTCCGGCGTATCAGATCATGTAAAAATACCTCCCCCACCTCCACCCTCTGAGCTTAATTTTCTATTTAGCGTAGATCTGACATTTAATTGGTTGATCAAAACAAACCCACGAGTCTATTTTTAATTCTGACTTTGTATTTTCTCACCTCCACTTTATCGTTCGGAACACATGTAACAATTTGCTTTTAAAAATTTCTTAAAATTTCTTAATAATCAGTTACATAGCATTGCCAGAAGAGGTACAACGTAGTACTGAAACACGAAATCTATTGTGCAGCGATTTCAACATGTTTTCATTATTACATGTTATAATAATGATAATAATAATAATAATAATATATATATATATATATATATATATATATATATATACCGAATAGCAGGTGTAACAAGAAAATTGCCCAAATCGTGTAACAGTATAATTATCCACTTAACGGCTCTAAGAAAAAAATAGACGGAGGTATTCGCCCTATCGCTATTGGTAACATTTTTCGTCGTCTCGCGGCAAAAATTACTTCTAGATTTGTTATGAAGGAGATAGGGCATGAATTGCGACATGTCCAGCTCGGGGTAGGCATACAGGGCGGATGTGAAACCGCGGTTCATGTCACAAGATTATTTTTCGATAATACATCACATGTTTCCCACAGTATCTTATTAAAATTGGATATGAAAAACTCTATCAATAGCATCAGAAGGGATCATGCCCTGGCAGTTTGCCATCAACGGACTCCTTCCATATTTAAACTGGCTCATCTTTCGTATAGACATCCAAGTATGTTGATCGCCTCCAATAATATTATCTCTTCTGCTACTGGTATCCAGCAAGGTGATCCACTTGGTCCGCTACTATTTACAATGGCTATTGACGGGGTAGCTAGTTCCATTCGCTTCTCCTTTCAATATATGGTATCTTGACGATGCAATTTTGGGAGAATCCATCGAGGCTGTAGCTGCTGATCTCCGACGAGTTACTCCTGCTTTATCTCTGCTGGGACTTGAGATGAACTCGTCCAAGTGAGAGATAATAAACTTGAGTTATCGTGCAGCTGATTTCGAGAGTGCTATCCGGGATATCAGACTCATCCTTGAGGATATAAAAATAACACCTAAGGATGAATTACACATTCTTGGTTCTTCAGTCTTTCCAATGGCCATTCGAGAGTGTTTGGATACTAAACATGTCATTCTAACAAGAATGACTGAGAAATTGCAACTAATCGATGCACATCCAGCCCTCTTCCTCTTGAAGAACAGTTTTTCGCTACCGAGTTTCCTCTACACTCTCCGAAGTACCGCTTGCTACCTCGAACAGGATTTCTTAAATGAGATAGATATCACAGTTAAGAGATGCGAGAAGCTAATTTGTAACGTCAATTTCGACGACACAGGCTGGAAGCAGGCAAAGCTCCCTTTGATTGAAAAAATGCGACGCCAATTTTACTAATTTGAAGCTCTCTCTGGATCAGCATCGCCTCGCCTGTCTACTATCTGCTTCACAACCGAGTAGTGGCGCCTGGCTCAACGCAGTGCCCTCTTCCTCTACTGGTACCCTTCTAGATGATGAGTGCACTCGGGTCGGAGTCGCGATCCGTCTTGAACTCAAATTATGTGAGGGTCACAGATGCAGATGTGGAGCTTCCATCATTGAGCTTGGTTTGCATCCTCTCTCCTGCCGTCGTAGGTGCCGGCCGCTTTCCAAGGCATGTAGCAATAAACGACATCATCAAAAGAGGTTTGGATGCAGCTGGGTTCCCTTCCCAAATCGAACCCGTAGGCCTCGACTGTGGTAATGGAAAGAGTCCGGATGGCATTACCATTATCCCCTTTAAAATGGGTAAGTCGTTGATTTGTGACGCGACCTGTGCAGATACATTTTCAGCCGGTAATTTGATCAGGTCCGTGGTTGATACGGGGTCCGTCGCCCGGGACGCAGAGATGAAAAAATAGTTAAATATTTTTCTCTTGCTGATAGATTTTTTTTTACTCCTGTGGCAGTGGAGACTTCAGGGGTTATTGGCCCTCGTTCGATGGCGTTCCTTCGGAGGATTGGCGCTATTGCGTCTCGATTAAGAGACAAGCTTCACGAAACGGAGTGGCTCTTGCAGCATGTCTCACTGGCGATGGTTCGAGTTAATGCTTCCTCTATCATTGTGGCTGGCAGAGGATAGAAAAAATGTTTTTCGTTACGTTGTTCTGGAACTGTCATCAATGGTCAACTGAACTTGCTTTGTTTCAATAAATTCTCTTCTATTCATTATCCGCCCCACAAAATGTTTAGTATCTAAAAAAAAACATTATCTAAATTGAGTATATTTTTTTCACAGCTTTTCATAAGAATCATTGAAAATCACTTTGAGTTATTCAGCTAAAAAGAGATCAGGGTAAAATTGTTTTGTCTCAGACCCACTTGTCTTCCCAAATGACGCGCTATTAGAAATATTAACTTAAATCAAAAAGATCATAATACTTCCTCAAATAACTCAAAACCTATCACACTACTATACCGCAATCAAATACATTCTAAATAGAAAGATGAAAAATCCTAAAAAAAACCTTGTAAGTACTAATATATCCCCCACTGATCCTAGTAAAAAAATAAAACTAATTATATACTTGACTAAATTTAATACAACTAACTTAATCATCCGCAGATCACTTCTCAGTCATCTAATGTTTTATAAAATATCAATGTCATTTGGAAGATTATATCTCTGACAAAACAGAACAAATATATATTGCCTTTACGACAAGGAAAATTACACTTCATATGTCAACTTTACTCCTACAGGCTGTAGCCCAAAATATCATACCATTTTGGAATCAGGCCGACTACGTGAGCAAATTAAAGACATTCAGGGTCGGAACCGGACCCGCGATCCTGAAATTTTGATTTCCAAAGTTTTCATTATTCTAATTGTTTTCGGATTGTACATATATTCTTTGCAAAGGTACAAATTCACTTTTATTCTACCTTCACAGCCCTCGAGGCTTTAGTGTGCTCTCTCACACACAAGCTAACAATGATTTACTCGGAGAGAGCTGATATATATATATATATATATATATATATATATATATATATATATATATATATATATATATATATATATGTGTGTGTGTGTGTGTGTATTAAATATAACATTCCCCTTCAGTATGTAAAATATGAAGTATATTTAAAGATTATGTATCTTTCTTGCGAATTCCTATGCTATACTATGGTGTTTTTCGGTTCCCTTTCCATAGTTTTGAATTAATGTCATCTGTTTCCTGGTCATGCTGCCACTAAAGCCTCAAGACCGTGAAAGTAGAATAAAAGTGAATTTGTACCTTTGCGAAGAACATATGTACAAATTGAATCGTTTTAATTTCACAGCAATAGCTGCTACCATCCACATATATATAACAAGGTACTTTTAATCGAAAGAAAAAAAATAACATACAAGACAAAATGGAAATATTGACAAAATGACTAATATTGAAGCATTATAACGGAAATTATACAACCATATTATTTTCCCTTTGTTACCAAACTAAAGTTGATTTGTCAGGAGTTTGAATTCAGCTTTCTGGTTCCACTTTTAGCGCCAATAGCCGCTATAATACTCAAATATTTGAACACGACATAACCTTTTAAAAAGCAAAACAAAAAGAAAAACTGATAAGTAAAGACTGATATTGAATCATTAAAACGATAATTATGCATTTTTTCCGTTATTGGTTACAATATTATGTCGTCCACACCAACTGTTACACGAATTTTCACCCTTAACAGTGGCCAAAGAATTGAATAATACACCGTATTAAATATAGATATCGCTGTGACATGCCTGGTAAATTTGGCATGGATTTTATTTAAACTTGAGTAATTTGAGTCAACCATTCAAGAGTATTTAAATAGGCATAAATAACGATAACTTCTATAAATCATAATGCATTATCGACATATCAAAACGATTTGTAAAGTTGACATTTATAGGATTTTATATGAATGTCTCACTCAGAATATTTGAATTTTCCACCGGTTATTATAATGAAAAATATTTTTCTGTTATACTTGCGATAGACGATTTATAACTACGAAGTTTAACAATTATATATTTGGTCTGTGTAATTAATATTCAATACTTAATTAATTTCTTTCGAATAAAGAAGGCTATATCAAAAAGTAAATATTTATTTTGAAATATATTTCTTTATTATTACATTGTAAATTTTTTTATGTAACTACTTATAGATGGGGATATATATATATATATATATATATATATATATATATATATATATATATATATATATATATATATATATATATATATATATGCAGGTGTGCAGTAAAATAGGAAAGAACACGTTAGGTAGATAATCCGGTGTTCCTTAGTATTTAGCTTTATTTTCAAAAGGACAGTGCTCCATACAGAAGTAGAGCTTATATTATAATAATATTTTTAGTTTTTAAAAATATGATTCCTCCGCTACATAAGAGTTCTCATGTTTCAAAAGCGAGAGCCGAGACCCCTAACATAATTTTTTAACCAAAAGATGGCTTGCTAACCAAAGATAGCTTATTCCCAAATTCTTGCTTGACAAGGAAGCGGGCCCAGACACCTTAACTCTACATAACTTAAAAAATTATGTTAGGGGTCTCGGTTCTCGCTTTTGAAACATGAGAACTCTTATGTAGCGAAGGAATCATATCTTTTTAAACTAAAAATATTATTATAATATTATATATATATATATATATATATATATATATATATATATATATATATATATATATATATATATATATATATGCTATAATAATAAAGAGAAAGAACAGTAAGATATATAATCCGGTGTTCTTACCAATTATTTTTTATTTTTACTAAACAGCGCTCAGTGCAAATCTACAGAGCATAAATAATATAAATTTACTAATTTAAAAATATGATTCCATCGCTACACAGGAATTAACTTGTTTCAAAAATAGAAACTAAAAACTTCAAATTCCATTGTAGAATTATATTTTTAGGAAAGTTTCGAAAATTCGCTTAAAAATGAAACAGGACTAGAGACTTTAATTTAATTCTATAATTGAATTTGAAGTTATAGTTTCTGTTTTTGAAACATGGCAATTCCTGTGTAGCGATGGAACCATATTTTTAAATTAGCAAATAATATATATATATATATATATATATATATATATATATATATATATATATATATATATAGAGAGAGAGAGAGAGAGAGAGAGAGAGAAAGAGAGATCAATTATAGAAAATTCTAACAATGGACGGTTCTGACAAAGCCAGTGGATCAAACTATATTGTTCTACCAACAAACTCTATAACAACTACAATTGAAAATAATTCCTCAAAAGGAAGGATATTACAATAATCAAGAACCTATGCTGGCAGCAAACTGCTTGCATGCAGATAAAGAATGAGTTCAGTGTATATACAACAATAGAAATGTTATGTAAGGCAGGAATGTGTCTTCTCAGCGGAATCATTTAGTCCATATAGTTAGCCGATTCTGAGAGAATTAGAAATCCTACCAAGATTCAGTACTGGAGGCCGCAAGCGTAACACCATAAGATATACAGGTGACACAGTATTGTTAGCAGACACGAAAATAAAACTACACTACGGTATTGAAGGAAAACGAGAAGAAAAGATTAAACTTCAAATGCAAGAAGACAACAAATGGATGAGCCCAAAATGCAAATTTCAATTCGGAGATACCAAAATCAAATAAGAACAAAAAATTAACAGAAGTCGAAAACTGCGACACTGAAATCCGAAGGCGTATTGTGATAGTCAAAGAGCATTCCAAAAGCTAGGCAGTGTATTAAGAAACAGAAAAAAAAGAAAACTTCGTTAGAAACAAAGAAAATTCTACATATATGTTATGTGATACCTGTCCACCTATATGGCAGTGAATGCTGGACAATCTCCTCAAATCTGAAGAAGAGACTTGAAACAATTGAAATGTGCTTCTGCAGAACAATGCTGATAATAACATGGGTTGAACATGAGGATAAGATTTTACAGAAAAAAGGAAACTTATCTCTTCTTCTCTCCCCCCCAACTATGGGGAAATAGCAGGACAGACCGGGTTCTATAGCCTTGGATGGCAACTAATCTACCGCAGAAAGAAATGGCAACCTACTGCGGGAAAAAAAATCTGCCTAGTCTATCATGTATTGAAAGATATACATTATCGCCTACGCGTGTTTCACGCATGGCACTAAGTAAAAATATTTAATGTCGGGAAGAGACATTTGAAATTTCTAGTGCACATAATGAGGAAATAGGACTTGGAAAATCTGATACAGGACAGAGTGATGGAAAGAGGGGCAGAGGAAAACAATGGATAACATACTTAGTGACCTTGAGAAAATGAATGCTTGAACATTGTTTAGGAGAAATAATCAAAAGACAACATTTATTAAGAGCTACAAAGAAAGGAACTGTTGGAGAGTCAGATCGCCTATGTCCTGAGGGATACGGCACAAAAAGGGAAAAAAAATGATATAACTATTTCTAAAAAAAATAAAAGACTTAATATAAAACAATAATACGTTAAAACTTGAAGGAGGAATTTACACTATCATCCGTAATAAATGCCACAAGTAATCCATAGGAGAAACCTCAAGGAATTTAAATGAATTATTATATGAACGCAAAAGGGATCTTATACAAAACAACACATCAAATGCATTAGTAGCTCACTGTAACGAGGCTTCCCACAATTTTTATTTAGTAAATGCAACTCAAATTAAAATAGAAAACACTTTACTAATACGAAAATAATTTGAGAGTGCTTTAATCATTAGATCATCGACAGAAAATTTACGTAAAGTTTCCTACAACATTCTCCTTCCTTTGTACGCTATTTATTAATAAAAGTGATAAAAGCTTAAACAAAACAAAATTAAACTAACCGAAATCAGTCAGAATACACGTATACCTGAAACATTTAGTGAAATTAAAATTGCATCCTCCTCACTCATTTATACACATGTGTAATTAAATAAACGAAAAGATCACTTTAGTCCGATGAAGTCCGAATTGACGAAACGCGCCACACGAACTACTTTTGCACTCTGTAATAAATTTTCTTGAAACTACCTACATATCACGATATATTGGTAAGATTTGAAGTTGACGGTTATACTGTCATTTTAAGTTGCTTTGCTAAATGCTGGAGACACTCTAAGCATGTTTCTATCTGAATCAATGTCTTTAACTCAAATGCTCTATAAATATATAGTAGGTATTAAAAAAAAACAAAGCTCAAAGAAAAAAGTAGCTAACTGGGAGAAGAAGGAAAAAGAATAAAGAATATCCGTACAGAAAAAAAAATCTTTGGGAGCTTTTCTTTGATACTTAACCTATACTTTTACCAAATATTTTAAAGAATATATATATATATATATATATATATATATATATATATATATATATATATATATATATATATATATATATATATATATTTTAGGAAATGGACAAAGTCCGATAATTATTTTAAGAAATTTTTATGTTTATACATTCTTATTTATAGATAGAAATATTTAAGTAAATGCTCTATTTATAATAAACAGTATTAACAACATTTACAGTGCTTTTACCGATTTCGCCACAGTGGTAAAAGCACGTCAGGCTATATGACGGTTCCGTATAGGATACAGGTTCGATTCCTGTTGGAGGACGCATATTTTCTATGACAATTTCTCGGACATTCACGCCGGTAAATGTTGTTAATCCAGTTTATTATAAACAGAGCATTTACTTAAATATTTGTTTCTATAAAAAAGAATGTATAAACATAAGAATGTCTTATATATATATATATATATATATATATATATATATATATATATATATATATATATATATATATATATATATATATATATATATATATATATATATATATATATATATATATATATAGCCAAACCTACACGATTCTATACGGATGTTGGGTTGAAGTGAAAGTGTTAAAAGATTAATTATTTAATATATATATGGTTTATTTAAAAAAAATGACTTTCATTAAATAATGCATAGACTGATGTTCATAACAAGATCTATTTTTTTAACGTTTTTATTCCTTTGGCGACAGTAATATATTAGATTAAAAAAATAACCCATTTACAGTCACAATTGAAGCATCCACTCGTTAATAATATCAACGTGTTATAGTGTTTGTCTTTCTCTTAACACCCCCCCCCCCCCGAAAATAAGCATTACTATTGAGCTGCTTTGGTAACGGCACACTGTAATATATTCGACAACTAATATTGACTTCAAACATTCATGGCACGTAAATATATCACGTCCAATGAAAGCCAGGCACGCGATTTTCTTTCACGCGAATTTAACGGAAAATCATATTTTACTCGTGTCTTACTGACTGTAAGTTGTCTGACGATTTAACTGAAGAAAAACCTCAGCCCAGGTGCAATTTTTTTATTCTTACTTAAACAATGAATTCGAAATAAACATAACGAAAAATTAAAATTTTTTTTAACTGTAATTTCGACAACCTATCATTAAGATGAAGATACTAGCTTACTAAAACGTATAAAGTTGGAGTAATGCATTACATTGATGCCCTAAGAATTAATCTGTGAAATGATGACATTGTTTGAATCGAAAAATATTAAAATTAATTGCTTTGCTGTTAAATTCAATATTATTACACTCACTCACAAAATATCACGAATTCCATTTAAATGAAAGAACTTTTAAAAGATGGCAGTAAAATCAACTACAGAATAGTTTTCAATGGATTCTTTAGAAAATTAAATTTCGATTGCATTTAAAACTCAAATTAATTAATATGCTGTTTTGGTTGTCACTTGGAGAATGAATTTGTAATGTAGTTTCTATTTTCGGCATGGGGACCTAAGACGAAAAGCACGGAGAGAAACGAAATTCAATGTAAGTGCAATCATTATCAATTCTTTTGTAGATTGACGCTGTAATATCTACAAAATGTACCAAGCTGTTCGGAAAAGTATTTACATCCTTTTTTTTGTACCAGTGAAATTAATGTCTACCGGGCTAGAAATAGAAGACGTTTTTGTATTGACAATAGTACGCAGGTGTAGGCTTTAAGAAAGCTTTATTCAAGTAAGGTTATTTACCTCACCATCCCGCGAGGCAGGATGTGGCACAAGGCCGTTTTTAATGCGGCCAAAGCTTTATTCAAGTAAGATTACAAGGTTTGCTATAGTGTCATTTTATAGTCCAAGTAAACAGAAATAGCTTTCTCAAAGAGGAGTGTATCAAAACAAGGGGAGACCATTCTTGATTATTCATAGCAGTTATTAAAGAAAATAATTTGATTTAATGGCTTCTGTTAGATAAATTTTAAAGCGCCCTTGGCTTTAAATTGTTTTTCTATATTATAAAGCGAATACAGATTCGAATTCTGTCGGGAGGCATATTTTCCTGAATGAGATGTTCCATTTCTAAACCAAAACACATTAATTCCACTGTTTAAGAAAATACCAAAAAACAGGATTTCGAGTTATACCCATTTACAGACTAAGTATAATGTTTAGAGAAATAAAAATTTCATATAAAATATTGAGAAATCGATCAGAAATTGATAATAAAGAAATACCTAAAAGCTTGTCGCCGTGTTTAATACAGCACATGTTTAGACATGACTGTAAAACGGCGAGAAAGGCTATGTAACGCCCAAATGGGATAGAACCGTTTTACCTAAACATTTAAAAAAAAAAATTAAATCCTGCCTCTAAACGGGATAATGATTTTATTCCTATTGTAGAGACATACACGCGTATATATATATATATATATTTATATATGTATATATATTTATATATATATATTTATATATATATATATATATTTATATATACATATTTATATATATATATATTTATATATATATATTTATATATATTTCAATATATATATATTTCTATATATATATTTCTATATATTTATATTTATATATATATATATTATATATATATATTTCTATATATATATTTATATATATATATTTATATATATATATATATATTGATATATATATATATTTATATGTATATATTTCTATATATATATTTCTATATATATATTTCTATATATATATATATTTATATATATATTTATGTATATATATCTATATATATATATTTATATATATATGTATATATTTCTATATTTTTATATTTATATATATATTTATATATTTATATATATATATATATATATATTTATATATATTTATATGTATATATATATATTGATATATATATATATGTATATTTATATATATATATTTATATATATATTTATATATATATTTATATATATATATATATTTATATATATATATATATATTTATATATTTATATATATATGTATATATTTATATATTTATATATATATTTATATATTTATATATATATATATATATATATATATATATATATATATATATGTATGTATATATATATATATATATATATATATATAATCATTTCACCCCGAGCAAAGTCATAATGACAATAAAATACAAGCGATCAAAGAGAGTGAAAGAAGATGGGAAATCTTTACTGAAGAGAAACGACAATAAAAGCAAAAGTTTCAGGAAGACAAAAGACGCAGATTGCCGTTGCCTTGCTATTTCTTTTGAAGATCATATATATATATATATATATATATATATATATATATATATATATATATATAGAAAGGAGGCAAGAAACAGGTAAAGATTTCCATAGGCGAGGAAATAAAACTATTAAAATAAAACTTATGATGACATCACTCAAATTAAAGAGCAAAACGATGAAACCTAGTTGGCAATCTAGAATTAGACTTAAATTCAGGCAGTCAAGGTACCAAAGAGAAACCCTCAAGGGGAAAAAAAGCCATGAAATTATTTATAGAAAAGACAGAGAGAAGCTGCTTCACGACGATAGGAAAATGACTGAAGTTGACATGCCAGGCTAGGACCGATGACATTAGAGATCCTTCTTTGTATGGTGTGATTATCACGACATATATAACGGGAGGACCATGGTCGCACTATTCAATGCACTGACGAATGGTCGATTTATGAATGTGCAAGATGGATTCTGCCGAGAAGACTTGTCTCGCACGACACAGTGAACGGACATTCCTAGCAAGAGATCTAGCGATTCATTCAATATAATCACTTCATTTGATGTCATTAGAAAACGCGAGATCAAAAGGCGCAACGAGTTGCTTTCCTGGAGGTTAGCATCAGCCATACTGATTATCAAAATTCAGAATCTTTGTTTTGGAGGTGTTAAATTTACAAACCATTTCTCATTCTAATTAACAAATGAGTAGGGGTCATTTTCGAGCTACCAGTTTTACTTTGTCCGACCTATCGGACTTACTATTAAGAAGGGAGTACAATAATTCCCTATGTATAATACGCATTTTTTTCTAAAAAATAATCAGCAAAATCAGGGGTGCGTATTATGCACAGCTACAAACATCTTTTAAAATTGCCGTAAAATAAAATAAGAATTATCATAAAACTAAATTAGAATAATATTATTCTGTGTTTAAACATTTTTTTTAAATAACAGTAGGAAATTATGGCATTAATGAAATTGGAGAGGTACAATTTATAGGGTTTGATTACCAAACAAGGGTTGCGTATTATGCATGAGTAGAAGCATTTCCCACACTTTCAGCACAATTTTAGGTGTGCGTATTATGGATGAAGGCGTATCATACATGAGGAATTACGGTAAATATTTATATCATCATCCTAAACACCGAGTTGAGAGAATGATGTCATCGGGAAGGGCGTTGATAAAGCTAAGGAACAAAGGAGGTCGAAAGTAGATTCCTTCTAATGTTTTCTCATTCTGGTTCACTCCCAGTATTTGTCGTAGTGGCATTATTAAAAGAATAGTTTTTCTCTTTTTATCAGGAAAGCCAGTTGACATTTCTGGGGTACGTAATGAGGAAAGAGCGCTTGGAAAATTTGATACTTACATGAGAAATTGAATAGAAAGAGAGAATGAGAGAGTGGGGGGAGCAACGCCTAACCTGCCTGTCGACATTGAATGAATGGAACATAGTATGAGAAAGATGGCTACAAACAACTGGAAATTGTGAAGAGCCATAATCAGGACACTGCTCACAGAAGAAGAAGAAGAAGAAGAAGAAGAAGAAGAAGAAGAAGAAGAACAAGAACAAGAACAAGAACAAGAACAAGAACAAGAACAACATAACAAGTCTGAAAGACAAAACTAAACGGTATTTTAATCACCCTAACGAATAGTATATGTACTTTTTTGTCAAAGTAGAGTATTTAACATGTTTTGGTAATTATTAATTCTAATGTAGTAAAGGCCAAATTAATCGATATGGGGATCAATAAAATATAAGAATGCTGGTCTGGGTCGTGAATGAAAATAATTTTTAAAAAAATGTTATTATAATTAAAGCAATTGTGCGCGTTCTTCTGTGACGTGACAGCTGCTTTAGTGTCGCTCCAATGAACCATAGTTTGACGTATATTATGTTAAACAAAGCCCACGAAAAAAGTCGAACAACTGAATATAACGGAATCAGGAGATCAGCGCAACTCCACATTGGGGCACCATAAATTTGTTCAGCTTTACAACTTACGTTAATTAAAAGTTGATTATCTCTCTCGACTTTATAAAATTGCAGAAAGCATTGGTTCATTTATGGAGCATTGAAGCCGTACATGATATAACTTAGACTAATTTACACCTTATCTCTAAACATCCGAGCAAAATCTTTTTGTTTTACTTCAGGGCGCTCTTGCAGAATAGCTAAAACTCTAGTTCCTGCTTAAAATTTTAATAAGGAATAATTAGTCATGAAATTTGAAAATATAAAATTCGAAAATATGAAATTTTAGTTTAGCATTACCAAAGATTAACGGTTCAGTTTTCAGTTAAAGAGATTTATGAAATTGTAATGACAAAAGTACGCAGGTGTAGGATTTAAGAAAGATTTGTTCAACTGAAAATACAAGGTTCGCGTATAGTGTCGTTTTACAGTCCCAGTAAACAGAAATAGCTCTCTTAAAGAGAGGAGTAACAAAACAATGGGAAACCACTCTTGATTATTCATAACAGAAATATCTGCTATTTTTTTGAAGACTAACAATGACTGATTTAAATCCATTGAGAGAAAACATAGTCCTTCTTAAAGATTAAAGAATTTAGTATGCTGTTTAAAATATCAAATGAAGAAGACTTGATTTAGAATGCAAGCCATGTGCATGGTGTCGCTAGGTTTTTAAAAATAAAGAATTTTATAGCTTTTCATTTTCATAGCTTACTCTTCTGTTAATTAAGGGCGCACGTGGCTAACTTTTAGGGCGCATTAGTGCATTCGTGCGCATCGGTTGAGAAATGCTACTCTACAGTATTTGCCTTACAGACTTTTTTTATTATTTATCCTAAGAACAAATTTCAAAATTCAGCATTAAAAAAGATACCTGGTTTTATTAGGAAATGATTTCAGGGTAGGGTAAACTCGATCGCTACAACAACTAAATATTTGGTAGAGCATATATGAGCGATGAATCCAGAACAAAAATCAAGCCCCCCCCCCCCCAAAAAAAAACAGCGAGCAAAAAACCCAGCCGACAAACCCCAGTCGGTTATCCCAAAACTGGGCGAAATTCTGGTCTTATAAAAAAATTCTCATATATAAAAAGAATCAAATTTATTATAGAAAATTCAAAGGGACTTTTAATTCAAATTTCAATGTCAAATTGAGATATTAATATCCATTATATACCGTACTTATGTACAAGAAATATCTATTTTTGACGGGTACTTCACAAGTTTATGGGTCCACTTCCTTTACGATAGAAATTCATTGTAACGCGATTCAACGTTTAAAAAAATTTTTCTAACAGTTCTACGATCGCATGTTTGATATATTTAATAGTGAGTTTTAGTATCTCATAAAACCATATTATGGGAAGAAAGCTTCAAGAAGGGTTTTTTGAAAGTTTGCCCCAAAACGTAAACAAACAACGGAGATCGCATTTCGAATTAATATTATGTAGAATTAAGGGCTTAAATAAATTTTTTTCGCGAAATAACTTTCTTGTACATATAAGTCGATATAATTGATATTATTGTTAGCCTCAATTTAACATTACAATTTGAATTAAAGGACCCTAGAATTTTCAATGTTAAAATTGTTTCTTTTTATATGAGACTTTTCAATATAATATTAAGGAAGGGCGAAGTGGATCTTCTATGTTTTTTCCTTGTTAGGTGACACAATGGAGCATCCACTGAAAACCAAACTTGTTCTCGTCGCAATAATCCTTAGAGATGTGCGATGGCATAGTTTATATCAAGAAATGTACTATTTTTCTTGAGAAGAGCATATTTTTTATCTGAAAGTCAGAACAAAGCAGTTACCATTTTCCTGCTCTTTGTCTCATCTGTTGGAATCGTTTCGCACAATCACGTGATTTCAGCACGATTGAAAACTATTCCATGAATAATATTCCTTTCTTTCTTTTTGTTTCTTTCGACCTTTCTTTCGTTCTTTCTTTATTGCGTTCTTTCTTTTTTCTTTTGTCTGTTCATTCTTTCTTTCTTTATTCGTCATTATTCTTTATTTTTTCTTTCTTTCTTTCTTTTTTCTTACTTTACTTACTTTCTTTCATCCTCCTTTCTTTCTTTCTTTCTTTCTTTCTTCATCTTTCTTTCTTTCTTTCGTTTTGTCTTTAAATTTACTTCTTTCTTTCCACCTTTCTTTCTTTATTCCGCATTTTTCCTTTCCCCTTTACTGAAATTTATAGGGAACTTAATGAGGAAAGAGGGCTTGGAAAATATGATACTCACTGGAGAGATTGACGGCAAGAGGGATAGATGAAAACAACGCATAATCTACCGAGTGAGCTTGTGTAAATGGTTGGCACAATGGGGTTTAGGGGAGATAAAAAGAGAACATTTATTAAGAGCTTCTAAGGATAGGAAATTGTTGAGAGCTATGATGAAACTACATATAGAAGATTACAGTTTTTCATATACTAAAGATGCCTTCAAAAAGCTGAGTAAAGAATTAAGAAACAGAAAAAATCGTTAGAACCCCCCGCCAAAAAGAGTACTAAACTGTTATTTAGTATCAGTCCTCTTATATGCCAGTGAATATTGGACAGTCCCCCCATAGATGAAGTAGAAATTTGAAGTAATAGAAATGTGGTCCTACAGAAGGATGCTGAGAATACTATAGGCGGAACATGTAAGTAGCGACGAGGTTCTAGAAAATGGAAAGAAAAAGAACACGACTTAACAGCAGGAAGATACAGTTGAGCTTTGTGGGCAACATGATGAGGAAGGAGGGCTTCGAAAATTTTATACTCCCCGGAGAGTTTGAATGTAAGAGAGACAGAGGAAAGCAAAGCATACCCTACCTGACAAACTTGAGCGAATGGATGGCGGAGTAGGTTATGAGAGAGATGGAAAAAAGACAAAAGTGCTAGGAGGAAATTGGGAAGAGTCATGATCGCCAATGTCCTGAAGGGATACGGCCCATAGAAGAAGAAGAAGAAGAAGAAGAAGAAGAAGAAGAAGAAGAAGAAGAAGAAGAAGAAGAAGAAGAAGAAGAAGAAGTTTACCTATTTTTTTTATTTTACGTTCGGTGTTCAGATTTCTTTAACATTCGCTTCGATGTGTCTCTTTTCAAGTGTCCCTCGCTCATTTTTAACAGAATTCTGATAATTATTCCTTAGTTAATTCATTCTATTTATTTTCTTTCTCATATTCTTTACTTCCTACTTGTAAAATCTCCTTCCAAAATCTTTTATGGTTTTCTTCTTCTTTCAGTCTACTTTTGTCCCTCATTAAAGCTGTTCTTCTTTAAAACTGAATTCATTACGAGCGTTGCTGCTGGTGGTTCCTTATCTCAACCCAAACTGACAAAGCGATACAGACAAAACCACTTTCCCCCGGATCAAAGAAGAACGGCTCCTTTGCGTGAAGAATGCAGTCCCGTCAGCTTTCATCCTCGCTACGTGCCGACACCTTCGTTTGCCGCGATTCCCCCATTTACCTTCGGCTATCCATGCCAGCAAAATCATCCCCATTATTTCGGTCAAGTTTACCACCAACTTCATCATCTCCAGTATCGATCCGAGCTTCTTAGCGGCTTTTCATCATCAAAAGCAGCGGCAACATGAAGGCAATCGCTCGTTGCTTCCAGTCGCACAATCTATAAAAGGGTCACTTTTTTAAGAAAAAGTTCCGATTTGAAGAAACGATAACATGCAAGAGATTTATCGAATCCCTGTTGAAAATGTTCATTTTGATTCCCGTTCCAAATCTGCGTGTTTCATAACTTTTTCAACGAAGGAAATATAATCATTGGATTTGGCTTAATCTTTCTTATATCTTTCATCAAACCATTTCGACGACTGAATCCATTTCAGGTGTCATTTACATTTTGATCTTAGCACTGAACTCGTAACCTTAAAATGAACTGGCTTAACCTGAGCAAACCTTCCTGATTTGATGGTTAAGAATTTCGAATCTAAAATTCATCTATTGTCCATTCCTGATGAGTGGTTCCTGGTTAGAATCAATGTCTATGATTGTTGCGCTGATTAAATTAATTCAGCACAGTATGTGTGCGTTTCCTTTCAATCTTCTTTTTCTTGAATACTGTTCATTGTTTTTTATTTTGAATTAATTTGATAACGCTTTGAGTGTCCAATTTCATTTTACTTCCAGAATCAACTCGTCTTATATAATTACATTTTAATTATTAACCTTATGGTTCCAAGAATCTAAAATGTTTTCCTGTCTATGAAGATAATATGGCTCTATTTGTTTGTCCGAGAGTAAAAGCTATTAGATTCACTTAATAGCAAAATCTCAGTTACTAAGTGTAGTTAGTCTAACGGTAAGCGTCAGTAAAAGAGAAATCGACGAAACAAATTCGACATTCACCTAAGCCCAGACGAGCCAAACTGAGATATTTCAATGCGTCTTCGGATTTCGGTGTCATATTTAATGCCCTCTGTTAAAACACAACCTAAATATCTAAATTTTTATAATTTTTTAATCATTTCACAATAAGCAAGGCAATAAAGCCACTAAGAATCAAGGAGTTACTGGATGGGATAGAATATGAGAAAAAGAAAACATTAATGAGAAAGAACAATAAAAAAACAGGAACTAAGAAGATAGAAGACAAAGATTGATATTGCGTTTAAATTTTTGAAGATCAAAGTTGACCAGAGAGCAAGAAGACGGAAGAGATTTCCACAAACAAGAAGTACGACAGAAGAAACTGTCAACATAGAATAAAATAAAACTTTATTATAAACAAAGAAAAGAGTGCTGAATTCTTACGTAATATCTGTCCTCCTATATGGCAGTAAATTCTAGACAATATCCTCAAAGCGGAAGAAGAAATTTGAAGCAACAGAAACGGGGTTGTACAGAACAATGCTGATAATACCATGGACCAAGCATATGAGCAAGGACGACATTTTTAGCGAAAATGGGGGAAAAAATGCTAATTTCAAATTGGTAATACCAAAATCAAACAAGTAGGGTAACTTAAACGTCTGGGTAATGTTTAAACTGAGGACGGAAATCCGAAGGCGTATTGGAATAGCCAAAGATGCATTCCAAAATCTATGCAGATTATTGTAAAATAACAGATGAATTTCAACTCATAATTTTTATTCTGAGCATGTGCAGGTAATGTGCATTTTAACTGCGCGGACAGTAGAATCGGCGAGCTGGTTTCAACTGATGGTTTTATCTGTGGCTTTCACTTCTTGCTCTCTTTTGGGGAAATTCAAGAATGGCCCTCTTCTCCTGTTCAATAAATTAATTAAATAACAGGCTAAAGTAGTTTTTCTAGTTTTGTGTGACAACCAATCTAGGAGAATGAAAACTCGGAAACTACTTCATTATTTTTCTCGAGCAATTCACAGATAATAAAAAAATAAAATGTGGAGAGTCATGATCGTTTACGTCCTGAAGAGACACGACATATTTTTCTTAAAAGTCAGGATCGATCACTATCACAGGAGAGACGGGTTATTTTTTTAAAAATAGTCTAAGAGACAATTTTGCTAAACAGTTGCCTACGGGTGGTACTCTAGTACAGGTTTCTGAGAATGTGGAAATCCTTGAGCGCCAACGTTCTGATAGGACATGACATTAAAAGAAAAAAAAACAACAAATAAAGTTGATATGTGTTTTTAAAATCTTTCAATCATGTCTTATTCCTGTAATAACTGGTTAAAGTAGTTTCTCTAGTTTTGTGTGACAACCAATCTAGGAGAAGGAAAATTCGGAAACTACTCCATTATTTTTCCAGAGCAATTCATAGATAATAAATAAATAAACTGGGGGAGGCATGATTGTCTACGTCCTGAAAGGACACGGGATTTTTTTTCAAGTCAGGATCGAACACTATCAAGGAAGAGACAGGTTATATTTTAGAATAGTTTACTAGACGATTTTGCTAAAAAGTTGCCTACGGGAGGTACTCTAGTACAGTTTTCTGAGAATGTGGAAATCCTTGATCGCCAACGTTCTGATAGGACATGGCATTAAAAGAAAAACAAATAAAGTTGATATCTTTTTTTTTAATATCTTTAAATAATGTCTTATTCCTGCAATAAAACCTTTTTCATTATTTCGAAGGGTGTGACAAAGATAATCTTAAAAAATTCTCGCTGTTTTCTGGATGTTAGACTTAAACAGTTAATTGGCAATGATAGACTCGACTTCTAATAAAAATCAGTGTAAAAAATAAAAGAAATAACGTTATATCCGCTAGCGTTATTTATATAAATACCGTTATATTAATTAGTGCTGTGATTCTCAACCTTTTTTCCTAATGCAACCTTTTCACTATATGCCAGAATGTCATTCCCCATCCTTCCAAGACTTCCCAGATTCAAAATGTGCATTCCAAATAAAATGCATATATTACTGGAAATCTTCAGTCGTTTCCAATTTAGTACATACACATTTACATAAAATATTTTGTATAGAAGAGTTTTACAAATTGAATAGCAATAGAAAATATTAATGGATTTTTAAACTTGAATTTATGTCCAGGATTTAGTTCTTAACTAATTAGTCCTGGGTACGACGATTAACTACATCCTGCAGTAATCTTCTGAAGAACGTGGAACCACCTCTTAATTGCTGTTGTTCACAGGTCCAACATTACCCGCAGTTGTAGAACCTGATAGGGTCACAACTATGGGCAAATGGTGAACACTCAAATGAAAGTTTCATAGTAAAAATACCAGCAATTCTTTTTTTATATAAATTACTAACAATACGCATTTACTAACAAATTGTAGCAACCTCACACAAATCAGTTTAAAGCCAACAACCAACATAAATAACTTTTATGAGAGTAAGCCATATAATTTCTTAAATCAAACTAGGGTCGCTGCTACGGAAAAATTTTGAACCCCCAAACAAAAACAAATCACTATGAAAGTATAATAATACTTTTTCATAGTGATAATACTCGCAATACATTTTCTCACTATTTACATTATTCGGACTATTGTCTTCATCTTTGTTGCCATATTTATCACAACGTTTCGACCGTTGTAGGCTATGGCCTTCTTCAGGTGGTTGGAATGTCGAACTGAACAGCACTGTGCCATGTGTCCTCGAGGACATATGGCACAGTGGATAAAAACGTTAATTATATCCAGTGACAGGACCCAAAGAGTGTGAGTTCAATGCCTGGTTAAGGCAGTGGAGAACTTGGAGAGGGGAATTAACAGGAGATAACTGACATCCTTTAGACATGGCACGTGGAACTAGAACAGTCTGCCCCAGTGAGTGAAATAAAGGGTTCAGTTCGACATTCCAACCACCTGAAGAAGGCCGGAGAGTGCAACGACCGAAACTTTGAGATAAAGATGACGAGAATAGTCCGAATAATGTAAACAGTGTACATAATACCTCATCTCAGAAATATAGACAGATACTGAATACATTTTCTACAAAAAAATTAACAACAATATATATTTTCACTAGAATTATCAACAATACATTTTATAGCAAAATGACCCAAAATATATTTTATCAGTAGTTGAAGGCATACAATTGCGTTCAACGTATATTTAGTTGTGTTTAAAATATTACAGATTTCGGCATTAAATAACCCATAGAGGATTATATGCCGCTAAACAAAACCAACCAAACCAATATTATTATTGAATAAATAACCTAGAGCTTGCTTCAATAAAAGAAAAAAAGTCTTATGGAAGGCCAGGGTACAATAAACAATGTTCTGTAAAAAGGAAAAAGAAAAATTAAAAGTTTCCCCTGAAACTCTAAACTCAACCTTGTTCAGAAACCCTACCTAACTGTTTTTAATTTTACTTATACTTATTTTCATATCATTTAAATCTACTATCATCCGGTCTGTGACAATTTGGTTTCAATTATTCCAACATAACCTGATCCACTACTGACGTCCTAACTCTCATTACACTGGAAATTAGTGAAGCCCTTGACGGCACACACCCCGTAAGGACCATTGCATTAGATATCTGGAATGCATTCGACAAGGTATGGCACAAACGTTTGCTACACAAAGTCTGCGGCTATGGAATCACTGAAAGTGTTTTGTCTATTATAAAGTTCTTCCTAACAGGTAGATCCGTGAAGGTAGTTATTAAAGATTAGTCAACGGTCAACGCAGGCGTCTCCCAGGGGTCACTTCTCGGATCAACCGTTTTTCTGATTTTCACAAATGATCTACCTAAGAATATACTCCTATCACTTGTAAACGTTTATGCCGGTGATAAGACGATATATAGACGCACCTCAAAAACTCGTGAAGATCTGAGATTGCCAATTGACTTTCTATCCCCCATCAAATACTAACTTCCCAACGGAGAGATGTCTTCCTGGTTATATTGAATGCCTCTAAAACCAAAGTGGTTACATTCCATCACCGCCGATCAGACTCCGAACTACTGCCAGTCACGATGAACGGATGCTTCCACGTGGAGGTCCCATGCCTTGAGAGGATATTGGGACTTAAACTATAAGTGGACCTCCTATATACGAACCATCGCTAAAGGTGCGGATAAAATGATCTACTCCCTGTTCCACTCCAGTAAGTACCTGACTCCTGCTATTCACTACCTTTATAAGAGTCGGATCAGGCCGGAAATAGCGTGCTGTTGCCATATTTGGGCGGGAGGTGTTCAGTCCTCACTGTCCAGTCTGGATACAGTTGAAATGCGTCTCCGAGTCCTTGTTGGAGAAGAATTATTCTCCACCCTCCATCCTCTTTTTCACAGGCTCAGAAGAATGACATTTCTTGGTTCCACCATTTCACAGCTATGACCCGCCATTCCTCTTATACAGTAGCAAACCACTCACACTCCCTCCATATTCCATCGTCGAGAAGTAAGTTCCACTCAAACAGCTTCTTCCCGCGAACCACTACCCTGTGGAACAGACTCCCAATAGGATGTCTCCCTAATCATTACAATCTTAACCTGTTCAAGTCTAGAGTTAACGGTTATCTTCTCCTATGAATATAAACTACCGTTTAACGTAACCCTCTACCTCGAGTGTGCCGTGAGCCTTGTACAGGGTGAATCTTACTGTAAAAAAATAAGACAAGCATTAGTTATTTAAATTGTCCCTGTGAAAATTGGATGTTATTTAATTCAATTTTATACCCACTGAAGAGGAATTAGGCCCTACAATATACGCCATTTCATTCAGAGGACTGGTTCTCCAGGAAATAACGGCATTAGGTTTAAGCCATCAAGTTCTATTTTCAGGATTGTTCCACGGAATAATAGCCTTGTTGATTGAAGCTTTGGTGCGTGTATTTTGGCATTGTAATTGTGCGTTTAATCCCGTGACCGAGTAGTACAGACAAATTGAAACGGCGGGAAATAGCCGAACGTCAACTAAAAAGAACGAGACGAAATAACCACGAACATGGAGAGTGAAACGAGAACAATCTACCTTTAAGTTAATAAATGATACAGATCGAAATTTGGAAGGTTACTCTGATTGACGAAATATTTTGTTAATAACAAAAAACGACATGAGAACATTAGTTCGAATGTAAATAATGATAATTCCTCATCACAGAAATTCAGACATTAAATTATCGAATAGGTAAACAGGTTGTTGCTGCTATATCTTATTGATTTTCTTTTACTTAAGTAATTAATCTACTTAATAAATAATTACATCGATGGCACCCAGTCTGTATTTATATTTGTGTCGTTGTGCAGTTATCGAAGCTTGAGGTAACCTCCATGTTTGCTCATTCAACTGTGGAGAGTATCAGCTGTTTACATATTTGAGCCACCAGATGGCGCGGTTGTTTTTTCAACTCGTCGTTGTCTCCTCACCGAGTCACCGTAAAAAAAATTAAAGAAACAAAAAATAGGCTTAATTATTCCGGGTTCACCATGAAATAGATAAGCATATAAATAAGCATTAAAAATGAAGCAAGTAAATAAATAATGTAGTATATGAGATATATATCTACAAATTATTTTTAGAGCCTATTGGTTGATAACGCTGTTTTAATTTCTGTGAGACAGATAGAGCTGATCTCGTCGCATATGGTCGGAAACGAACCGAAAATCTGTAACAAGAAAACAATAAATAGAAAAAAAAGGTATAATTTATTTAAAATGAATAAATAAAAATAAAATTCATTTGAAGCAAATTTAACTTCAGATTCTTACATACAAGGAAACGTTAATTACTTTTTAATGGCATGTCTACACAAACTAAAATACCGATTTATACAATTGAACACGACGTTGGATCAAAATCCATCAATTTCTTAACTATTGTGTTTCGTCTCTAATACGAAAATATATTTAGCAGAGCTTACGGTCATATCACGTTGAAACACCGGTTCTCGTAAAAATCACTGAAGTTAAGCACCGTCGAATTGACCATTTGGTTTGGTTTGGTTTGGATTGTTTTACGGCATATCAACCCCAATGGATTATTTAATGCCGGCGTTTTTTTTATTGCTGGTAATATTTTTTTCCGAAAATGTATTGCTGGTAATAATATTTATAAAAATATATTTCTTATATTAAAAACTATTTTTACACTTTCATATTTTTTTTACCCCAGTTTAGGGGTTAACTATTTGTCTATAGCTGGGACCCTAACAGGTGCTACCATCCCGGGTCAGATTGGACCTGGTAATACCAGAAATTAAGAGGTGGTTCCACGCTTCTCAAAACCACCTTCGCCTTGCTGTCGGACGTAGTTTATCGTCTTACCCAGGACGCGGATGTAGTTTATTGTCATACCCAGGATGGGTGGCCATTTGGTCACACCAGATACCGTAAACTTGTGTGTTGTAATGGATAACGGCTCTGAACTAGAATTCCGAGAGCCGAGTTCAAATTCGTTATATTCATTTACGTGCGAATACTCTCAAGAAAGGTATCGATCCTATTCCCCCACAACTATAGGCTACGTAGCAGGACTTGTATCAGCAAAGAATTATCTCCAAAAAATTCTTACAATCTACACATATTTTCTGGCTTTAAATAACCTGGAAAAGGTTGATATACCGTAAAAAACTAATCAATCAATCATGAAATGTCTAAAAGGCGAATGTACATTTTTGTAAATGTGTAACTTGCTTTATTGTAGAGATATCTATAGCCGAATGTTAAAGCATGCTTAGATTAAAATATAAGGAAATGTTGGTTTAATCCCTTTAAGAGAAATGCATTCTCTTTAAGAAGACCTTCCATGTCTCTGCCGGTGAATATTAAATTCACTGTTCGAAAAGACGGGCATATCTTCTCAAACACGTGTACCAACTAAAATCGCTTTTATAACAATAAAGTGTTTTTTTCTTATTGGCTGGGCCCTATACCTTGAGGATCTGTACGATCATACAACACAAAATCACCCTATGTGTTGTAGCCCCTAAGCAACAATTTTACTCTTGCTAACTCCAGTTTCCTATTCTGCTTGTGATATATCAGGTTGGAAAGAAAGTTCTGTCCGATTTTATCGTGTATATTACACATGAAGATACTACATCGATATAACTTCCATTGTTTCCTAAGACCTCATTGCATCTGTCAACCACTTTATAGATGCGTTGTCTTTAGGTTTTTATGTAAAATACGAAACAAAAAATGTTCAGCCGCTTCTCTGGATGTCAACTATAGGCCATCCAAATAGTTGCGCAAAACCCTAAGAAAAGGGTATATTCAGAAGGAACAAGGTCGGAAGATTATAGAGTTTGAGGCAATTTTCCCCAAACGAGCTCCTCGAGAAAATGTTTAGTTAATTGTGTAATGTGACTATGAACATTATCGTGATGGACGATTACGAACATTCTTTTGACTAATGAAGGTATTCTGTCCAAAACTGCTTTCAAACGACGATACGCTGTTGATAATAGATATCCGTGTTTTGTTTTTTTGTTTGATTATTGTCTAACAGTTCATAATGGATTAATGGTCCCTTGAATATCCCACCATACACTGAACATGATCTTCTTTGGGTGAATTTCTCCTCCTATTTGTTGAGCAGTTTGTTTCCTCGACTGATCCATTGACGGTAGCAATTAACATTATGGTAAAGGATCCATTTCTAATCACCAGTGACAAACCTGTCCTAAAAGGGTACTTGAAGTAAGCAATGACTTGCAACAGTCAACCCGTAGGAGACTGGTCATGCGGGACCAATTTTCCAAACACTGAAACCTTTTCATTCTTTTACAATTCGCGTAGAATTGTCGTATGACTAACATTAAATCTCTCAACAACTCCTCCAGACATAGTGGCAGGATACGCTGTAGCAATAACCTCAAAATCCTCTGAATCGAATCCTTTTTGCCAACCCTGTCTTGGCTCGACTAAAATTCCAGTTTTGAAAAGGAAAAACCATACTGTCACTCGATTTACCGACTCATTAAGTGTGCTAAGTGGATTTCACTGCTGCAGAGACCTTGACACATTTATGAATCTCATCGAGTAAAATCGTGCGTTCTCTATTTGGGACGAACATAGGAGCAGGTTCCAAACTATATTATGAACATTATTCTCATAATCTGAAAGAAAAAATATAAATTAAATATAGTACCATTACTAAACAACATAAAGAGGCAATACTTTAATGCATTTTGTTCAACATTTTCAACTCAAAAATTGAACAGTACTTTTCTTCCAAACTAATAGGTAATTTAATATTCTCCTCTGCCCCGCCTATCTTAAGTAGGCCCTGTGTCAAATTCTCCAATACTTCTTTTATTATTATACAGGGTGTGTTTGATAAATTATCGTATAAATTACGCAAAATTGAAAACAACACTGACATCTCATTTCAACAAATATATTTACCAAGATGACAGGAAAATATCTTGAAATACGAAAGAGTAAATTTATTCAATAAAATCGCTACTGACTTCAACCACGGCCTCCAGACGACTTCGGAATCTACTGAAACTATTTTGGGCAGTCTCTTTGATTAGACTGGAGAATACTGCCATAACCTTTGCCTTCAGCTCATCTTTGGTGCTACAAGGAGTTTTCTTGGTCTATCGCTAAACTGCACCACACTCATCAGTGGGGTTGCAGTCTTGGCAATTAGGTGGCTAGATGTAAGGGATGACGTGGTCGCAGAAATTATCTGATAGTCATGACTGGGTCCTCCTGCTTGTGTAGCATGGTACAGAGTCCTGTTTCCAGACATAGGGTATTCCAGCAGCCACCCTATTGACCCAGGGCAACACTACCTCCTCAAGTCACTTGATGCAGACCTCCGAGTTGAGTCTGAGATCATGTGGGAAGATGAATGGAGGCATAATATCGCCATCACTAGTGATCACCCCATACACCATCGCAATTATCATTAGAGTCAGCCAGTTCTTTCTGAATCCTCTTCGCTGTTAAAAATTCTAAGGAAAACTCTGAAATGTTCGTAATGAAGCTTCTGGTCCGAATGCAAAGCAGTACAGCATAAATTTTCCAAATTTCTGGTATAGTAAATTGCGTCATGGTGGTCTTTTTTCTCACAAACGGTGCCCAACGGACCCTACTTTTCGTTGCAGTCGACAAAATCAAAAGGCCGTCAAAGCGCCTGCGGGAAATTAAAAATATAAAATGTCCACAATTTACACATCGGACTCTGCATATCCATGAAATTTCAACAGTCTATTTCGAATTCTAAATTCAGGAGTCCTTTGAATTTATTAATCAACAATATTTCTTATTTATAAAAAAAAGCTTGTTGAATTGAAGAGATCATCATAAAGCTAATTTATCAATATTGAATTGGTTTAATTTATTTGGGATGAAGATAAAATTAAAATTACTTCAATTTTGCGAAAATTAATTCTTCCAACCGAAAGGTTCTGTCTTAAAATCAATTATTAAAATTGTAGCGTTTACATGGGCTCAACCACTGACAACTAGTGCCCTTGCAAAATATGCATCTACCTCAACACCCAAGTTGACCTTCATTCAGTTCAATCACCTCCTCCAATACATATATATATATATGTATTGAGGAGGCACGGTGGAGTAATGGATAAGAGGAATCAGAGAGCCGAGTTCGAATTCCAGTCGAATCTATTACATTCACTTACGCGCTAATACCCTTGGGAAAGGTGTGAATTCTCTTCTTCTCCCTCCAATTATGGGTAAATAACAGGAAAGACTGGGTTCTATAGCCTTGGATGGCAACTGGTCTAGGAGAAGGACAACTCTGAATTCAAAACCTGCGCAGGGTTGTTTAGGGACCTTGTGGGACTCAGTGCACCAGGTCTCTGTATTTGTCCCTTCAAAAAGTAGGGATGGTTCTGCACGAAACCTTCGACGGGAGTGTCGATTATATATATATATATATATATATATATATATATATATATATATATATGAGAGCTGTGATATAGGGAAACAGTGTGTCTGTGAATGATAATACACACACATACATATATATATATATCATAAAATGCTAAAAACATTGTTTTAAGAGGTATACTATATATATGTATTGCTCGATATCAGGAAAGAGCTTATATAAATGTAAAAGTGCACATTGACGTCTGTTTCATACTGAATGCAATAGTCATGCGTAACGATTGCATTTAAGCATGAAGCAGACTGCCCACTTTCGTATATATATATATATATATATATATATATATATATATATATATATATATATATATATATATATATATATATACATGTGTCATTAAAAAAGACAGGCAAGTTACTAAAATTAAGCTTTTTATTTTGCTCGAATAAGTGTTTGTTTTTTTTGGGAGGAGGTCACAGTCTGTAGAAACTGTCCAATTGTTCTATAATTCCGAGCGATTTCGGCTATACTTTTAGCCATTATCAAGGATGCTTTTATTTATTCTGTTTAACTGAGTGT
>OZ038482.1:55566249-55591249 GCA_964036315.1 Acanthosepion esculentum | reverse complement strand
TTCCTCGGGGAAGATAGTTGCCTCGTACACTACATTTTATATGCATACATTTACCCCAATAGGACAAATGTCTATATTCTTACAACTGCAGGTATGGTCACTATATATATATATATATATATATATATATATATATATATATATATATATATATATATATATATATATATATATATGTAACCGCTACTCCAGCAGTTTCTTTTCTCGCATGAACCGCCTGTGGATCTCCCTTCCGTTTACTTGCTTCCTTCATAACTGCAGTCTTCAAAAATTTAAATACAATGAATGTCAATCGCCATCTTCTATCCTCTTCAATCCCGTTCATTTTTTTATCCTTTCCTCAATCCCCCACTAAGCCCAGTTTTTCTCTCACTTTCACTCTCTGTAACCCCCTGTGTACTAGTGGCATTCCCCCTTTGCTTTTGGGGAAATGCTTAAAAATTATATATATATATATATATATATATATATATATATATATATATATATATATATATATGTTTGTATGTATGTGTGTGTGTGTACAATGATTTTTATTCAAACGATAATATCCAATTTCTGAATACGATGTATATAGCGATTAAAATTATGAATAAACTGTTCATGTTTTTTCTTCTTTTGTTCAAGGACGTTCAGATATTTCAGTCATTTTCAAAAACTCAGTTTTGTCAGTATGCTGGACAATACGTTCTGAATAAATGCTGTCGCTTTTAGATCTGTAATTGAAAGCATTTCAAAGTGATATATGCAATCGTAAAACGGAAGCAGCTTGTTTCGTATATACATACGCGTTGTTATTTTTGTATGCATATTAACTATTTCTTACGTATATTAAATATCTTATACATATACGTTCTCTTGTTGAGAAATGTATTTTTAATGTGCTTTGTTTCTTTCGTATTTAAAGTCTTTTTTATACAGTTACTGTACAATATTTTCGTATTATTTACTCAATTTTGTCTTTTATGTTAATAGTTGTATTTTGGTTGTTTGTGATCTAATGATCGATATAGGCATGAACTACACTAACTTTCGACAATTGCCAAGTCAAATTACGCGAGTGTGTGTTGCATGTGTGGCCAATGTAAGATTTTAATGCGGTTTTTCTTTATTTGTATTAGAGATACAATCTTCCAATTGGCACAATAACATTAGTTTTATATCGGTTGGATTTTTAAGAACCTGAGATATAGTTAATAATATGATTACACGTTTTGAATTTTTCTATAATAAATGCTAAATCTAACATATTTGCTAGGAACGTTAACTATACCGGAGGATTATATTTTATTGGCATTTATATATTTTTATAATTAGGTTTGGTTTTGTTTGTTTTACGGCATATCGACCTCAATGGGTCATTTAATGCCGACAATTTTTTTTTCCTGGTAATATTTTGCTTTGTCAAAAATCTATTTCTGTTAATATTTTTTTCCTTAAAAATGTATAGCTGATAATATTATTTTCCCAAAAACGTATAGCTGGTAATATTATTTTTTCAAAAACGTATAGCTGGTAATATTATTTTTTCAAAAACGTACAGCTGGCAACATTATTTTTTCAAAAACGTATTATCAGAAGCCTTGCTGTTGGACGTAGTTTATCGTCTTACCCAGGACGCCGATGTAGTTTATCGTCTTACACAGGACTTTTTCTAATTAGGATGCATCAGGTTACAATAAAATCATTGAATGTTTCTTTTATTTTTGTTTATATCAAGGTGATTACTTGAGTCATTTTTTTCTCATTTCCGTTAAGGCAAATTTTATTTCTTCGTAAATATCATGACTTTGAGGTATATTTGTTGATATATGTTTCTTTTTTATGTTGCTTTATTCTCTATAAAAATAATATACCCGAAGAAGAAAACATTTTAGCGCTGATTGCCATGCTTTTAATAAGTTCTATTTTATATCTGCGAAGAGACTCGCATTTATAATTAAGAAGGCATGATTTTTTCTCGCTGATTCTTACAGTGGAAATATATATTACTTCATTATTTATTATGTATTACTTCAATATTTACATAATGAAGGAATAGCATTTTCACTGTGAGAATCCACTAGGACGCAACATTAGTAATATAATCCCATTTATTGGACGTTCTCAAGTCTGAAAGATAACATCTTATGTATGAAAACAAAACATGACAACGATGTAATTAGCAAATGGCACAAATGTTGAGAAATCTGAAATTCAGTGTTGTTGCTCATCCTCTGTAGAATGACGACTTGACATGAGACTTCTATGCGTTCCCAAAAATGAAAGGGGAGTTGAAAGGTCAACAGATTTTATTTTTTAATCTCGATGTCGAAGATGAAGATTTTGTCTGTAGACTATTCAAAAGAAAAGAGATAAATATATATATAAAAAAATCCATGGATGGGTGAAAAATGTGGATACAACATGACGCGATTAAATCTCAGAACACGCAACTGAAAAACAATTCAGACCATGATGACTTATGAAGAAGCATAAATGTAACTTAATGCAAACACACATTGTTGCACATACTTACACGTGTTCTCTCACTATGTAATACTAACATACACACACACACACACACACACACACACACACACACATATATATATATATATATATATATATATATATATATATATATATATATATATATATATATTACAAAAAACGAAATAAATTTTGTGTCGATTAATTTTACTGATCGACTTTTCCATGTTACGAATAATCCTTCTCAGCCAAAGAGGAATTTCTGTCAGAAATTATCCGAAGAAAATACTGGAATATTGACCAAGTCTCAAACTTGCATAAGTCATCATCAGGGTAGGTAAATACAATTGGTGAGTTTAATGGTGTCACCATCTAGATTAAAAATTAGTAAGTTTCATACCTTCTTTTGTTTATTTAATTCCTACTAAGCTACGATGCTGAAAACCCTCATCCCATTAGTGCACGTCGTTCAATTCCTGTAGAAAAGGGGTTGCTCAAAATTTAAATACTACCATTAGGCATCAAGTTAGATCAGGCAGAAAAGCTGAAACTTTAAAGAAACTTAATCCAGTCATGGGTTAATTTCGCTATATTATTATTACAAGGGTCTCTCGACTTATGTCGTACATCCATTCCTACGGTGCGACGTAACCTGATGATTTTCGAACTCATCTACACAAGCACCAACGAGTCTGCCTTACGCTTGGGAGGCATAATTAAAGGCAAAATGTCACCCCACCAAAAAAAAAAAAAACGAAAGAAACGAGAGATAGCGAATGTAGCATAATGCAATATGGCAATATCCGATTAAGAAACAACGCCGTCTTTCTCATATAGCGCCGCGTGACGGCGCATTATATTAGTAGAGATAGCACCGTAAAAACGTAACGCCTTGCGTCGGGTCCGAGGTAACAAGAGGACCTTCTTTATTATTATTATTATTATTATTATTATTATTATTATTATTATTAAAGCAATTAGAAAAAGCCTTATTTAGTAAAAAAAGAAAGAAAGGGCACTGTTTTCAAGATGAGCTTAGTTACGTAGGTTTATGTTACATAGGTTTATGTTGCATTCTATTCACGCAGGCTGCGTTTCATTCGATTCGTGACGCTGATTATGACTACAACCGTTTTTCAAGAGATTTTTATACTTTATGCAATTTTATTTAAACTTTTTCTTTCCTTTTTCTTTAAACTTTCTTAAATCACGCTCTCCTCTAAATGTGATAAAATATGGAATGTGTTACGTCAATTGGTTTATTTATCATTATTATTATTATTATTATTATTATTATTATTATTATTATTATTAATAACAGAAAGTTCTTTTAGCTAGAAGATAGCTTGTAAATTAGTTTTGGAAAAGGTAGGTAACCTTCGGTTTTTAGGCGTTTCTTCGAAATACCGAGTGTACCATCAAATTTTGGCATATACGAGCTCGCGCGTGTGTGTGTGTGCGTCCGTGCGCACATACGCGCATGCTCGAGTGTTGTGTGTGTCAGCTGTTTTTGTAATAAAATATCTATTTACCAACAGGTGTGGATAAAAGTTTCAGGATATATCATTTTATGAGCAATATATGGTAGAAGTTTCACCTTATCCCCATTAAAATATTGATAATAAATTGTTTTGCGGGTGCCAGGTTTTATTGACGGAAACAAAGCAACTGCAAAATATTTATATTTTAAATCCATATATCCAAAAATATGCAGGTCAACGAAATATATTCTTCTTTTATGTGCCATGCACCTTCAGGACGTAGACGATCATAGCTCTCCACAATTTCCTGACTTTTGTAGGTCTTAGTAAATTTTGTCTTTTTGCTATCTCTCCTAAACACTGTTCTGCCATCCATTTACACAGGCTCGTTCGGCAGAGGTAATGCGGTGTTTGCAACTGTCCCTTTTGCCTTTAATATAATTGTCTAGCATTCACTGCCATATCGGAGGACTGATATTAAAAAATAATTCATCATTCTTTTTTTTCTAACGACGTTGAGGTTTCTATAAGAATATCTGGAGAGGCTGGAGACAATTAATATTGTGTATGTGAAACAGTTTTTGAAAAGATGATAAATAATTAGAAATTTAAATAACCTTGTTTTGCAGGAATATGCACATTAGTTTAGAGATTGTTGACTGTGACTCCTAATGCTATAAAACTGTCTTGGACAGGAACAATCGACCTGTGTCGGTGTAATAAATGTGGATCCCAGTGATATAGTGAAAGAGAGAAGAGTAAATATACAATATATTTAGTCATAAACGTGCATATGTACCAGTAATTATATATATATATATATATATATATATATATATATATATATATATATATATGTGTGTGTGTGTGTGTGTGTGTGTGTGTGTGTGTATTTAGGCAACAATCCTTGTTTCATGCACATTTCATTAAAAACGACAGACAAGGTGCTTATATTTAGTTTTTTATACAATTTCTCATGCGATCTAATAATGTTCTTTTTATCCGAGCGCTTTCGGCTATACATCTAGCCATTTTCAAGGGTTATATTTTAACTGTTAAAATTAGAAATGTATGTATGTTTTATAAAATGTTTTAATTTTTTTGTTTGAAAACACGATCAAGATATTATGTACATGTTCAAAGTTAATATCATTAAGTGTTGTTTTTTTTATTCATAAGACTTCCATTATTTTTAGCCTTTTTTACATGTAGATGATCCTATCACATTAGTGCTGTCGACAAGTATGTTCCGAATAATGTCCGGTAGGTCTTCATGAATGAGAGCTAATTGAACTATTGTCAGAAATGTGTAGAGTTAGTCTGCGTGTTAAACATGTTGTAGTGTGGCCTATATAATTATTTACGAAAGTTGATTGTTGAGGAATACAATTCCTTAATGGGCATTTGAATTCGTAAATAATATTTGCCCTATTTAATTTTGTTCTAGGAGGTGAATTATTATTTTTAACTATAAGGTTAGAAGTTTTAAATTCTTTATAATAATTAATTAACCTAATTTTTTTGCTATTGTCAACTGCTGTTGTGCATTTTTTTAAAATGTTCTTAATTCTGCATTCATCCTGTTTATAATTTTCGTTCATCTGATTTTTATAAAAAATATTAATATTATTGTTTATGTTTCTATTCTCGCCGTTGCTATTAGTTACCTTGGACAAGAAAAGCCTAATGTGGAAATCCAACAATTGATTAGGAAATCCGTTATTAATGAGCGTTTGCTTTATATTTTTTAATTCTTGAAAGAAAAGCGTGCGAGAGGATGAGTTCTCGTGCGCTCTTATGAGGAAATTTTTAATAACACCTATTTTATATCTAAGAGGGCATTCACTAGAGAAATTAAGATGGCAAGAGTCTTTACTAGTTATTTTTTTTATAAACAGAAGTTTTAAAAGTATTATTACTAAAATGAGAACATCTAAGAAGGGAAGTTTATTTTTTTCACTAAGTTCACAAGTAAAATTTAAGACGGAATTTTGTTGAAATGTAGCTTTCAGATTTTCTATTTCTTTCTTGTTTTCAGCCAAAATAAATATATCGTCTAAATAACGAACATATATTTTAGGTTTAATAACTTTAATAAAAACCTAGTTTTCAACATATGACATATAATAATTGGAGAAGCACGACCCAAGAGAGTTTCCCATACTTACTCCATCAGTTTGTGTGTAAATAGTATTTTTCTGGCTATAAAAAGGTACTCTAGTGGTGCAAGCAAGCAGTTATTTTTTTTAAATAAATTTTCTACGTCAAGTGACGCAGGAACGCCGTGGTTTGTTTTTAATTTTGTGCTTTTAAATATTTGGAGGAATTCATGGGTAGATTTAATGCTATAGTTAGTAGGGAGATATGGGGTAATAATATCATTGAGAAATTTTGATAGTTACTATATGCATGTTGGAATCTAAGAAATAATAGGTCGTAATGGGTATCCTGGTTTGTGTATTTTAACATTACCGTATAAGTAGCCAGGTTGGTAATCTCCAATAATTTTGTTTATTTTTAAGGATCCTGCAACAGCATTGTTGGATGTTAGAAGTTCTAACATATTTCTTTAAAGATTCAGTGGTGTTCTTATTCAATTTATTAAATTTGGGAACGATCATCAAAAAGATGCTGAAGTTTTTTTGATAATCCAATTTATCCAAAATTACGTAAATATTGGATTTATTCGCTTTTCTAATGACTATATTAGGGTTGCTTTTTAATTCTCTAGCAGCAATTTTGAGTTTTGTTGGAATGTTCTTGCTTCTATTACGAGGAATATAATCTTTTAAACCTTCTACCTTGAGAAGATCTTTGAGGTTTGGATGGAGTATTATCAATTTGTTCTTTTCCAGTTGACATAATGATTGATGAAAGATTTAAATTTCAGTCTTCTTTGTGAGAAAGTCTAATTTAGGTTGAAGATGGCAATTTGGTAACTAGATTTTAAAATTCCTTTTGATCATCCGTTAATATGTGAGTTGATAGGTTTATGTATTTATTATGGTTGTTGGAAAGTAGAATATTTCCTTGGTAAAAGTTGCACAGGTTTTTTGTAATTATTTGTCGCTGGTATATATATATATATATATATATATATATATATATATATATATATATATATATATAGACAGAGAGAGAGAGAAAGTGACATATATATATTACTGTCTCTATCTCTTTTTGTTTCTCTCTATGTATATATACATACATATATATCTATATATATATATATGTAGATAGATAGATAGTTGGATAGATATAAAAATATATATATATATATATATATATATATATATATATATATATATATATAGATAGATAGATAGATAGATAGATTGATAGATAGATAAAGTTATTAAACATTCTCAGTCAAATAACGATGGATTTCTACCACAAAATTCTGATTTTAAATTATCTTCTGAATATTTTCCAACGTGATTCATGTATATATATTTTTTGTCATCCACAGACAGACTGTTTCGCTGTTTCACAGCTCATCACTGTGACTAGACGTCCGGTTGCCTCTAGCTAGGATCTAATTTGCGTCAGTCCGAATTTATCCCACTAAGCCGTCAGCGTACGTTACGGGATGAAGGTGAATTTTAGTGTGTTTATTTTTAGATTCGGATAAACACACAGTGGCTGTCAGTGACTCAATTCTGTCGAAGAGTCGTGCAGATATATATATATATGTGTATGTATATATATATAAATATATGTGTGTATATATATATATATATATATATATATATATACATACATATATATATATAGCTAAAGTAAAACGATGAACTGTATACTGTTTTTTAATTAAAATGACATCAAATCAATTTACAAACATTAAAACTTACTATTTGATGAGTTTTTTATTGTATAAAAAATTGTTAATGATTTTTTTATCCTTTTTTTTGAGAATTGGCAACAAAAGTAGTAAACACTGTTTATTTTATGGGATTGTATTGGCTTGGTGCATAATTATCAGGCATTTTTGAAACAATATTTATTATGAAAAAGAAGAAACATAATAATTCAGCAATAACTTTTTCAAATGATTATTACAAAGCGTGTGATTATCGGTACGCATTTTTATAACCTGGGAATAAAATAATACTTTTATTGAAAAAATTAAACAAGAAAGCAATTTTTATTGAGAAATAACTTCCCTACAAAAACACCTGATAATTATGCACCAATCAAATAGTTATATATTACCTTTCTTCCTCGAGAATGACAACAAAAAATTTAAACATTATTCATTTATTCTGTTTATTCGTTTAATAGTGTTGTTCTCGAGAAAAAAGAGAATATACAAATTGATTGAACTGTAAAAACCTGTTTTATGTATTATGGACTCTCCAGTCTTATAAAGATTCTAATTAGACGGGAGAGTCCATCGTACATAAAATAGGGACTTACTTTGCAGTCACTCTGTATAACTATATATTTTGTAAATATATTAAAATTATAAAAATACCTTTTATAAACAATAAAAATTGTTATGGTCGTATAAGTTAATAGCGGTGTCAAGGGAAAAATGACCTTTTGACACATCATTATCTTTGCCGAATATTTATTATATAAACATATACTCTGATAAATATTACCAATATCAGCGAGTTGCTATATATATTTCTTGTGAAAATATTAAATTAAAATCTACTAAATGTCACATTACGATCACAGTATACATTTAGGGTTGTAGGGGCATAGCACGTGCTACAATCGTAGTAACACTAATGTATCTAGGACAGGACTGCCTAACGGAGCACATCTCTCTTCATACTGATTTTGAATTCAGTATTTTTGCGATTTCTCAACCTTTTTAAGCAACACCTAGAAACAAATGAAAGTATCACGACACAATTAGCAACATTTTTAAAAGGTATACATTTAAATGTTATGAAATACAACCATAGATTTTTTTTAAAAATATACACACAAATATGAATTTACTTTATTTCAATGTTTCTATTCAAGTATTTGTGTAGCTAAATTTAGTGTGAAACCTGGACCTGTAACTTTTTCGTGATTTCTTCAATGTTTGGTTGGATGTGCGATAAGCAAACTCATTTGTTCTTCAGTTAGGCGGAGTCTTTCTTGCTTCTTATTTTTGATTTTATTTAGGAAACCTAATTCACATGATTAAGAATAGAAAATTGCAATAAAACTTGTAAGGACGTTTTTAGCTAATCTAGGATTAAACGTTTAATATTTATTTATTCTAATACTAACGCCGTACTATTACTATTTCGACACACACACACACACACACACACACACACACACACACACACACACACACACACATATATATATATATATATATATATATATATATATATATATATATATATATATATATATAGTAATAATACAATATGGTAAACAATATGGAAATTCCAGGAGGATATAGATCCAGGAAAAACTCTATGTCAAAAGACAGAGCATTATTATTATTAATTAATTAAGAATATCGAGTGTTTCATATTTTTTATTAATAATAATTATATTTAAATGTTTGATATTCTTTAATTAATAATAATTGTATATATATATATATATATATGTGTGTGTGTGTGTGTGTGTGTGTGTGTGTGTGTGTGTGAGAGTGTGTGTGTGTGTGTGTGTGTGTGTGTCTGCCGTAACAATATTTGGCGGCACAATTAAGAATATCGCGTGGTACCACGTTGTGTGCTGCGTCACGGTGGTTGAAATCTACTGCCCTGGTCCTTTGTTTCAATAGGCTATATTAGAAAAGCATCAGGTCGTGTCCCTTTACAACTTTCTATCTTGTGTGCCTCTTACTTGTTTTTCTCCTTTTGCTAATACCCTGCTCACTTTTACCGACACCCCTTCACACAAGCAGGTGAGGTAAATGGTTCGCTGCCTCTCTATCTATCTTGCTCTCAATATGCCCCGTCAGTGTTGTTTTTCCAATCCTTCTCTCCTCGTTATGTGCCAAGCAATATCAGCTGCCTTTTACTAGTTATAGATGTAAGTAGTTTTTACTAGTTATAAATATAAGTATAGCTGGCCACTCGTATTCGAGGATATCCCTCCACTAGGGTGGGTAGCCAATCCCTATTGCAGACGCTTGTTCAGGCCATCTGTATTTATTCAACACCCACAGAGTCCACCTGTGGTTTATACTGGAACAATGCTTAGCAGACCTTAGTTACAGTTTCTGGGAAATAGCGTGTTATCTACCGTGATCAACAATTTGAACAAGGCTAGCACGCTCAAGCCATCGGTCATGATGACTTGTGACTTTGTGCTACCACAGTTATCGACGGCCCCCAAGGGTTCCGTCTATCCAGTTTCACTCACAAGGCTTGCGTCAACCCGTGGTTTTCAGACACTTTCGAAAAGTGCCACACGCTGGGATCGGCCTCTCCAGTCCGATAACATCATTACTGATAAATCGAACAGGATGAGATTCGAACGCGGATCTCATGGTTAGAATGCGAACGTTCTAACCACTCGGTTAGTATAAGTGGTATATAATTATAAGTGTTCTTTTGTTACCATTTTCTTCAAAACGTCCTCGGCACATAATCGCTCTGTCCATGGCATTTTCATTCTTTCGAAATCTTATCCTTAGAACAAAACTCGGTCTTATATATGATGTCATATTCAAACAATTCGTTTCGTGTTATAGGCAAGTGCAATATTTTAGTGTTAGTCATCGGCAAAACGGTAGAAAACTATTTTTAGAAATAATTTTATCATTGGATATTATATTTATATTGACGGCGGGAAGAATGTAAGGTCGACCTAATATGATTTGCTTTTCTTTTTCTTTTTACAATAGGACTTACCGCAGAATTTCGTTAAAAAACACACGACCGAACAGACGTGAAAATACATAATTTATTAAAACTTCTTGATGAAATGGTCGACTGAATAATTCATTTGGATCAATTCAATTTACTCCATGCTTATTATTGGGAGTATCATAGTTCTTTAATCTGGATGCGTATAAAATAATCATTTGTCTGGTAATTGATTTTAAACTAAAAAGCTTTCTGCTGTACGACTTGGTACCTGAAAAAGAATATTCGCTTGCATTGCGTGATGATCTTTTAAATATTACATCATGCTTTTAATAACGTCTACGCCATACGTTCGAGAGAAAGAAAAACGCCTAGGGATTTATTTTAGCATAAAACATTTAGGGTTTTACGAGCAATTTTATCCGATGCTGACCAGGTTATGAGATTCATTGCTAAGTAATTTATTATGGTGATTTTCTAAGCGAAGCTTAGATGTGGCACAAGGCCAAAAGTATCGGGCACCCTGTGGGGATTGAACTCACTAATCACTGGTAATTATTCTAGCGAGACACGCTTGCTCTCCAGAAGGCTTACGGCCACATCACTTTGAAACATCTGTTCTCGTATGATCGCCGAAGTTAAACAACGTCGGGCCTGGTCAGTATCTAGATGGGTGATCGCTTGGGAATTCTAGATGCTGTAAGCTTGGATGTGCGGATGGTGTAATTGTTAATGGGAGAGCCAATTTTCAGTCCCAGTCGGGTTCATTATATCCACTTATCTGCAAATACTCTTGGGAAAGGTATGAATATACCTCTTCTCCAGCTATGGGTTAATTAGTAAGAATTGTATAATTAAGACATTATTATCTTTAACAAATGTCATTAAACCATTATTATCTCCAAAAATCAAATTGTGTACAAAAATATTTTGATTTTGGCATTGAATATCCCACGGAGATGTTGATATGCCTCTAAAAAAATAAAAAATAAAAGCAAATCAACCAAGCTTGATAATCATTACACTAAGCCGAATTGCCCAAAATTGATTTTCTAAACGTAGCTTAGATGTGGCACAAGACCGAAAATATGGAACACCAAGTGAGGACTGAAATCATTAGTTAGTCGTAATTGATCTAGCTAACATTTGCACCACTTCGAAATGTCCCCTAAGAAGTATATTATGTGAGGAAAACACTTTCAGCTGTGTTATAATCTCAATAAGACATTGGTTTATTTTGCAGCCTCAAAAAATACTCCATCTTATTTTAAAAGATTAAAGACGCTTTAAAAATAATCCTGTGGGGCATTTTCTCAATATGTCAATTATTCAAGGCGAGAAAGTTTTAAAAAGTGGTTACTAAAAGGATGCTTATGATTAGAATTAAAAAGAGACAGCTGAAATTTATGGACACATAATGACGAAGGAAAGGCACTTCGACGCAGTGTAATAATTAGCAATTTTGTCTCACTGGTCGATTACGACTGAGTAGCGAGTTCGATCCTCATGGGGCGCGCCACACTTTCGGCCTTATACCACATATATACTACGCTTAGAAAATAAATTAGCACGGGGTGCTACACACTTTCGGCCTTATAGCACATATAAGCTACACTTAGAAAATAATTTAGGCCACTTCGGCTTATGTTAATAGTTGTAAGCATCAGTCGCTAGAGCAATTACGCCTGAATAGTGAGTTCGATTCTCACTGGGCGCGCCACACTTTCGGCATTGTGCTAAATCTATGCTATTCTTAGAAAGTCATTTTTAGCATTCCGACGTGGTATAATGATTATCAAGCTTGCCACTCTGGAGCAACTATGTCTGAGTAGAGAGTCCGATCCTCACTGAGTGTTCTAACCATGTAGTGAGCCGTTTTGGGTAATTCGACGTGGTCTAATGGTTCGCTAAATCAATTACGGCTGAATAGTGAGATTGGTCCTCAATGGGGGAGCCATACTTTTAGCTTAATAACTTGTGGGGAGCTATGATATATTTATTTTCTCCCCAGGAAATATATTTAATTAATGATATGAAAGTCAAGTACAAGATTTAAACTGTTCTCCCTGAAAAAGATAGGAAATTCTTAGTATTATAATTTCACTTTTGGTTGTCAACGTTTAATTCAACCGCTCCTATATAATCAAAATAGTTTCTTGCGTTATTAAAATGCATGTAGATATTTTATCTCTCAATCTTTTTGGTTGAAATAACTTTAAATAGATAAGAAATATACAGGGGCTTTGACAGAGTGCTTTGTGTGGGACAGTAGGTGGGGGTAATAATTTTCTATGTAGGAGAGAAGCTCCTACGAGATCCTACCTTGGGGACGAGCTTTGAAATATATATTTGTATAAAAGAAATAATAATAGTAGTAGTTGTAGTAATAATAATATATAATAATTAGTATTATTATCACCATTTGACTAGATAATAAATATTTACAGGTGAAAGAAAACCTATCAAAATAAAAAGATCTTGAAGTGAAAATCTCAAAAAAAATGTGGCACATGAGGACATAATAATAATTCCAGTTGTAGTTGGAGCTCTCGAATTGATTGAAAAAGTTCAGATAGACTCATTGAATTGATTCCTGGTAGCGCTTGTCATAAAGAAATACCAAAAATATTACTTACGTTAAAATTACAGCTCACACATTACAAAGAGACTTATCGATGTAAAATATGTGTGTGATCTTTTTTTTTTTTACAAAAATAATTAGTGGCCTTAGATTTAAGGTTGGGACCCGGAAGGAAACGTGTATAAAAATCCCCTTCCCCAACACACAAAAGTAATAATAACATATTCGTAGACCCCACTGATTTAAATGGTACCTAGAAAAGTTAAAACTAAAAAAAAAAAAACGCTTAAGGAGAAATTGTAATTGAGAGTAAGCCCGTAGAGCTCCAGAAAACTGCTATCCATTACTCTGCGTGGATTCTCCGAAAAGTTATTGAGCTGTGAGCTGTCTTTTTGACATCGTGCCTTCAGATGGTCGGTTGCGCTGGCACGAGGAATTTTTTGTTTCTAGTCCGGGCTTACGCGCTCGGGTTCCCCACATTAAACCGACCTTCTATCATAACCGGACCTCGCGGTGGTTGAGTAAATAAAAATTGCTCTTGAGTAGTTTGTAACACGTTTATTTATCAATTCTCAGTTGCGTCTCTGTCTTTAGGCAGAGTACGGTCAGGGGCGGCTCCGTCGAAAGATAGAGTCGCAACGGAGGAAAATTATACTGAGAGGTGCCCAGCCGTGGGGAACAGCTGCCCGAGGCCGCATCTTCCCATTGCACCAGAGAGAGGGATCGGTTCTCGCACTGAGGCCAGCGCGACCGACGATTGCCTGGGCTCGGGCAATTTCTGTTCCTAGACCTAGTGTATGCGCTCGGAGTCACATCATTAAGCCGACCTTGTGTCATAACCTGACTTTGTGGGGGTTGAATGAATACCAAATTACTATAAATTAGAGCTTGGGGCTTTTTAGTCTCAGAATTCCTGGGAGAACAGAACTCCAATTTCGCATTTATTCATGCAGTTTCCATAATATAGGTTTGACATAATTAGCTATTATATTTGTCTAACTCTTCAAATGATGAATGTATAACGAATTCTAATTTCTATTTTCCCATCTTTACACTATATTAAATCGTCTTTAAATTAAGTGGCAGCAGAAAATGTTCGTTGAACTTTTAAAAGGTAAGCTTAAAGATTAATTCAATACTTAAATGTAGCGATCAATTTTTAGTTCTTCTGTAGTCTATTGATGCCTTTCACATCTACTCCTCCCTACCTAGTGTGATGATGGCCAAACCAAGAGACCTCGACAGGAGCTAGCTTAAATGCCGCCCGATAGTGCGACTTTTACGCTCGCTTAAAATTTTAATTAGATTAAAATTGTAAGTTAGCTGCAATTTTGGATACAAAAGGAGAAAAGTGTTAATCCCCTTGAACCATGAAAGCAGCGATAATGGCTAGTATAATATATTAATATATAATTTTAACCTCGCATAATGTGATAAGCCTGAATCTAAGCTCAATAAAAATCTTTTACTGAGCGTAACATTTCTAGGGCTTTTGAATGAGCTACGAAACTTTGAAATCGGACCAGTGGGAGCGGAGGAGTTGATTGGGTGCACACACGCACGAACACACACACATACACTGTATTTTATATATAAAATGTTGTTAAATGTAATTACATTACAGAAGCAATTCTTTTTTTCTAATTAGCCAGTAAATTATTGCTATGCTTAATTTCAATGAATCCAACTTCAGCTATTGTGGAAATAAAATCCCATTTAAAATAAATATATGAATAATTGACTTAAAATGAATTAAGATTATCACAATAAAATATCTCAAGCAAAGCAAACCTGAAAAGGATGGCTTTTATTATAAGTAAATAAATACAGATTCAAAAAAATATTTAAGTAAACAAAGCAATTGTCGAAATTAATGTACACAGGCATATTAATTCATGCATAACTAATTATGAGAAAAAAAGCATTTATGTTACGCAAGAAATATTTATTTCACAACATAATCTCCTTCGCTGACAATTTGCTTATTAAATATTAATCACAATTTACTTATTTAAGATTAATCACAATTTACTTATTTAAGATTAATCATACAGTTAAAACTTCAGATAAAAATCGCGGTTGTAACTCACGCTACGGATCTTGGCTATCCAGACGCGTACGTATTTGTATGTATATATCCTCGTGTCTATGCCAGTGAATTTGTGCAGATAAACTGAAGAAATTGAATGAACAGAAACTATGACCTGGGAATAAAATGAAGCCAGCGATTGCACCTACCCTGAATCCGTCATAAACATTCAAGTATGCGGAATTAGTAAATGCGAAACACTTCAGCTATCTGGTTATATAGGTCAGTTACAACAAATTTAGTACCAGGGTTAGTATTAAGTGTAGATTCACTCAGTGCTGCAAGTTGCTGTCAATCCAAAACTTTAAATCAAAATCTCGAGTTATGTTCTTAAATTGTCACATCAGATGGAGACCGTTAAACGGTTCTGTGCACGGCGCTATACCCTTTCAGAAATATCTAAATTGCCAGCTGTCTACAATTGCTATCTCAGATTGATGGATAAAAATGGTATTGAGAGAATGAACACTGTAGGCCTGAGTGAGGATCGTTCTTTTAACTGCAAGTACTGGCGCTACAAAATCAAAAACACAGAACTATACTAGATAACACAAACCGTATCACTTGGGAGTTTCAATATCAAAAAAATTAAAATAGATTTCTCATGAAAGTCGAAAACAAAATAACGAAAATCAAATTGCTTACTTTCCCTACTACATTAAACAAAATTATTAGGAAGAGAAAGCACCCATGACTACTGGAAGAAGCAATGGCTAATATTGGACATGTGGAGCCGAGTCCGAATTCCAGTACCCCCAGCTATGGGTAAATAGCTGGACAGACCACGTTCTATAGCCTTGGGTGGCAACTGGTCTAATGCAGAAATAAATGGCAACCTACTGTGGGAAAAAATCTGTCTCGCCAGTCATGTATCCAGAGATACATAATCGCCTATGCGTGTATCACGCACGGCAAATAACTGATTGAATGACTGATACGTACTTATAAGACTTTATGAATTTCAACCGAGGTTAACGCTAGATGCTCGGCAAATGAATGCCGAATGTTTCCTTATAAGGAAACGGCTAATATTAATATTACACTTACCGTCTCATGACATTTGTCACGTCAGTGTATCTGTATATGCGTGCTGCAAAACTGAAAATTTTTTCATAAATAAAAATAAAGTAGTGACACAATGACGTCGAAAGTATTGAACCATCTGTATTTATTGAACTGGATGATGCACCGACGATCAGATACAAAGGGAAGTGTGGACAAGTATTTCCCCCTCGAAATGCTGTTTGCATGAATGATCAAATACATTCTCAGGATCCTTTATTCCCTCTCGACTACGATTAATTATTCAATATGAGAACAAAAAACAAAAAAAAAAAGATTTTTGCTTCATACATTAAAGAATATCTCATGCTTTATGACAAACACGTAGGCAAACATCCTCCAAGTCCAAAACTTTGGGAAGCGGCCTTTTCTGAAATCAACAGTTATGTATTTATAGAAAGTGTTTGTGGATAAGGTCGGAGTGAAATCTTTTGACGTTTTAAACAAACAGAGTTTCAAAAACTAGACGCTGGAAATGAGCAGTTAGAGTTCATTAGCGAAAGACTAATCTGTTCAAATCGCCACATTATATGGCCTTGAAATATTTCATAATATTTGCACAAGCGTATATCTTACATTTAATTTTGTTTTCTTTCTGTTTTTACTAATATTCAGACAATGTAATGCCCAAAAGCCAGTCAAGGTAGAGTGCTATTTTGAGGACTTATATTAGTTCAGGAAAGTACAACAATTAGGAGAATAAAGCTGCAGCATAATTTAGAAAAAAAAACAAACCCAGAAACCCAAACAAGGGATAAAACATTTTGGAAGGCAATATCTCTTATTTCAATGTGATGCTTCTTGATGTTAGATTCTCATGTACGTGCTATGGCAAAAATTAACCTTACCATCAGTTACCCATTTTTGTTTTTTTTTTGCGTATGATTAACAGCTGGAAAAATTGCAACTGTAACATACGCGGCAAAGTGTTGTCACTGAATATTTTAATACGAAAACAAATTTAAATCGTTGATATTCATTGATGCGCGTTGAATTTTTAAGGAGATGAAACATGGGCTGTGAAACGAATTAGTAGGTAATGCCTTTTGTTAGAGCTGAGAGCAATGAGAGTGAGAAGCCAAGTCTGTGCAGATAGGAAAAGAGTAAAACATTTTTGTGATATCATCGTAGTTGTGAAAATGTGAAAACATATGGTGATCTTATATTAATATTCTCTCTGTATCTGATGTAATTTTCATTAAAATAAAAACAGGAGAATATATATATATATATATATATATATATATATATATATATATATATATATATATATATATAATGGAAGAAATATAATCAGTAAATTGGTAATACTTTCTGAAGAGTGGACAGACGGGTACGCCTACGAAAGTCTGGAGCTAACTGACAACATTTTACTAATGTTTACTATATATATATATATATATATATATATATATATATATATATATATATATATATATATATATATATATATATATATTCTAGTCGAATCCATTACATTCGCTTACGTGCTAATACCCATGGGAAAGGTATGGATCCCCTTCTTCTCCCTCCAGCTATGCGTAAATAGCTGGACAGACTGGGTTCTATAGCCTTGGATGTCAACTGGTCTAGGAGAAGGACAACTCTGAATTCAAAACCTGCGAAGGGTCGTTTGGTAACCCTGTGGCACGTCGTGCACCAGGTCTCTGTATTCGGCCCTTCAAAAAGTGTGGATGGGCCTGCAAGAAATCTTCACCACTATAATCATATCTCATGTTGCTGTTGTCGGGCTGTCGGTTTACTAGGAACTTATCTGCTTGACCCTCATAGGTCGAATTCGACAGAAGATTCGAGTATATATATATATATATATATATATATATATATATATATATATATATATATATATGTGTGTGTGTGTGTGTGTGTGTGTGTGTGTTACTCCAGGGTGGTTCTAACGTTTTAAAATAAGGAACTCGATTAGATTGCTAACCATTACATCACTCCGTTGAAGGCCAAGTAAAATGCAAATTCCAAACACTTTTATGCTGTGTATAAGACGATATTCCTAAAAAGAACTATTTCTTATATGAAAATCTAAAAAATCCTCGAATAAAAGAACAGTAATGAAGGACAGTTAATTCCATAATATAGATTCTACGTAATTAGCTATTGTGTTTCTCTAACTCTTCAAATGTTGAATGTATAACTAATTCTAATTTCTGTTTTCCCATCGTTACACTATATTTAATTTAATCTTATACATGGCCCCCTGTTCTGTCACCCAAAAATTAAAAATTAGTGTTTGTACGGAAAATAAGGATCTACGTATATCAAATAGTCTTTAAATTAAGTGGCAGCAGAAGAATTATCGTTGAAGTTTTATAAGGTAAGCTTAAAGATTAATTCAATACTTAAATGCAGCAATCAATTTTGAGTTCTTCTGAAGTTAGTTTATCGATGCCTATCGCATCTAATCTTCCCTAGCTATTATGATAATGACCAGCCTAAGAGTCCTCGACAGGAGCTAGCTTAAATGCCGCCCGATAGTGCGGCTTTTGAGCTAGCTTAGAATTTTAAGCAAGCTGCAATTCTGGATACAAAAGAAAAAGAAAAAGTACACCCCTTGAACCAGGAAAGCAGCGATAATGGCTAGTATAATATATTAATATATATTTTTAACCTCGCATAATCTGACAAGCCTGAAACTGAGCTCAACGAAAATTGTTCCCCGAGCGTAACATTTCCAGGGCTTTTGAATGAGCTACGAAACTTTGAAATCGGACCAGTGAGAGCGGAGGAGTTGCTTGGACACACACATGTACAAACACACATACACTGTATTATATATACTTGTAAACAAACTTCCGAACACAGTTATTTAATCAATTTCTGAGGAAGGATCGAGGCGATCTGAAATATCAAATATATAAAAACAAATAAATAAATACTTTCACAAAAAAAACACCCAATTTTTTTTTCTTTTAATTTACAACTTTTCAGTTGTTTTATGCACATTATATATATATATATATATATATATATATATATATATATATGTGTGTGTGTGTGTTTGTGTGTGAACGTGCGCGCGCCCGTGTGTGTTTGCGCATATATATATATATATATATATATATATATATATATATATATAATTATTTATTTGAATATTACAACATAAATATGTTATAAAATCACGACAAAAGTAGCCATTTTGTTTCAACACTTCTAGTGTCTTTTCAAGTGACGATGTAGAATATAGAATAAATGGTTTTAAAAGTTTCAAATTAATCAACGATCCTTAGCCAGGAGTAAACGCAGTTACATAAGCTAGAGTGACCAATCAAAATACAAGTATAGGATGATTCGAAAAATTTGACAACTAAGCAAGGTTATCATATATATTAAAAGATTTATAAAATTTGAAATTAAAATTAAAAGTAAAAAATTAAAATTACCTATTTAGAAATCTAAATCAAATCTCTATTAAGTTTTAAAATTGTAGAATTACCAAGGAGAAAAAATGTAAAAATATAAAAATAAATATATATGTGTGTGTGTGTGTGTGTGTGTATGTGTGTGTCTGTGTGTGTGTGTGTATTCATCACCCATTCTATTTATCTAACTCTACATCAACACATTAACATTCAGAGAGAAAATGTCGGTGAGAGAGAGATAGAGAGTGTCACAGGGATATCCTCATAAGCGAAATTTCGAAATTAAATGAGATACACTTCAATACAGAGGTTTGACAAATCTGTATTTCATAAAGAGAAAATATTGCGGTTAATGGGTTTCTCATGTCATATAGTGAAAGTGAATTCCATCCTGGCCACTAATCAACATTTTACACAGAAGTTAGTTTCATGTGGAAATATATTATTGTCAGTGAAACAAAATTTACATGATTATAATTTCTATCAGTTTACACTACTGCTTTTCAGCTCTTTGAATTTCTCATGTTCTTTTCGATTACTGTTGATCTGTAAGTGAAACTGGTTGACTCAATGAGCGATACATTCACAAAAGCTTCAAATCCTTTATCCCGAGTTTAAACAATTATTTGTTTGTGAATCAAGTCAGTATATGTGAAAAAATGTGAAACCTTTTGAAAATATTTTATACGCATATACAGATAATATGGCGTATAGTGGAATTCGGTGTCCATTTTAAGAGCAAATCGTGTTGAAATGTTTCTGATCGCTCGTATTTTTTCTTAAGACAATGTCTAACTTTGATGAACGAGTTCTCGGATTCAGTGTCTTATTTCCCATGTTATTTAATGACTAGCCGAATTACTCACGCCTTGCTGTGTGTCACTCATTTTTTTGTAAGAAAATGATGATTGATTTTAAATCATTGTTATAAATTGCGGAGAAAAATGATGCATTTCTATTTTACTCGATGATCTTGCCGATGTGACCTCCATCTTCTGGCTTTCTCCTTCTATATTTTGGATAGGAGTAATTACCTTGCTCAAATTTTTATTTAATTTAAATGAAAGGGGAAAACATTTCAGTTTGATGTTTGTACATCCCCGGAGGCCCCAAATGATCAAAATGAAAAAAAAACTTATCTAAGTACACTGGGTAAAGTAGTTTCAGAATATATATGTTTATGGTGTCTATCTCTCTAGGAGGATTTTGATAACAAACAGAGGCTACAACTTTATATATATATATATATATATATATATATATATATATATATATATATATATACATTTTGTCGTTCATAGCAATTTAGATTTTGTGCTGGATTTAATTTGTTTCATTTTTCAATCGTATATTATTTACCGAGGATAGATTGAGCCATGGTTGGCAACTAATCTAGGTGAAGGAAAACTTTGAAAAAGCAAGGAGAAACTATGCATTATCTTTCCCAAGAAGTCATAGCAGTTCATAGATTATAAAGAAAAGGTGAATGCCATGTTCTCTTATTTCCTGAAGGGACATGTTATTAACAGAATGAGAACTTTATGTACTAAATTCCACATCAACGAGGTAAACTTGGATTGATTCTATTGTCACGAGACGTGTATTTAACGTTTTTTTGCGATTTCCTTTCACGGAGAGAAACTTAATACCGTTGCTATAGAAACGTATTTCCATAATATCAATTAACCAGAGTCGTCCACAACTTCTCTTTACTTGTTAGCAATTTTCAAAAATATCAGAGGAACACCATCACCACCACCAACAACACTTCTTCTTCTTCTTCTTCTTCTTCTTCTTTATCTTCTTCTTCTTCTTCTTCTTCTTCTTCTTCTTCTTCTTCTTCTTCTTCTTCTTCTTCTTCTTCTTCTTCTTCAGGATATAGACAACCATGGTTTTCTACAATTTCCTGCACTTTGTAGCACTTAGGTATGTTTTTTCACAATACCTCCCACACTGTTCTGCCATACAAGCTCGTGAGGTAGGTTACACACAGTTTCTCTATGTCTTTCTTACATCCAAATTGTCCTGTGTGTTTCAAATTTTCCGTGCATTCTTTCCTCATTATATGTTCCAGGAATTTCAAATGTCTCTTTCTTGTTCTAAATAGAATCATCTTTTCGTTTCCATTTTCCTTAAAACTTCTTCGTTACTCACATTTTTAATGCATTGTATTATCAGCATCCTTGCGTGGAAAAACATTTCTGTTGCCTCACGTTTCTTCTTCATCTATGTGGCGACTCTCCAGAATTACCTGCCATATGGTTGAACTGGTATTACAGAACAGTTCAAAAATATTTTCTTTGTATCGATATTTTTTCTGTTTTTGAATACTTCCATAGCTTTTGAATGGCAACTTTAGCTATTTCAATGCGCCTTCGGATTTCGGTGCCACATTTTCAATGCTCGGTTAAAACTCTCCAGAGGTATTAACATTTTCCTATTTCTTTATTTTATATTTTTATCGTGTTCTGGAAATGTATTCAGTTTACGTTCAGGTGAATTTATAAGACAATGATTCAGGACGAAAGAGAACTGCAGGTTACGAAACTAGCTTTCGAAAGCGTGCCAAAGAAGGAATCCTCATTTGCTGAACGCAGTTTAGTTAGGGATTCAAGTATAAGACGCGTAGTGTGGATTAGTCTCATAGTAGTAATACTAGGATACACGGTTAACGTTCTAATTATTGCTCTATGGCGAGATATTAATTTAATATATTTATTCCATTCTGTGCAGCTTGTGTAACGGTTATCAGCGCGAAAATGCAAACAGCTAAGCGTGTTCGAGTTTCAGCCTCGTATCTTACGTTCAATTTCACACTGATACTCTAAACTAATGGTTTCCAAACTATTTTAGCTAATGTCCCACTTTGAAACTGGGATTTTTCTGTGGCCCCTGAAATTATCCTAATGTAAAAAAATTACTTCCATTTTATCGCCCATAATTTGTGGCCCATCTAAGGCAACGGGAAATCACTTTATTTCATTTTATAAGAAATAAAAAAAAATCACCGAAAAGAAAACAAAACGAATCTTTGTGGAGCTATGATCATTTACGTCCTAAATGGATACGGCATTAAACCAAATAGAAATCACTATATTGTGCATCCTTGATTATTACGCGCGGTTTCCCCCCTGCGGCTGACTGCGAACAAACATGACATATATCCCGCCATTTATTACGAAGCTGAGTAAGTGGGTTTAATGTCAGCCATGCATTAGCTATTAATCACAGAGATATGTTATCCCTCTCACTCCGGTTTGGTTTTCCTCTACTTCATTTTCCAGGCCATATAACCTCAAGACTCAGTTTTGCCAACATAACATTCGACCTTTTAATATGGCCAATAGTTTCACGGCTTTGTTACGGATAGTTCTGAAGAAAAATTAGAAATAAGTGTTAATAGGTTTTCCCCTGGTCCGGTTTAAACTCCTCCCTCGGTCTTTTGAACAGGAGATTCATCCCTTGTTTCCTGTTTAGGATTGGATTCCTGTTTTATTCTAAAGTCTACTTAAACTCTATATTCTTAATGTCTCCGCCTGAATCATGAAATTTTATTCGCTAACTAAAACTTGATCTCTTAAAGCCTAGATTTCGCTGTTTATCTTGCCCTTTCTTACGATAATGCAACTCTACACAGTAACACTCTACTTTGAGTGGCCCTTGGGACCTGTATTGTGTGAACATTAGTAAAAAAAATTGTTAGCGCCTGGTTGCTGAGAATGCGTTGATCCTATCAATATATTCGCATTTATTGTTTTCCGATCACTGAAATTTCAGTAAAGTGTTCCTCCTTTTCTATTATAAATTACATACCTACGGACTGTTAAACACTAGCAATGTTTCCATTGCTCCAAATAACTCATGAAATGCATACGTTATTATAATCAGCATTATTATCATTCTTATGAACGGGTATGGTCTTAGGGACGCTGTGTAAATGAGCATCAGAGCATCTTCCTGAATATGTCTCTATTGCGAGCCATTGTCTGAGTTGCTGTGAATCATTTTTCAGTCTCCTCAGTGGCATTGTCAGACCATTTTTCATCTGTCTGTTTCTTGTTATACTTAGAGTTGTAGCTTGTAAGATTGCAAGGGAAAATTGTTAGCTATTATGATGTGTCCGTACCATAACAATTTTCTCTTATTTCCGGTGGGTATGAGTTCTTTCAATGGGTCCGCTCTTTGATGGTGTCTTACACTGCGTTATTTGTGACGCAGAAGGGGATGACTTGAATGGTTCTATATCATCTTATTTCTAACGACTTGACTTCTAGTTTTGATTCCGCTGTTAAAGTCCATCAATCACAGATGTAAAGGAAGTTTGAGAAGGTCAATGAACATGGCAATTTGGTCTTTGATTCCAGGCAGATTTTTTTTTTCCAAATGGTTTTCGTTTTGTAAAAGCTACCACTGTTTGTGCTGCTCTTGAAATTATCCCTATTCCGAAACCCTCTTCGATGATAATACGGCTATATTAATAAATGAACTAATGTCAGATAAATTTGATCGTTTTTTTCTCAATGTGATTTGAATTAATGCGCCATTGTGTTTTACCGTATTTTTTTAGTAGCTCTTTTCTACCGCGATCGTTTATCGTTTTATATTGTTGACCGATTTGTTAAAATTTTTCATGAATAACAGGATTAAAATAACTGGCTTTCATCAGCATGGCTGATGCTAACCTCCATAACAGTGAGACGTTGCTCCTTTTCTCCGCAGATAGATTATATAGCTCAATTGCTAGGTCTGCTGCTAAGAAAGTCGGTTCACTGTGTCGTAGTAGACAATTTTCCTCCCCTGAATCTATCGTACATATCTATAAGTCTACCATTAATCCATGCTTTGAATATTGCTTCCTCAGCTGTATATTTAGAAATCGTTGATTAAATCCAAAGGAGAATCAGCAATATTATTGGTCTTGACCTAACACCTCGGCTTCGGTCACTTTATCATCGCCATAATGTAGATTTTCCGGGCATTTTCTATAAAAACATTCATGGTAACTATTTGGATGAACTCTTCGCGATGGTGCCTAGACTTTATGAATTTAAGCGCAGTACTAGATTGTCGGCAATATCTCATCAATTCACAATTGAATTGGCTAGATGTCACCGTAATTTCTATGTTAACAGTTTTTATTCTCG
>OZ038482.1:55521249-55561249 GCA_964036315.1 Acanthosepion esculentum | reverse complement strand
AGCCGAGTTCGAATTCCGGTCGACTTTGCAACACTTTGCAATATTTACTTAGGAAAAGTATGAATATATCTAATCTCACCTACGTTAAATAGTAAGACTTTTAACTAGAAATATTTTTATTTTCAAGACCAGAAACTGTTTATGCAATATTCACTGTCTAAGTACCATCGAGGAAATTACACGTGGGTTGATTGTTCTTAATAAAAGGTTCGTTTTGAAATTGCAAGAAATATCACCTGAACAAGGTCGGAGCGTGCAACCACTGAAACATCGTGAATATAACAATAAAGATGAGAACAACAGCCCGAACAGTGCAAATAGTTACTATACTTCATCTCAGAAATATAGACAGATTAGATGAAAGTATTTAAAGAAAAAGAGGATTCCTTTTTCTACATCTTAGTGTTCTTTGGAAAGTTGGAAAATTGAAGTAGTATACGATCATGTCAAGTATAACAGTTATTGGAATATACATTGGAATCGTAATCACGATCCAATTCAGCAGAATTAAAAAAAATTGTATGTCTAGTGAATTGGATCATGATTACAATTCCAATGTAATAAATCATAACCATGGAATATTAGTGTTTGAGCCTTTTATATTATACTCTTACTCTGTCCTGGACATTGAGTTCTGCCTGGATTTTATTCTCCTGGAAATTTATGTATATATAAATATATATGAAGAAATATAGTTTTAAGGTGTGCTATATTTATGGGATGAAGTGCACAATGTCAGAGAAAGCATATGTAAATATAAATATAAAAGTGTACATTGAAGTCAACACTCAGAGGGGACAGGTTGTTTCATGCTGGACGCATTATATATATATATATATATATATATATATATATATATATATATATATATATATATATATATATATATTGACCGCTAATATTAGCAATATATATGTGTGTGTGCGCGCGTGCGCGTGTGTATGAGAGAGAGAGAGAGAGAGAGGAAATAAATGAAAAAAAGAAAAATGTGTTTCTTTACGAGAAGCATCTTCAGACAAATAACGCTTTTTTTGTAGGTTGATTTATGTTATACGAAGTGGAAAATGGTGAAATAGAGATACAAATATAACGAACCCCAAATCGCAAAGTTAAAGATACCGAGATGCTCAAAATTGAAATCTTACGATAACATCACGTTGAAACACCGGCACTCGCACGATCATTGAAGTTAAGCATCTTCGAGCCCGGTCAGTACATAGATCTGTGACCGTTTTTGAATACCAGGTCCTGTAAGCTTGGATGTGCGGCTGGTTTGAGGGATAACAGCTCGGAATTGTTAATCGGAGAGCCGACCTCCAATTGCAGGTTGCTTCGCTATATTCACTAAACGCGTAAATACCATTGGGGATGGTATGAAAACACCTTTTCTTCCACTCCCCAGTTGTGGATTAATTAGTAAAACTTGTATCAGAAACAAAAAACATTATTATCTCAAAAAGCTTTGTTACAATTTAAAAATATTTACTGGCTAAATAACTTGCAAAGTGTTGATAAACCATAAAAAACAAAGTAATCAATCAATCAATCAGCATTGAACTTTAAATGTTGGCATTCGATGTCTCTTTCACTTTTTTGACGCTTTTCGCTTTATTCTTATAATTTTTCATTATTCTATATTGTATTAGTTCTCATTTAGTACATTTTTATATCATCTATATAACATTTTGTATGGGGACAATAAAACACGCCTCTTTTCCTTATGTTTATATTAATACAACGTCAAACCGTTAAAAAAAGTCCTAAAATTCTGAAAAAAAAACAGGCAAAATTTAAAATTGTGCAGCAGCACACAAAAAATTTGGGGAAATGAGATGTCAGTATTATTTATATTTTTGCGTAATTTAGACGATAATTTTATCGCATCCTGCATATATCCCTCACGAATATATACATATATAGTAGCTTATTATTTAATTAAATTATTTTACAATATATTGATATACAAACGGAAAATATATTTATATATACCACTAAATATCAATTGTTTTTAACTCGAAATGCCTCTACAATAGATATCTACAAGTGAATTTCCAAGTTCTTACAGCCGTAATAAAATTGCTGTGGTAATGATAATAATAGTCGTTTCCTTATGAGGAAACATTTGACATTCAATAACCGAACAGCCAGTGCTGTTGTCGGTTGAAATTTATAAAATCATTCTCTTAAAACAATTTTTGAAGAAAATATGTTTGTCAAGTTCACTGTCATAGATCTTTTCATACTGGTGGCGTTTTCTTTCCTAACCGTTTATTTGAAGTAGTGTCAACAGCTTTAATTTTTAACAACTGATTTTAGAAAATGTTTTTATTCAGCTGACAGTTTATATATTTCTGAAGGGGTTTGATTCAAGGCATGACAGGTGTATGAGAGTTTCGAACTGACGTGGCTATTTAAGAACATGGCTTGAATTTTTATTTTAATGTTTTAGCTTTAAAGCAATTTAGGTGTTGAGCGTTTCATTCCAATTCCACATCATGGATTCTGTTTATCTTGGTTTATCTCGAGTCCTATATTTCTTGTAATACTTGATAAATGATGTTTATTTTCTTTTGTTCAACATCATTTATTATATTTAGTGGGGATGCTGAAAAGTTCTCAGGTCAACTAAAATATCTTCCCACCAAATTGTTTGTTTGTTCATTTTCTCATGTTATATAAATTTTGTTCGTGGCGAGAACTTTTTAGACACAACTTACACACATACAAACACACACAATATACACACACACTCACAGACACAGACACACACACACACACAAACATACATACACACGCACACACACAAATATATATATATATATATATATATATATATATATATATATATATTTCTTATTGCTCTATAGGTTTAAACTCTAATAATATCTAACAGAAATAAGGCACAAATGGTGTTATGCCACAAACCTCAATATCTATAAGTATAGCCCCCCCACTCTTATATATCCGTGTGAGGATATAGCGATGCATATATATATTTAGCATACACACACACGCGCATACACATATATGTGTGTGTGTTTGTGTGTCTCTGTATACTAATATATATATATATATATATATATATAAATATATATATATATATATATGTATCGCTATATGCACACACATTGATGTATGTGTGTGTCGCTATATATATATATAAATATATATATATATATATATATATATATATATATATATATATATATATATATATATATATAGTAATCGTTCATCCCTCGTCCTTTTCACATGAAAATATGATTGCGCTTTGAACTATAGCTAGCAACACAATGGTCGCGCCTTACTATAAGGTATCCGTCAGATGTTTGAAAAGGTATTATGGACAACGGGCAATAGGTCTACAATCGATACGGGACATTAAGCACAAGGTCATCTGGCTCGGCTGACCCCAGCCAGTGCTTGGCAGGACAAATATTTGAACAAACTTGTTCGAGAGAGACAAGAACTTCCCGGCTTGCTCAAAAGATTATAGATTTTTTCTGTGAACTCCTCTCTCTCTCTTTCTCTTCCCGCTCTCTCAAAGAGAGAGAGAGAGAGAGAGAGATTTTCCAGTTTTTATGTTTGGGATATAAAATTTAGTGTGAGAGAAAATGACAAAGAGGGCATTGGGTAGAGTAAGAGATAAAAGGAAATGAACGAGAAAGATGCGAGATGGAATAAAAACGAGTAAATTTCGAGGAAGAAGGTTTCTTGTATTAATAATAACAGCATATTATGAAACCTTAAAATGTAAAATATGAATTACAGAATGATAGATAAAATACTATAAGAATACCAAAACCGGTGCGTACTACCAACAAACCCCCCAAATGGAGGGGGCATGCCTGATTGGGTGCCCTAGGCAGTGCTTTGTGACTCTTGCTATCATTTGCTTTTTTTTTTACTAACATTTATACACATTACAAATTAAGCTAAGCACTTGTTTTTTTATGCACCGTGTCCTTCAGGACGTAGGTGATCATGGCTCTCCACTTCTTCCTGTCCTTTGTAGCGCTCAATAAGTTTTGTCTTTTTGTTATTTCTCCTAGATTCTGTTCTAAGATCCACTTGATCAATCCCGTTAACTATGTCACGCGTTGCTCTCCCTTGTCCCTCTTTCCCTCTGTCCGCCCTGTGAGTATCAGATTTTCCAAGTCTTCCTTTCTCATTATGTGTCCCTGAAGTTTCTGCTGCCTCTTCCTGATGTTAAGTATAAGTTTCCTGTTTGTGTGCTTCCTCTCAAAACCTCATCTTTGCTCACATGTTCGGTCTAGGATATCCTTAGCATCCTTCTGTAGAACCATACCTTTGATGCCTCGAGTCTCTTCTTCATGTTTGAAGAGACCGTCCAACATTCATTGCCGTAAAAGAGGATAGATATCACGTAGCAGTTCAGTACGTTTTTCTTTGTTACCAACGAAACCCTCCTGCCTAACTTTTGGAATATGTCTTTGGCCATCCCAATACGTCTTCGGATCTCAGCGTCGCACTTTCTGTCCTCTGTCAGAACATTTCCCAGATATTTAAATTTCTGCACCTGATGATTTTAGTGTCCCCGACCTGTAAATCGTATTTCAGGCTCATCTTTTTGCTGACGACCACGTATTCTATCTTCTTGAAGTTTATGCTTAGTCCCTTCTTCTCGCTCTTCTTCACTACCTTCTGTAGGAGATTTTGTAATTTTGTTTCTATGTTTGCTGTCAGCACTGTATCATCTGTATGTCTTATGTTGTTAAGATTGTGGCCACCAATGAAAAATCCTGGTAGGATTTTCAGTTCTGTCTGTTGAAGGATGAACACATTTTGTTGAGTTTGACGTAATCCTGGGTTCCGTTTTTGTCCAAATTGCGAATTTGTTTTACTCATGTTTTAACATGACAAACGCTGTATAAAATTCTCTATTTTTTTAATCCGTTATGTTTAATGTGTTAAAATTATTCAACTTTTAACAAGAAAAATCTCAAGTTGACGTTAAAAATTGCTGCAAAGCATAGATTTTTTTAAGATAGCTGTTATGATATGTAAGTAATTTGTATTTAGATACATTGTATTTATTTTCAATTGTTCTAGTTTTTTTTATCCATATTGCAGATAATCTATTCTTGTATATAGTAAGGTTTACCATATAATTTGAAATTTATATGAATATTACCTTGTGATGTAGTAGAGTTGGGAGCCCCGGGTCATAAATTTGGGGGTTCTGTATCACAGATTCTGTGAGGGCCTTGCATCGGCCATGAAGTAAACAACACTTGAGGGAAAATTTAATATATATAGACGTAATGTAAGAAGATGAACTTAGTATAGAAACTGAAACGAAAGGAAGAAAAGAAACGTAAGTCGTAGAGAAATGATATCATTTCAAAAGAGTGAATTATGTCAAAAGGAAGTGAAATAATAAAGAAGCAAATAGATAAAAAAAAAGAAAGAAAGAAAGAAAGTGATTGGAAGAATAAGACAGAAAAGAGAAACGAAACCAAACGAAACCGCTTAAAAGACGTGAATGAAAAGAAAGTAAAAAAAAATTAAAATATAAAATAGAGAAAACGAAAGAAACAAAATAAAAACAATGGAAATGAAAGAAAATTGAAAGTAATAAAAAAAAGAAAATATTGTAGAAGAAATAATATATATATATATATATATGTATATATATATATATATGTGTGTGTGTGTGTGTGTGTGTGTGTGTGTGTGTATATAAAACAAAATTGAAGGGATAAACCGAAAAATAGCAAAATAAAAAAAGAAAGAAAATAAAAAAGAAAAAAAGAAAACAGAAAAAAAGAAAACAGATCACCAGATGGAATTAAATGAAAAGACAAAAAAGGAACGAAGGAAAGGAAAAGAAAATTATTAAAAATGAGAATAATGTAAAATAGAATGCCTAAAATAGAAGATGAGTGCAGAAAGAAAGGAAAGAAGAAAAAGAAACTCATTACAAATAAAAAGGATGAAAAATATAAACAGAAAACAAAAACGAAAAAGCAAAAGAAATTTGAAAAAAAAAAACAGGAAAAGAAAAGAAAATACCGTAGACGCAAGAAAATAGAAAGAAAGAAATGAAAATACATTAAAAATGAAAAAAAATGATAGAATAAAACAGAAAGTGAGAAGGTGAGAATTGAAAATGAAAAGGCAAAAATGATAAGGGAGAAAAACGAAATAAGAATTAAAAAAAAGATGAAAGAATAGAACGGAAGAAAAGAAATCAAAAATAAAAAGATTCAAGAAAGAAAGGTAGAAAGAAAGAAAAAATACACCCAGAGATAATATAATAATATATATGTAATCACAATCCCCGAAAACTTTTATAATTTTCGTTCTGCCCTATCTTTTAAATAATTCTGGTTGATTATTCATTAAGGTAAATAAATTCATTCAAGTCAGAAAAATGGCACAACATAATTTATTTTTATTTCCTCTTTTTAATACTTTGTCTTACTAAGTTAGATATCACTAAAGTGAAGGTATACGATTATTACGAGCATATTATTACAGTTGGTATATTTTAGAAGCATATATATATATATATATATATATATATATATATATATATATATATATATATATATATATATATATGTGTGTGTGTGTGTGTGTGTGTTATCAATTTGTAACTGGTAAGGATATTTCCAAGGAGGATATTAATCAAGAGAGAGCTCGATGCAGACTACAGAGTATGATAATAATAATAATAATAATAATAATAATAATAATAATAATAATAATAATAATAATAATAATAATAATAATAATAATAATAAAAAAGAAGAAAAGCTTAAAGATTCATTTCAGTTATAATTTATTTCGTTAAAATCTCTATATATTCATCTCTCGTGACCGAATCTGAGGATATATATATATATATATATATATATATATATATATATATATATATATATATATATATATATATATATGTTGTCTTGAAAGTCAAAGACAACATAGACCTGCATATTCTCTTTTGAATTTTCTCATATTTTCTAATGAGACTTTTTATTTGAAAATAAATTTTTATTTGAAAATAAATAAGTATATATATATATATATATATATATATATATATATATATATATGTGTGTGTGTGCGCGTGTGTGTGTGTGTGTGCGTGCGCGCATGTGTGTATGCGTGTGTGTTTGTATTTTCTATATATATTATTTATAAATTATATATGCGTGATACTTATTGGAAAGCGCTCAATATCAGTGATAGAGCTAACATACTTAGTTGTATTGATATGAGTTTGTGACCCTGGGTTTCCTCAGGCAAACACACACACACACACATATCACACATACACACACTCACAGATATATATATATATTACTAAACTATGAAAAATAATGGTCGTTTATTAAAAATGAATAGAGAAATATTTGTAAAAACCCCAAAGATCAAAATATATTCAGTTTTTTTCTTCGGAGCAAAACTGAGTGTATTTGCAATCTTGCAGGATCTTTTTTTCTAAATTCACACCAAATAATGTAAACTTACTAATCGCAAATAAAAATTCACCCTAAGAAATTATAAAATTTAAATCAAAGTTTATTTTTTTATTACATTTTTCACACTCTTGAAATTCTAAATACTAAATCAAATTTTGTTTAGCCTGCCTCGCTGCAATTTCAAACATCAGAATGAAAAATTAACAAAAATCATTTCGTAAGTGCGGATGATATTCAAGGTACTTACAAGGAATTGTTTTTGCAATTCATAAAAACAAAAAGAAAAGAAATCTGTTGGTTTTTTTTTTATCGATGTGAACGCGAAAGTAGGCCCAACACTCGGAAATCGCGCACCCGAGTTACCCATATTTGGGGAAATCGCAAAGGTTAACTCAACCGGAGTGCAATGGAACGTCCTTGCTCTGGGAGAACTTGATGTGAATTTTAGTAAATATACATTGTTTTTATTTTAGGGTGAATTAACAGATAAGTTGCGAAAACTTTATAAAAATCACAGAAAATTAAAATATAAACAAACTTTATTTTTGGAGCAATACGGGTTGTATTTGTGTTATGAACAATCAAGAGTGGTCTCCCCTTGTTTTGTTACTCTCCTCATTGAGAGAGCTATTTCTGTTTACTGGGACTATAAAAGAACACTATATACGCGAACCTTGTATTTTTCTGCGTACTTTTGTCATTGTAATATGCAATCCTGTTATTTCAAATAAGAGGGATATTTTACAGTGAGTAAAAATCTCTGAGCACATGTATTTGTTTATAATACGACCCCCCCATTTTTGCATTTAATTTTCTTTCAAAATATTTCACATTATACACAAGAAATACGGTAACACTATTATATGAATATAATATTGTATAGTATCATATTCCGTGAAGAAAGTAAATGACGAAGCCAGCTTGGATCCGTAACGATATGTTCCACTGTGAGGTGATCTGAACTTTTCATTTTAAGTTAAACGTTTTTCATGGAAATTTTCAAAATTCGGAAAATGATTGCTCGATTGAATTTATTTTTTAAAACAAATATACGGATCAACTCTTTTTATCAGTGTAAATAAGGCATAATTTGCGTCATATTTTCATCTTGTTCATATTTACTGCTAATTTCTAATATTATTACAATTGGTAGTTTTTACCAGCACGTAGATATATTTTCTTTACAGGATGTAGATATTTTATATGTTGGTATGTTTCGTATAAACTTATCTCGATAAACACAATGAATGATCCAGCCTGGTACCAAAATGACCTGTTAGAGAGTGATATATTTGGATTTGCAAATATAGTGGCATTATTTTTCAAGGAAATTTTCAAATTATAAATATGGTTGAATAGAATTTTTTTTTTCAATTCGTGACGGACTGAATCATTTTTAGAACTCACAAAAAAACAAAATCCCATAATTGACTTCGCATTCTTTTAGATGTGTGGCTGCATCAAAAAAACAAAAACAAAACGAAAAAAACAACATCTAAATGGCTGACATATGCGCATTACTCACCTCGGCTTGGATTTCGGCTTTCAAATCCAAGTAAGAACAGGATTTCAAAGACCGTCATTATAGAGAGACAGATACATCTTGCTTGAAAGATTGGCGTAACACAATCTTCATTTCAGTATTTCCCAAAAAACGACTTTGTTACTGACTTGGTTAAGCTTACTAAAATAAATTCAGATTTGAAAATAAACGGGAACATAGTGTAAATATGAACATAAGATATTAAGAAAAGGACAAAATAATTTAGAGAGATTATAGATAAAGAATAAGACGATTTCAAGTAGCCATCAAAACTATTTGTTCAATACATTAGAGCTTATGTAAAATCTGATAATTTTCAAATGGATCTTTTAATCCGACATTATTTCATTATTTATTATTATTTGGTTGGTCAAAATATTCGTTCAGTTTATTAAGTACATTTTCTGTGTAATAACCGAACGAGCATTTTGGCCAAGTGATCCTTGAATAATGAAAAGTTCCAGTGGCCTAACTGCTAAGAGTACACTTCGACGCTGGTAGTAAGTTTCCTCATGGGATAAAGAGAAAGCAGGTTCGATTTCTTCCAAGAGCCACACTCTTCTTTCGTAGGACTTCTTCATCGAGGCCGTTTGATATTAATGTCACTGTGTAAGAAAAAAAAAGAAAAAAGAAGAGATGTATAATCAAACACGTATACCCAGTAAAAATTACGTTTATAGTAATTAATATTTATTGAATGATATTGAAGACATTCAAACATTAAAAATGTATTCATGGGTCGTAGAGATTATGTTTCTTTCTCGTGAAGAATCGGTTAATAAAATATAAATAAAATCCTTTTATTCTAATGTGTAGAGGATTTTTTAAAAATACGCTATTGTTAATCTAACAGAAGGCCCGAGACATTCAAGGTAGATAGATACTGAATGAGTTTGCTTTATATTCGTAAGTAGGTGAAATAAGAGGTGCTGATTATGAGGATATGTAGGGTAAATAACAGTTGATCCTGGGCTTGATGAAGATCGAGGTAGAGTCTGTTCTACTAAGCAGTGGCTCTATGAAAGAAATTTCCCGAATGGAACTTCCTACTTACAAATGCAATTCAAATGGAATGAGAATGGTTGCAACTCCTCCTGTACACATAGTATGGCAGATCTTAGCTCGGAATCTCAGAAATGGTGGAACTAATAAATATAGCTCTTGGAACATCTGCTAAGTATTTAGCGATAGAGTAGAATGAGTTTAGCGACGTTACATCTGTGAGAAAGGTATTTTTGGGTGAAAAGTAATTCATCACCTACAAGGCCTTGTAGACGCTTTTGAACCCAGTCATGGATGGAAAGTAAGGATTAGACAGCTCCGGTATATTTCCATGTCGGGAAGTAATGAAACACGTCGCCCTATCGACTTGCTTGGATTTTATATGATTTTGTGCAGATGTCTTTGATGTGAACATGGGATTTCTTTATCCGGGCAGAAAAAAAGAATTATCTATAGACATCTATATATATTGTACAACGATGTAAACCTGGTGTCTACGGAAAGAAAAATTCTCGCTACACGTATCTGCGGGAAGGGGATATAGAGGAAAACAGGCAGAAAAAATTGCTATACTACGATTTAAACTGGATTCTAATCTGGCTAATGTTATGTCGATTCAGAACGTAAGTAAATGTGGCTCTCCATAGCTTCTTTTATATTATCAGTAGTTTACCATAACTTCTTGCAGGAGATAATGGAGTGTTTTTTTTGTTTTCTTCTGCAGTATTCAAGGTTTTTCTACTCCTAGACTGGTTGTCATATAAGGTTAAAAAGCCCAGTATACCATGTTATTTACCCCATAATTGAATGGGAAGAATAGATGGATTCATGATTTTCCAAGGGCAATCGTGAGTAATGAACGAAATAAGTTTGGGCAGATTTTGACAGTGACATGGCGATTCTAACCATTTTACTTACTTTCAGAACGAGTCAGTTGAAATTTCTGAGCAATATTTCGAGAAATGATTTCCCAGTGTGGGGGGAAAGTTTAACCTACGTGCCTACAAAAACATATTTTTTTCACAAGTCTTTTTTCTACTCTTTGCTAATTTTTCTAACAATGTCTTGAAAAATTTTCTGAAAGATTATTTATTGCTAGCAAATTACTAACTGATGTACATGTCCTTTTTCACATATATTTTTTTTTATAATTTAGTAAAGTTTTATAAATTTACGAATATTTTTTCATATTTATTTCTTAATATATTCGTACATGATAAACATTGCATTGTAGATGCTACGCATATTTTTTATAATATTGTAAATATAAAATTATACCTGTAAAAAAATAACCTAATAAAGCAATAGTATTTATTAATTTGTTGTCAATTTTCAAGAACAAAGAAAAATGTATAAATTCACTTTCATATGTTTTGGTTTTATTAAAATTCGAATCATCGCTTTTTAGAACAATAAACATTGACGACTGAGTCGAGGTAGTAAGCAGTAATAGCGACGTCAAGAGAAAAACCTTTTTTTTTTGACACGTCGTTTCTTCAGGAACGAAGGTTAAGCCTTTTCTCCCGGTGATTCAGCTTCCGTGGTATATTGAAGGCAACAGGGACAGAGAAAATCACCCCATAACTAACCTAACGAGCTCTTTGAAAAACGGTTGACAGAAAAGTGATTAGGAGAGATAACGAAAAGACAAACTTCACGAGGAAATAGAAAGAACAGGAAATTGGTTGGGAGTCAGGATCGCCCACGTCCGGAAGGGTCAAGGCACATAATAACTTTATTTATTTATTTTTTTGTTATATATTTTCGACTAGTTTATATTATAGCACAACGCTTGGGTCGGTTTGCATTCTGGCACCGTTTCGTAAGCAGTAACTATGGAAAAAGAACGAAAAAAACAAACAAAAAACGATGCGATTTAAAGGCACCTTCTTATATCTGGAAAGCTTACTGAAAGGTCGTGAGACGTAAACTGACCTGTGAGTTGGCATAAAAAGTAACAACAATTTGAAAGACAAATTCGCCAAAAACACTCCAGTAAAGGAAAAAGTGATGCATGAATTTCGCGGTGTTTGACCGGATACACAAATGCATATGCATATATTTACGCAATATACACACAGGCATACACAGACACAGACACACACAAAAACACACACACACACACACACACACACACATATATATATATATATATTCATACATGTTTCATTAAATAATATAGATAAGTGTTGTCTATATATTTTATGTAAGTTCTTTTCATATCGTCTGATAAGCTTAATAACATTATCGTTAAACAATGAAAGAAAATCACAATATTGATACATATTTTTTAATCCAATCTAAGCTTTCGGCTTACATAAGCCATTATCGAAGATGACAATTACACAATATATTAAGCAATACACGAACAAGAAATTGATGATAGTCTGTTTTTGTTTACATGGATGATTTCCAAGCAACGATAAACACGTGCATATAAGACGCTGAAAGCGAAAATCGCACCACAGCTCATGACGTCACACATGACCACGCGAGAGTGAATCCGATGAGTATTGAGTATGGAAAGCCGTTGGTATGAACCAATGGCTTCTGTTACTAATTATAAGCATTTAAGGATATTTGTGGAGATTTCATATATATATATATATATATACTTTACACATATTGTTTTTAAATTATTTGTATTCATTTGCAGGAGTTTTTTTTTTTTTATATATATAAGTATGTCGTTCAGTTCAATTTACATTACATGAATCATTCATACAAAAAGCAGATAGTGAAGTTAATGATATAAATGGCAATAAGCATTCTCGCAAAATGAACTGCACCCCATATTTGATATTAAAATAACTGATCCGATGTGCAATTTTCTTATGATAACGGTGACATTCCTCTATTTATTGAACAATTTAGTTCATGCCATATTCTGGAAAAAAACCCTACCTCTACAAAAGAATTCTCATATTACTATATTAGTACAAATACGCACAATTCAAAATTTTTGAAAAATTTCAGTCTCAGTGTTGCGACCGCACGCTCCAAAACCTTTCACAGTCAACAATAACACATTTCCAAAAAAAAAACATATTTCGGAGTACATCTTAACTTTCGTTGTCCTGTTATTACCTGGATGTAAAATGATATATCTATTTCTATACCTGAGGATGACTGTATGAACAATCGAAAGCTTGTAGTAAGAAAAGACCTTATACAACTGGAATTTATAAACAGGGATCATAACATTCATCAACGGGTTCTAGGTTAATGTATTTTATTAAAAATTGTTTGTGAGAGTGATTCTTGCCATTTATATCATTAACTTCACTATCTGAGTTTTGTATGAATGATTCATGTAATATATATATATATATATATATATATATATATATATATATATATATATATATATATATATATGTGTGTGTGTGTGTGTGTGTGTGTGTGTGTGTGTGTGTAAGCGTGTCTGATTAAATAAATTACGCACATTATATCTGCTTATTTTTAGCATAATCCTTTCACATTTACGAATATTTTCCATGTAGTACAATCAAATGATGCAAGAAATGTAATACACGGAAACTATTCGTGAATATAAAATGATTATGCTAAAAATAAGCAGACATAATGTCTGTAATTTATTTGATCAGACATGATTACAAGACAATTTGCTGCCTAAATACACAAATATATATGTCTGTGTGTGTGTGCGTGTGTGTGAATTATCATTTATTTTTTATGTTTATGATATGTATTTGTTATTATATTTGTTATTATATTTGTTATTATCATAATTATTATGATGTCGCTGATTATATAATGATGATGGTGTTCAAATAGACACCATTTAACCCCCTCCTCTCAGAACTTTATTTGACACATTGTTGTAGCTCTGCTTTAAATTTACCTTTCCTTTACCTTCCCTTACATGTTATATTAACTCTTTTTTTCTGTGTTCTCTCTATATAATGTAAGCCCTCCAAGGAAACTTGTCAATATCAATTTAGTTATGCTATTGTTTTTTCTTGTATTTTTTATTTTTCTATATTTTATTTTATTTTTGTCTTTGTATATCTCTCTGGGATATCTTGATTCCATTACATAAATATAGACGGTGTGATGAGATGAATATCCTTATAGTCATCGAAATAAATTTATTAATGACTATGGATTTTAAAGTTTTTTCTAAATTATTCTTATACAGGGTGACCCCCCAAAATACGGGAACTCTTTAACAATCCAATAAAACCAAGAGTGATGGAAGAAAAATATTTAATTCATAGTAATTGAAACCTTAAAACATGTCATTTAAGAAACAATGATGGAATTTTCATTTTTTTTAAATTGCGTCGTGTAAATGGCGTCCTCCTGTACGAATGAATTCTTGAAATCTGCTTTTGAGATTCCTCATTGATTGCTGCAACATCTCAGCTGGGATACTGTGAATTTCATTCTCATTTCTAAAATGGCGAAATGTTTACTTGCTCAAGGTCACTGTCTCGCAGTGTTGCCACTTGCTCATGCCTGGCATACGCACTTCAAAAATTCTTGGTCACCCTATATATATATATATCACACTAACCTGCGCCGGCTTGATGCAACCGACGTAACGGACTGCCCGTCCAGATATAAGATTTGTGACTTTTAATGACTAAGAAAAAATGCTGTGACGAGCATAGATGAATCGGCATATGATAGTCTGGTTGATAAAGGTAGTATGTGTACAAAACCTGTCTGGAAAGTATCCACCCGCTACCAAAAAGAAAACATCGTCTATCTTGAGCATTACTTCAAATACTTCCACTGAAATCTCGCACACTTATCTAAGCTTCTCTTTCTTTCTCTCTTTCTTTCTTTTGCAAGCAGCCTCCTTCTCCTTCTTCTTCTATTTTCTTTCAAGACGTGGACGATCATGGCTCTCCAAAACTTCCAGTACTTTGTAGCTCTTAACATATTTTGCATATTTTGTTATCTCTTCTAAAACTTATCGCTATCCGTTTACTCGAGTTCAGTAGATAGGTTATACGTTAAGTTCTTCTGTTTCTATTTTCTTTACTCTGTCTTCTGAGTATGTGCTCTAGGAATTTCAACTGTATTTTTTTTAAGCTTATCACCCCAAGCAAGGCTGGAAGCCACTAGCACGCAAGGGGTTACAGAAGGTTTGGAGGAAGAGCAGATAGGAGTGGTAAAGCAGAGGATGTGGAGAAGGGAAGTGGATAGATCAAGGCAACTGCAGATGTCGATTGACATTACACTTAAATAGTTGGAGATTATATTTGTCAGGGAAACAGGAATAAGGAAGGGAGTTCCACAGGCGAGATGTGCGAGACATGAAGCTATTGGAGTAGAAGAGACGTCTACATCTAACAGTTTCAACGGTGAAGGTGTGGGAACGGGATGCCAGCCTCGTAGGACGTTTAAATTCATGAGGCCTGGGAACCAGCGAAAGCAACTCATCGGAGCAATTACCGTGAAAGTATTTGTAAAAAAGACAGAGCGAGGCAACGTCGCGTCTGTGAGAGAGTGACTGCAGACGAGATGACAGATCAGGGCCAATTACATTGCATATCCGTCTCTGGATCTTATCAAGAACCCTGAGGCAAACAGCAGGGACTCCAGACCATATATGGCAGCACTTCCTGATGTTAAGTATAAGCGTCCCTTGTGTTTCCATTATCCCTAAAATTTCTTTGTTTTTCACATGTCCAGTCTATGTTATTTTCAGATTCCTGCTGTACAACCACATTTTATTTTCTTCATCTGTGAGGTGATTGTCGAGCTTTCACAGCTATATAGAAGAACCGATATTACGTAACAGTTCAGTACCCTTTTCTTTGTTTCTTTCTAACGAAATCTTCATGTTTCTTCGGCGATTTTAGAAAACATCATTCGCTATCATAATACGCTTTGGATTTCAGTGTTGCGTATTCCGTCCTCTGTTAAAAAATTTCCCAGATATTAAAATTGTTTACTTGTTTGATTTTGGCATTTCGACATTGTAATTTGCATGTTGTAATGTTCCTTTTCCTAACAAGCATGCATTCTATCTTCTTCCAGTTTAGTTCATTGTTATCGCTTTCTTTCAATACTTTGTAGTAGTTCTTGTAGTTTCATGCCTGTGTTTGATATCAACACTGTGTTATTAAGATTGTGGCCGCCGAAAATGAATCCTGTGAGAAATCCTAATTCTCTCAGGATCACCTCATTTTATACACCCTTCGGCAAATTAATTGAAACAACCACTTTAGTTTAATTTCTTTCACCATATGGTCAATTTTAGAGCCATTGGATTGACAGGGTGTAATCAATTACTATTTTTTTCCTCAGATTACGTCATTTGCAGTGGTGTGCAGTAATATGAATCTATTTTCTGGGTGCATGATGAAATTTGTTTGGCCTTAACAAATATTGCGTCATCTGTGATTGCGTCAGATTTTCATCAAATCCAGACACTATTGACTCAACTGTCCATTAGTTGTCCTACGGCTATTGTCTGCGATGGACGTTTCTCCAAAGAAGCGTACGAAAATTGTAACGCTGCATAAACACACTGGCAAGTCTTACAAAACTACATACGCGTCCTGGGTAAAACAATAAACTACGTCCAGCAGCAAGGTCTCTGTTCAGGAGTTTTTCAGTTTTCTTAATTGCTGGTGTTGCTAGGACCACTCTAACCTGAGGTGGTAGCACCTGCTAGGGTCTCAGCTATGGGCAAATAGTTAAAGCCGAAACTAGGGTAAAAACACTATGAAAGTGTAAAAACAGGTTTTAATACCAGAAATATTTGTAAAAAAATTATTACCAGCAATACATTTTTGAAGAAAGAACTATTACCAGCAATACAAAAAAAATAATATTACCAACAATATGTTTTTGAAAAAAAAATCACTAGTAATACATTTTTGAAAAAAAAATATTACCAGCTATACATTTTTGAGGAAAAAATATTAGCAGCAATAGTTTTTGGAAAAAAAAAATATTACCAGAAATACTTTTTTGAAGGAAAAATGTTACCAGAAATAGATTTTTGAGAAAAGAAAATATTAGCAACAATAAAAATTTTGTCGTCATTAAATAACTCATATAGATAGATAGATAGATAGATAGATAGATAGATAGATAGATAGGGAGAAGCTGCAATCTTGGATGCGAGAAATTGCTTTTTAGTCCCAAACATACACATACACACGCGCGCGCAAACGCACATACACACACACATGCGCGTGCGTGCGAACAAGCTGATGATCATGTTGCAAAAATTTATATTTTTCACACTCATGCACCGAATAACGATTCCTGTTTTTTAAATCCATTAATGGCTACCGTTATAAAAATAGGTCGATGGACATTAATGGGTTATAGGTAAAAACCTAGAATGCATACCGTATATTTATTTTAATTTTTATAGTTTATAACGGATTTTACGGTTGGCATCAATGGAATAAATGATCTGGAAATCATATTTCATTTATATTCCATTCTGAGGTGAAAAATGACACCCACAATACATGCTTTCGCTCCAGGTTCTTTTTTCTCGGTCGTATTGTTACCCACAAGAAACGTTGAATAATTTTAACATATTCAAGGATATGGATAAAAATTAGTGACTTCTATATCTCGTGTTTTTTTCGAGACTTAGCGTAAGCAGAACAAAATCACGGATTTAGAGGAAAAATGAGCTAGAATTACGTCCGAATTACCGGAAGATTTTAATTCTTTAATACTCCGTTGTTCTTAGTTTAATTTATAATGTATATAATAATAGTTAGAAAATAGCAGATGTTGATAGGATGGCAAGTCTCACAAAGCTCTTCCCGGGGACCCCACCCAGGATCAGGGGTATAGGCACCTTCCTTGAATTCCATCCTTAATGAGCATCCCATTTTTGTGATCTTTTGTGAAAGCAAATTTAATAATTGCAATACTTTGATAGATGACGCTAATGTTTTTAAAATTATTTCTTTCTCTTAGTAATTCTAAACAAAGTCAAAAGGATCTGTAAAGTAATCCATCTTGACCAGATCTCTCGACTTTCTCACAGACGGGACGTGGCTTCCCTCTGTCTGTTCTACAAATCTTTTTATGGTGCTCCGAATACATGAATTTAAGTGTGCTACTAGATTGTCAACTAGGTTCCACCCTTTTACTGTTGACATAGGCAAATGCAACCGCCACTTCTAGTCCAACAATTTCTTTTCTCGCACTTCCCGCCTGTGGAAATCCATTCCGTTTTCCTTGCTTCACCGGTAACTACAGTCTTCAAAAATTAAATTCAGCATTAATGTCCATCTTCTGTCTTCTTGAATCTCATTCATCTTTTCTCCTGTCCTCAATCCCACTTATTCTCAGTCTTCGCTTTCCTTTTCACTCCCTGTAACCCCATTCGTACTAATGGCATTCTCGTAAAATGATTAAATAAAGAAATTAATATTACTTTGTTTATAAGTTTTAATATTTATATTAATGTTTTTCTTAATGTTTTTCATTTTATTTGTTTTTCGTTAATTTATTCATTTTCCAGTTCAGTTTTTAATTTTCTGTAAAATCTTTTGTTTCTCATTTTCTTCAATTTTTATTCTTTCATTCATATTTTCCTTCATAATTTTTCCTTCCCAAATTTTCCTTTCGTTTCGTTATTATTTCCTAATTCATTTTTCTTCTTCTCCTTCTCTCAGCATCTACCTACCTACCGACGGTAGTAGGTTATGGCTGGAGTTCATATTAATGGGATCTGCCTATACTGATGCATACTGGCCAAGGACAAACATTACGCCATCCCGGTGACCACTGTCATGTTTCTATTGTTTTCCACTATCTTTTCCTCTTAATTGCCATGAGAAAGGTACGACTTCAGTGAAGTTTCGCATTCGTTTGCTATAAATAAAACTGGAAGGACAAACCAAAGAATTTTTGTTTGCATGTATAATTCTCAAAAAGAAAGGTGAAAAATATGGCGACATCGTTGTGCAAAGAATGTATCTGGTTTTCCTCAAGCAGTATTATACTGTTAAACATATTAAATTTAGGAACCGGACATTTGTTTTATTTCTGTTTTCTAATTAATTTTTATAATCTGAATTATTTACAATCTTATTTGTATAGTTTTTGCATATAATTAAATTGAAAATAAGCAAAAACAAAAAAGAAACTATTTACACTATTTACATTATTCAAACTGTTGTCCTTATCTTTATTGTCATATTCGCGACGTTTCGGCCGTTGTACTCTCTGGTTTACTTCAGGTGATATACGTTGGGCTTTTATTTAGTCCACCGGGCTATCCTGTTCTATTTCTACGTTCCATGCCTTTTCTGGATATCTCAGTTTCAGTTATTTCCATTTAGTAACACAACTCTCCAAGTTATTGTTTGTTCCCGTCTGCTGTATTGAACTCACAACTCTTTGTGTCAAGTCACTAGATGACTTCAACCAACACATTTATCCACTAGGAGACACACGGCCCAGTGGACAAACTTTTAAATATGGATCATTTCTCACTTTATTCGTTTGCTTTGTCCGTCCGTGCAATGTTTTCCCACCGTTTTTGAACTGACAGAATTGAAATCAACTTTCTTCTTAAATAATTAGGTTTCGCTATTTCCAAAATTTACATGTATGATAATTTACACTATTTATATCCGGACTATTATCCTCAGTTTTATCGATTTTTCACAACGTTTCGGCCGTTGTGCCCTTTGGCCATCCTCAATGTAAACTACAGTGGAAATAAAAAAACATAAAAGTACTAAGTAGCACAAAATAAAAATAAGAACTAAACGATAACCCTAGAAATAGGCAATAGAACGAGAACAGTCTACACTCGTAGATTGAATAAAGGATTCGGTTCAGAATTTCCTGTAAGTTACCCAGATTGATATACAGCTGATGAAGCCTGGAGAGTAGAATGAAACATAACTTATTATGAAATAGTTACAAAATGTTGGATTAACACGTCTGAGAAATACTGTTTTAGTATTTTGCTAATCTTTCACTAATCTTTGGGGAGAACTATCACTCAGATATATGACACTTCGCCTCGGAACGCCTGCTTTATACGTGTTTTTTACTCTTGGTTTTCGACTGTGATATTTCCACCATGTTTTATCTTTATTATAAACGAAGTTTCTTACGTCCTGGGTATGACGATAAACTACATCCGGCAGCAATGCCTCTGATCGGGAGGTTTTGAGGAGCGTGGAGCCACCACTTAATTTCTGTTGTTCCAGGTCCACCCTGACCCGGGGTGGTAGCATTTGTTAGTGTCCAAGCTATGGGCAAAACGTGAATACCCAAACTGGTGCCAAAACATTATGAAAATATAAAGATATATTTTGTAGTAAGAAAAATTACCATCAACACATTATTGGATGTGGACGAGAAAAATTACCAGCAATACATTTTTGAGGAAAAAAAAATCAGAGCTCCCCCAAAATTAAATTTCGGTATTAAATTACCCATAAAGAGTTGATATACTGTTAAACAGACCGAACCAAACATAAGTTTCCTATTGAATTTTTGGTCTGTCGGTAGTCTGTTAACATCACTCGATATTTTTATATAAATATTAAAGACCAACTCATGGTTAGTTTAGATATTAAATCCTTACATACGAAAGTACGCCGTAACACATTAGTGTCATAAGAACAGCACATAGCAATATTACTTCTTAAGTAATACAGAATGACGGAGTCCAACCATTTCTACGTTGGTTTGAATTCCGAATTGTCCTTTTCCTAGACTGGTCTCCAACCAAGGCTATACATCCCAGTCTGCTCTGCTATTTAACCATAGCTGGTGAGGTGTGAAGAAAAGAGATAGCTTCATAACTTTCCCAGTGGTATTTTGATTGTAACAATCTCGACTGGATTTCGAATTCAGCTCACCGATTTCTTATTCAAAGCCGTTATCAATTACACCACTCACACATCGACACACGAAAGAAATAAGTTAAGAAATATTTGAATCGTCTACAATAACATCGAATAAAATAAAATAAAAAAATAAATAAATCTAAGCGCTTTCTACTGATAGACAAAATTGTTTTATCGCTTGTTCGGACGATGTTTTATTACTTTGAGGTTGGCTAAGGATAACTGATGTCTGTCGATATGAAAGCTAAGCAAAAATAACAACGGGCGAACGGAAAATCTCATGGCTTCCATCTTTGCGAGGATAATAATAGCGTAAAATAGCCGACACACGAAACGAGACATTTCGACCGTAAAATGTAGAGTTTCTGAATCGACCCCTTTATACTTCTTATTTATTTGTTATTTCCTGGATACTTTCTACTTGTGATAGTCGTATTATTCAAAGTTGTGTCAAACTTATTACACTCTGGAAAGCAAAACAAAAAAAAAAATAAAAAAAAAAAAGATTGCCTGTAGCCTAAGCGAAATGATTAATTAAAAAGAAACAAAGAAGAACAAAGATCTGAACAAAGATATTGAAACAGATTTAGTCTATATTTCTCTGGTTACTAATGTTTTCATTTCTTCCTTATCTAAACTAAGACTGAACGGCGAAAAATATAAACGACGAAAATGCAAAGAGCAAAGAAAAAGAAAGAACAAAAAAATCTGATTACTTTAACGGAATAATCATAAAGCAAACAGCCACGAACTAATTAAGTCAAATCATAAACAAGCTGATTAATTAATTATTTAATTAATCTATTGAAATCAGACAGAAGAAATTAATTTTGAGAGGCAATTGATTTTTCGAGAGTTATTACGGGGTAGGCAGCTGCGGGCAGCCATTTTATTGAACTTTCTTTTGTGTTACCAGGTAAGATAGACGCTGTAAAATGTGTAAGGATATTAAAAGAAAACTAATTTTAAAAACAAGTAATTGCACTGAAACTGATTTAAGTATTTTCCGAGTCCTCTTTCATAATAAATAATATACACTTCAGCGAAAAATGTTGTTTGACGTTAAAGACAGATTTTCATAAAACAAGTGGTGTTATCTGTTAAGCTCTGATTATGAATCACTTTGAATGAGGATTTCTTTTTGTTTGCATTAACTCTGTCAAAGTTATAAGTAAGATTTAAATGCTCACATTTGCAGTATGTCGGAGTCTAGGTCTAAGGTCAACATCTCTACTATTCAAGTAGCAGGTACATTCAAAATATTTTTGAAAAAATATGTAAGATCAAATTATATTATATTACAAAAGTAAACAGTAAAATTGCCTATCTATCTACCTATCTATCATCAGTCTGTTCATTATCTATCTATCTATCTATCTATCTATCTATTATCAGTCTGTTCATTAGCTATCTATCTGTCTATCTATCTATCTATTCTCAGTCGTTCATATCTATCTACTGATCGATGGATCTATCTATCTATCTATCTATCTATCTATCTATCTATCCTGAGTCGATTCATATCAGCGTATCTAAGTCAGCTTGTTTCTATCTATCTATCTATCTATCTATCTATCTATCTATCTATCTATCTATCTATCTATCTATCTCCTGTGTGTCAGTCTAATGCCGTTTGTTTTTAGCTATTTTCATCACCGTCTACCATTTTTCTATCTCTGTCCGGTTATATTTACGTTTTCATTCTCTGTTCCTATCTATCTTTTCCACCCCGATCATTGCTGTCTGAATTTCAGTGATGAGGAAATTTTACGCTATCCATATTCGGACTATTGTCCTCATCTTTGTTATTGTTATTAAAATGTTTCGACACTGCAACAGTAGCAGCACTAATCAGAAATCATGTTAGGTTTAAGGTTCCAAGTTCCCTAAATTACTAGACAATGTCCTAGTGGATTAAAGCGATTATTCGTGAATTTTGTGCCATAGTAATTGTGAATTCAATACCTAGGCCGGGCAGTTTGTAGTTTCACTCAATGGAAACAGGCTAGCTATAACTGAGCAGTATTAAAAATAAGAACTAGACAAGATATCCTTAGAGGGACGAGAACGTCTACACCTCGTAGATTAAATAAACGATTCAGTACAGATATATACCTGATGAAGGTTGGAGGGTAAAATCGTCGAAACGTTGTGACAATAAAAACAAAGATGAGAACATTACTACGAATATAAACTGTGTAAATAATAATATTTCTATCACTCTACTCGTTTGTGGTTCTCTACCCCGCCTTGTCGTGTTTATATGTCTATCATGGCCTTGTACTGTTTCGGCATTTGTCTTGGCCCTGTCTTCTTTACATATTTATCTCGGTCTTTACTAATATATCTGTTTACGTCTCGGCCTATCTATCCCTGTCTGTTTTTGAATATCTCGATTTGGCTGTTTGTATCTGTGACGACCCGTTCCTTTTTGTCTCTCTGTGCCAGTACGTTCACTTTGTTCTCGCTGTTCCGGTCGGTTCTTGTTTATCCCTCTGTCACGGTGCTTTGTTGTTTGTTTTTATTTTGTGGTCCCCCTTCGTTTCTCTCTAGCTGTCCAGCCGTCTCCGGGTCCGTTCTTGTTTCGTTCTATATCCAAAGAATTTTTATCTATCTATCTATCCATCCATCCATCCATCCATCTATCTATCTATCTATCTATCTATCTATCTATCTATCTATCTATCTATCACTTTTTTTTCATATCTATCAATATTATTCTTTTCATATCTATCTATAATAACTGTTTTTTTCCTTATTCTTTTCATATCTATCTATCTATCTATCTATCTATCTATCTATCTATCTATCTATCTATCTATCTTTCAGTAATTAAAATTATACGATATTTACTAAAAATTCAAATATGGTGTCAGGCTCAATTTTTGATATCTTTGAGATAAGTTATTATTTATTTAGGTGTTGTTAAAGAAGTGACCACAGCGTAACATTTTTCAACAGGGCATAAAATATATGGCACCGCAAATAAACTAAATTATCAGAACTTAACTAATTAGAATCTTGCCTTATTATACAGTCATAGGTAAACTAAGAGTTAAAGCAATGCTTCTCAATGTTTTTAAGCAACGACACACCTATAAGTAAATGAAAATAAACACGGCACACTTAATAAAACTTTTAAAGGGTATACATTGAATTGTTATGAAATAAAACCATAGATCTGTTTTTAAATACGCACACACATATCTGAACTTATTTTTATTTCAGTGTTTCTATATGCGGCTTATTTAGTGTGAAGCTTGTGCCTGGTGTTTTTTCACAAATTCGTGACAATATTTCGCGGCCCACAAATGTGCTACGGCTGGGCAGTTGAGATTCTGTGTTAAAGTAACGTTTCAGAAATAAAAATACTTATTTAATAAATGTAGGTTTGAAAAGGATCTTAATCAGACTTTTTTATTCGCAAATCCTACTATTAAATCCTACTATTAATAACCCCCAAAATAAATCGGCCAAAGATGATTCTACCATGATCTGTGTCTCTTCAAGTTGGAGGCGATCATGACGCTCCACAATATCCTGTCCTTTATAGCATTTAATACATTTTTTCTATTTGCCCTCCATCCTAAACCGTGTTCTGTCAACCACTTACAAAATGTCGTTAGGTAGGCCATGCTCGACTTTTCTCAATCCCTCTTGTCTTCAATATGTCTTGTGAGTATCAAATATTCTAAGCCCTCTTTCCGTATTATGGATCCAAGAAATTTCAATTGTCTCTTTCTGGTGTTAAGTATAAGTTCGCTTTTTCGTTTTCATTCTCTAAAAAAAAAATCGTCATTGTTCATATGTTTAGTCCATGTTATTTTTGCATCCTCATATACGCAGGTTCTCATTCTCATGTTCTACAGAAATCAGCTTAACGTTTTTGAGAAAAATAATTATTATGCTATTCCTCAATCTAACCTGTTGGTTATCATATGAGCCATCATAAGAGTGGTTATATGGACATTACAACAGAGATGTTCACCATCAACCATGGCATATCCTGTAATATTTGCATAGAAGTTTGCTATGCGACAATAACGGTTGCGGAATATCAGACGCTGGTCGAAAATTTATAATGCGGTTCTATGACTTCGTACATGACCACCTGAGAGAAATAAATGTTATCAACAGAAACATGTGTTTAAATGCATATGTTTCGTTGAATATGACAAACAAGAAAGATTTAATTCATTTGTTTTTATCCAGCATTCTTACATTTTTCCGTTTGGTGGGAATGAGAGAGTGCAAAAATTGTCCGTATTCTCCCAAGCGCTTTCGGCCACTTGTTTAGCCATTTTCAAGGGGGTTTAACTGTTCTTTCTTTCTTTCTTTCTTTCTTTCTTTCTCTTTCACTCTCTCGCACATACGCGCACATACACACACAGACACACACACACACACACACACACACACGTGTGCGTGTGTATGTGTGTGTATGTTTGCGTGTATGTGTGTCAATAAATAAGGTGTTGATAAGCTGTCTTTTATTACCTACCTGGGGATAAGAACTATAGTAATTTAATTAAGGAAAACAAAGCAAATGAATTCATTATATGACTCTCTCCAGACTATTTTACTTTATTGCCTGTAAATTGCCATTGCTTTCTTAGAAAATGTTAGTAGCGTGATTTCTGCCATCCATTTACACAAGGGCGTTACGTAAGTTACTCGTTGTTTACTTCTGTTGTACTTTCCTTTTGTATGTCCTGTGTGTCTCAAATTCTCCAAGCCCGTTTTCCTCACTGTGTTTCCCGGACATGTTAACACTTTCTGATTTGAAGTATAACTGTCATTTTGTTCCTATTGTCCTTAAAATTTCCTCTTTACTCACATGTTCAGTCAATTGTATTTTCAGCATCCTTCTGTAGAACTGCAATTCTCTTATTTCAAGTTTATTCGACAGTAAAGAAATTGTTCAACATTCGTTGCTATGTATTAAGGCTCACGTTACATAGCCGTTCCGAACTCTTTTACTTTGTTCCTAGATGGGTGACCGCTTCGGAATACTAGGTGATGTAAGCATGGACGTGCAGATTTGAAATTCGGTGAGCTGACTTCCAATTTCATCCAGGTTAGTTATATTCCATTACCTTTGGGAAAGTTATGAATACGCCTCTTCTTCCTCCCCGCTATGGGTTAATTAGTTGGACTTGTATCAGAAAATCATACTTTTCTGAAATGATTCGTACAATCTAAAAATACTTTCTGGCTTTAAATAACTTGTAAAAGATTGATAAGACTTAAAGAACACCATAAATCGGCCAATCTGTTCTTTCTTTCTAAGAGGATATTTCTTTACTTAGCTTTTAGAATGCATCTTTCTCTATTTCAATGAGCCTTCACATTTCAGTGTCACATTTTCAGTTGCCTGTTAAAATGTTTACGAGTTGAATTTCTGTAATTGTTGGATGATGACTTGCCTAATTCGCAGCACATTTCTTAGTCTGTCCCTTTTACTGTCGACCATATATTTTCATTTGTGTGTGTGTGTGTGTGTGTGCGTCTGTGTGTGTGTGCGCGTGCGTGTGTGTGAATGGGTGTGTGCGCGCGCCTTCGTACGTATACTGCCTGTTAGGGAAAAATAGTTCTGGAGGTGTGCGCAGTTACTTTTCTCGGACTTTTTGTTTGGGAAACTCTTTTCAAGCTTGTTGCGTTCCACTCAAGTTTGATATACAGAAATCTAAATGTAATGACAATCTTTATATTCTGTTTTCTCAATTCTTTTTATTGTTCTCTCTCCATAATGTTGTTTTCTTTTACTCATATTCTTTTACTCAGTAATGTCTTTATTTCCTTTATTTTGGTAACATGATTAAAAAAAATAATATACCGATTTGAAACCTGTATGTACCTTACCTTTTTATTTTTTATACAGTGATGTACAACCTGGACAAAACCCTAAAATCACTCGAGGTAGAGGCTTACAGAGAAAGAGGTATAGTTTATGGAGATATTTGAGGAAGATAACAGTTATCCTGGAATTGAAGAGGTTAAGATTGCATTGAGCAGGGAAGCATTGTTTTGGGTGTCGGTTCCACAAAACAGAGGTTCGTGGGAAGAAGCCATTGGAATACGAAGGGAATGCCGGTGGTTTGCTACAATGTACATGACATGGCAGCTCTTAGGTAGAACTAAGGAATGTCGTTCGTCTGAATACTTTATATGGAAATAGCGATCAAGCATCAATAGACCATCGCTCACAAGGACGCGAAGACGCTTTCCGACCCTATCGAGACTGCAAAGTGAGCAGTTCTTGCCTATATATGTCAGCAGTACTCCGTTTTCTGTCGATCCCTGGTATATTATGAAAAAAACACCTCGTATATTTTCGCACTTTTTCCATAGCCCAAAGAGGAAATATTTATTATTCTCCTGGGTTCTTCTTTTACATGGATGCTTTTATGACTGAACAGTTTTTAAAAAATGCATCGTTTCACGTTGTTGTTTTTTTTATACCTTCCAGAAATACCACTTTCCATTATTTTTTTACAAATAAATCTCATTAGAAACATAGAAGAGAATACACAATCTCCTCACAGATGAGAGAAGACTTGAGGCAACATAAATCTGATTCTATAGAAGGATGCTAAGTATGCCATGGACTGAACATGTGAGCAATGGCAAAGTTTTAGAGAAAGTGGAAACAAAAAAGAAAACTAATACTTAACATCAGAAAGATACAGTTGAAATCTCTAAGGCACATAAAGAGGAAAGAGTTCTTAGAAAATTTGACACCGAAAGAGCATATTAAAGACAAAAACGACAGAGGAAAACAGAATATAACTTACCTAACGAACTTTTGTAAATGGTTGGCAGAACAGGTATTGGGCAAGACAGCGAAAAGACAAAAATTACTAAGCGCTAAAAAAGACAGGAAATTGTGGAGAGTCGTGATCGTGCCCGTCCTGAAGGATAAACGAGACATAGTAAAAGAAGAATGTTTTTTAAACATTTCTTTATTTAACTTCAAAATGTCTGACTCTTTAAATGATTTTTCCGGTATTCCATTTATTGAAGTTTTAAAAATTCTAGCCTTCCCCATTTATTAAAACTCCATCTTGTGTTAGGCAGCAAATAATATTGTCTCGTTGTGTATTGTTCTTTTTTTTTATTGTTTCAAGAAATACTACGTTACATTTTTGATAAATAAATCTCGTTAGAAACAAAGAAAAGTATACTTATCTGTTTTCAAATATCGGTGCTTTCATATGGCAATCAGTGCTTGAAAATCGTCTCACCTGATGAAGAAAAGACACAAGGCAATAAAATTGTGGTCCTGCAGTAGTATGGTGATGATACCATGGACCGAACATGCGAGCAACAACGAAGTTTTAGAGAAAATGGAAACTAAATACGAATTATGCTTAATACCAGGAAGAATCAGTCAGTTATGTGCCATGCATGAAACGCACTTAGGCGATCATGTATCTTTCGATAAATAACTGACGAGGCAGATTTTTTGCCGCAGTACGTTGCCAGTTCTTTTTGCGATAGACCAGTTGCAATCCAAGGTTATAGGACCCCGCCTTTCCTGCTATATAGCTGGGAGGAGAAGAAGAGGATTCATACCTTTCCCAAGAGTATTATCACGTAAGTTAATGTAATGGATTCGACTGGAAATCGAACTCGGCTCTCCGATTCCTCAATCCGAGCTGCTATCCATTACTCCACCGTGCCTTTTCGAAATTAATTTTGCAATTAAATTAAGAACATTAGTTCCATTTCATCCTCAAGCTAGACTCAGCTGAGTTTTCTGATCTGATAGGTCCTTTTATATTAAACAATCTTACAGCGCACCGTGATATTAATATAACTGACATTGGTTTATACAGAGACGATGGTCTTATGGTTATTAGAAACTATACTAACTTCAAAATAGATAAAATTAGAAAGGTATTATATGAAAAATTTAAAAGCATAAGCTTAAAAAGTACGGCTAGCACTAAATTAAAATAAGTTAATTTCCTTGATATAACATTAGATTTAAAGAAAAATACATACACACCTTATAAAAAACCCAATACCAATCCTTTATATATACACCCTAAATTAAAAATACCCCCTATCCATAATTAAGCTTATACCTTTATCTATCCGAAAAAGTATAAGTACAAATTCAGCAAATGACAAGATTTTTGATGAACATATTAATTTCTATTATAAAGCTCTAAAAGATAGTGGGTACAAAACCCAAAACTAACTTACATTAAAAATGAAAATGGAAAGCACAGAAAAAATAAAAGTAGAAAAATAATTTGGTATACGCCCCCATACAACCAAATGGCAAAGAACAAATTAGGACAAAAATTCTTCGCATTAATAGTCAAGCATTTTCCCAGTAAAATAAACTAAGTACTATTTTTTTAAAAATACACTAAAATTAAGTTACAGCTGTACTGAAAACTTCGAAAAATTATTAAGAAGCATAATGCTAATATCTTAATTAAAAACTTATACCAGAACCAAAAAAATTTAGGCAATGGAAAAATAAAAATGAAAACTGATGATGATAAAGAAAAATTATATATCTGTAGAAACCCTCATAACTGTCCTCTACAAAATAAATGTCGCACGGAATCATTAGTATACCACTGCAATATATCTTCTATTGAAAATCCTGAAAACATAAAAATATATATAGGTTGCCCAAGCCATGAGTTCAAAAAAAGGTTCAACCAACATCAAAGTTCATTTAGGATAAATAAATATAAAATTCAAACATCTCACTCAAGTACTTCTGGCACCTAAAAGAATCTAATAAAACACCTACAGTAAAATGGAAGTTAATAAGAAAATCTAGAATATGTAGGTAATTAAATGACCCATGTCCTTTGTGCATACATGAGAAACTATATATTACTAAGTTTATAAAAAGTAATAATTTACAGAATCAGAGAAATGAAATAGCTATTTTGTGTCGCCATTGTCAAAAATCTTTCCTTAAATAATATTTAAAAATAAAATTAAAAAGTTCGACCTGGTAATATACATACTTATATTTGATGTGAAAAAATAATTTTATATACGGTAAGTAATTCTATTACATTTACGTGTTTTATAAAAAAAATAGTCTATTAAAATTATCAGTGAAAATATTAAAACATTTCTTTTACAATTGTAGTTAATTAAAGCGTATTCTAACCTTAACACCTCTCTCAGAGTACTTGAAGCACTTAAAAGATTCCAATATAACACCTACAGTAAAATGAAATTAATATGAAAAGCTAGAATATGTAGGCCATTAAATGACCCATGTCATTTGAACTTACATGAGAAACTATATATTACTATATTAGTTTATAAAAAATAAAATTTTACTGAATCAGAGAAATAAATGAGCTATTTTTTGCCGTCATTGTCATAAATTTTAATTAAATAATATTTAAATATAAAATTTAAAAAAACGTGACCTGGTAATATACATACTTATACTTGATATGAAAAAATAATTTTACATACTGTAAGTAATTGTAATACATTTACTTGTTTTAAAAGAAATATAGTCTATTAAAAATTAAAAGTGAAAATATTTTAAAATTGTCGTTAAATAAAACGTATTCTAACCTAAACATCCCCAAAAAATCTTTAAGTATACAAATAGGAAAAATGCCGTAAGAATTTTTTGCCGTTAACAATAAAATTTTAAAAACCCCAGACGACATGCATTTAACGGATGTCAGAATTCGTTGAAAAATACGTCCCTACTCTACCTGAACATAACCCCCTTTTCGAACGTAACTAATAACTGATACAACAAAAGGTAATGAAAATGAACCCGCTACCAGCCCTTCTCTGGATGAGTGGATTTCTCTGTATCCTTGGAAACAGTGAATTATGAATTTTTGCCGTGCCTTTAAAACTCAGTAAATGTAAAAATAAGTTACTCCAAAATTCGATTGAATGAAATGGAACTAATGTTTTCAATTTAATTACAAAATTAAATTCGAAGCTTTTAGCTTCCATTTTTGAAACATGGTTATTACTGTGTTGCGAAAAACCATATTTTAAATCAGTTAATTTATAATATATATATATATATATATATATATATATATATATACATACGCACACACACGCATATATATATATATATATATATATATATATATATATATATATATATATATATATTAATCACTTCACCCTAAACAAGGCGTAGATGCCACTAGTACGCAGAGAGTTTCAAGGTATGAAAGTGAGAGAAAAGACTGTGTATAGTAGAAGAAAGGAAAAAAGATGATCGGGATTCCAGAAGACAGAAGTGGGCGATTGACGTTGCATTTCAATTTTTGAAGATTGTAGTTATCAGGGAAGCAAGTAATCGGAAGGGAGTTCCATAGGCCGGAAGTGCGAGAAAAGAAACCGCCTATAAATCTGTCACATGCGTAACACGCAAGCGTTTGCCGGATACATATACAGTACATATACTTGAATCCTATCTGAATAACTCACTCTCTGGATAATCTATTTAATTTTATATCCATCAAATTATACTTAAATATCAGGAATGTGCTTATGAAGGATTATTGTTCTGTGTATTCTAAAGTATCCTTGGTCATTGGAATCTTCTTTGAATTCATTTTTAGTAAATGTCTCTATCTAATGTACCGGTTAAAGGGAATCATCAATAGATGATTAGTTTTGTATATTCCTTTGCATAGATTTGAATTTATGTTCATGACTTTACTTATCGAAATCTCATGCCAACAGCAAATAAGCATCGAGAAAAAAGGTAAAGCATCTAGTCCGCTTGCATTTAAAAGTATATGACAACATCAGGATTGACAGAAGCTGCTTAATGTAAGAGCCAGATACGATAAATTTCAGATGTTTGAGAGTCGCAAATCGTATCTGTAAATTTTGTTTAACGTTAAACAAAATTTACACATACGTTTTTGTTACATGGACATTAGCATTAAACTTACGTTTTAACCAAATGGGGTTTAAATTCATGTCCAGTAAATAATTATAAAGCTTGATTTTTTTCCTAATTTATCTTTTATATTAACTGTGATGAAAAAAAAGGAACTCAGGTAACGTATTTCCACGAGCCTCATATTAAAGGAGTCTCCGCCCCTTTTAAACAATGAATTTACAAAGAAGTGTAATGTTATCTTTCGTTCAAATACCCTTGCAAACGACATAAATGTGCCTCTGTTATGAGATAAATTACAACGGTGACTTGACTCTCTTGCCTTGCGTTGGAAACCAATCTAGGAGCAGGAAATCTTTGCATTCAAAGCCGGCATGAAGAGAGATGAGCTCTCTTAGGCTGTCTTACCCTAAACACACTAATGCTTCTATTCGTACGCGTACTGCCCCAACGATTCTAATAAGTATCAACAATCCTTATTATTATTTTATGTGCTGTGTCTCTTCAGGGAGAAGGGAATCATGGCCATACACATCTTTTTGTCACTTGTAGCCCTCAATAAGATTGTCTCTTTGTTTTTTTTTTCTACCAATCCCCGTTCTACCATTCATTTACTCAAGTTTATCAAGTATGTTACGCGCTGCTTTCCTCTGTCTCACTTTCCCCCAATCTCGCTTGTGAGTATCAGATTTTCCAAGCCCTCATTCTTCATTACGTGCCACAGAAATTTCAGCTACCTCTTCCTGAAGTTAAGTATAAGTTTCCTTTTTGTTTCCATTTTCTCTAAAACATCGTTGTTAGTCACATTTTGGGTGCATGGCATCCTCAGCATCTTTCTGTAGAACCACATTTCTGTTGCTTCAAGTGTTTTCTTCATCTTTGACGAGATTGTCCTGCATTCGCTGTCATACAACGGGGACAGATATAACCCAGTAGTTCAATATTCTGTTCTTTGTTTCTATCTCATAATATACTGCTAAGCTTTTGGAATGTATCTTCGATCATCGCATTACATCTCAGTGTCGCAGTTGGATGCTGAAAATATTTTTGAATATCGCGACGATATTTATTGCTAATAAAGCGAATTTTAACCAGGTATAAATCTGTTAGCTACTTGCATTTGTGGCGTTCTTATGTTGTTTAACGTTATCTTTCGCCCAAACATCATTGCAAAAGGCATAAATCCACCTGTGTTATGAGTTAAATTACAGCGGTGTCTAGACTCCCTTTCCTTGCCGTGCTAAACAACGAAGGAACAAGAAAACTCTGTATTCAAAACCGACATGAAAAGAGATGGGCCCTCTATATTGCCTTAAACTTACTAATGCTGCTATTTGTACGTGTTGTGTCCCAACGACCCAAGATCCCGGGAATCATTGCTTACCTTATTTCATGTTTAAAATGGTTCTGAATATTGCAACAGTATTTCGTGATAACTGTGAATTTTAACCAGGTATAAATTCGTTAGCTGAATGCATTTCTGCAGTTCAACTCTTATTTGATTAAATAATAATAATTTAATTTTAATTAATGAATTTTTATGACTGCACTTTATAGAATTTAATTAAAGCTCTGTGTCCTGTTTGAAGTTTTATTTCGGACAACATTCGTATATTGACGGTAAATTAACTTTAAGAACATAAGCTTCCATTTGGATAAATACCTGAGGCTCCCAATCTGCTTCAGTTAACGAGGTACGTTTTGAATTTATAGATCTGTACAAACACAATAATCTAGCTGGCCATGTCGAAATGGAAACGACGTTAGCCGATGTCACGCTAAACACAGTTCAACCGTATATTTATTAAATGTCAAGTGTATTTGTGTTTTTTTGTCTATGTGTGTAGAAGTCTGTTCCACCTTTTGTAGAAACAGGATCGTGTGTGTATGTTGCGCTGAGTGGTCTATGGAGCTTATATTCGCATATGAGGATGCCAGGCTGCGAGGTTCGTTATGTGTGCTTTTGACGAGGGACGCTTATGAGTCATAGTAGGGAAACTCGTCACTATTCAAAGTCTCTTATTCACAATGGCTTCTCAGCCTTCGCCCACCCGTATTTCATCTTATTTTTCAATCGTTACCTTCACTACCCACAACACAATGACGCACCTGTCAATGTGGTTGGTGGAAGCAAAACGTACGCAACAAGAAGAACAACGACTACTAATAACACTAATGATAAAATAATAATAATAATAATAATGATAATAATAATAATAATAATAATAATAATAATAATGATAATAATAATAATAAATCAAAGATAAATAAATAAAAATATAAAAAATACTTGAAGATGGAAGAAACTGAGTACACATATATATATATATATAATTATATATATACATATGTATACATATACATATATATATAATTATATATATACATATATATATACATCTATATGTATATATATATATGTGTGTATATATATGTATATGTATGTGTATCTATATATATATGAATATACAGCTACATATATGTGTATATATATGTATATATATTCATAGATATGTAAATATATGTATACATATATATACATAAATATATATATACATATATATATATATATATATGTATATATGTATATAGATATATGTGTATATATTTTTATATATATGTATATAAAATATATGGGCATATATCTACATATATATATATGTATATATGTGTGTGTATATATATATATATACATATATATATATATAGTGTAGATATATAGCCATATATTTATATATATACATATATATAAATACATATACACATATATCTATATACATATACATACACACACACACACACACACACACATATATATATATATATATATATATATATATATATATAATATCAAAGGTCATTAATAAGTTAGTGCCTGACACGTAACTTGTAATGCGAACAGTCCAGTTAATAATATTCGATGCATATGTTTGTTGTGAAAAATACTCTATGTAAAATAAGTTGTCTTATCAAGATCAAATTATGTATCAGTTGATGAATCAACATCTCTCTCTGTCTGCGCGCGCTGACGCACGCACGCACATACACGCACGCACACACACACACACACACAGACACACACATATATATATATATATATATATATATATATATTTAAAGGATACTTATATATTGCTGCTTTTACGCAACTTGAAATTTCATGTGCACAATAAGTTTATTATACGAAAGCTTCAAAATCTTCAAATTGAGCAATATGACGATGCCAGGTGTCTGTGTTTGTTTTGTTTTTTTTTTGTGTGTGTGTGTGTGTATTATGAATATATATTATTAATTGTATATTAATTAATTTTGAATGTTTAAAATGTATAAACCTTATTTCAATCTATTTTGCAAATGCACAGAAATAAGAGTAATCTCACAATTTTTTTTCAATTTTTCACAATGACTATTATACGTGATTCTGATCTTTCTGGATTTTAAATTTGGTGATTCTGATTTTTCTAGATTTTAAATTTCGGGATTCTGATCTTTCGGGATTTCATAAATTCGGGATTTCAAATTTCAAGTTTTTAAACTTCAGGATTTCGTCATTGGGGATTTTAAAATTAGGGCTTTTGATCTGAACGCATATATATATATATATATATATATATATATATATATATATATATATATATATATATGTATATATATGATGCGTAGTTGAATTTAACACATTTGTATGTTTATGCGAGAGAGAGATATGTTTTTACATGTGAAATATCTTCATGTATCCAGAATTTTTTATACAGACACATGCACACTCCTCACAGAGTTGTGGGCGTTTGTTGTATTTCGTGTATATACGTTTGTGTGAGAAAAAGAATGAAAAAGTTTGCCTGATGATTAAAATTAAAATGCATTCTTCCATGTATAGGTGTCCAAATCTCTCTCTATATATATATATCTATCTATCTATCTATCTATCTATCTATCTATCTATATATATATATATATATATATATATATATATCCCACGACCCAGAATTTTCGAAAACACAGGGGATGAAAAGTTAGTACCTAACTTGTACACATAAAACTCGTACAACTGATGTAGTTAATATGTATAGTTATTAATATATATATATATATATATATATATATATATATATATATATATATATATATATATATATATATATATATATATATATATATATATATATATGTATATGTATATATGTGTGTAATAATAAATATACATACTATCTCACACCTCTAACACGACTCCGATTTTCGTGCACGACGCAATCTAAGATATCTATAATATATATAGAGACAAAATTTGCCTGACGATCGCAAAAAGTCACAAACTCATACCCATATAACTGAATATATATATATATATATATATATATATATATATATATATATATATATATATATATATATATTGTGTGTGTCTGTGTGTTCGTATGTGAGTGGGTTTTAGATAATGTAAACATTTGTGATCTTTCCGTGTTTTTGTTTTACACATTAACAACTGGAATATTCTTCCCCTGCCACCCAAACAACCCCGCCCCTGTTCACTCCGTCCAGGTTTAGTCAAACCGCACACATGGACACTGAAAGGAACATTTAAATCGATTTCATTAAAATAAATGCTTTTCGTTTGTAGCCCAATCTTTAGCTTTCATATCATGTTAAATAGATTTAATATTTTATTTTCGCTACAGTAACGTAATCATGTGCTCGTCTCGACTTCGTCTGAGGAAGTTCTACATTGTTTTCCTAAATGATTCCCAATACTATCTCCAAGAGTCCCTCAACGTAATCGGTGGTTGAATGAGGTTGTTTTATAGACGTAAGAGGTGGGGGTTTAGTTGTACGCATTATGAGTATGCGTAGGAGTGATAACAACTGACACTGGACCTGAAGGGATTATGGCTGCAATTACCGGGGAAACAACCTGTCGGTAATGTGTCCTATAAAGCAACAGCTGTTGGGAAGAAGCGGTAAGAACGGAACTTAATTCTTATCTATGAAATGCGGAGGGAATAAGAATGATTTGACTCTGTGTACGTGGCATAGTTGAGACTGGTGGAAATAAAGAATGTAGCTCGTCAGTACGTTAGCCATATGAATAGCGATGATGTAGAGATACTTTTGCGATGTTGCTTTTGTGGGTAAGGGTTTGTATGGTTGAAGATAATTCATCACCCATAAGGGCGTGTAAAGGCTTTTGAACACTGTCAAGTCTGTAAGGTGAGGATATGGCAGCAATTCTGATCTGGTTCATTTTGCATATGTAATCGAGTAGGAGGCACGGTAGATTAATAGCTGCTCGAATTGAGGAATCGGAGAGCCGAGTTCGAATTCCAGTCAGATCCATTGCATTCGCTTATGTGCTAATACCTTTGGGAAATGCATGAATACTTTTCATCTCCCCCCAGCTATGGGTAAATAGCAGGAGAGACCGGGTTCTATGAACTTAAATGGCAAGCAATCTACCGCAGAAAGAAATGGAACCTACTGCGGAAAAAATAATCTTCCTCGTCAGTCATGTATATATCAGTCATTCATGTATCGAAAGATACATGATCGCCTAAGTTTGTATCACGCAGGACACATAACTGACTGAATTGCATTATTTTACAGTCGAATCACATTGAAACACCGGTGACCGTATGAAGTTAAGCAACGTTGAGCCTGGTGAGTACCGAGATGGATGACCACTTGGGAATTCCAGGTATTGTAAGCTTGGATGTGTGGGTGGTGTAATGGCTAAGAATCCGAGAGCCGTGTTCCAATTTCCATTGTGTTCATCATATTCACTTAGGCCTAATTTCCCTTGGGAAAGTTATGAATCCACCTCTTCTTCCTGTGGCAATGGGTTAATTAATAAGACTTGTATAACTAAACCATTTTTATCTCAGAAAATAAATATTACAATCTAAAAAAAATATTTCCTGGATTTAAATAACCTGCAAATGGTTGATAAGCTGTATAAAACGATTTAATCTACACACAAACATAACTCTTCGCACACAGGTAATTCTGAATGTAATCTTTATGTTTATGATCTTAATAAGTGTGGCACAAGGTCTTGGTATCGTATGACGAGCGTAATAAAATTCTTCAAAGCTAAACAGTATTTCTATGTGAGATATCCTGTACGATTGGCATATTTCACGAAAGGATGAAACACATTGCTTATGCATGAGAAATTTCAGACAATTAAGCAGAAACTTCGTTTGAATTTTACAAACGGGATATATTACAACTGTGTATTTTTTAGCCACGGTGTATATTACAGATGTGTATGTGTTTAACCACGGTATATATTATAGATGTGTATGTATTTAGCCACGGTATATATTACAGCTGTGTGTTTAACAACGGTATATATTACAGATATGCATTTATTTAACAAGGGTATATTTTACAGATACGTATTTATTTAACCACGGTATATATTACAGATATGTATTAATTTAACCACAGTATATATTACAGATATGTATTTATTTAACAACAGTATATATTACAGATATGTATTTATTTAACCTCGGTATATATTACAGATATGTATTTATTTAACCACGGTATATATTACAGATATGTATTAATTTAACCACATTATATATTACAGATATGTATTTATTTAACCACGGTATATATTACAGATATGTATTTATTTAACCACGGTATATATTACAGATATGTATTTATTTAACCACGATATATATTACAGATATGTATTTATTTAACCACGGTATATATTACAGATATGTATTTATTTAACAACGGTATATATTACAGATATGTATTTATTTAACCAAGGTATATATTACAGATATGTATTTATTTAACCACGGTATATATTACATATATGTATTTATTTAACCACAGTATATATTAGATATATGTATTTATTTAACCACGGTATATATTACAGATATGTATTTATTTATACCACGGTATATATTACAGATATGTATTTATTTAACCAGGGTGTATATTACAGATATGTATTTATTTAACCACAGTATATATTACAGATATGTATTTATTTGACAACGGTATATATTACAGATATGTATTTCTTTAACCACGGTATATATTACAGATGTGTATTTATTTAACAACGGTATATATTACAGATATGTATTTATTTAACCACGGTATATATTACAGATATGTATTTATTTAACCACGGTATATATTACAGATATGTATTAATTTAACCACAGTATATATTACAGATATGTATTTATTTAACCACATTATATATTACAGATATGTATTTATTTAACCACGGTATATATTACAGATATGTATTTATTTAACCACGGTATATATTACAGATATGTATTTATTTAACCACGATATATATTACAGATATGTATTTATTTAACCACGGTATATATTACAGATATGTATTTATTTAACAACGGTATATATTACAGATATGTATTTATTTAACCACGGTATATATTACAGATATGTATTTATTTATACCACGGTATATATTACAGATATGTATTTATTTAACCAGGGTGTATATTACAGATATGTATTTATTTAACCACAGTATATATTACAGATATGTATTTATTTGACAACGGTATATATTACAGATATGTATTTCTTTAACCACGGTATATATTACAGATGTGTATTTATTTAACAACGGTATATATTACAGATATGTATTTATTTAACCACGGTATATATTACAGATATGTATTTATTTAACCACGGTATATATTACAGATATGTATTAATTTAACCACAGTATATATTACAGATATGTATTTATTTAACCACGGTATATATTACATATATGTATTTATTTAACCACAGTATATATTACATATATGTATTTATTTAACCACGGTATATATTACAGATATGTATTTATTTATACCACGGTATATATTACAGATATGTATTTATTTAACCAGGGTGTATATTACAGATATGTATTTATTTAACCACAGTATATATTACAGATATGTATTTATTTGACAACGGTATATATTACAGATATGTATTTCTTTAACCACGGTATATATTACAGATGTGTATTTATTTAACAACGGTATATATTACAGATATGTATTTATTTAACCACGGTATATATTACAGATATGTATTTATTTAACCACGGTATATATTACAGATATGTATTTATTTAACCACGGTATATATTACAGATATGTATTAATTTAACCACAGTATATATTACAGATATGTATTTATTTAACCACGGTATATATTACATATATGTATTTATTTAACCACAGTATATATTAAATATATGTATTTATTTAACCACGGTATATATTACAGA
>OZ038482.1:55508749-55516249 GCA_964036315.1 Acanthosepion esculentum | reverse complement strand
ACCTTGATGCTGCCACCAGCAAATTACACTGTTGTAAGTGTGTTCTTTTGTTTGAAAGCATCGCCATCTTTCCTCCATACATGGTTTCTAGAATTACGTCCAAACAACTCAATTTCGGTTTCCTCTGCCCATAAGACTCTTTCCCAAAACGCTATTTCCTTATCCTTATGTTCACGAACGAATTTCAACCTGGCATCTCTGTGTCTTTTCAATAGCTGTGCAGTTTTCCGAGGGGTGCCTGACTTTAGATTGTTCCTATGGATTTCATTGCTTATTGTCCATTTAATGACAGATTCTTGATGAAAGCAAATCATCCAGCAACTCTGGACTAGTAACCATTGGATTTTGTTTAATTTGGCGCATTTATTTCCTCGAAGATCATAAAGAAATCTTCCGTGGAGCACCTGTTCTTCTTTGGTTTTCAACAGTTTTGGGATTTTATACTTGTAATGAAAAAACTAATGGTAGTAAATAGAATATTCAGGTTGTCTACGATTTTCCTGTAACAATTACATTCTTTCCAGAGCTTAACAATCAGTTCTATTTGCGAATTTGTCAATTCTTTAAATCTTAGCAAATAATAGCCATCTTCCACGAAACAATTACAGTATGTTCCGTTTGTACTTTTAGCCTAAAAATAACTGCTGATAACATTATTGGAACATACTAGAATATTCCACATGAATAATCTAGAGTATTAAAGCAATTTAAATTTTTTAAAATCTGAAATTTGCATTGTACGAATACATTTTTCGCCCATGAAAATGGATAAATGGGATTTATCTCTGTTATATCAATTTTTTCTGTCTTCTATGCATATTTATTTATTATGCATCTATGTACAGTTAATTATATGAAAATTATGTTTATTCATTAGTTGGAAATACAATAAATTAAAAATTTGCATGTGTACGAATATTTCTTTCCCCCACTATATATATATATATATATATATATATATATATATATATATATATATATATATATATATATATATATATATATACGGGATGCGATGGATAAATTATCGTCTATATTTCGTAAAAATGAAAATAAGTTTGACATCCCATTTTAGCAGATATGTTTACCAAAATTACACAAAAAAAATCTTGAAATATTAAAGAGTAAATTTATTTAAGAAAATTGTCACTGGCTTCGACCCCACAGCCTCCAGACGACTTCGGAATATCACGCATCTCTTCTGGGTGGTCTTCTTGTTGAATGTTGAAGTTGTTGAATGCAGACATAATCCTTATGTTCAGGCCATCTTTGGCGTTAAGAGGATTTTTCTTGGTCTCTCGCTCAACTGCGCCCCACACATAATAATCAAGTTGTTGTGGTCTAGGGAGTTAGATGTTGTGATGTGGTTCTAGAAATTGTCTGACAGCAATGACTTGGTCCTCCTGCTTTTGTAACATAGTGCAGAGACCTGTTGCCAGACATGGGATCTTCCAGCAGGCACATTCTTGACCCAGGAGAGACCACATGAAGGCACTTGATGTAGGCCTCCGTACTGAGTTTGACTCCCTGAGAGAAGATGAATGCAATCATAACGTCGCTCTCATGAATGATCACTCTAAACTCCTTTGTAATCCTGCCCCGACCACTCTGAAATGTTCGTATTAGATCTTCCGGTTCGAATGCCAAACAGTACAGCATGCATTTTCAAATTGCCTTACGTGATGTGAAATGATATATATATATATATATATATATATATATATATATATATATATATAGGTGTGTGTGTGGAGAAAGAGAGAAAGAGAGAGAGAGAGAGAGCTACACGCTTACGTCCATCTAATAGTCAGCTGTTGCAACAAACCTTAAGAGTTTACGAGCAAGGACATATAAGTCAGTAGACTGTAAATCGCCGTAAATAAATATTTATTGTGTGAAATAAATTATTCCATTCATTAAAGTGCTATGGATTTTTAACTTTGACTTTTCGATGTTTAATTCAAATTTAAATGTTACATTCGTTAAACAGTACCGGAAAAATGGACGTCATCCCATTCAGGAGACTGTCGGAGAATCTAAAATGTTTTGACTTCTCATACCATATCCTGAACACCATATACGATGAGTATTTGACGTTATATATTTTTAGTCATTTCACCATAAGCAAGACGGGGATACCACTCGTATGCGGGCGGTTATAGAGAGTGAAAGTGAGAGAAAACCTGGGTACCCCCTATACCCAGTTTTTCTCTCACATTTACCGAGGTAATTTTAAATGATGAACTGGATTCAAGACGATAGAAGGTATCGATTGATGTACAATATAATTTTTTTAAAGATTTTTGTTACCAGGGAAGCAAGTAAACTGAAGGGTGTTCTGCAGGCGGGTAGTGCGAGAAAAGAAACTGTTGGAGTAGAAGTGGCTGTTGCATTTAATTATTTCAAAAGTTAAAGGGTGGGACCTAGATGTCAATCTAGTAGCACGCTTAAATTCACGTATTAAGTGCTCCAGGATTGCCATGAAAAATTGTAGAAAAGACTGAGGGAAGCTATGTTTTGAAAGCATTACGTAATTAGGTCTGAGTAATATATGAAATGGATTCTAACGTTCAAATATATCACAGTTTGTTTTAATATATGAAATGGATTCTAACGTTCAAATATATCACAGTTTGTTTTAATATATGAAATGGATTCTAACGTTCAAATATATCACAGTTTGTTTTAATATATGAAATGGATTCTAACGTTCAAATATATCACAGTTTGTTTTATCTATCTATCTATCTATCTATCTATCTATCTATCTATCTATCGATCGATCGATCGATCGATCTATTCATTTCATTCAGTAGAAAACGCCCTCCAACCCAGTTTTTTGAACAGGAGTAGAGTTTTATCCATTGTTTCCTGTTTAGAATTGTATTTGCTGTTTTTTTCGAAAGTCTGCTTCAACTCTATACTTCTAACTTCTCCGCCTAAACTGATTTTTTTTACTATTTATTTTTAAAAAAATTTTTCATCACAAGGACTGATAGTTTCGCCTATCGTCCGCTCCACACATCTCCCTGGTCTTTTGAAGAAAGGTAGAGGTTTATCCTTTGTTTCCTGTTTGTCCCTAATTTTCCGTTTTTTTCTCCCCTTCTTTAGTCTTTTCATCCCCTTTCACTCTCAGTAGCCCCTCAGTAGCATGATCGCATTGCTTTGGGCGAACTGATTAAAAAATATTAACAATATATCTTCCTACATGTGAACTATGGCATATAAACTATATATCTCAGACTAAAATTAAAAATGGTTAAAAATGCAAAACAATTTTGAGACGCGTTTCGTCCTGCGAAAGGACTTCTTCAGACAAAATAATACTTATACTGACGCGATTTTATTATTGCTAGAGAACCGGAATGAAATTAAAAAAAAAAAAAAAGAAAACAATACAAACGTCGGTTATCACCTTACGCTGATTATAATTATATATTGGTTTTCATCATTTTGTGATGCCAACGGACACTCTTTGACACTTTCCTAATGCTCATTGCAGTAGAGACGTTGCAATTGCATATACAACTATAGTACGCCGTTGAGCAATACTGGTGTCAGACGCACTAATAATACTCGCTCGAACATAATCCATATAGCGATCCTAATAGAGAAATAGTATCGTGAGTAGATTAGAGAATAGCGGTGTGTATAGTCATAGAGGATAGACTAGAAATAGCGATCCGAATAGTAATAGAGGATAGAGTAGAAATGTCGATCCGAATAGTAATAGAGGATAGAATAGAAATAACGATCAATTAGACGTCACGCGACTTCCTACTTATGCGTTTCCTCTATGGTCACGTAGTTTACTTAATTTAATAAAGTGATCGCCTGTGTTTACTCACTGGCGTTCGATGTTCAAACTCAAGTGTCGGCAGCGACACTTTATTCCTATATTATACAGCGTTTCTCTGGATCATAATTGACCTTCGGTTTGTATTTCATCCCCTCCCACACTACCTATATATAATCCTAGCAGTAAAGAATTTATTTCGTCTGAAAATGTCATTTTGGATGTCGAAACACGATCCAGACGATTTTTATCTATCTATCTATCTATCTATCTATCTATCTATCTATCTATCTATCTATCTAAGTCAGTCAGTCAGTCAGTCAGTCAGTCTATCTATCTATCTATCTATCTATCTATCTATCTATCTATCTATCTATCTATCTTCTTGGTGCCTCGAGTCAGATGTCATTTTTGTCTCTTTGTATGTAAATATTGTTCTATCGCAGATGGCACCGTCAAATTCACAGATGTCTACAGAGACACGGACTTGTACAAAAACCTACATACAACTCTATACATACGTGCATACATACACATACACCGTATTATAGACATATTGTACATGCATAAGCAGACACACAAGAATACGATTGTATACGCATATCTATACTCATGCAATACATATACATACGCAAATGCAGCTAGACAACGAATAAATATAAAATCATGTCGATATTTAGAAAACTCATTTTGACAAAAGTTACGAAAAATCTGCCAGCATATGCTGGCAAGTCGGTACGTATAAATTTAGCTGCAATCATATTAACTTATTAGCACATTAAAATTGTAAATAATGAGGCTTACCACCATGTGACGTTAAAACACCAATTCTCGTACGATTACTAAAATTAAGCAACGACGAACCTGGTCAGTAACTAAATACGTGCCGACTTGCCAGAATTTTACAAGCAGCCGGTCAAGCGTGACGCACAAAGAAGGAGAAAGGCACACGTCAACCTCTACCGCTGACTAGAAGATTCAGTAAGCTTTAGTGATGGTAATGGTGAACCAGCAAGTTAATATCGATGAGGTAGCAGATTCGGTTCATTGCTCTTTGTTCCTTCTTGCATAATGATATCGGAGTGGCCTTGTTTACACTGTAGCAGAAAAAAAAAAGAAAGAAAGAATCTGACGCGATCAAGCTCAGGGTTCCATCAAGTGACCACCACAAGTAGTACCAACACTATACGATATACGATAGTATCTCGGCATGTATAAATTCAGCCGTAATCATATTAATTTATTAGCACATCAAATTTGCAAATAAGACATTGAAACACTAGTTCCCGTACGATTACTGGAGTTAAGCAACGACGAGCTTGGTCAGTGCCTAAATGAGTAACCGCTTGGGTATATCAGATGCGGCAAACTTGGATGCGCGTTTTCGAATTGGAACTCTCCAATTCCAGTCCGGTTCGAAATATTCCGTTACACGCAAATAACCTTGGGAAAGATATGGATTCACATCTTCTCTTCCAGCTATCGGTTAATTAGTAAGACTTGTATCAGTAAATCATTATTATCTCAAAGAAAATTCCTAAAATCTACAAAGATTTTCTAGCCTTAAATAACTTGCAAATGGTTGATAAGGGGTTTAAAACAATTCAGTCATTCAAAGAAGCAAATAAAAACATTTGCAGGACCTATGACATATTCAGTTAGTCAAGTTTTTCACAATAAAACTTGTATTAAACAAGTAATTTTGATAATTTTTTCACAATAGACTTATGTTTATATGAGTAATGCTTTCATTTAATTTCAGCATTTAAATATTTCATGATAATTTTTTTTGTGGGGGGGGTAATAAAATTATATAAATACACAAATGAAACATCAAGTATGCAGTCCGATTGACGTAACACACACTCAGTCAGTTATGTGTCATGCGTGATACACGCGTAGGCGATCATGTATCTTTCGATACATGACTGAGGAGGCAGATTTTTTCCCGCCGTAGGGAATCATTTCTTTCTGCAGCAGACCAGTTGACATCCAAGTCATCAGAACCCGGTCTGTCCTGCTATTTACCCATAGCTGGGGTGGGTCGGAGAAGAAGAGGACTCATCCCTTTCCCAAGGGTATTAGCACTACATAATCAATAAAAATGAGTCTTTTATGTAAAATACGAAGGTCCACTATAATACCGTTTCAAATCCGGCGGTTATTCAAAAATTGGCTTTGTTTCACTGCCTTCTGCTCATATGTGCTTATAATTTGTACTATTGTGGCCACGTGTTCGAAGTTTGCGGTTTTGATCGTACCAGTTTTCTTGCTGCCGTTACAGTGTAAACATGGCCGCTTCGCTGGCACTTAACATTAAGGAGGATCCGATTTCTAGCATCGGAAGATTTGTCAGGGGCTGAAATTCATTGGAGGCTTTAAACACAGTAGGGCGACAGTAAGTGGCCGGACACGCGTGACTCACAAAGTCCGTCAACAATCTCGAGAGATGGTAATGGCAACCAGAGAGTTTTAACATCGATGAGATAGCAGATTCGGTTCACTGCTCCTTATTCCTCCTTGCACACTACTACCGGAGCGGCGAGGTTGAAATTGTAACAACAGCAAAAAGAAAAAAAAAATGGCGCTATAAAGCTCAACCTTCGATCACGTGACCACAATAGTACTATCTATAAGCACGCATGAACAGAAGGCGGTGCGATAAGTTTAAAATATATTATGTCGAAGGAGCTGACAATTTTTTACTTACCCTCGTAATATAACATTCTATATCTTTCTATTAGATTTTCATTCAATGATTTTGTTATTTTTCGTAATGATTCAAATTTAACATTACTTTGTTTATACTGTTTCCGAACAGTCTTATTTTTGTCTGAATATTTTTTCTATTATCATAGATACCTTTTAATGATAACTGATAGCATTTCTCTTGGATGACGGACTGGAGTTGCTAGGGACGAATTTCACTAAGCCGGTCTCTTCGAGTGGTCAATAATAAGTTTTAAATAATGCAAAAGAGCGTCGTATAGCCTTAATAAAATCCCCAAATACTTCTTATTTTTGACGATAATCCCTCAAAATACACCTGTGGATTTAGAATAAATCTTTCTATCAAAAACTTAGAAGAGATCGATGAATTTACTGCCAGCATTCTTATTCCCGCTGCTCAAGACTGTTTTAATATGTCATCTTCTGAAATTACGACCTATAACAAAAGTTAGTCATCTGAATTAAAAAAAAATATTGATAACTATACTCTTGCAGATACTTACTTTAATCTTATCGTATTGCATAATCTAATCTCACACCGCCAAATAAATTATTGAAAATATTTTTCATAAAAAGATATGAATCATCACTTTCCAGTTTTAATAGAGTTTAAAAGCACTACCACATCCTTGTGGGTGAGGAATTATTCTCCACCATAAAACTCCTTTCCCACAGACGAAACGTCGAAACGTCGCAAGCTTCTCGCTGCTCTATCGCTATTTACGTGGAAAGGATTCAAAAGAAATACATCATCGAGTGTTGAGAGATGTTAGATGCGTCATTCAAATGAAAACACAACCTACGAGACAACATTTAAAATTTAATATTCATATAAATAATTGGCATAAACTAAACATTCTTGTAACTATCTCTATTAAAAAATTGAAACCAACCCTTAATAAAATGAATTATGAATACTACATGAATATTTTAAAATGTTTACAGTAGATAGCTTAAAATATCTAGCTCTTAAC
>OZ038482.1:55478749-55503749 GCA_964036315.1 Acanthosepion esculentum | reverse complement strand
CCAACAATCGGCCTGTAATACCATATCCCTGAAGATTGCGAAGAAGGCCGACATGCCAAACCCTATCAAACCCCTTGGAGATGTCAATGGCCACAGCGCGAGCTTTTCCGTTATTATGGAGAGCTTGGTAAACAAATTCAATGATGGCTGTAAGCACATCAGCGGTGGATCGGGCAAAGCGGAATCCATATTGTTTGTCTGAGATCAGATTATGTGATGTAACATGTTTATCAATGTGTTTAGGCAAGGAGATAATTAGTCTCGCAAACTTTTTAGAAATTAAGATACACGTTTTACGAAATGATAACTCTTATAAAGCTTAAAATTCCAGACAGATATGGATCGTTGTTCGATTTTTAAAAAAAATTAGGTGACACCAGATGAACGAATCGCAGATTATTTTCGAAATAAAAACTTTATTGAACACATTAATTGAATATAATCTTTCTTTGAACACGATCTCCGTGGTGTGTTTACATTGCAAAAAATAATTTGATGTGATTTCTTTAAAAATAAATATAATTAAACTTCTTTAGGGTTTCTTCTTTTTAAATTTCGCCATGTACGTCATCAAATTCGCCAGACACGATTGTATTTTAACCTACCCTCTAAAAAGACATATTTTTTTTGTTGTTGTCTGTGGAATAACAACCTGATCTATTCGATTCGCGACGAAAAGCGAAACTGAAATGAAAGTTTTAATAAAGAATTCGTTTTGACACCTTTCACTCCATTCAATATTGAAATATCTCTCTCTTGTTTCCATTTAAAAAAAAAAACAGTGCTCAATTTAAATGAAATTTGAAGTTTTTAGCTTCTGTTTTTGAAACATGAGAACTCTTATGTAGCGATGGAATCATATTAAAAAAATATATCATTTTTTTATATGATTCCATATATATATATCGCAATTTCTCTCTGTTTGAACAAATCTGAGTTCTTGGTCTGTACGTGCACGAAGACTGCAACAAATGGGCTCACAGGTATGCCATTTAATAAATGTCGTCTCCCACTTCAATATTGATGAAACTTTGCATACATGTTAAACTAACATCTAGTTTATTTCGAGGCTAATTTTTTATTATAAAAATCTATAATAGGACCGCTATGGACACTAAATAGCAGCTCGCCACCGGGTCGTACGCAAGGGTTCATTGTGTTTAGCATTTTATTTAATATGGAATTAATGCATGTCACTTTTCCCCATGTGCATCATTAAATTCGCCAGATTCGAATTTATCAAATACAAAGATATTGGCTCGATCTCTTCGGTTTTTAAATGTAAAATAACATTTAAATTAAGCTTATTTGCGAATTGAAACTTTACCGATCCTCATATTTCAACCTATCATTAAAATGGCATATCTTGGTTTTGGTTGTTGTTTTTGTCTGTGGAATAACAACCTGGTTGAAGGATACTTCCGTGGTATATACCGTCTGTGCATAAAAAAAATCTAGCTGTGGAAATAGACATCCTTCCTTAATCGGAATGAGCCACATACTTTCCCCCTAACGTTTTACTTTTAATTACGGCAGTTTAATTAGTTTATGTCACTTAGAATTGCAACAAAAAGCGAAATTTAAGAAACACCTAATCATCAGGTGCTTATTATTTAACTGCTCTATTTGTCAGTGTCGTAAATCTTTTGTTAATCTATATGTTATTCTATTTATAAATCTATATATAAATCTATTTGCTGAACTGTTATGAAACTATATGTTTATTTGTACATGTATTTTAAATTTATTTTAACACTATCTCTCCTAAGGGCCATATTCACTGTGAATGCACAAAAGCTCTTTAAAGTGTTACTTACTTTGAATTGTTACTTTCTGATAACGGATCTACCTGTTATTACGTAAGTCGCTTCACAATTTTGGTATTCATAACTTTTTGGTATTTCCTCCAAAAATCCTAGAGGCTGCGGTAGGGTGTTCAAAAGCCCTTTTCAGTGATACTTACTTTGAATTGTTACTTTCGGATAACCGAAGGAAGGATATGAGAACGGGAACTGGGGATAACATCCCGGGAATTGCAGGCTACGTCACTTAGTGTGTATATATATATATATATATATATTTATATATATATATATATATATATATAACGAAAATTTATTAAATCAAAGACATGATATAACGGTTTTTTGCCGACACCAACAAACATTCGCCTTAAATAATTAGCTTAAATTTTTTAAAAGTTTCTAAGTCTATTAACAAGTTCAATTAAAGCAATATGTTTAAAAACGCCACCCAATCATAAGCTAAAAACAAACTTTAAGAAGCCGTCAACAAAAAAACAAATTGCAGTTCAAACTGGAGTGGGTTTGGCGCCGTCAAGCTATCTTGCCCAATACACATCACTGTTACTGCGGCTGAAGTATATGTGGTGTTAATATGACCCTAAAAATGTATGGGTCTCGTGACTCGATGCTTCAATTTTTCATACAATTTCGCTGATCGAATATTACTTGTATTGATAATCTGACAATAAAAACACAATGAAATGTACGGTGAGCCCGAATAATGAAAAAGGAGATTAAATGTTAAAAAAACCTTAATTTAAAGGTATAATATTTATTTATATGCAATAAATTTACATAATATATAGATACAGGCATCCCTCGGTTAATGCGAATTCCTTTAATACGTTTTCGATTAGTGCACTTCAGTTTTATGAGTCAAATTTCGATTAGTGCATACATAATATTCGATTAGTGCGGTAACATATTTTTCAGTTTAACCGCAGTAATTGAAAATTGATGTTTTTTAGTTACCGATGCACACATTAGCCGCAGTAATCGAGAGTTTCCTATATTTTTAAACTTATACTTTTGGCTATTATTAGAATATAAACAGTGGCAATTTCCGTTTATAGAAGGGCAACTATGAAATGACGACTGCACAATGCGACGACAAATCATACCATTTCCAATTCAGCATACAACCATATATTTCTTTGTAAAGTCGAGAACTTCAACATTTTAATTTATAAATAAAAACAAAACAAAACATCTTCTTGCTTCTTTCTGAAATGCATATTTCCAGTATCATTATTCTTGCATTTAGGACGATAAATAAAACTTATGAACTGTTTATGGTTGACCACGGATAAATGAAACCACAGATGAAAGGACCACTGTATTATTATTATTATTATTATTATTATTATTATTATTATTATCATTATTATTATTATTATTATTATTATTATTATTATTATTATTATCATTATTATTATTATTATTATTATTATTATCATTATTATTATTATTATTATTATTATCATTATTATTATTATTATCATTATTATTATTATTATTATTATCATCATTATTATTATTATTATTATTATCATTATTATTATTATTATCATTATTATTATTACTATTATTATTATTATTATTATCATTATTATTATTATTATTATCATTATTATTATTATTATTATCATTATTATTATTATTATCATTATTATTATTATTATTATTATCATTATTATTATTATTATCATTATTATTATCATTATTATTATTATTATTATTATTATTATTATTATTATTATTATTAAAGCTACAAAGAATAGGTAGTGGTTACGAGCCATTATCACCTACGTCTTGAAGAGACATGGCGGATAAAATAATAATAAAAGGCATGAGGGTCCCCCGTTCATTTTAATCCTGGCAAAAGTTCATTGTCACCGATGTGCATAAGATGATTAACTTTCTTACTGAGTGCGAGAGAAGAACTATGAAATGTTTCGTTTTTATATGAACATCAGTCCCATCAGGACAATCATTATGGTCCTACTGCATTTTCTTCTTGTTTGCCCTTTCCCTTAATTTTGATTATTGTTTTTCATAAATATTTCTAACTTTCCACATTATTATTATCTTTATCCTTTGTGGATTTTATGTTTCCTGCTTTATATACTGTAGAGCCTGGTCCAAACTATGGTCCTTAGGTCATATAGGACAAATGATATTTAATTGATAGCACTTTTCTTAGTATGTTGGTTGTTCCTAGTAGGGTAATTTTCTGGGCAATATTGTTATTAAAATTGTCCCTTCTTTTTCTCACGAGACCAGAACTCCGATTACTATTGATGCAATCTCAGTTTTCATTCCCCACATCCTGTTAATCTCGATCTTCAGGTTCTTGGATGTGGACAATTTCACAATAATATTCATGGAGGTATATCTCTCAGGTGGTACTGCTATTTCAATAAGCATACACTTCCTGGATTTCTTTTCTTTTATGATAATATCAGGTCTGTTGGCTTATAATTCCCTGTCAGTTTGAATTGACATATTCCAGATAGTTACATTGTTATTCTGGGTAACTGTGTCAGGTTGCTGATCATACCATCACTCAGTGCTTTCGATTTTGAACTTCTTGCATATGTCGCTACCTTGTTATGTCCGTGGGCTATTCATCTTTTACTAGTTCCGGACTTCCGGAGATAATATGGTCGATTGTTTCGTCATATTTTCCGCAGATCCTGCATTTCGGGTTAGTCCAATCCTTGATTATGTGGCAGTGATAGGATCTAGTTCATTATTATTATTATTATTATTATTATTATTATTATTATTATTATTATTATTATTATTATTATTATTTCTTTGGGTCTCTGTTGTATACACATTTCTTTTCGGGTCCCAATCAGAGACCTAAGCTTCATGACATTTTCCACCTGTTATTTTGGTCACTACCCAGCAACAAAATAAACTAAGATCACATCTATTTTTCATAGATAAAGCTTGTCGTATTGTGTGAACTGTATTAGTGAGTAAATTTTTTTATATTTTTTAAGGCATGCGTTACCAGGTCTCCCTTCAATGAGTCTAAGCTTTTCAAGCTACAACTGAAATTATTGATGTCCTTATATGCCACATTTTTGAGATTTCAAATTAAAGATGATTGTATTTTGATAGTATTATGAAGATCTTCAACGATAAAGTAGTATCCGCAGGGAATCCATGCCAACAACAACAACAATAATAATAATAATAATAATAATAATAATAATAATAATAATAATAATAATTATTATTATTATTATTATTATTATTATTATCATCATCATCACTGCTGCTATGACAATAATTATTATTTATTAATGACTTTTAATTATTACTGTTTTTTAAAAATTATTTTTACTACTATTTCGTTGGATTTCTGTTGTATATACCTTTCCGTCCGGGCCCTAACCAGAACCATAAAGTCAGAAATGGCTTTATGATATTTTCACTGATCATTCTTGTAAAATAAACCAAGGATCACAAACATTCTACGTAGATAAAGCTCTTCGTAATGTGTTTCTCTACATTTGTGCCAAAGAAAAACAAAAAAGTAAAAGCCTCCTCACCATCGAAACGTAGATTCGCTTTGAGTATTCTATAAATATTTTCACGGTAATTATTCTGATTCGCTTCCTTCATTGGTACCACGATAATGTTAGGTATCCCCAACGTCTGCAGTACGCTAAACAAAAATGGAAATATCATCATCATCATCATCAGCAGCAGCAGCATCATCTTTCGATTTCTGCTATGATCACACTACCTACAAAGTCGCAGGAAGACCTAAGGCAGCTAGTGGTGTGAGCTACATTTTATGACATGTTTTTCTAAATCACATGACACCACTAGCGATACATGTACAAAGTTCTTCTTAGTTTGTGGACTGTATTTATCAAAACAATTTCTTGTATTTCTCTAAAGCTGGGATTTTCAGGGACTTTTTTAATGTGTTGTGTTCCTATTTTATCATTAGAAGCGCACCTATTATGACTTGTAGTATTCTTGTTTTCGATTTAAGTTATTATTATTATTATTATTATTATTTGATTTCTGTTATATACACATTGCCTTCCGGGTCCCAACCAGAGACCTAAGTTCAGAAATGGCTTCAAATTTTCACTGAAAATTTTCGCATAAAAATAATTGAATAAAACAACCTAAAGAGCACGGACATTTTACATTGATAAAGCACTTCGTTTAAGGTATTGGCTACTTTACTTAGTCTATCAGAACCTTTTTCCAGTCACACCGCTGTCTCCAACCAAAACTGGAATCATTGATGTCTTCATTTGCTACAATACTTAGATTGCCACTTCAAGATCCTTGTATTTTGATAGTATTCTGTTTATAGTTTAAGATGCATTACAATCTTCAGAGACTACTATGTCGATAAGAAAGTACATTCTGTTTTTGCGGTCTTTGATCAAGTTGTCTGGGCGATTAAATTTGATTGCTCTGTCTGTGTGTATTGTAAAGTCCCATAAAAATGAACAGGTCCTATCTCTGTAACCGTGTCTGGGTGATGTTTATACAAGTTTCTTGCAGTTTCCTTCACGTAAAAATTGCATATTTTCCAGTAAAGATATTAGACCACATGCCGAGTTTTATATCCAGTGAGTGCTAACAATGTACAACCTGAAACAAGATGGTCAATAATTTCTGGATATTCATTACAGATTTTGGGTGCGTATAAAATTTCAGTATGTTTGCTTGGTCATTTCTAGTTAGCAAGCATTGGTCCTGCATAACAAGAATAAAACCTTCGGTTCCAGCTTTTAACCCCGCATTTCATAACTACCGATGGGTATGGTGTTTGTCAACATCAGATTGATCGGCATGACCAGAGAAATGTCATTTTGAAGAGTTTTATTCCGTTGTCGTTTCTGCGTTTGTTTTGTTGCATTTGTTTTTGCCTCTCTTTTTAGGTTCTTTGCCATTGTATTACGTTTAATGTGGTTTACATGTTCTTATTCGTTCACTTGAAATTCATTTTGGAATTTCTTGGTTTCCTTTATTACTGAATAAATGTTCTTATTTCTTTCATGTTCTTTAACGGAGATGATCATCCAGTTTTTCGTAGCATCCAGGCATTTTCGAAGACCGATTGTTGTAGTTTTGTAGGTCAGTTCTAGCTGAACTAATCCACTGCTTCCTTCGGATCTGGACACATATTGTCGATCATTATCGGCTTTATGATGATGCATACCGTGGAAAGTGAGAAGCTTTTTCGTTTTGACAACCATTCACTTAATTTCAGCTCTGATCCAGTTGTAGATGTTCAAACTCTATTGCACCACACAGACAGCCAAAGTGTTTATGTTTAATATTCTGGTGAATTCAACTTGGATGCTCATATCTGTAGTATAATTTTCTTATTTTCTCCTTTATTTGGGTATGATGTATTCCATCACCGTCGCTGATTCCTAGGTATTTATAGGCTTCTTCTTGTTCCGGTTCCCTAATCTCTGTGACAAAATCTACATCTATTCAGTGTGTTTCTTGAAAGTTACTTTTTCACATTTATCTACTCCGTAGTCCATACCGATGTCACCACTGAAATATTTGACAGTATTGAGGATACTTTATTATTATCATTATTATTATTATTTTTATTTTCTTTGATATCTGGCGTTTACATATTTCTTTCTGGGTCCCGCCCAGGGACTTACGGTTAGAAATGGCATCATGACACTTTCCACTGCAAAAAAAAAAACAAAAAAATAATTACATAGATAAAGCCCTTCGTAAAGTGTGGGCTGTACTTGTCACAACAATTTTTTTGTATCTCTTTGTGTCATGGACTTCTAGGGATCCCTTCAATTAGTCTACTGGAATCTTTTCCAACCAGTCCAGGGGCTCCAACTAAAACAAGGATTGTTGATGTTTCCATGAGCTACATTTTTGAGATTTCTATTTCAAGGTCCTTGTATTTTGACAGCTTTTCGAATATCTTCAAAGATACAGGGACTGCCATATTAATAAGGTGGCATTTATTTTTTTGTGGTCTTTAATAACAATGTCTGAGCGGTTGGCTTTGATTGTTCTGTCAGTGTGTATTGTGTAGTCCCATAGAATTGTAATAGGTCCTATCTCCGTAACCGGGTCTGGGTGGTGTTCGTACCAGTTTCTTTCAGTTTCCTTCCTGTAGGAGTTGCAAATTTTCCAGTGCAGATATTGGCTCACTCTGTCATGCCGGGTTTTATATTCAGTGGGTGCCAATATCGTGCAACCTGATACAAGATGATCAATGGTTTCTGGATATTCATCATAGAATCTGCATTTTGGTCTAACACAGTATTTTAGTATATGTGCTTGATAATTCCTAGTTAACAAGCATTGGTCCTGTACAGCAATTATTATTATTATTATTATTATTATTATTATTATTATTATTATTATTATTATTATTATTATTATTATTTTTGTTGTTGATGTTGTTGTTGTTGTTTTTGCTAATTAAATATATGTAAAATACAATAAAATTATATATATAAAAATTAGAAAGAAAAATACCGGAATATATATGTATCCATGTATCTATCCTTCTAATGTCAGTCTCTCGCCCATCCTAACTATCTATCTATCTATAGTTGTTTGTTCATATCTAGCTAAAGAACAATAATATCATTGACAGTAAAATAAGAGAAATAAATAGAGAGAGAGAGAGATTTTCAAACGGTTAAGTTATTTACCAGTTTCTTAAAGGGGCCTTTTATTTATCGACTACAAAATTTTATGTAGGAACCTGACCGAGCATATAACTAGTTAGCATTATGTTAAATTACCTCCCTACAACTTTCGCTTTTTACATCGAAATAATGTAACCATTTTATCCGACCATAATGAAATTGTCTAGGATGTATATACAGACAACTTCGTGTCATGACCTATATAAAAAATGCGGTGAGTTTGAATTTAGCGTAAATCACATTCCATTGGTTAACAATGTTAAAGCACACAAGGCATTTTTATGAGAGCGCCGTGGAATTTGTGTATGGTTTATTGTTAAGGGTCATTTTATGATGATAAAATCTTGTTTTCCAATTGCTCGCTATGGAAGCGAACTAAAACAAATGTTGAAAACGTTCTCCACTTGATTCTACACACGAATTTACCTGTCGGATAATTGACTGGAGAGCATTTCAAATACTCACACACGATATCGAATGACAAGTTGATGAGTCTTCTTTGCATCATTAATATCTGCTGCATCAACCATTTTTTTAGGTGGTTGTACAGATAAAAATCCAATGGATTGCTGTCACGGGAACTTTCAGACCATGGAAAAGGTGTTACCCTAACTATCCATCGTTCGTGGTAGATATCAGCTAGTACATCGCGAACAATGTGACTGAAATGTGCTGAAGCTCCATCATGCATGAACCACATTGTTCTTCATATTAGCAGTAGTACATCCCCTAGCAGGCCTGGAGGTATTTTCGAAACAGACAACTCCTGTTAGACGTGCTGGGATAACACATGGACCTATAAGACAGCCATCTATAATTCGAGTTCACACATGAAACTGATGTAGGTGCCTAGCCTGTATTGTGCGATGGGGAATTCGATCCGCCCACAAAAGATGGTTGTGTATTTTGTTATAGCAAATGATGACTCACCCGTAAACAAGACTGAAGAAACAAACTACTGATCGGCAGTTTGTGCTATTGCAAAAGTTCTCCCGCTGTGAGTGATCAGAGGGCGAAAGACTCTGCACATGTTGCAAATGATATGGATACAGGAGCTGCTCTTGAATTATCCTCCCTTCGATACGATGAGATGTACGACATGCTAGGGCCACTTGACGTCTGCTGATACCTGGATCATCTCCGACAGCCTGTTGAATGTATTTTTCTTGGTCAGGCGTACAAGCGGATTTCACTCCATAGATTGTTGGGCAATGGATCCTGTTTCAGCAGCAAAGGTTGGATGACTCGGGTGCCTTCAGTTTGAAAACGCAATCTGATACACTTCAACATTAACTCCTACTACTACACGCGTTAAATATTGAAGACAGACTAGCCACAAATGTACACCAATAACAAATGTAACTTAAGCCACACAGCGCCATCAACCGTAAACTTTCTTTCAACTTAATGATTCAAATGAAAAATGATTCAATATAGTGAAATATGCTTATATGGACTTTTGTCTTTGTTTTGGTTTGACGAACCCACCCTCAAACGTTGTAAATGCATTTTTGATGCACACACACACACACACACACACACTCTCTCTCTCTCTCTCTCTCTCTCTCTCTCTATATATATATATATATATATATATATATATATATATATATATATATAACACGCACACTTGGGGACACTGAAATTTTCAGAGGAATTTGTACAGTAATAAGAAAATTATTAACAATTTCATGGGGTGTCTTATAATTATTTCAACACTGTCTCTCTCTCTCTCTATATATATATATTGTCATCCACAGACAGACTGTTTCGCTGTATCACAGCTGATCAGTGTGGCTAGACGTCCGTTTGCCTCTGGCTAGAATCGAAAACCAGCTGAATTCGCGTCAGTCGGAAATTTTACCCTGAAGCCGTTGGCGCACGGCAGAGAAGAAGGTCGAATTTAAGCGTATTTATATTTAGATAAACACACAGTGACTGAGAGAACTCGATTCGATTTACCGAAGAGTCTTGCACTATTAGCCGTAATAGTCACTGTTTACAAACCCACACATCCTCCCCAGAGAGCTCAACTGAAATAAATTTTCAGGAGCATATATATATATTACTAACATTACTCTTCAAGTAAATTGAATTGAGTTTTCCGAGCCTTTGGCGTATTTCATATACACAAAAACGTTAATATTCCCTTCCGTTTTGCTTTGCGGCGATAGCCTAGAGTTAAGATATCTGACTGATGTCATAATCAATCGAGATTCGATCCCGGCTTGAAGCAATCGGACCTGTAGCCACTCTGATGAGCTGCGAAACAGTCTGTGGGTGACAATATATATATATATGCGTATATATTTGGAAAAACGCTCCTAAATCCTTTACTCAAACATGTCTGAAGTTAATATGCAAAATCACATAATAACTTTAATTTGTTGTCAAATTTTAAACGATTAATTTAGATACGAAAACAAAGCTTGATTTAAATTATTAGTTTGGTTGAACATGTTTTATTAATGATATTGAATTCATTATAAAAATGTAAAAACAGAAAAAAGCCTTTCAACTTCAATAACAAGGTAATAAAATAATCACCAATTAGTCGAGAACTATAACAGAACAAATAACAACCAGCAATAATTTATTATCCATAGATTTTGTGAAATTCAGCAGGTTTAATTTCCGACATGTTGATTTTAATTTCTTTCTATAGGTCTGCTTTGCTGCCATATTGTTTACCGCATTCATATAATTTCATCTTCATAATTGACACTACATTTTCAATCAGATTCAGATCGGAACTTAATGGCGGCCATTCCATTATCTTCTCTCCTGTCAACTTTTTCTCTAAAAAATTAACGGGTCACTTTAGATAAATGAGGAGCATTGATGTGCTTAAATACACACATCACTAAAACTTGAACTAAAAAAATAGAAAATATAACCGTATCATAGAGTCAGAAAGCAATTTCACAGTTTTACAAAATCCTGTATCAATAAAGTCTGAAATCACTTGATAAAAAACAATCAACCAAAATTCATAATGTATCCCAGACAAGCAAAGAATTTGGTAATTTTTGTCAATCATTAAATTTATATTACAATATATATTCCAGAAATTAAGAACACATCAATTGAATTATCTTGAATCAAACTCAAAACAGGGCCAGATTGAAATTATTATCAAATCCATTAATTATACACTTTCTACCCAGATAAGACACTTGGACGTTTTTCGTTAAATGTTTTCGCTCTAGTTGAGCGCATTTGGACAGAAACTCTGCTCATCAGGAAAAAAAAGTAAAAGTATCGTAATTTTCACGTATTTTGTCAGTTCTTTTATTATTCATATTAGGATAACTATGAATATTTGTTGGTCATATTTATTGTGTCTTTCTTCTTTACATGCCGTGTCCTCTCGGGACATAGGCGATCATGGCTTTCCACAATTTTCTGCCATTTGTAGCTTTTAATAAATGTGCTTAATTCCCCTAAACCCTTTATCCATTTACTCAAGCTCACTAAGTATGCTATGCGTTGCTTTTCTCTGTTCCTCTTGCCTTCAATATTTCTTGTCAGTATCAGATTTTCCAAACCCTCTTTCGTCATCATGTCCCCTTGGCACTTCATCTCTCTATTGCTGATTTTAAGTATATGTGTCCTTTTTATTTCCATTTTCTCTCAAACATCGTCGTTGCGTTCGGTACATGGTATTCTCAGCATTATTTTGTAGAGTCACATTTCTTTTGCTTCAAAACTCTTTCATGAGATTGTCCAACATTTACTGACCTCTCGGGGGAAAACATTTACTGACCGCTCGCGGGAAAGATATAACAGTTCAGTACTCTTTTCTTTATTTCAAACGAATATCTTCTGTTTCTTAATATTCTGCTTAGTATTTCGAATGCATCTTTGGCTATCGAAATGCGCCTTTGCATTTCAGTGTCGTAATTTCTATTCTCTGTTAAAACACGTTTTTAAAAAAACAGCGGTATACCCCACCCATGAGGGGCCGTAAAGCCACTAAAACGTGAGCGGTTACAGGCTCTGGAAGACAAACATTAATTTGCATGGAGAGAAAAAAGTAATCAGGAGGACAAATTTTTTTGCATCAGTCAAAAAGGTTAATGGGATCCACATATTTTTCACATCATAAAATGTTGGAATTTTAGAATTTTTGCAACACGCTGATATTGAAATCCTCACAATATTTTGTACTGTTGAAGTTTCGCAAACATTTTTGTTGAGATTTACACGGTGGAGTAATGGACTAAAGAATCTGAGAGCCAAGTTTGAATTCCACTCGAATCCATTACGTTAATTTACGTGCTAATACCCTTGGGAAAAGTATGAATTTTCTTATTCTTCCCCCAGCTATGGTTAAATAGCAGGACAGACGTGGTTCTATAGCCTTGGATGGCAACTGGAATACCGCAGAAAGAAATGGCAAGGTGCTGCGGGAAAAAAAAATCTGCCATGTATCAGTCATGTATCGAAAGGTACATGATCGCCTAAGCGTGTATCATGCATGACACATAACTGACTGATGTTTCGTTGAATTTCACAAACCAAACGACGAAATTTGAAACATTTCGCATTTGGAATTGGAATTAATATTTTAAATAATGTCGGGGTCGAGTTTGTTAGAGTAAACTGCACACATGCGTGCGCGGTCACAGACACATACACACACAAATGCATATATGAACACATATACGTATGTTGAGATATAGGTGTGTGGGAGTTTGTGAATATACACTCCTAACGCCATCACAAGTTTCTGATATAATTTCTAAATTAGACCCCCACAAGGCAAACGGATGTAACGGGATCCCTGCGCCGTCCTAAAGAAATCTGCTCGTGAGCTGGCTCCTGTTTTCTGCAGATATTAACAAATGCCTCACTGCTTCATCCTTATAAGCCTGTTGGACGTCCTCCTCTGTCGTTCCTGTTTTAAGTAATCTGAGGAACCGTCTGTCCCCTGAAATTATCGCCTTATTAGTCTTTTACCTCTTTTCCGAAAAGTATTTGAGGTCCTTTGGAACAGACAATATGGTTTCCGTTTCACAAGGCCTACTGTTGTATTGATCTTTCTGTTGATACGTCCTCTGCTTTTTTCAAGGCTCTCTTAAGCGTGTCCACAAAACTTTCGGCTTGCCCGTCAGATCATGGATGGCATGGTGCTATTTTAATATGTTTGACTTGATATGTCGCACAGAATTCTTGAAAGTCGCTGGAGGTGAATTGGGTACCATTATCCGTTACAAGGCAATCTACCACGCCGAATCTTGCGAATAACTCGTGTAGATAAATAATAGTGTTTTCCGTCGTAGGGCTTTTGTATCTGAAAACTTCTGGCCACTTGCTAAATCTATCTACCGTTATCAAGTAGTAATATCCATCTATGGGTCCTGCATAGTCCGCATTGATTCTAGACCAAGGTCTGTCCACCTTAGGCCATGGTTTTTGTATAATAGGTGGTGCCTTTGCTGCCGCATCGCAGCCACTACATTTCTCTACCATTTGAGTAATGTCGTTATCCATATTAGGCCAGTACACGAAATTTCTCATTAACGCTTTCATCCGATTTTTCCCTGGGTGTCCTAGATGAAAATCCTTCAGAATTCGTCTTTGTAAAGATTTGGGTATGACCACTCTTTCATTATAAAGTAATACGTGATCACAAATTGAAAAATTGTCCGCTAGATTTCTTTCTATTTTTTATTTTTCTCTTTGTACTTCGTATGAATTCATCCATTTCAGCTTCTCTTCTGATCTCTAACAAGGTCACTAGTAATTCCCTTACTGTATTGTTTAGCACTTTGCTAATTTCGTCTTCGGCTCGCAAAGCCGCTATTACAGAGTCTTCCAGAGATTCGCATTTTGCAGGTACCAATCTAGATAATCCATCTGCATGACCAATTTTCTTTGACGGTAGGAACTCTAGTTTGAAATTATAATTCAATAATATAGTTCCTCATCTCAGAAGTCTATTGTCTGTGTAAATTGGTAGTCCTTTTTTCGATCCGAATATAGTGAGAGGAAGTTTATGATCAGTTTGAAGAATACACTCTCTTCCATATATGTATCTGTGGAAGCGAGTTATGGAGAATATTATGCCTAACGCTTCGTTCTCTATTTGAGAATAATTCCTCTCTGCTACTAACAACGATCTAGATGCGTGAGCTATAGGTTTCCTTGTGCCATCCTGCATCTTGTGTAATATACAAGTTCCCACTCCGTGTGAGATTGCGTCACTAGCAATAATAATTTCCAGTTTGAGGTCAAAATGCGTCAGTGCTAAATCCGACGTTAATTTCTTTATGATCTCCTTAAACGCTTTCTGACAATCTTCCGTCCAGTTCCATTTGTACACTTTTTTCAATAATTTATTGAGGGGAGCCCTCAATTTGTGCATGTTTTCAATGAATTCACCGTAATAGTTCGCTAGACCAAGAAAGCTTTGCAACTCTGCGACATTTTTCGACTCAGGCATATTTTTTATTGCAGATACCCTATCTGGATCTGGTTTTCTGCCACTTTCATTGATTATATGGCCTAGATATTTGATTTCTTTTAGAAAACAAATCGCATTCTATCTCCTTCACTTTAAAACAAAATTCCTGGATTATTTTTAAGACATCTTTAATATGTGTTGTGTGTTCTTCTACATTATCGCTTTTGATCAAAATGTCGTCTAAGTAAGCAGTAGCAAAGTTCTGTCCTATGAGCATGGTGTCCATAGTCTGTTGGAAGATTGACGGTGCTACTTTTATCCCAAATTGCAATCTGTTAAATTTGTAAAGTCCTTTGTGAGTATTGATACATAAAATCTTTGTACTTTCTCCTTCTACTGGAATCTGAAGATAAGCTTCACTTAGATCAATCTTAGAAAATACCTTACCACCTTTAAGCTTTGTAAATATTTCCTCCGGGCTTGACAATGTGTAGTGATAATCCTTGATAGCCTTGTTTAACCCAGTCGAGAAATCTGCGCAAACACGGGTTTCTCCGGATTTTTTCTTTACGTAGACCACTGGTGCCGCCCATTCACTGAATTCGATTTGTGAAAGGATTCCAGTTTGTACCAATCTATCTAACCCCTTGTCAATTTTTTCTATGGTTGCGAAAGGCACGTTTCGCTTTTTCTTGAATACTGGCTGAACATTTTCCTTTAGTTCAGTTTTAGCTGCAAACTTATTACATCGTCCCAAACAGCTCGAGAATACTTCGGGGAATAGACTGTGTAGTTCGTTTAATTTTGTAGCTTCTGACGGCTCACACTCTATTTCTTTACAAAATGAGCTAATAGTTAAATCCCATACGTCAAATTTTGGCATCCAATCTGGGCCCACCTAATTTTCTGTGTCTTTCATTACAAATATCTTCGATTTTATTACAAATATATTCAATTTTTTCGTTTTTCCCATGGAATTTTACCTTTAGAATTACTTCTTCAAATTTGATACGCTTCCCTGTAACAGATTTAGCGATTTTCTGTGTATGCATCATGGTCGGTCTATTTAGCTTCCTCCATGTTTGTAGATTAATTATAGTTAGATCCGAACCTGAGTCTAACTGTAATTTTACCATTTTATTTTAAATCTCGAGTTCCACATATTTTCTTGTGTTTAGTTTCTCTTCGTGGTCCATTCTAGTAGCTCTTACCCTACTAGTGTGTCTTTGTTTCTGCATTGAGATGCCTTATGTCCCATTTTTCCACAAGCAAAGAAATTCTTGTATTTGAATCGACAGTTTTTATTCCAGTGTAATCCACCACATCTGTAACATGCAGATGGTGGGGGGGGGCTTATATTTGCTTTGATCTCTGTCATTAATCGTCTTATACCTTATAATTTTTCCTTTATCATGAAATTTGTTTTTCTTCGTGGGCGGTGGTGAAAATCGTAAACTTTTGTTCAACTTACGTATGTGCGCTACTCCCGATTCCTCGACATACTTAGAGTCATTTTTTATGCTCAAGCATTTTTGGAATCTTCTGACAATTTTTGTATCGTTAATCCAGGCTCGTTTTGAAGCTACGAGAACATTCTTTTGCGCATTTCACTGTCCTTGGCTGAGACGAATCCCTGTACGAAAATCAGACACTTAACATTGTCCGGATTCAATTCTGCCAACTTAAAGTCATCGCAATGGTTGTTCATAATTGCGGCGAACGTGGAGTAGTCCTCATTTTCGCTTTTTACGAGGTTGAGACATTTCCACCTTTTGTGAAAAAGTGAAGCCTTTGGTCTGAAGAGCTCTGCAAGGCATGTAACTGCATCGTCAAACGTTAAATCGTTTGTTTTTTCGGTAGAATATAGTCCACAAATTTTGTGTATTCTTCTGTTTCCAATTTCCTGAGTAATAAACGTAGCATCTTAGCTTCCGTCCAATTTTGGTAATCAATGTTAAAAATGTCTTCATGACGTCTGTAGTAGTCCCCGAAATTTTTATCATCTTTTAGAGAGTATTTAAATGTTTCTATTGTGTTCCATACTCCGTCTTGAGAAAAAGTCGCCTCTTTTTCGATATTCTTTTGTTGTGTTACCCGTTACATTTAATATTACTTCCTGGAGTTGCATTTGCCATTCTTGAGTTTCCTTTTGAATTTCGAGCTGTCTTTCTTGGAGTTGTAGTTGCTGTTCATTTTGTTATTTTACAAGTTCTATCAAAATACTTTGAAAATCCTCTCTGATAAGAGTCTTACGAAGACCTCAATTTTCCGTATTTTGAGGAAGTACCTTTTAATCACAGTGGTCAGTGCAAAATCCTCGCAAATCCTCGTAATCTTTGTCGCCCAGTCATTGTGGACGCTGGCAACGGCAAATATTTTTTTCTGAGTCTCCGAGAAGTGCAAATACTTGTCGCCAAGTTGTTATGGTGACGAGTGAGAATTTTTTTTTTTTGATGTTGGTCCGAAATCCTCGTCGCCAAGTTTTTGTGGTGACGAGAGAAAAATTTTTTTTCTTTCTTTCCGTGTGGGTCCGAAGTACAAGTCGCCAAGTTGTTGTGGATTCCGGGGAGGGAATCCTGCCCAAATAAATAAACAACGCCAGTAATTGAAATAGGAAAATAAGTGTATTGTACAAACTTGAAATGAAGATTAGTACTCCAGAAATGCGGGTTAGTAGAAAGTATATGTACAAGTCTCTGTAAGTGAAGCCGTAATTATTTCTCTCTCTGTCGACTCTACGTATCTCAACCTTATCTCAACGTATCTCTTTGTGAACACCCTGTGTACTCAACGTATCTCCACTGTCAGAATCAGTATAATTTAGACGAGTCCATCTTGTGTAAAAAAAGAGAGCCCCAGAACAAATGTAATAGTATTTTCTAAATTCTTCCAATTGCTAAGGACTTTTTGTTTTGTTGTTAATAGTTACTTTGTTTTAATAAATTCATTTCGTTTTTGCCTTGGAAAAGTTCATATTGGACGAAACGCGTCGGCTAATAATACAGTTTTACTATTGTCTTTTACTTTTATAAATATTGTCTTTTTCTATAGGTTGACTCTGAGAAATTTATATATATATATATATATATATATATATATATATATATATATATATATATATATATATATATATATATATATATATATATGTTTAGTTGGATTTAGTTTGTGACCCTGGGTTTCACGGTCTTTCCGATCGTCAGACGATCGTCAGAGCGCTGTCCAATAACTACTGTTCATATATACTATATAAACAATATATATATATATATATATATATATATATATATATATATATATATATATATATATATATATATATACATATATATTTTACACACACACACACACACACACATATATATATAATCACGTCGAATCCGTATATATGTATTTATATGCCAGTGTGCAGCATATATTATGTAGAACTGTGAGTGATTGTCTAGGAGGCTTGCAGGTATTTAATTTCGAAATTTATCAATATATACATTATACGTTCGTTGAAATATTAAATAAAAACATTAAGAATTCTTGACATTCTTGCATTTGTGAGCAAACTTCAATCTCCATACCTTAATACGTATGCACGTGTTTTGGTAGACGTGTGCATACGCATAAATACTTGCATACAGCAAACCACACACACACACACACACACACGCATATATATATATATATATATATATATATATATATATATATATATATATATATATCTTTGTGGGCGTTGATCTGTATGTATATCTGTGTCGTTGTGTTTGGAAGCGTAGATCCTGATCTGTTGAAATGAAGAAAATAGGCTTTTCACTTCCGACTTGTTCATTCTATGTTTAATGTGTTAAAAAAAATTGGAAATGTCACAAATGCGTGCAGCTTTGAATGCAAATACATTAATGAATTTGTAATAATGCATGAATATTCCATCCTTTTTACCTAAATTATCGTCTAAAATAAACACATTAAATCTTTATCGGCGCAGAGCTGGAAACGTAGTAAATTAAGTGACAATTTAAAGCGTCGAAGTTTGGCGTCTATTTATTTTATCCCGCAGATTCCAAACCAAAACTCTTTTACTTGTTTCTTGCTGGTGATTTATCCTTCATTTTTCCATCATTAAATTCGTGATTAAGTAAATAAAAATATATTGATATAAGTTAAGTAATTCTGAAATCAGTAAAAAAAAGTAAAAGAATTAAAAGCGATATAATGTATGAATTAAGATATTAAGGTATATGACTCATATAGCCGCCAATAGGTCTGCATTAAGGCTAAATTCAGAAATTCGAGAGATTTGTCTAAACTTTAAAAACATCATCCAATTTTATACTCGCATTTATAAATAACCCACCTCTACGTCACTATCTATATGCCTCTCTTAGTCTTTTCTTATCCCTATCTCTTTCTCCGTATATATATATATATATATATATATATATATATATATATATATATATATATATATATATATATATATATATATATAGAGAGAGAGAGAGAGAGAGAGGTAGATAGATATATAGACAGATAAGTATAGATATGTACAAGTAAGTCCGGTATTTTATGTTTACATATGCATATATACATATATATTCTTAAGATATATGGAACATATGATATAAAAGTTTATATATCAGTGCCTAATCGGATTATATGTCATACGATTACCCATATCTATATATCTATCTCTCTCTCTCTCTCTCTCTCTCTCTCTCTCTCTCTCTCTATCTATCTATCTATCTATCTATCTATCTACCTACCTACCTACCTATCTATCAAACTATAGTGATAAAAATATAGTTTTAAGGTATGTTATATTTATGGGTAAAAGTGCTCTCTGTCAGTGTTTACGCGTATTATATATATATATATATATATATATATATATATATATATATATATATATATATATATATATATATATATATCAGTTTTTCCATCTCTCCCTCTGTCTCTAGCTAACTTATCTTTTCATATCTATCTATCTATCTATCTATCTATCTATCTATCAGTCTTTTCATATCAATCATTCTATGTATATATCTATGTATGTTCCTATCTATCTATCTATCTATCTATTTCTCTATCTTACACTTTTCTTATATCCACACCAATCTACCTTTTGTTATCTATCTATCTATCTATCTATCTTAATCTTTTAATACCTCTATCTTTTGATAGCTATTTTTTGATAATTATCTATCCATCTGTCTCAGTCTTTTGATATCTGTCTACCTTTTGATATCTCACATTCTCTCTCCATCTATCTATATATCTATCTATCTATCTCAGTTTTTTCATATATATCTGTCGATAAACGAAGTGTGACATGCTATTAACTGAGTTTTTATTTGAAATGTTCAATTTATATGAATAATATTTGGTATTGAATGAAATGCATTCACAACGATGTTGATTATCTTAGAAAAAAATTGTACAATAAATCCAATGTATATAACCAAAGAAAATCTCAAATCCGAATCAGTACACACACGCACATACATAATACTTACACGAACGTACGCGCCCACACACACATATACAATTATATATATATATATATATATATATATATATATATATATATATATATATATATATATATATATATATGTGCGTTTGTGTGTGTGCGAAAGCTTTTGCTTATTAATTCTATTAAAGCTCTGTCTCTACCATCCATATTGAGCACTCTACCACAAAGCCTGCTTGCCTTATATATATATATATATATATATATATATATATATATATATATATATATATATATATATATATATATATATATGTTTCATTAAAGACGACGAGGGACAAGTTATTTTTTGGGACATTAAGTATTTAAAAACTGTGCAAATGTTTTATATATCGGAGCGCTTTCGGATATTCCCTTTGATAATTGTCTAGTAGCCATTAATTTTTATAATGGCTAAAAAAATAGCTGACACCTCTCGGATATAGAGATGATTCTGACAGTTTTTACACATTTCATACCCACAAAATAAAACTCTTGTACGAGCCTAAACCAATTGGTTAAAAAGCTTAGCCGGAGTACCTTTTTAATGAAAGTTGTATGAAATTGGGATTGCTGTCCAAATACACAATTATATATAAATATATATATATATATATATATATATATATATATATATATATATATATATATATATATATATATATATACGTAAATTTTCATATACACGTATACGACTATCTTCTAGAAATAACATTTGATATAATAAAAATAACTGATTTGAAATAAATTCATTCATCTTTGATATTCCTTAGTTTAAGTTTCGGATACAAATTCATGAACATATGGACATTCAAGAAAATCTGAATGGTGGAATGTGCATTCCTTAAAAGTGTAAATAGAGAAGACATGGATGGCCGAGCTGACTAAAGCACCCTACTCGAGAGCACATTTATATTAAGGATTTTGCGTGTGCAGGCAGCTTAACAAAATATACGTTTTCAAAAAGGAGGAGTCTACTGAAACACGGGCGGCCATTCAAGATAGATTTTGAATTAATAATAATAATAATATATATACATACACACTCAGGCATATATATATATATATATATATATATATATATATATATATATATATATATATATATATATATATATACTTATATATATCTTTGTATATATGAATGGGTAAGAAAATTAGTGATAGAGAGAATACTTTTATTTTCATTTAACCTGCTTTTCTCATCAATATTTCTGATAATACATAACTATAACGATTAATCCATCTTAATTTCAATTTCAGGGTGATTATATTGAAGCAATTATTACGTCTGCTGCGAGGAAATTTCTTTTATTTTCTCGTTAGAATCCATCTTACCCAATTCTAAAATCTAGATCGTTCAACTGTAAAATACTGAGTAGTTGCCAGCTTAACTTTGTCGGATCTGCTGGATTTCCTACTAAGACAGGATAACAAATTTAGTATCATCTGCATAAATCCCTAGTAGGGAACTGAGAACATCAGGGACATCATTGATGAAGATCAGAAATAGCGAATTCGTCATCGGTGCATTGAGTATTGCTGGAGTATTTAGTCTGTTGCTACTGCTATATATCTAGAGATTCTATACAAAATCTAAAACAGGTTTATAATGTTATCGGTCCTGACCTGGCATCTCTACAACAGTCACTTTCCCATCACCGTCAGGTGGCATCCCTCTCTCTTTTCTGTAAACATTGTCATGGCAATTCTTCTAATGACCTCTCTTCCTTGGCAAGTCGACCGCATGGATTTGAGTTCACTGATAGATTGGCAACTAGGTCTCATCGTTTTATGTTGAATTCGGTGGATGTAACCGAAGGTTCTATTCTAATAGTTTCTTTTCTCACCTGAGGAACTCTCTTTCGGATTCTTATTTCACTGTTACCTACGTTCTTCAAAGATTTAAATTCAACGTCAATCGTAATGATCTCTCGTGATGAATCCTGTTATCTCATATTGGCATTTTCCCTCACTAACGTTTTCTCAGTTCCATTTTACTTGTTCTCCATTTTACTTGTACTAACTCCTGGATTGGGGTGAAACGATTAATAAAATGTTTTATTACTATAACCGTTACATATAGTCCCCGGGGTTACCGGCCCTGAAATTTTCAAAATACAAAAATTTCCAGTCGAGGTTGTTTTTTCGGAAAAACACTCTTCGCAATGTATGATTCCAGCTTTCCATTTTCTGACTTGTGGTTACAAGAAGAGCAGACTAGGCCTTCTCGTTTTGGTTGGTGAACAACCGATGAGTAGAATAATTATGAAGTCAAAGATTGTTGGGTGTAAGACGAGCTATTCTAAATCCTCAAATCCTAATTGCTACAAAAACCAAAGGCAAAACGCCAAGCGTTATAAGGCTGTGGCCCTCGACACCACAGGAGTGGTTAACATACGCGCATACATACATAAATACATACATACATACATACATAAATATCTATCTATTTACTTAACTGTCCACCTGTCTAAGTCTTTAATATCTATCTATCTATCTATCTATCTATCTATCTATCTATCTATCTATCTATCTATCTATCTATCACTTGATCTCTACTCTCTCAAGCCAACATACACAGCAAATATATCCTGAAATCAATAGAAAACGGTTGAATCCGTCAACACAAAACTTGAAACACTATCTATCTATCTATCTATCTATCTATCTATCTATCTATCTATCTATCTATCTATCTATCTATCTATAAACGAAGCTGAATCTCCATAAATTGACATGTAGCTATTAATCCCAAAAACTTAAACGATAAATTTACATATTCAGTAACCTGACTTATATTAAAAATTAAATGTATCCTAAAGTAAATTAGCGTTCACATCAAACACAGACAAAATGATAATTTTCTCTGTTGAAATTTAAAAAAAAAACAATCTTGGGACACTAATTAAAAACGGATTTTTTACATGAAAAAAAAAACAAGGTGTTTTTAGAATATTATAACTTTTATTCAAAATCTGAAGATTTCAGAGATTGAACTGCATCAGCTGGTGACGAAAAATATACTTGAGGTTGGTGTCGAAAGAAAAATGTAATCCAATTCTAAATAATTATATTTGTCATATATACAAATACAATTTTTAAGAGTTTATATCGCAGAATAGAAATGTTACACCTCTAATGAGACAAACAAACCAAAACAAAAGAAAAGACAATGATAAAAATAAACAAGTCAGTGTCAAACGAATGAGCTAAGAAACAAAACAATCAGAAGGAAAATAAGATTAATTAATAGGGTGAAATTTCCTTCTCACACACACAAAAACAAACAATATATATATATATATATATATATATATATATATATATATATATATATATATATATATATATATATATATATATATATGTGTGTGTGTGTGTGTGTGTGTTAAACTTTGTTTATTTAGGCAGCAATCCTCCTTTCATGCACATTTCATTGAATATGACAGACAAGGTACTTTGATTTAGTTTTTTTATACAATTTCTCATGTGATCTAAACAAATTTCAGATGATAAATGATATAGAAACTGTTCTTTTTTTATCGAGCGCTTTCGGCTATACATTTATCCATTTTCAAGGATGAAACACAAATATAATAGCATCATCTACATGTAAAAAAAGGCTAAAAATAATGGAAGCCTTATTAATAAAAACAAAAAAACAACACTCAATAATATCAACTATGAACATGGACACAATATCTTGACAGTGTTCTGAAAAAAAAAATGAAAACATTATATAAATACATAAATGATAAAAACCATTTGTTAATTAATATTTTATCCTTGAAAATGGCTAAATGTATTGCCGAAAGAGCTCGGATAAAAAGAACATTCGGACAGTTTTTATATAATTTATCATCTGAATTTTTTTTAGATCATATGATCATATAAAAGACTAAATCAAAGCAACTTCTCTGTTGTATTCAATGAAATATATATATATATATATATATATATATATATATATATATATATATATATATATATATATATATATACACATACATACATACATACATATATATAAATATATATATATATATACACATACATACATACATACATGTATATATATATATATATATATATATCACTATAGATAAACATATATGAAATGTACATATTCAATTAAAAATAATTCCTTGTTAATGTCTAACATACATATATATATATATATATATATATATATATATATATATATATATATATATATATATATATATATATACAAGTGGACGCTGATGTCAGCACTGAGCGTTGAAGGTCTGCTTTATGTTTGAAAGAAATATTCAGATGATCTGAATTTTCATCCAGGCATGAAAAAGTTTCTTGTTGCTCGGTTTTGACCACAGTTGCCAATTTTATATTTAAATACGCGTAAACACTGAGAGAGAGCACTTTTACCCATAAATATAGCATACCTTAAAACGATATTTTTATCACTATAGATAGATAGGTAGGTAAGTAGGTAGGTAGATAGATAGATAGATAGATAGATAGATAGATACAGAGAGAGAGAGAGAGAGAGATATGGGTAATCGTATGACATATCATCCGATTAGGCACTGATATATAATCTTTTATA
>OZ038482.1:55461249-55468749 GCA_964036315.1 Acanthosepion esculentum | reverse complement strand
ACATGTTTTACTATGCGATGTACAACGCCAAGTCTCAGTGCAAACCACAGGAAATAACACTCGTCATCGGATACCTGGATGTTAAAGTAGAGATAGAAAAATTGCTAAAATATTTGGAAAATTCAAACTCGGAACGCGGAGGAAAATTGTTCCAATTGCGCACGGTGAACTATCAGGTAGTTAACAACGCCTGTTTTTATTAGGTGTGTGGTCATGGAAAAACACATGAATATTAACGACTGCATAACTATCAATTAGAAATTTAAGAACGAAAACTTTATACTGTAAAAACATACCGAAGTGCCGACTTCTAGTTTAATGAAAATTTAGAAGTGGGACTTATTAATATAATCTTTAGTAACATCAGCAAACGAGATCACTCCAAAGACATCGAAAACAGATGAAATTCTCGATATGATGAAAAGAAAACAAACAATGCCAATATATGGCAGAGAATATAGGAAAAGAAAGTAGGAAAATACAAATAAGAAAAGAGAAGTGGCTCAAGGAAAAGTATGTAGAAATAGAAATGGTTATTACTGATAAAGCACAAATGCATATAAGAATAAGACAACTAAAATGACAAAAGATATTTTCATCAACAGAATGCATGAATTGCAAGGGCGGAACACTGTTAATAGAGAAAGATATATATTTAAAGATGGAAGGAGTTCAATGGACACCTCTTCCACGACGAAAGAGTACAGCGCGCAAAACACAGAGATACCGGAAAACCATGACTATTAATATCTGAATTGAAATCGTCTTCAGACAAATTGAACAAATACAAAGCAGCAGGAATAGATGCAATTGTAATGGAAACTGCAGATTTAGATGATTTTAGCATTGATAAAATCACAGACAAATGAAATATAAAACAGTGGAAGAACCATTTTCATACCGCTGGCTAATAAGCCTGGCGCAAACGAATGCAAATCCTATCGGACAAACAGTGTAATGAGCAACGCAACAAAGCTTATCATCCGAATTCTGATGAAAAGAGCGCGCAGGAATACAAAACTAGAGATATGTTAAGAACAGAACAGTTTGTTTAAAGATACCGAGATAAGGAACGTGATATCCATGCTCAGAATGATATCAGAGAGACCAATAGGCATGCAAAATATGTAAACCTTTGTTTTATACATTATGCGAAAACGTTTGATAAACTACATTATAAAACTCTGTTAGAACTACTAAGATTGATTTATTTGGGAAGAAATTTAGAATTTCCCAGTACCTATACTGAAAGTAAGTCTGCATAAAGCTGGAAAATGAATTTAGTAAATATATAATAGAATGTAACTTAAAACAAGAATGTTTCTTCTCAGCTAATATATTAAACCTTTATATTTAAGCAACACAGATCATTAGAAGTCATAGAAGAATTCATTATTGGCAGCCAAAATATTAAAAAATATTAGATATGTAGGCGAAAGCGATTACACAGAAAGTAAACGACGCGATCTATTAGAGAAGGTAATGTAGAAAAGCGAGAAGAAAAGACTAAATATCAATTGTAAGAAAACATAATGCATCAGCAAGAGAAACAGCTCGACATGCGAATTACAAATTGGAGATATCAAAAGTAAGTATGTATAAAAATTTAAATATGTTTTAAAAGAGGGCGGAAAATGTGACACCGAAATCCGAAGGCAAATCTGAATAGCGAAAGAATATATATATATATATATATATATATATATATATATATATATATATATATACTGCAATTCAAAAGAGTGAAGCCACCCCAGAATTAGCATGGGATAAACTTGACAGGGGAGTGAAAAAATTTTTTTAAAAAAGCTCTCAGAGTCATTGAAAAAAGAATGGAATCAATTATCAAATTTATACTTTGCAAAGAATGCCAAATAAATTGTGCTGCAGTAAACAAATCTGAAGGAGGATATTTTGACGGGAGAGAAATTTAATCATTTGTCACAATAAAATTTTAATAAAAAATCATCTCAATTTTTTTTTAACTATGTATACTAATTTCCCCTTATTTAAAGTAAAAAAAAAACAACCGCTTTCTGGACCAATTTAAAAAATAACAGAGGTGACCTCAAACATTTGAATTGTAGTGCATATATATATATATATATATATATATATATATATATATATATATATATATATATATATATATATGTACAGAGAGAGACTGAGAGAGAGAGAGAGAAAGTAAAAGACTCAAAGGACTTGCGTTCAAGATTAAAATAAACCAAGAAATACACTTCCTTGTTGCACATATATTCAGTCCATGTTATTCTCAGCATCCTTCTGTAGAATCATATTTTTGTTGCTTTGTCTCTTCAGCATGTGTAAGTTTGTTAATGTGTGTGTATGTGCGTGTGTATATGTATGTATATGGGCACGTGGCCGAGTGGTTAGAACTTTCGCATGAGACACAAGTTAAAATCTCACCATCGTCGATTTGTCAGGAAGGAAACTTCCTGATGTTATCGGTCTGGTGGAGGCGATCCCAGTTTGCGGCACATTTAGAATGTGCCTGAAAACCATACCACGGATTGACCCAATCCTTGTGCGTGAAACTGGGTAGATGGAACCCGTGAGGCCGTCGTTGGCTGCGCTAGCACGAAGTCACAAGCCATCGTGACCGAGAGTTTAAGCGTGCTGACCTTGTTCACCTTGTTTGTCACACTAGATAACATGCTCCCAGACACTGTAATTAAGGTCTGCTCAGCATAGTTGCATTATAAACCACAGTTGGGTTCTGTGGGAGTTGGACAAACACAAAATGCAACTGAGTAAACGCCTGTTATTGGGACTAGCTAGTCACCCTAGTAGCCTGGTATCATCGAATATGACTGACCAGTTAATAATATATATATATATATATATATATATATATATATATATATATATATATATATATATATATATATATATATTGTGTGTGTGTGTAAGAAAATTGACTTAGATGACGTGTTTTGTCCTCTGATAGACTTTATGAAGGCGGTAATATAGGGATTTTATTTTGCAACACGTATTTATAAACAAAAATAAAAATGTTGTTGAGTTTTCAACATTTTTAAATTTAAGTGAATGATGTGATTTTTTTATAACGTCATTAATATTTATATTATTTTAGTTTGCGATTAATGTATATATTATATATTTTAAATAAAATGAGCCTATGTCTCTAACCGTTTTCTTTCAATTTTTTAACAATTTCATAGTCATGTATATTGGCTTGGTAATATATATACCTTCCAGAAAAACCCACCACAAAATAGTAAGACATTTGTGGTAATATTGTTTTCATCTACCTAATGTCTTACTATTATGTGGGAGGAATCCCTGCCGTGAGCTGATAGCTCAGCGGAAAAAAATCTCGGAGTGATGTCAAATCTGTTGGGTTTGAATCCTGGCTTGAGAGAATCAGTAGCGAAACAGTATGTGACTGACACACACACACACATCTCTCTCTCTCTCTCTCTCTCTCTCTCTCTCTCTCTCTCTCTCTATATATATATATATATATATATATATATATATATATATATATGTGTGTATATATATATATATATATATATATATATATATATATATATATATATATATATATATATATATATATATATATGTATATCTGTGTTATTATTCGACATTTCCGCATAAAGAAATGTTCGGTATTCATTAATCGAGCAGCCAGTGTTACTTTTGGTAAAAACTTTTGATTAAAACAATTTTACAGGAAAATAGGTTTACCTCCACTAACTGTTATAGGTCTTTGCAGTACGGCCGGGGGCTTCCTTTCTAACCTTTTGTTTAAAGCAGTGTGGAACGTCAACAATTCATCATTAATTTCTCTTCTAGTTACATTTGTTATCCATTTTGTTGCTATTGTTATGTATGTATGTATCATAAGTGTTTCGAAATTAATGTCGGGAATAGCTTGAATCAGTCGGACATATATATATATATATATATATATATATATATATATATATATATATATATATATCAGGTCATCCCATAAGTTCTGTCCGAATTTTGAATAAAGAAAACAAGTTACCAAATGTTACATTTAATTACAGATTCAATCAACAATGCATTTTCCCTGATTATCTATGATTCCTTCCAACTATTAACAAGCTTACTAATTCCATTACTGTAAAATTCTTTTGGTTTTGATTCGAAGAACTCACAAATGTCAGTTTTAACCTCTTCCTGTGTTACAAAAGCTGTTTCTTCCAAATGATTCTGTAAGCTACGAAGCAAATGGTAGTCTGAAGGAGCACAATCGGGAGAATAAGGTGGATGAGGAATTTTATCCCAACCAAGTTCTTCGATCTTTTGTGACGTGATTCTTGCAGTGTGTGGTCGCGCATTTTCCTGATGAAACATCACCCGTTTTCGATTCACTAGAGCAGGTCTTTTTTTCTTCAAATCTTGGTTCAAACGCTCTAATTACTGACAGTATATTTAAGCATTAATTTTTGCATTAGGTGGTAAGAATTCAAAGTGGATTATTCCTTGGCAATCCCACCATATTGAAAGAAGAAGCTTTTGGCCATGAAGTTCCCTTCTCGGCTGTGGCTGGGGTCCTTCCCCTTTACCAAGCCACTGTCTACAACACTTAACATTTCGATAAAAGATCCATCTTTCGTCGCCAGTCACAAGTCTATCCAAAAAAGGTGAAACAAGTTGGTGAGAATGGAGAGAAGAGCAGATGTCAACTCGGGATTTGAGGTTGTTTTCAGACAATTCATGAGGCACCCATTTTCCAAGTTTAGGAACTTTTATAAGGTGTTGAAGATGACGATGAACAGTTGTATGGTTTGAACTGAGAACCACTGCCAAATTCTCAACTGATAAAGCAGGATTTTCTTCAAGGGCTGCTTCAAGAAGCTTTTCATCAAACTCAACTGGACATCCGGTTCGATCTTCATCTTCAAGGGTGAAATCTCCACCTCTGATTATTGCAAAACATCTTCTGCAAGTTCTTTCATTCACTCATTCCTCTCCATAAACTGAGTGAATGTTTCTAGAAGCTTCGGCAGCTGAGTTTCCTTTCTTGAACTCATAAAGCATTATGTGCCTTGGGTACTTCAATGTTAGCAGGGTTTTAATCAAACATAATTTAAATTTATTGTTCTCTGAAATAAAATTTGATCAGTTTAAATGCATCTAAACATAAAAATAATGTTCAGCTTCATTAGACATTATAAAATACTCTGTAAATTTTGTTCATATTAACAAAAAGTTAAAATTCGGAAGGAACTTATGGGATGACCTAATATATATACATTAATCTCTCTCTCTCTCTCTCTCTCTATATATATATATATATATATATATATATATATATATATATATATATATGTAAATATTTCTGGGAGGAGGTATTATGTACATTATTTACATTTTTCGGAGTATTAACTCCGGCCTTCTTCAGGTGGTTGGAATGTCAACCACCTGAAGAAGGCCGGAGCGTACAACGACCGAAACGTTGTAATAAATATGGTGATGAAGACGAGGACAATAGTCCGAACAACGTAAATAATAATAATAATAATAATATATATATATATATATATATATACATATATATATACATATATATATATATATATATATATATATATATATATATATATATATATATATATATATATATATATATATATATATATATATGATCTTTAGAAAATGGATCATATTTTATTAATAAAAAAGAATACAAATGTATCAGAGCGATTAAATTTTTGGGTACATTTCGGCCGACACATCATCAGAATAAATAATATCGTCGGTAAGTAAAACTAAGAGGTTGAAAAGAAAAATTAATTTCAACAACTGGTGTTAAAATATACCAAGACGATGGGAGGAAAAATCATTTTACTAATTAGGCATAGAATTAGCGACCGGCTCACCGAATAAGGCCAAATTATGTTTTAACTCTCACTGCCTACACAGTATATTAATAACAACAGATTCCAAGACGTTCAAGTGGAGTCTTGTGTAACAACACCAGAGAATAGTCTGTCCTGCATGGAACAGAATTCAATAAATGCTCGCTGATAGCGGAGTCATGAGCCTATGAACACCTGGATGCTACAGACTCATGTCTACGCACCTGTCCAGGAACATGCTGGGCAATCCTAACCACTAACCGCTGGATAGTCTTGGTCACATAGTCGATCTCACATCGACATTTATACTGATACACGACTAAATTCAGCTGATGGGCAGACAAGACATCCTTATTTTTAATCTGAGATTTAAAATGACCTCAAACATTATAATAATGGACATTTTTTATTTTATTATTATTATTTATTAAACGGTGTATATTACGATTATCGGTCCGTACATTTGAGAAATCTAAGTAAACAAAATTTTATCAATTTGTGCCCTCCGTCCTTCATCGGGTTTATGTAGACCCACGTAACCTACAGGGAATTTCGAATTGAACTATTTATTTGTTCTGGCTGGTGTTCTCGTTTCACTGCACATGTCTCGGAATATCCCATCTAATTCTTCTTTAATACTGGTCAATTATTGCTTGTCCCATTTCCTACACAAGTGCACACGGTACCAGGGATTGATATAAAAATAAAATTTGTCACCATATTCGAGAGACAACTCTTTAAAAAACTAGGTTATTGCCAGGTGTGATAATTCTGCGTTGAAAAATATAGAGCCTAATCTTAAATTTCTGTTTTTCATGTGAATATATCTATCTATCTATCTATCTATCTATCTATCTATCTATCTATCTATCTATCTATGTGTGTGTGTGTGATTTTGTGTGTGCATGTGTCATTGGAATCAACGCAGCATGAGCACTGCCAGTTTCACGTTTCAACACGAACTTGCGACCAAAATAGTATTTTTATATTACCTACTAATATTTGTATTATTATTACACACACATACGCACACACACTCGCATACACACCGACACACACATATATATATATATATAGAGAGAGAGAGAGATAGAGAGAAGTGTGAATATAAACTAAATAACGATATTAGCAACTGTATATGCATGCAATAGCGTGCATACACAGATAAGCAAATAAATATTTATTTAATTTAATTTCTGTTGCAATCAAAACTGCTCAATATAGTTAAACAGAGCTATAAGTATATATTAATAAATTCACATATACCTACGTTTTTAGTGCAACTTAAAATTTCATGGTTTCCCAAGACGTCAAGCATAAATGACAAATGAACCACTTAATATCATTTTTTTTTTTTGTAAAATACTGAGTCTCATGGGAGGAACGCCACATTATACGCAGAGCGAAAGTTCAATGTTAATATAAACCGAATATATTCTTTGGGTATAAATTCAAAATATAGAGTGTAGGTAAGGAGATATTGGGAAAACAAAGCAAAAAAAATGTGGCAGGTTTATTTGGCATTTGTTATTTGGAAAAATAATGATTTTAAGATAAAAATCTCCAGCATCTGCATCTTCACCTTCACAGCACATATTTTTTTGTGGCTTGTGAG
>OZ038482.1:55438749-55453749 GCA_964036315.1 Acanthosepion esculentum | reverse complement strand
TTAATTTATCACTATAAATGTTATATCTTTTTCCTATTAAGATTGTTTTTATTGCTATAAAAGTTACCTTTATTGCTATGAATCTTATTTTTTTATTATTATCATGAAAGTTGTATTTTATTTACATTATTGGAACTGTTATCCACATCTTCATTTCCATATTCACAACGTTTTGACCGGTCTTCTGTTGATTGGAATTTCGAACCGAACCCTTTATTTCGTCCAGCGGGGTAGATTGTTTAATTCCAGGTGACATGCCCTTTCCGGATATGTCAGTTATTTCCCTTTAACTCAACTCTCCAAGTATTTTGGTTCACCACTGCTGTAGCCTGGTAGTGAACTCACAATTTTTGGAGTCTAATTACTTATTCTAACAAACATCTTTATCCACTGGGATACGTGTCTCAGAGATATAGACGAGATTATTTTTTATTGTCATTAACGTTATTGTTTCATTACTATAAATGTATTTTTACAAGTATTTTGAGATGCTATCTCTGTTTTTTGATATTTTCTTAAACAATGAAATTAATAATAGCTTGCGTAGATTGAGAAGTCCTACGAAAAACAGTTTGCGCCTCTGGCAAGAATCGAACCTGTATCCATTTTTCGATTAGGAAAACTGCTTCTATTGTCAAAACATGCCTTTATATATATATATATATAAACCCGTCAGAAAACAGAAAATGATGGGATATTCGTGAAAACACACATAAGACCCTTACAAGAGACCTAGTGCGTGAACTTTTCGAAGCAACCTATAATAATAATAATAACAGATTTTTTTAGCGGCAGGCATAGATTTGAAAATATTAGTAATGTCGCTTTTCCATCACGCACAACGCTCAGTCGGATGCATTTGCCCGAATACCCGCACAAACACAATTTCTCACCAGCTGGCTTGAAAAATGAACCAAATATTTGAGCTTGAGAAAAAATAATCTGGGTGACTCAATAGAATGCACTGTAAAAAATGTAGAATAAGAAAACACGCCAAAAGCTAACAAAAAAAAAGAATAGAAACGCGAATACAAACAATATTTTCCTTAAACAATCAACATATTTACGATATATCGATGATGCTTTATTAATTCCACCCAAGTCAATAATATGACCTGGTCTAGTAAATAACGCAAACAAAATCCTACGTACAATGGGAGGAAATAAACCTTCGTACACATGCAAATTTTAATTTATTGTATTTCCAACTAATGAATAAAGATGCTTTTTATATAATTAACTGTGCACAGATGCATAATAACTAAATAGATTTAATAGAAATAAATCCCATTTATCCATTTTAATGGGTGAAAAAAAGTATTCGTATAATACCAAAAATACATAATCTTCATGTAATACTTTGTAGAATAACCATTATTCATTTCTACAGCAACCAAAATCTTCTTCTAGTTCTAAATTAATGATTTGTAAATTTCAGTTGGTATTTTCCTCCATTCTTCCTTCAGATCCGGGATGTTTGTTGGACCTCTCGATTGAATTTGAAATTTAAAATAACGCCACAGATTCTCGACTGGATTTAAATCTGGTGACTGACTTGGCCATTTCAGGATATTTACATTATTTTCAGCAAGTCAATTCTTCGGAGCTTTTGCAGTGTGCTTAGGATTATTATCTTGTTGGAAGATCCAATCATGAGGAAGTTCAAGATTTTTAACTGGAATCATTAAATTTGCTTCAAAAATATTTTGATATGCGGTGACCTTCATTCTACCATCTATAACTGATATGTTGCCAGTAATTTTTGCAGAAAAGCATCCCCAAACTATGATGCTGCTACCACCAAATTTCATTGTTGGAACTATGTTCTTTTGTTTGGAAGCATCACCATCTTTCGTTTATACATTATTTCTATAATTACGTCCAAACAATTCCATTTTAGTTTCGTCTGTCCATAATACTTTTTCCTAATAAGATTTTCCCTTATCTTTATGTTCACAAACGGATTTCAACCTGGCATCTCTTTTCAATAGCTGTGCAGTTTTCCTAGAGGAGCCTGACTTTAGATTGTTCCTATGAATTTCATTGTTTATTGTTCATTTAGTGATAGATTCCTCATGAAAGCAAATCATCCTGCAACTCTTGACGATTAACCATTGGAATTTCTTTAATTTGACGCATTAATTTCCTCGAAGGACTTGAAGTACTCTTCCGTGGAGCAACTGTTCTTCTTTGATATCTAAGATTTTTGAGTGTTTTTAAACCTTGTAATGAATGAACTAATGGCAATAAATGGAATATTCAGGTTATCTGAGATTTTCTTGTTACTTTTACCTTCTTTCCAGAACTTAATTCTTTTCGTGAATTTGTCAATCCTTTACCTCTTGCTATGCTGATAACCTACTTGCAACAATATCAGTTACAGCAGCTGGTAACATTATTGTAACATTGTATAATATTCCACTTGAATAATCTAGAGAATTAAAGCAATTTAAGGTTTTAAAATTTGCATTGTATTAATACTTTTTAACATATTAAAATGGATAAATGGGATTTCTTTCTATCAAATCAATTTGTTTTCCTGTTTTCTGTGCATATTTAGTTATTATGCATCTGCGTACAGTTAATTAGATGAAAATTATGTGTATGTCATATATGTATATATCTTGTATATATATATATATATATATATTATATATATATATATATATATATGTCCGTGTGTCTTGTGCATATGTATATGTGTGTCTTGTTAATATATATATATATATATATATATATATATAATCTTGTTCGAGACTCGATGAATTATTATGAGAAAATAAACAGACACAGACACTGAGACACACACCGCACTGATGTAGCAATGTTTTCTTTATGTATTTAAGTAATGCACATTTCTGATTGGGACTTCTTCGACCTGCTAGCTGCAGTTTCGTACACGTAAATTTTCATAAAAACTTACTGTTGTTTAACATTTTTTTATCAGATATTATTTCTCATTACTATAAACGTTATTTTAGTGGGTGCACATATTTGCGTTGCTATCCCTGTTTTGATTTTATCAAACAGTGAAATTATTAACAACCATCCGAATTTATATCTGCTAACTTCAGTTTAATACCCGAAATGTAAAGACTAGTACATTTTTGTAAAGGATTTATTATCCGACATTATTTCTCCTTACAATAAACGATATATCTATTGGGTAGACGTGTTTATGGTGTTATCCCAGTAACCTCTTCAGTTGATTACGTTTCAGGTACGAAACTGAAGCTCGCAGATATAAATTCGTAGAAGTCTCAACGCGAAAAACATAGGTGTGGATTAGGCGATGACGTTCTAGGTTTATTAAGAGGGAAAATGTGGACAGCTGATAGGATGGGAAGCGTGAGTCTTGAAGATGACCCAAGGTTTGGACGTCCTTCAAACTGCCACCACTGAGAAACAAAAACGATCATATTCGCTACATCGTGATGAACCACATGTATTTGATTACAAATTAAATTGTCAATGATATTAGCATATCTCCTGAGATAGTTTTGAATATATATTCTATATAATGAACTTGTCATGACAAAGGTTTCTTTTCGGTGGGTTCCATGTCTTCTGTTACCTGATCAACAGCGGACCAGGCTGAATCCATCACGGGGAAATCTGACATTGTTTGTGGTAGATCTAACCAGTTTCTTTGAACGTTTCCTAAGCAAGGATGAATTTTAGATTCGTCATTTTGAGCCAGAGACAAAGAGATGATCCATGCAGTGGAAAAAGTCTTCATCACCTGTTCCAAAGAAGGCGAATATCGTTTCATTTTCAGGGAAGTTGATGGCCTCATTTTGTGGAATGCAAAAGCAAAACAACCATACGATCAATGTAGTGTAATTTGCCAACTTGCTGAAAGGCTATCAAAATTAATTCCCAGGAAAACTGATTAAAAAGGTCAATGGTCCAACACATGTCCTTGTTTTCAATAGCAGCTCTGCGTGACTACGACCATGAACTGGTTGATCACCCTCCCTATTCTCCTGATTTAGCACCATCTGATTATTATCTGTACCCAACATGAAAAAAATACTTGACTGGTAATCAGTATCGGAGTGATGGTGACATCATATCAGATTTTGATAACTTTTTAAAACTTTTAAAAATTCTTCACCAATGGAATCCAAGTATTGCAACACCGATGGAAGAAGTGTGTGGACTGCAAGGGTGACTATGTTGATAAATAAAAATCATTTGGCCATATTCCAAGGGAGGAACTTTTCAACGGACGCTCGTATAATGCAAAGAGGAAAGTGTGCAAAATCCACAAAAAGAAAATAACGCGAATATCATTAATAAATAATGCTACCTACCAAATTAATAAGAAAAAAGAAATGAAATTATATACATATTATAAAAAAGAATATATACACAACCCTAAGCCACTTATCTCTACTTAAGCGCGAAGATAATAAGAACCAACGCGATGATCGGCCGCCACTTGCCTGTTTATGGCACCGTTGTAACTGGTGGAGAATAATAAAAATCGTGTGTTATAGAAAACGGATAGAGAAGGAAAACTCATCGTTTGGATCATTTTCGACCATTCAGAAGAATGGAATTTGAAACACGCGCTAATTTGAAAAGATACCTTTATACAGATTGGCGGGTTAAAATTGCTATCTATTCACGCAGCGTTAGTGGATAATCAGATACAAGACCGAGAGCATCAAATAAAATCTTTAACTGAGAGTGAGAACTTTAAACTCTGAAGGACAACATGGAAGATATGCGTCCTAAGATCTGGCGTGGTTAACCGATTCGATCCCGTAGGTCTCCTGGTTAAAAAGAGCCTTAAAAAGAGCGTTAAATAGAGCTTTGAACTCAAATTCACTTCCGTTTCTCGAAACGTCTATACCTGCTGTGTTCTGTACCCTAACGTAAACAAAGACATTTTTATTTTATGAAATAGATTAAATCGGACATATTTTAATTTGTTTCGCCGTTCGGTTAAGCACATCAGATATAATGATGGTTCCCCATAGGGGATGCAGGTTCAAATCTTGCCGAAGGAGGTATATTTTCAGTCAAGATATCTCGAATATTCAGGCCAGAAAATGTAATAAAATAAAGATACTGTTTATTTAAATAAACAGAGCACTTGTTCGAATATGAATATCCGTCTAAAATAACGTTTAAGTAAAAGAAATTAAAATATGTCGGATTTAATCCATTTCATGATATATATATATATATATATATATATATATACATATATATATATATATATATATATATATATATATGACATTATTACTTATTATTATAAAAGTCATTTTAGTGGGTGGACATATATATATATATATATATATATATATATATATATATATATATATATATATATATATATATATATATATATATATATATATATGACATTATTACTTATTATTATAAAAGTCATTTTAGTGGGTGGACATATATATATATATCTATATATATCTACATAATATCTGGATAAAATGAATGAAACAAAATTGGGTGTTTTTTTTATGAAAGTATTTATTTCTGTGTTTTTGTATATATATACATATCAAGAAAGTATACGTGGCCTCTCATTATGCTATTTGGACCCTACTTATATATATCTACATATATATATATATATATATATATATATATATATATATATATATATATATATATATATATATGACATTATTACTTATAAAAGTCATTTTAGTGGGTGGACATATATATATATATATCTATATATATCTATATCTATCTATCTATATATATATATATATATATATATATATATATATATATATATATATATCGTCTTCTGAGTTGACAAGTTCATCCTATCAGATTGGACTATGAAATTTGTTAATGGTTTCTGAAGTACAAGTGATCAATGATGGCGTCCATTAAAGCTTTCTCTTAGGTCCTACCCACTTTCTGCTTTTCTGCTTTTTATTAACGACATATATATATATATATATATATATATATATATATATATATATATATATATATATATATATATATATATATATTATTATTATTATTATTATTATTATTATTATTATTATTATTCAAGTTCACCCTATGCAAAGTATTAAAGTCACTGAGACAAAAGGGGTTATTCAATGTGGAATAATTAAAAAAGAGAAACACCACTAGCAATAGAAATGTAGCTCTACAGTAGGATACTAATGAGGCCATGAGATGAGGATGTTAGCAAGAAGTTGGAGAGAATGGAAACAAAGAGGACACTTATACTTAACATCAAGAAGAGCCAGTTGAATTTTCTCGGACACGTAATGAGGAAAGAATCCTTGGAAACAATGACAGGGAAGGAAACTCGTGTGGTACATAATGGGCTTGAGCAAATAGATGGCAGAACAGGGTTAGACAGAAATAACAAAAAGACAAAACTTATTGAAAAGGGGTAAAGGGCAGGCATATGTGGAGGGCCATGATCCTGAAGTGACCCGGCATATAAAAAATTGTTTAATGTTTACGGTAGACGCTGTTAAATGTACAATCCAAGATACAATCCAAAAATACTTTAACCAAGTTTGGGGACCCGGATCATGCCTCTGCAACACAACGATAAACAAAGATTGGATGACTTGGCTGCCTTGGGGCTAGAAACACAATCTGATACAACTATGCAGCCTCATTACCATTCGCGCGGCCGTATGTAAAAATTGTTTCTGCCTTCTCACGATATGATTATCCTAATCAGACGAAAAAAAAATTTTTTCTCTCGTCACCATAACAACATGGCGACGAGGATTTGCACATCTCGGAGACTCAAAAAAAATTGTCGTTGCCAGCGTCCACAACAACTAGACGACAAAGATTTACGAAGATTTGCGAAGGTCTTGCGTGACAACCGTGATTAAAGGTACTTCCTCAAAATACGGAAAATCGAGGTTTTCGTAAGACGCTTATCATGGAGGATTTTAAAAGTATTTTGGTAGAACTTGTAAAATACCAAAATGAACAGCAACTACAACTCCAAGGAAGAATGGAAGAGAAGTGGCAAAAACAATTGCTCTCTCAACAGAAAAAATGGAAAATGTAATACTACAAACACAGAAGGAAAATCAAGAAAGACAAATGCAACTCCAGGAATTAATATTAAAAGTAACGGGTAATACACAAAACAAAAGAATATCGAAAAAGAGGCGCCTTTTTCTTAAGACGGAGTTTGGAACACAATAGAAATATTTAAATACTCTCTAGAAGATGATAAAAATTTCGGGGACTACTACAGACGTCATGAAGACATTTTCAACATTGATTGCCAAAATTGGACGGAAGCTAAGAAGCTACGTTTATTACTCAGGAAATTGGGAAAAGAAAAGTACAAAAATTTCTGGACTATATTCTACCGAATAAGACAAACGAATTGACGTTTGACGAGAGCTCTTCAGTCCAAAGACTTCACTTTTTCACAAAAGCTGGAAATGTCCCAACCTCGTAAAAAGCGAAAATGAGGACGACTCCACGTTCCCTGCAATCGTGAACAACCATTGCGATGTCTTTAAGTTGGCAGAATGGACTCCGGAGAATTTTAAGTGTCTGATTTTCGTACAGGGATTAGTCTCATCCAAGGACAGTGTAATGCGCAAAAGAATGCCCTCGAACCTTCAAAATGAGCCTGTATTAACGCTACAAAAATTGTCAGAAAACTGCCAAAAATGCTTGAGCATAAAAAACACTCTAAGGATATCGAGGGAGTAGCACACATACGTAAGTTGAACAAAAGTTTGCGACCCCCCCCCCACGAAGAAAAACAAAAAATTCATGATAAAGGAAAAATTACAAGGTATAAGGCGATTAATGTCAGAGATCAAAGCAAATATAAGCCCCCCTCCCCATCTGCATGTTACAGATGTGGTGGATTACACTGGAATAAAGACTGCCGATTCAAATAAAAGAACTGTTTAGCTTGTGGAAAAATGGGACATAAGGCATCTCAATGCAGAAACAAAAAACATACTAGTAGTTTAAGAACTACTAGAATGGACTATGAAGACAAACTAAACACAAGAAAATACGTGGAACTCGAGATTTTAAATAAGAAGGTAAAATTACAGTTAGACTCAGGTTCGGATCTAACTATAATTAATTTACAAACATGGAGGAAGCTAAATAGACCGACCATGATGCATACACAGAAAATAGCCAAGTCTGTTACAGGGAAGCGTATCAAATTTGAAGTTGAAGTAATTCTAAACGTAAAGTTCCATGGGAAAAACGAAAAAAATTGAAGATATTTGTAATAAAAGACAGAGAAAATTTCGTGGGCACAGATTGGATGCAAAAATTTGACGTATGGGATTTACCTATTAGCTCAATTTGTAAGAAAATAGAGTGCGAGCCGTCAGAAGCTACAAAATTAAAAGAAGAACTGCACAGTCAATTCCCCGAAGTATTCTCACGCGGTTTGGGGCGATGTAATAAGTTTGCAGCTAAAACTGAACTAAAGGAAAATGTTCAGCCAGTATTCAAGAAAAAGCGAAACGTGCCTTTCGCAACCATAGAAAAAATTGACAAGGGGTTAGATAGATTGGTACAATCTGGAATCCTTTCACAAAACGAATTCAGTGAATGGGCGGCACCAGTGGTCTACGTAAAGAAAAAATCCGGAGAAACCTATGTTTGCGCAGATTTCTCGAGTGGGTTAAACAAGGCTATCAAGGATTATCACTACACATTGCCAAGCCCGGAGGAAATATTTGCCAAGCTTAACAGTGGTAAGGTATTTTCTAAGATTGATCTAAGTGAAGCTTATCTACAGATTCCAGTAGAAGAAGAAAGTACAAAGATTTTATGTATCAATACTCACAAAGGACTTTACAAATATAACAGATTGCCATTTGGGATAAAAGTAGCACTGTCAATCTTCCAACAGACTATGGACACCATGCTCATGGGACAGAACTTTGCTACTGCTTATTAAGACGACATTTAGAACAAAAGCGATAATGTAGAAGAACACGCAACACATATTAAAGAAGTCTTTAAAAGAATTCAGGATTTTGGTTCTAAAGTGAAGGAGAAAAATGCGATGTTTTTCTAAAAGAAATCAGGTATTTAGGCCATATAATCAATGAAAGTGGCAGAAAACCAGATCCAGATAGGGCATCTGCAATAAAAAATATGCCCGAGTCGAAAAATGTCGCAGAGTTGCAAAGCTTTCTTGGTCTAGCGAACAATTACGGTGGATTCATTGAAAACATGCACAAATTGAGGGCTCCCCTCAATGAATTATTGAAAAAAGATAACAAATGGAACTGGATGGAAGATTGTCAGAAAGCTTTTAAGGAGATCGTAAAGAAATTAACGTCTGATCTAGCACTGGCGCATTTTGACACCAAACTGGAAATTATCATTCCTAGTGACGCAAGCTCACACGGAGTGGGAACTTGTATATTACACAAGATGCAGGATGACACAAGGAAACCTATAGCTCACGCATCTAGATCGTTGTTACCAGCAGAGAGGAATTATTCGCAAATTGAGAAAGAAGCGTTAGGCATAATATTCGCCATAACTCGCTTCCACAGATACATATATGGAAGTGAGTTTACTCTTCAAACTGACCATACACCTCTTCTCACTTTATTCAGATCGAAAAAAGGACTACCAATTTACACAGCCAACAGACTTCTGAGATGGGGAAGTATATTATTGAATTAAAATTTCAAACTAGAGTTCCTACCGTCAAAGACAATTGGTCATGCGGATGCATTATCTAGATTGGTACCTGCGAAATGCGAACCTCTGGAAGACTCTGTAATAGCGGCTTTGCGAGCCGAAGACGAAATTAGCAAAGTGCTAAACAATAAAGTAAGGGAATTACTAGTGACCTTGTTAGAGATCAGAAGAGAAGCTGAAATGGATGAATTCATACGAAGTACAAAGAGAAAAATAAAAAATAGAAAGAAATCTAGTGGACAGTTTTTCAATTTGTGATCACGTATTACTTTATAATGAAAGAGTGGTCATACCCAAATCTTTACAAAGACGAATTCTGAAGGATTTTCATCTAGGACACCCAGGGAAAAATCGTATGAAAGCGTTAATGAGAAGTTTCGTGTACTGACTTAATATGGATAACGACATTACTCAAATGGTAGAAAAATGTACAGGCTGAGCTGCAACAGCAAAGGCACCACCTATTATACAAAAACCAGGGCCTAAGGTGGACAGACCTTGGTCTAGAATCCATGCGGACTATGCAGGACCCATAGATGGATATTACTACTTGATAACGGTAGATAGCTTTAGCAAGTGGCCAGAAGTTTTCAGATACAAAAGCCCTACTACGGAAAACATTATTATTTGTCTACACGACTTATTCGCAAGATTCGGCGTGGTAGATTGCCTTGTAACGGATAATGGTACCAAATTCACCTCGAGCGACATTTTCAAGAAATCTGTGCGACTTATCAAGTCAAACATATTAAAATAACACCATACCATCCACGATGTAACGGGCAAGCCGAAAGTTTTGTGCACACGCTGAAGAGAGCCTTGAAAAAAGCAGAGGACGTACCAACAGAAAGAGTCATAAAACAGTTCCTACAAGTTTACAGAATAAACCCGAACGGAAACACACCATCTGGCCTTTCGCCCGCTGTAGTGATGTTTGCTCGCAAAATACGGTCTGTTTGTGATAAACTATTATCCAGCAAAAATAAAAACCAGCATACACTTATAGTGCCTAAAAGATCCTTCAAACCAGGCGAACGGGTCTATTTCAGAATGTTTAAGAATAATATGGCATACTGGGAACCAGGTACGATAATAAACAGACTGGAGAATGTTCTGTGCACGATCCAAGGGGAAGCATTCACTCACAGTAAACATATCAATCAGATACAAAAATGACAGATAGAGGAGCCAAGCTCGTCACCTTCGGAAAATGAAGACCCAATGGAGGCGATTTTTGAAGCATTTGAAATTCAATGAACACAAGTAGACACGGAGATTAGAAGAACAAGCAGGAAAAGAAAATTCACAGAACCGCTAATAATAGACCATAAGCGGAAAAAATATTAACTCCCCAGCAAAAATAAGCTAGGGAAGAGGGTGTTGTGGAGCTCTCCCCTTTTACACAAGATGGGCTCGTCTAAAGTATACTTATACTGACAGAGGTGGAAACAGGGTGGGAGATACGTTAAGACAAGGTTGAGATACGTAGAGCCCATAGAGAGAGATATTTACGGCTTCAATTACAGAGACTTGTACATATACTTTTTACTAACCCGCATTCCTGGACTACTAATCTTCATTTCAAGTTCGTATTCTTACGTTCAATACACTTATTTTTCTATTTCAATTACTCGCGTTGTTTATTTATTTCATCCCCGGAATCCACAACAATGTATATATATATATATATATATATATATATATATATATATATATATATATATATATATATATAAATATATATATATATATCTATCTATATATATATATATATATATATATATATATATATATATACATATATATATATGTGTGTGTGTGTATATATATATAAATATATATATATGTGTGTATATATATATATGTGTGTGTATATATATATGTGTGTATGTGTATATATATATATATATATATATATATATGTGTGTGTGTGTGTGTATGTATATATATATATATTGTTTAATGATAATGTTATTAAACTTATCAGACTATATGAAAAAAACTTACATAAAATATATAGACAACACTTATCTATATTATTTAATGAAACATGTATTAATATATATATATATATATATATATATATATATATATATATATATATATATATATATATATCCAATAAAACCCAGAGTGATGGAAGAAAAATATTTAATTAATAATTAAAACCTTAAAACTTGCCATTTAAGAAACAATGATGGAATTTTCATTTTTTTGTAAATATTACGTCCTGTAGATGGCGTCCTCCTGTACGAATGCATTCTTCAAATCTGCTGTTGAGATTCCTCATTGACTGCTGCAACATCTCAGCTGGGATACTGTGAATTTCATTCTCCTTACTAAAATGGCGAAATGTTTACTTGCTCAAGGTCACTGTCTCGCAGTGTTGCCACTTGCTCATGTCTGGCAATACGCACTTCAAAAATTCCCATTTTTTTTTGGTCACACACACACAGTATATATATATATATATATATATATATATATATATATGTATATAATGAAACGATATTTTTTTCTTTTAAATCGCTATAAATATATCGTTTAGTCAACAAGAAGAACGTCTACTAAAATGTGTGTATCATATAAAAATAACGCTTAATGATTACATATATATATATATATATATATATATATATATATATATATATATATATATATATATATATATATATATATATATATATATATATGAGCAGCAAACTTTCTTTCAAACATTTTTCAATAAATTCTTATTAATTTTTTATTAAGTTTTTTTTCCAGCATCCAGACATTTATCTGTTTTGTTTGAGTAAGGGAATACAAAAATATTTCATTATATTTTTACGGGGGAGGGTCTAAGCGCTTTCGGTCACTTTTATAAGCATTTTCGTGGGAGTTTTGTCTCTGGTGTTGTTATATTTTCTCATGTTTTGATTGTTACGATGTAATTTAGTTTTGTGTTGTTTTGAATAAATGCGTTTATTTCAAGCCTACACATGTTGCGCATGACAGGAAATCGCGTAAGAATACTTCTAGTTAAAAAAAAACAAAAACTTTTAACACGCGATATAAAGTGTACATTGAGGTTAACACCCAACAGCGACACACATGGCCTGAAGATTGCATTTAAGCATGAATGACTTTCGCCTCTGAGTGGTGACAACTCAATGTTCTCTCATATATATATATATATATATATATATATATATATATATATATATATATATATATATATATATGTAAAATAATCATACCTGGCTACTCGTATTTGAGGATAACCGTCTATTACGGCAGCTAGCCCTAGTAGACATATATATATATATATATACACACACATATATATATATATATATATATATATGTATGAATTACTTTAAATTATAATGCAGTTTCCATTTCTTTTATTAAAAAGTTCGATCTCTAGGCCGGTAGACATTATTTTCGCCGCTCAAAATTAAATATAACGATTATAATAATACAAAATACGTATGATTGTGTATACTGATGAATGTGTGTGTGTGTGTGTGTGTGTGTGTGTGTGTGTGTGTGTGTGTGTGTGTGTGTGTGTGTGTGTGTGCATCCTCATAAGTTGACATACATTTAAATTTTATGACGGTATGTGTGAGGTACTTAAAAGAACGGAGATTTTATAGGAGTTAGTTTATAGCTTTTGCATATCACTGTCAGTCGTAAATGTTTTCTCGCTCAAATATCTAATCTAAATCTATATACGTATAAATTATGCGTGTATACGTGATACATACATACATACGTATATATAAAAGAGAGACATTTTAAAAATTTATGAAGACACAATCACTTGTGAACATACGCATGTATCCAGATATATCTGAAGTCAATCTGTACAGAACCTTTCACCGATGTCGGTTCGCGAATATTTTTCTTTTTAATCGTTGTGCGGGTAGCATTTTTTTTTTCCTTTATCAAAAGAGTTTTTTTTCCCATTCTCACGCTGTGGATGCATGAGTGAACGCATTTAACGCCTCTTAGAAGAAGGAATTAATGTAAGCAGGGCGTAAAAGTCTGTCGGTGTGAATAAATTTCTCTTCTTTTCTCACCTTTTAGGATTTTGAGAAAAAAAAATTTGACGAAGGGTAAGCCATCAAATGACCTGCCTTGACTTAATCTTCGGGCGGCCATTACATTTTCGCAGGGAATCAGTATAGGTGGGCGCGTATTTTCTCGATTATTCAGGCCGGTAGATGTAAATAAATAAATATACTGTTTAAAAAAATTAATAAGAGAGCATCTATTCAAATATGAGTACCCATTTAAAATAAAGTTTAAATAAATGAATCTATGTCCCATATATATATATATATATATATATATATATATATATATATATATATATATATATATATATATATATATATTTACATATATATATATAAATATAAAAGTGAACATAGAAGTCAACACTTAGAGGCGACAGTCTGTTTCATGCTAGGTGCAATCGTCAGGCAACTAGTCAGACAACTAGCATGAAACAGACTGTCGTCTCTAAGTGTTGACTTCTAATTTCACTTTTATATTTACACACGCTCTATCTCTGATATTGAGCACTTTATCCCATAAATATAGCACACTTTAAGACTATATTTCTTCATATATATATATATATATATATATATATATATATATATATATATATATGGGTGTGTGGAGGAATATGTGTGTGTGTTCTTGATTAGAAAATGTTAATGAAAACACGACAGACAATTTATGTTGATATATTGTAATGGTCGTCTTTTCCAAATTACGAATAATCTTTCTCAAATAAATTCATTTCTGAAGAAAAATGTTTTACATATAAGACATTTTCTTCCGAACTGAACAATTCTTGAAGTAATTTCCTCCTTTTTCTAGAGAGATTATTCGTAATCTTGAACAGATGATCATTAAAATTAATCAACATATAATGTCTGTCGTTTTCAATATTTTTAAGGGAAAATTAAAGGACATTTGCTGACAAAATACACAAGAATACATACACACACACACACACACCCATATACACACACATATATATATGTAAGAAAAGACAAGATGTTTTTTTAAATGCCAACTCGTTTCGTTCCTTGAAGAATTTTATCAAGTTATTGGTAGGATTTTTATATAGTAATCTGTATTTATAGTCTGAAGTAATGCGAAGGAAAAACGATTTCTTTCATTTTTCGAATTTTTCAAATAAAGAATGTTCTAATGCATTCTAAAAACATATTGTGCAAGAAAAAGTGAACAATGGAGGACCATATTTAATTTATATTTGAATTGTTATATAACCACGCAAACACACATAGACACATGCGT
>OZ038482.1:55421249-55433749 GCA_964036315.1 Acanthosepion esculentum | reverse complement strand
CATGGAATGAGTTAGTGACCTTTTGAAAGAGAAGTTTTCTAAGTTTTGAATGGCTGTCAAAGGCGCACTTTAGTCGCGTTGTATCTCCGGCAACATTCAGCTATTTGTTGAACCCCGGAATTGATCCGCCTTCTCCTAAGAACATTCGACGGCGGTTTAAACAGTTTCAAGAAAGTGGCTGTCTCTGTAAAGGAAAATGTCCAGGACGGCCACGAGATTCAGAGGAACAAGTGGCGAGGATGCGTTTGAGGGGAGTCCACGCAGTCCACAAATCGAGCTAACCGTGAGCTGGCGATCTCTCAGTCCACTGTCTGGCGTGTGCTAAGAAGACGTCTACATTTGAAACGTTACAGACGACGTCTACATTTGAAACGTTACAGACGACGTCTCGTTCAGGCACTTACCAAGACCTTGATCTTTGTGCTTGGCCTGCGAGATTCCCAGACTTCTTCCTGTGTGATTTATTCTTATGGGTATACCTAAAAGATCGCGTTTATGTGACACCGCTACCCACTAACTTCCATGACTTTAAACATCGAAGAACATCAGCGAACAACTCATTAGATCGTGAAATGCGTCTGGGAGGAATTCTATTATCGCATTGATGTTGCCCGTGCTGCAGGGAGTGGCCAAATTGAACACTTGTAAGGCAGGAATTAAAAGTTCATTGTAAGTAGAATACTTGTGACTTGGTTGGACTTTTCTTTTGTATTCCTTATTAAAATATTGCGTAATGAAATCGACTCATTCTTTTTGAATAACCCTATATATATATATATATATATATATATATATATATATATATATATATATATATATATATATATATATTTGTGTATTTAGGTAGCAATCCTTCTTTCATGCACATTTCATTAAAAACGACTGACAAGGTGCTTTTATTTAGGTTTTATACAATTTCTCAGACGATCTAATAATGTTTTTCTTTTCGGATGCTAAATTATATCAAAACTGTCCGAATGTTCTTTTTATCCGAGCGCTTTCGGCTATACATTTAGACATTTTCAAGGATTATATTTTAACTGTTAGAATTAGAAATAGTTTGTTATATGTATGTTTTATAAAATGTTTCATTTTTTTTGTTTCAAAACACGGTCAAGATATTATGTCCATGTTCAAAGTTAATATTATTAAGTGTTGGTTTGTTTGTTTTTATTAATAAGGCTTCCATTATTTTAGCCTTTTTTGCATGTGGATGATGCTATTATATTAGTGTTGTCGACAAGTATGTTCCGAATAGTGTCCGGTAGGTCTCCATGAATATTTAATTGAGATCTAATTGAGCTATTGTCAGAAAGATGTAGAGTTAGTTATATATATGTGTGTGTATTTGAAATAAAGATCAAAGAAAAACGTATCTTAACTAATGCGTTTCGCCCTCTGATAGCCTTTTTCAAGACAAATTTAAGGATTTAATTTTCTTGCACGTAGTTATAAAGCAGGAAACACGCAAACATGCAAATCCACTAAATATAACCTTTAGGATAATAATAATGGTAGATTACTACTGACTCACTCAAACACTCACGCGCGTGCGCGCGCACACACACACATACACATTTTACAAGATAATATTTTGGGTGTGATATTATTATGAAAATAATCGTTCAGTCTCTCCCGAGTATGTGCTGGAACACGTATATAATCAACCTCAATCAATGACTCGACCACGTGTCCAGTACCGCGATGTAAGCGTTACCCTTGACGCTATTGAATGAAAGTGGACAGCATTATATGGCACCCATGGTTGAAGATAAAAGAACAATCACAGCCGTGGGTACCTCTTTGGGATTTGTGCTGATATTACCATGCCCAATAGAAATTTATTTCAACATCAGAGAAAGAGAAGTTATACAAGAAGGGAAAAAAATTAAAATGTATTTCACAGGAAGAAAACAGTCTTACATAATATCCTGGAATATTGCTCTGTTTGGCTAAGCTGCAAATTTCATTTTAGCGCCTACTTAAAAATATATCAACTATTATTTTTCAATGGTGACATTCATCTCAGCCTTAATGGATAGAAATCTTCTTAAATCCTAATATATTTTAAATCCTAGTCTTGCCTCCCCTGTTCAAATGTTTATCATCAAGAAGCTAGCTATTTCTCAGTCTGTGTAGTTGGCGGCCAATGCCATAAACACAGCTACAAGCTTCTGATTGGAAGCGGCCATTTTAACGCCCTTGAAGGAAATTTAGAGAAATTTCATATCGTCATTTTCTAGACCAAAAATACACAGGTTTGTATTTTATTCAATTACGACGAATTGATACGAAACATTAAACCATAAACAAAAGGTCAAATGATTCATTCCCGGATACATATAATTTGATAGGTGAAAAATGGAAGAAAAATATTTGTAATTTCCACCTAAAAATGTGAGCAATTTGCTCATTCAGTGAATTGTTTCTCGGGTGATTTTCGGGGATCATGTCGTCATGCGTCTGAGGGTGTGATGTCGGATTTCTTCAAGTACCGTGTTGTCAGGCATCAAATCTAATGTGTCGTGTTCTTTTCGTTTGAATCTGATTGCGAAATGCAATGTATAGCTATAACCGGAATCCTAAAAACACATAGGAAAAATATTATGAAAGCGGAAATGTCTCAAAATATATTGAAAATTTTATGTTTAAATTGTCACAGGAAACAAGAAAAACTTTATGTTATTTGTGTTATGTGTATCAATTCTCAGTGAGTGTTACTGGTTATAAAACAGAATGTCAGAAATAAAATGCATATTTACTATTATTAGCTATTATATAGATGAAACATTATTGTTAATTGATACATATATTTGAGTAGATGTTCTGTTTATATTTATTTATTAAACAGTATATTTATTTATTTACAAGGTAACCCAAAAAGTTATGTCCGTTTTTAAAGGAAATAAAGAAAACGCTTCACAGTATGTGTAACTTATATTTAGTCTTCTAAGTAATCGCCATCGACTTCCAGCACCTTCTGCCAACTGTTCAATGCCCTTGCGGTAGAACTCGGACTTTGCGTAAGTCTGCATCATTGGTGAAGGATTTCCCACGATGATGATTATCCAAGGAGTGGAAGAGGAGGTAATCGGATGGCGCATGGTCAGGTGAATAAGGTGGATGGCACAAAGTCTCCTACCCAAGTTGCTGTATGGTATCCCTGACCACTCGCGCGACATGCGGCCTGGCGTTGTCAAGGAGGAAAAACACACCTTTGCGATTCACCAGTGCTGGTTCATTCTGGTGCAATGCCTGTTGCACACGTTTCAATTGCTGCGAGTATAGTTCTCCAGTGACCGTTTGGCCCGTTGGTAGCGGTTCATAATGAACCACTTGAAGACCTATCCACCAGACACTAAGAATAATCTTGCGTGGGTTTATATGCGGTCTTGCGGTTTGAGGGACAGCACCCTGAGGAGACAACCAATGTCTGGAATGCTTGGGAATTTCGTACAGAACCCACTTTTCATCACTGGTAAGCACTCGATTGAATAAGGATGCGGTACGGTGGCGAGAAAGCAGCGATACGCAGGCTGTCACTCGTTGTCCCTTGTGGACCTCCAACAGCGTTTGAGGAACCCACTTGCTCAGTTTGTACGTCTTACATAGGCGGTGCAGGTGAAGTCTAACTGTTTCATCGGAAACGCTGAACTGTCTTGCAAGTTCACCACACGTTAGACTACTGTCCTCTTCAATGGCCGCCTTCAGGACTCCGTCATTCAAGACCTGTGGTCGTCCACTGCGAGGCTCATCATGGAGAGACAAATCTCCAGACTTGAATTTTCAAAACCAATGCCTTGCAGTACGTTCATCCACAGCACTATCCCCAAACGCTTGACATATGCGGCGACTTGATGCAGCTGCTGATAAGCCCACTTTGAAGTCGTAAAGCAAACAGCTCCGAACGAGATCTCTAGACACTTCCATCCTTCTCACAGCTGTCTGTCTAATAACTGATGGCCGGGCAAAATGCCCGTGTTTTTTTATAACGTCTGATGTTCCTACTACCGGCTGTCTGAATTTGAAAAGAATTGCTACACGCATTTCATATATATTTCAACTTCATTCAATGACTAATCCAAAAACGGACAGAACTTTTTGGGTTACCTTGTACCAGCCTGATGTTTGCAAAAGATGTGACCTAAAATGTCGGATTAATAAATGAATTATGTATTCCTCAATATATATATATATATATATATATATATATATATATATATATATATATATATATATATATATATATATATATATATATTCCCCTATAGAAGTGTTGGAATGACAAGGCCAATTCCTTTGTTTTTGCCGTTCACAGAAGATATTTGAGTTTAAGATCAAAAGATGAATATATGTCAGCTTTTATTTCCTTGTATCTATTTAGATGTGTTAAATATCTTAGAACATACCACCTTTTGTTTGAACTCAGACATTTTTCAACTGTGCAAAACTACTGGTACACGTAACTGACAGGTGTTGCATTTTATATTCCTTGTTTAAGCATTAAATAGATCTGAATGATTACACTTGTTTTTTTTTAACCTGTAAGACTGCATTTATTGTCAAGAAGGATAAACTAATATGAAGACTATAGTGCTGTCTATTGGAGAAAAACAAGCCATTTTCAGTCTGAGAAAAGAAATAGACCTGATCGTAGCCATTGGAAAGACAACAATTAGGAATGTCCTGAATGAAAATACTGGTGTACTGACATAGAACAGGAAAACAACAGCAGTTGATGAAACATTATGACAGCAGCGAGGAAATCCCCCAAAACAACAGTTAGTGGCATCACCATGAATGTCCACAATGTAGGGGTGAAGGTTTCACAATGCATCTTTCGATGAAGTTTACGAGAATGGTAATATAGTGACAACACCACAAAATGCAAGACATTCATCAGCATTATGTTTCAGAAGGTCGGATTGGAATGTTCATGGAAATACAGAGAAGCGCAACAAAAGTTCTAGAAGAAAATTTTATGGACTGATGTGACCAACATTAATCTCTTCCAAAGTGAGGGAAAGGCGAAAGTATGGCGAAAAAATATGTTTATGACCTAAAGCTTACAAACTCATCTGCGAAGCATTGTGGCGGCCGTGTCTTGGCTGGAGCTTGCTTGGCCGCTTCTGGAATAGGCTCATTCACGTTTATTGATGCTGAAAATCATGGTGGTAGCAGCAGAACGAGTTTAGAAGTCTATAGAAAAAAGTTGTATTCCAGTTTACAGAGAAATGCATCCAAACTAATCGGGAGGAAGTTTATCACGCAGCAAGACAATCACCCGATACATACTGCCAACACCACAAAAGATTCAACAGGGGAAAACTTAGATTATATGTTTTAGACTGACCGAGTCAGTCACAGAACCATAAACCAACAGACAATGCATTTCATCTCCTGCAGAGGAGGCTACAGGAAGGACCTACACTAAAGAAAGAAGAACTGAAAGAGGTGGCGGTAAAAGTCTGTCAAAGCATAACATATGAAGAATACAACAGATTGGCGATGTCAATGTATTGCAGGCTTGATGCAGCTATTGCAAGCAAGGGTAATACAACCAAATATTAAATGTTAATTACTTTAAGACTATCCGTTCCTTTAGTTTTGTCCAACTAAACATGGGGTGATCTGATACAAATGGTGGTATGTCCTAAGCTGTTTAACACATCCAAATGTAAATACAACGAAATAGAAGCTGAAATTCTGAACACTTGTCTCATATTCATCTTTTGATTTTAAACGCAAATGTCTTCAGCGAACAACAAAAACAAAGAAAATTGCCTTGCCATTCCAATACTTTTGGAGGGTTCTGTTCATATATATATATATATATATATATATATATATATATATATATATATATATATAGCGTGTGTGTGTGTATGCGTGTGTTTGCGCGCGTGTCTATATTTGTGTGCGGAGGGGTGAATGTATATAATGTACATTTAAGCTGGTTTTCATTAACAATGAAAATACTCTGTCAATACAATTAAAAAAAACGACTATAAAGTTTGGAAGTCCATCACATCAAAGGTTTGTATTTGATCTATTGGATATGTGATCACTGGCCAAGAAGATTATGTGAAAAAATAAGTCCTTCATTCCATTATTAGGCTAAATGCATTTTGCCGAAAACACAGTCACACACAGACACACACACACACATATTAAGGTAAGGCTTCAAGAACACCAGAAAGCTGTAACACGAAGGAAAGTGGAAAAATCAGGCGTGTCTGACCACATATGAAGAGAGAAGGGAGATCACCGTCCTCTCTGGGATCAGGTTGAGATCATACACAAAGAACACAATGGGAAAATTCGTAACCTTAAGGAATCAGCACATATGCTAGGCCACTAAAATCTTCTGTGCCGACCAAGCATAGAAATGAATACAATATGGGAACCAGTAATAAGGAGTACCAGTGAAATGCGATAATAACAACAAAAATCGCAATATGCGCTCTGGTAAAAATATGAGGTTAACAACAAAAGTTGCAATATGAGCACTGGTAAAATGGTTGCTGAAGACATTAGGTTTATAATACCCAGAAATTCATACACAAGACACATGGCACAGTGGATAAAAATAAAGACGTTAGTTAGATCAAGTGACAGGACCCAAAGAGTGTGAGTTCAATACCCAGCTAAGGCAGTGGAGAACTTTCAGAGGGAAATTAACAGGAGATAACTGATAACTGACACCCATTAAACATGGCATGTGGAACTAGAACAGTCTACCCCAGTGAGCGAATAAAGGGTTCAGTTCGACATTCCAACCAAAGTAGGCCGGAGCGTACAACGGCCGAAACGTTGAAATAAATATGGCGACAAAGATGAGGACAATAGTCCGAATAATGTAAATAATGTACATAATACCTCATCTCAGAAATATAGACATATACTTATACATTGTAGACATTTCTCATAAGCATAAACCATTCGTTATTTCAATGAGCTCGATTTTAGCATGTTTCCCGATTAATTTGACCCTGTGCCTGACTATAATTAGTTTTCTAAATTTCTATTTTCGTTGGAGTAAAAACAATGAGTCTTGATTGTATAAGACTGTTCGTGTGCTGCATTGGTTGCCGGGAGATATGGAGTGGGTAATTTAAATATTCTTTAACATGAATTGTCTTAAAATCGGATCACCGTGGGGCTTGTTTTTCATCTGATTTTTTGTAAATTCCCTTGTTATTTATTCTTTTAAGGAGAAATAGTATCAGTGTGAAATTAAAAACGAAGCAGACTTTCATGGCAATTGAATTATGTGTGATCGTTATGGATTAGACGCCAATATTGTTAACTTTATGATTGATCGATTGTTAATTTTTCAGGAAGTCAATCAGCAAAAAATAATGGTCGTATTCAGATAAAAACGTAATTTCATTTGGACAGCAAGGCATTTTTTTTATCAATTCAATTTTTGTTCTCGGCTTTCTTCCCGTATTACTGTTTTGTCTCCACTTTTCACTTCTCTCTCTCTGTCTGTTTCTCTCTCTCTCTCTACATATATATATATATATATATACATAAGTATAGCAGTATGTTAATATCTATCTATCTTACACTGCTCATATCAATGTGTACATCTATCTTAGTCTGTTTCTTTTTCTATCTACCGATATGTCTTAGTCTGCTCATATCTATCTACACACACATACACACACACACACACATATATATATATATGTGTGTGTGTGTATGTGTGTGTGTGTGTATTGGTGAATAATTCTTTTAATCCGACAGATTTTTATCACTTTAAACGTTATTCTCAGTGGGTACTCCTATTTGTGTAGACGCTCCATTTATTTATTAAACAGAATGTTTATTTATTTTCAGTTTAGCGCCAATTTTTTCCTTAATAAGATTCCTTGAACATTTAGCTTGAGAAATCTTATTACAGAAAAAATTGCGATCTCCGGCAGGAATCGAACTTGCATACCTCAGAGCAGAGGGAACTATTGTTTATCCTGGAACGCCTTACTGACTTGGCCAGAGTCAACAGTCTGTTAGGCGAGGTCAACATTTTTATTCTTTACTGAAATTTCTCGAACATTGAAGCCAGCTGAAGAAAATAAATAAATGTTCTGTTTAATATTCTATCTATCTATCTATCTATCTATCTGTCTGTCTGTCTGTCTGTCTGTCTGTCTATCTATCTATCTATCTATCTCTATTTATATATACCTATCCCAGTCTGTTTATATATATATTATTATTATTATTATTATTATTATATAATTCCAACGCGAAACAGAAATTACTGTTTCGAAACTGACTCAAGTTCTAAAGTTTAATTTCAATGTTAAACTTAAAATTTAGAGTACAGTTTCATTCTCAAGCGATGTTTATAATGTTTCTTGAGAATGAAACTGTACTCAAATTTTATGTATAATATTGAAATTAAACTGTAGAACTTGAGTCAGTTTCGAGACAGTAATTTCTGAGTCGCGATGGAATCACATTTTTTAAAATAATTATAATTTAATTAATACTTCTGTAAAAGAACACTGTTTAAAAAAAAAATAAAAACATAAATACTAAAGCATTTTGGATCATTAATGTAACTGTTCTTTCCTATTACATCAATATATACACACACATATATATGTATGTATATATATATATATATATATATATATATATATATATATTATCCCATAAATATAGCACACTTTAAGACTATATTTCTTCATATATATATATATATATATATATATATACATAAAACTCTATCTATCTATCTATCTATCTATCTATCTATCTATCTATCTATCTATCTATCTGTTATTTATCCTTGCACAATAACTAATGTTTTTCGACGAGGTACTAGAGTTACGTCCGTATGTTTCTGTTTATTTTCACGTTATCATGTTATTCTTTTTTCGTTCCTTTGTGCCATTTTCCATTCTTTTTTCGTCCCTTTGCTTCTGCTCCTTGCCTTTGACATTTTTCTTTCTTTATATAAATATACGCCATTTTTTTTATTTTTACTATATGAACATTCTATTCATTTGTTATCGAATATTTCCCGTTCTTCAAACCATTAAGAATCCTTCTCACACGAGAATAATTTCCCTTTTCTTTTCAGTATTTTGTTAAAATCCAGAAAACTTTTGAGGAAATCACAAATGAATAATGACGGAAAAAATGGTCCAATCTTTAAAAATAAAAAAATTAAAATATAAATAAATTAAAAAAAACTGTCTAACATGCATGAAAAAATATAACAAGAAAAAGAAAGCACTTTGTTTTAGGTTTTGTTATCTCTGTTTCCATAATTCGCTGCATGATTGTGCCCTGGGCTCTAACCAAAAGTAGAATTGGACACCAAATTCTTTCAGCTGCATTTTCACGTTCTTTGTGGTCAGAGAAGAAGTGGAATTCGAAGATACAAACTCTAGCAATAAAAGGCGGGAAACTCTACTGAATGGAGTTGTAGAGTTTTAATAAAATGGAGCGATTGTCAAAAGCAAAGCAATAAATTAGTGAAATGTAATTGTTGATGAGGTATTGAAGATAGAACAAAAAGAAGAATAAATAACGTTGATCGCCAGAAAAGAGAGGTGGGGAGGAAGAGGAGGGGGAAAGGAATAAAAACCAAAACGATAGAAGTCAGAAAGTGAGTTGGATTTTGAAAGAAAGGAGAATAGAAAAGATATAGAGAGAGAACGGGTGGGAGGGTAGTAGAAAATGAAATATGCGAAAGGTGGTAGAGACAGACAGTGCGAAAATATGAAAAGAACTAAAAGGAAGAGGGAAATGTTAACAGAGGAAGAAAAGACAAAAAAAAGAAGGGAAAAGAAAAGCAAAGGTAAAGAGTGAGATAAAATGAAAATAAAAGTCAGAAGGAAGACAGCGTATGAAAAATAAAAAGAAGAATGAAGGCCGAAAAAAAAATGGAGTAATATTAATGAAAACGTAAGTTTTCTTTAAGTCCGTTGTTAACTGGGGCAAAAATGGCTTGTTAATTTTAACGTCCCCTAAACTAAAATCCTACCCATTAATAATCTGCGCGATCCCTCTCTGTCTTCCATCAGCATGGCCGAAGCTAGCCTCCAGTCTTCTCAGTCTAACAGCTGACACGAAATGGAAAGTCTATATTGAATACATAGCTAGGTCAGCTGCTAAGAAAGTTGCTTCACTGTGTCGTGCTTTTCTCTCCAGAATCTACATGCATATCTAAGTCTACTATTTGTCCATACTTACAATATTGCTGTTACATATGGTCTGGAGCCTCTGCTATTTATCTTGTGTTCCTTCACAAGTGCCGAAGAAGAAGCAGCAATATTATTGGTCCTGATATGTCGGCTCGGCTTCAGTCACTCACCCACCGCCGTAAGGTTGCCTCTCTGTGTCTTTTCTATAAATACTTTCATTGTAACTGTTCGGATGAGCTCTTCGCTATGTAACTTAGAATTTATGAATTTAAGCACAGTACTAGACTGGCGTCTAGATCTCTTCAACTTGAGCTGTCTCGATGTAACCGTATGTTCTTTGCTAACAGTAACTTTTCTCGTACTTCTTGCTTGTCGAACTCCATCCTGGGTCCATGCTTTCCAGCCAGCTTTAACCGGCATAAATGTAAATGCAGTGTCAGTCGCTATCTACTGTTTTCCTGATTACGCTTTTCTCTTCCCGTCCATTATGAATATTTCTGTTCCTGATTCTTCCACACCCTGTAACTGGTTGCCTTTTAGTGTCTTTACTGCCTTGCATGGGGTAATACCGACTTTAATAAAAGAAAGAGAAGAAAAATGTAATGATTATATCTTCCATAAATTCGAGTTGGTCAGAAATAAAATGGACAATAATGGAAAAAGAAGAATATCAACAACTTTGAGGGAAAATAAGATTTTCGAATGCTGAGTTCGAAGAAGAATGAGGCGAAAAGGAACAGGGAAACAGACTGAAGGAATGGACACGAAGAGGAAGAATTGATTATTTATATTATTAGGACTGTTATCCTTTATTTCCATATTCATAATGTTTCAGCCTATGTACGCTCCGGCATTCTTCAGATTATTGAACTTTCGAACCGAACCCTTTATTTTCGTCGACCGAGGTAGATTGTTCTAGTTTCCCGTGCCATGCCTCATCCGGATGTCTCATTTATTTCTCTTTAATTCAACTCTCCTAGTTTTTTGTTCACCACTGTTGTAATCTGGTATTGAACTCAACTCCTAGATGTCAGATGGCCCAGGGGATAAAGATTTTGGTTAGATCCAGTGACTAGGCCCAGAGAATTGTGAGTTCAATACCAGGCTATAGCAAACGTGAACCAAAGACGGTCGGAAATGTAAGAAGATGAGGATAACAGTTGGAATTACAAACATTATGTCTGCTTAATTTTAACATAATCCTTTGATATTCACGAATATTTTTTCCGTATATTACAATTAAATAAGGCAACAAATGCACTGTAATGGCGAGAATCACTTTTATTTCCCAAATAAGAAAGAGGTGGAAGGTACTTGGGAAAATATTTGTGAATATGAAAGAATTATGATAAAAATAAGCAAACATAATATTTGTAATTTATTCAATCAGACATACCTAAAACTTGCTGCCTAAACACACACACACACATATATATATATATATTTGATAAAACGAATCCAGTTCTCTCAGTCATAAACATAAACTATGTAGGAAAGTAAAGAACAAGCAAAGGAAGGAAACATATGTAGAAGAAATTGATAATAATAAAATAAGAAAGGTTCTCATTTTTCTCTTATTACTTTTGTTTACTTTCTTTCATTCTGAATTGTCTGTACGAAAAGAATTATCTCTTTAAGCTTGTTGCTTTATTTCGTATTTTATTCGGGTATATTCCTCCTCCTCCAGTAGACATCTGCTTTTTTCATTTTCTTTCTTTTTTCTTTCTTTCTTGCTATATTTTCTTTATTTGTTTCTTTCTTTCCTGTAAAGTTCTTTCTTACTTTTCATTTTCTTTCTTTCTTTTTCCTTCTTTCCATTTTTTCTTTCCTTCTTTTAATCCTTTCTTTCTATTTTCTTTTCTTCCATTTTTTTTCTATGATTCGTTTTTCTTTTTTCATTTTCTTTTTTGATATTATCTTTTTCTTACATCTTTGTTTCTTTCATTTTCTTTACACTATTTCTTTTCATTTTCTTTCAAAATTCATGTTTGTTTTTTTATTTCATTATTTTTTATCAGTTTCTTTCCATATTTTTTGTTTGGTCGTTTGATTGTTTCTTTCTTTATTTATTTATTTTACCTTCTCTCCCATCTATGGACCCAACTCAAAATTGCCATTTCCTTCAGGTATCATGCTTCTAATTTCACATTTTTCTTCAAACAACTTATATTGTAATTTTTTTTTATAGAATTTTTTTTCTCTTTACTTTAAATAAAAAGCTACAAACAACGAAATTTAATTAAATGTAAAAATAAATTACTTAGATTTATTAAAGAACAAAAAATATCGAATGCAAAATACAAACTTTTTTAAGGAAAAAAAATTCAACCATAA
>OZ038482.1:55411249-55416249 GCA_964036315.1 Acanthosepion esculentum | reverse complement strand
CCTGGTCGTCATTTTTGGCCGAAATACAACCTTTGTTATTTGTATATATTTGATTAAATATAGTTTTAAGTTATGCTATATTTATTCAATATCAGAGATAGAGCGTATGTAAATATAAAAGTGGACATCTTGACGCTTAAGTCTGAAACAGACTATCGAGTCTGGATGTTGACTCGCGCGCTGCCAAACAAAAAATATGACCAGTTTCATATAGTCAGAATGTCAGTTACTCTCTCTGAACAACTGCATGTCGGAGTCAGAGAAATGAGTTCCTCTCCTACATTTTGATGCGCTAAATGTCACCCGCTTTGCGTGGCTAGCGTAAAAGAAAGTGAAATAAGCAAGCTGAGTTCAAATTATAGCCCCAGATGAAATGGAGGTAAGATGTTAGCGACCGATAAAACGGGAATCAAGATATTTAGAAGTGAGTACAGCTCTTTGAAAAAAGCAAGCGTTGTCACGCCAAGGCAAAAAAAAGTGCTGCAAGGGACTGTCAAAAGATGATATCAATACGCTTTTGATGAGTAGATATTAAACTTATATAAGACATTTTTTTAAAATCGCACTGCTGAAATAAACTGTTTCACTCGTAAAACTAGGGAATTTTTTTTTTACAGAATTTTTCTGTATTATTATTCGTTAGATTTTCAAACCTTGACACTAATCAGAATTGAAAAATACTGATTTTATCCTGTTCATAACATCGATACAGTGTAAAACAGATCCCTAACTTTTCACAAAGTCAATTAACTTGATTGTTACTTACAAATGTCAAGTTTGAAACAGCTTGCATCATTAATATCTGCATGTAATTATTTTTAATTTTCCGAAGTTTAGACATTTTCTAAACATTACATTATCATGTAAATTTGGCTGTAATGATTGTGCGAGTTATACAGACTGGTTTTCATGATTGCTGTGATGAGTAATCATAATCATTTTTGCTAGAGTAGAGCGCATTCCTATGGAATCTGGCGGGGTAGAAATGAGGCGTTGAAGTAAATTTATAGCCCATAATAATGAGCGTTGCATATACAATTAACCTATAGGACATCGTCAACTTGTATTTAAGTAGTGCCTACTTAAATAGAGTGTTTTCAAGAAACTCCGCCCTCACGAAAAAGATTTCTGAAAGAAAGCAAATTTGTCATTCGTTAGCTCAATTAGCTCTTTAACAAAATATTGATATCATGGACAGGGCCCACTCTTCAAAATCGATAATAATCAATATTTGTTTTATTCTGACAAATATCGTAGCTTGCGGAAGGGCTAATCCAAGCTAATCTACAAAAATTATTACCCGAAAACTATCCCTTTTTTAGAAGTGGACCACTCTAATTAAGTTGTTCTAATGTTTCCTATATTCTACCGACGAACCGATTATTGAAGAAAAATGGGATTCTTAGAAGTTTACATGAGCTGTTTTTCATGTTTCAAATTATAGCATCTGTAATATAATTCATTTGTAGAAACACAACAGTTTTGGATTGCAAATTTTATTGGCTAATCTAGTGCTGAAACGAAAATTTCAATCTCGTGTTTAAACTCAAATTTCCAAGCCTAGAATGTGCCTCCATTATTAGCACTGATCACAGACTAACATCTCCGTCACATACTAATCACCATTTGCAAAATATTGTCTTGTAATATGGCATTCTATTCTTCAGTCAAAACAATATGAGATCATGCGTTCTGGGATCCCGAAAATAATCACGTCGTTTTAACTGGTGCCACACGTGTTCCGCTGAGACGAGATTCAGAGCCACGGTTCGCTACTTCATATGTGGTAACGACAAGATCTGCTGGGATTCTCAATTCCACTCTAGATTAAGCGGAACTCGTATGTACGATCTATGGCTAAAGACGCTGGAAAAACGGTTGATTTTTATACCGCTCCAGAAAGTATCTGACGTCATCTGCTAGGCTCTATCATTATAAGAGCCAGATCAAACCAAAAAGGAACTGCCCAATCTTTTGTTTCCAGGCTCGACTCAGTCCAAAATTGTTTACACAGCCTTGAAGGTGACGAGTTATTTTCCGCCCTACAGCCTCTTCCCCACAGAGGCAACGTGGCAAGCCTATCTAAATAGTTTTGACAAACTAAATTCGCTAGTTTCAACAGTTCAGCACCGTCTTGTCTTTAGGTATAATTATATTTTGTATGGATTTGAAGGATGTGACAACAACTTATATTACTCTTATACGACAGTGAAGGCTGGACCATCTTATCAAAGATAGAGAAGAGACTTTAGACAACAGAAAAATACGCTAAGAACACCATGAATTGAATTCGTGATTAACGACGAAGTTTTAGGGAAAATGGAGACAAAAAAGGCATTTCGCCTATTGTTCGGTTCCCACTCCATTCCGGTTTATTACTTGGTTCCTGTTTAAGATTGGGTTTGCGGCTTCTTCTAAAGTCTTTTCCGTCTGTTTCACTTCCGGTATCCCTTTTCCCCTTGTGTCTTTGTGATATTATCACCTTGCTTGTGATTGTGCCTCTTACTGTATAACCTTCTACCTCGAGTTGCTGTTAGGCCTCGTATAGGGTGAACCATTATAACATCATTGTATATCTTATACGTAACATCAGTAAGAGATCGTTGAAATTTCTAGGATATATAGTAAGGAAAGAGGGCTTGGACAATCTGTCACTAGCAGGGCATATTGAATACAAGATGGGCACCTCAGCGTGGTGTAGTGGTTAGCAAACTTGTCTCACTGAAACAGTTACGACTGAATAATGAGTACGATCCTCACTGGGTGCCCCATACTTTCGGCTTTATGCCACATCCAAGCTACGCTTAGAAAATCATTTGGGCACCTCGAGGCGGTCTAATAGTTAGCAAGCTTGCATCGCTAGAACAATTACGACTGAGTAGTGAGTTCGATCCTCACTGGGTGCCCCATACTTTCGGCCATATTGAAGACAAGAGGGACTGAGGGAAACAGAGAATAGCCAACCTAACGAACTTGGGTAAATGGAATTAGGAAATCTAGCCAAAAAGACAACATTCACTAAAGTCTTCGAAGGGCAGGACGTTGTCGAGAGCCATGATCGCACATGTCCTGAAAGTCACTGCAGCTAGATGATGAACAGGAAGAAGAAAAAGTGGTCAGGCCATGGCAAATATTTGATATTTATTTATATAATTGAAAAAAAAAAAACACGTCATTTCAGAAAATTTCTGCAGCAATTTGAATTTCAAACAATATTTTGCAAAATAGCAACAAAAAGAACACTTATACTTAACATCAAGAAGGGATAGTTGAAATTTCTAGCACACATAATGAGGAAGGAGGTTTTGGAAAATCTGATCCTTACAGGGCATATTAATGGCAAGAGGGACACAGGAAAAGAGCGTATAACCTATTTATCGAGCTTCGGTAAATGCTTTGGAGGACAGGATTTACGAAAGATAGGCATATAATAAGGGTAGAGGTCTTGGAAAATTGACATGACCGATTGAAGGCGAGAGGGACAGACGAAATCAATATATAACCTACCTAACAACGGATGGTAGAACAAGGTTTAGGAGACATAACAAAAAGAAAAGATTATATTAAGAGCTACAAAGAACAGAAAACTTTGGAGTGCGCAGATCACCAATTTCTTCTAGGGACACGACACGAAGAAGAAGAAGAAGAAGAAGAAGAAGAAGAAGAAGAAGAAGAAGAAGAAGAAGAAGGAGGAGAAGGAGAAGGAGAAGGAGGAGGAGGAGGAGGAGAAGAAGAAGAAGAAGAAGAAGAAGAAGAAGAAGAAGATCATGGCCGTCCACATCTGTCCCCTGTAGTTCTCAATGAGTGTTGTCTTTTTGTTATTTCTCAGAAACCACTGAGGTCCATCAAGTATGTTACACGCTGCCTTCACTATATGGTCCTCCAATATGGCAACGAATACTGGACAATCTCCTCAAAGATGAAGAAGAGACTTGAAGTAACAAATTTCAGTACCAATGAAAATTTCTGCAGCAATATGAATTTCAAACAATATTTTCAGACATCTAATTATGCAAAATATTTTTTTTTAAATTGTTTATTTTCGTAATTGTTCAAAGTTCAGTACCATTGTCTGTGTTTCTAACGAAAATTTTCTGTCTCTTAATACACAGCTTAGCTTTTGGAATATACCTTTGTCCCTCTTTCACTTAATCTGTCCTGTGAGTATCAGATTTTCCAAGCCCTCCTTCCTCATTACGTGCCCCAGAAATTTAATCTCCCACTTCCTGATGTTAAGTATAAGTTTCCCTTTTGTTTCTGATTATTCAAAACCTTATCGTTGCTCACATGTTCGGTCCAACGTATCCTCAGTATCTTTTTGTAAGATCAAATTTGTTACTTCAATTCTCTTCTTCATCTTTGAGGAGATTGTCCAGTATTTGTTGTCATATTGGAGGACAGATATCACGTAACAGTTCAATACCATTGTCTGTGTTTCTAACGGAAGTTTTCTATCTCTTAATACCCTGCTTAGCTTTTGGAATGTATCTTTGGACACCACAATGCATCTTCGGATTTGAGTGTCGTACTTTCTGTCCTCTGTTAGAACACTTGCCAGATATTTAAATATATGTACTTGTTTGATTTTAGTAATCCTGATTTGTCATTTTCCATTTGGGTTTATCGTTTTGCTGATAAACATGTATTCTGTCTTCTTGTAGTTTATACTTTCTTCTCGCTTTTCTTTGCTACTTTCTGTCGGAGAATTTTTGCTTCCTTTTCATAACGTAATTGGCCCTGATCTGGCGTCTCGTCTGCAGTCGCTCTGTCACAGACACGCCGTCGCCCCTCTCTGCCTTTTTTACAAATACTTTCACGGTAATTGCTCCGATGAGCTGCTTTCGCTGGTTCCCAGGCTTCATGAATTCAAGCGTCCTACGAGGCTAGCATCCCAATCCCACCCTTTCATTGTTGAAACTGTTAAATGCAGACGCTTCTTCTACTCCAATAGCTTCATATCTCGCACCTCTCGCCTGTGGAACTACTTTCCTTATTCCTGT
>OZ038482.1:55381249-55408749 GCA_964036315.1 Acanthosepion esculentum | reverse complement strand
GGGACTCTATTCCTGATCAAACCAAACTCATAAATAATTACTTCCGTCAGTCTACTACATGCTTATCCAAATGCCTTACGTTACACCTGTCCGACTACAGCTCCATCATAACCTATTTAAACACAAGTGAAAGTATAAAATTATGCACAAAATATTTAGATTTCGGCATTAGATACCCATTGAGGTGTTGATATGCCGATAAACAAAATCAACGATTATTATAAAAAGACTAGGTCGAGATACTTTTCTAACTTCCTTCTAGCCTTGTTTTCTACTAAAACAGGAGAAACTTGTCTTGAATATTTTGTTCGTCTTGTTTACAAACAAGAACACACTTTCTAAGCTCTGGTCTTTTGCCATAACGAATCCTAGTTGCTTACCAAATACGACACAAGCCGGAAAGTTTGCCGACAGAAACTTAATGATCGAAGCCTGAAAGGTCAATTCGCAATAATTCCTTTAATAATGACACTTTCGCTTAGAATCGTCGACAATAATTCTGCCTTCGTTTTTTTTGGTGCTTATGGACAGGAATGCAGTTGTTAATGGTTTGGAACGCCAACTGGCCCAAAGCAGAGAGACTTTCCAAGCGATGTTCGAACATTTTATCTTATTTTTAAAAAAAAAATCCTTTATGCGGTGACAACATCTTGCCTAATTTAATCTTCATCCAACTTCAGCGATCCACTTATATGTGCCGCTTCTCTTCAGCACGTGGACAATCATGGTTCTCCCCAACTTTCTTTCCCTGTTTCTCTGAGTAGTTTGTGCCTTTACTGTCACTGCTTGTTGCTGTTCTGTCATTCGTTTTCACAAGCTCGTTAGCTATCAGTGTCCTTTTTGTTTCTATTTGATTCTAATTCCCTTTAAAATTCCTCGTTGCAGAACAGACAAAAAGAACAGGTAGGCAATGAGAACGTTCGCTTTCAGGTTTCAATGTCTTGCTGCATGATTGTTCCACGGGATAGCGTAGTGCATTTTAGCATTGATTCATGAATTTGGTAGCATAGTTATAGCGAAATCAATCTCTGAGATGAGACCCAGTCGAAAGACGGCGAGAAATAATTATTGAAATAAAAGGAACATAATGAGAGTTTCCTAAACATGGACAACGTAACGAGAATAAACTAGGCCTGTAGAATAAATAATACTAAGCTTAAAATATTCAGTTTAAAATTCCCTATAGTTTATGCGGATCGAGAGACAGCTAAAATCACTAATTGTTAAGTCGCCTTGTATTTCGTGAATTACTTTCCATCCTCCAACTCATTTCCGGGGACGTAAAGTCTCAAACCCATCGCTACACTACCGTTGTTTCCATGAGGAATTTTCTGATATTTTACAATCCCTTTCCCTACCAGTTCAGACATTCACAGCTAAGATCTGTACACTGAAATTAGTAATTCCCATTCCCTTCATATTCAAGTGGTAAGACGGAAGTTCCATTCAGACATCTTCTTCCTAGTGACTGATATGGAACAGGCTCCAGAGTAGGTGTCATCCCGAACATTAAAATTATCGTCAACCTCTTCAAGACTAGGATAACCGTTACCTAGCGTACGTATACATATAATTTAGAGTTACACCCCTCATCTACCTTCTATGTCCATGCAACATTCTCATTTAGTAAGACTATAAAGGGGATGGCATTTGAGTCTTGTAGTTGATGGATTTTTTGTTAAACTTTTAATTCCAATATTTTCATATCGTATGAATAATATAATGTGTAAAACGCATTTTTAAAATGCCGGCAGAAAGCCAACAAAATTTTACCTACCATACTGCAAGCATTCAGTTCTTGATGAAGACTGAGGCGGTCGAAAGTTCCCGATCGAAAACAAAAGAAAAACATGGACGCTGGAGCGTTTATCCACAATTTTGATTTGGATATAATGTAAAAGTTATTCGAAAATTGGGGAAATGCAATAAGAATTAGAGAGAGAGTTGTATTTGGTTAAATTTAACAAAAAGTGTTTAACACACACACACTGTCATCCCACCCCGTAAATAAAATGGACTGCTCCACCATATTTATAGTACGGTATAAATGTAAACATTTAAATAATGCAACGGTCAGAATTTAGGAAACACCTGATGATTGTGTTGTGCATGAAATTAAGAGTTGTAACACCAATGAGGAAATATATATATATATATATATATATATATATATATATATATATATATATATATATATATATATATAATCGAGAGTAACTCTAATTAGATTATAGATGTAGTCTTTGTTGAAATCCGAGTAATTTTGTTTTTGGTTTCTAATCAGGAATTCTCTAATATCATATCTAGGCAATCGTGTGTGTGTGTGTGTGTGTGTGTGTGTGTGTGTGTGTGTGTGTGTGTGTGTGTGTGTGTGTGTGTGTGTGTGTTATAGAACAACAACATTTTATTTATATGTTTTGTTCAAGCAAAAATACTATTTATTTACATTTTTAAGATTTTTATTCGCTTCAGACCATTTTTCAGGTTCTTGGTAGTATTTGAACATAAGATGTCCTCTGTCTTTTAAATGTTGTTAGCTGTAAAGCAAATTCTCCTTTTGTATTTTAAGTTTGATATATATATATATATATATATATATATAAGTACTTACGTTTTTATATTAATTTTTCCATTATTTTTTAATCATTTTACCTAAAGTAACGCGATAATGACACAAGGGGTTACATGGAGCGAAATTGAGTGAAAAGACTTTAGTGAGAAGAAATGACAATAAAAGAACTCAATTCAGGATGAGAGATGGCGATTGGTGTTGAATTTAAATATAGATTGTCGGTAGCAATGATTAAAAAAAACTGGAAGATAGTTCCACAATCAATAGAACAGAACATACGACTGTATCTATCTATTTCAATTGTAAAACGGTGAGACCCATTTACTAATTTAGTCGCACGGTGAAATTCATGAAGTCAAGGCACCAAGGATGAAGGTTCATCAAAACAATTGCCATGAAAATATTTCTAGAAGGGACAGAAGGAAGTCACGTCACGGCGATTGGAAAGTGGCGGAAGTTGAGACGCCATGTCAGAATCATTACAGACTTTTCATTGAATTTTGTTAAGAATTTCGAGATATATAAATGAAACAAAGGGTTAGATTTGGCAGCAATATTCAATGCACAAACGAATGGAAGATTTATAAAGAATGTTTGACACGTCACTGGCAGACTCACTCTCCTAGCTGTAGACATAGCAATGGATTCAATATCATCGCTCCACTTCATGTCAGTGGAAAAGATGAGCCGAAGAAGCTGCAAAGAGTGGCTCTCCTCGAGGTTAGCATCAGCCATGCTGATGGAAGTATTGTTCTCTATCGTGATTAATTGAAGTAGTTTTCTTTTGGAGACGTTTTAATTTACAAACAATTTCTTCCCCCAGAATTTTCTTTTTCGAGAGCAGCTGCCAGTTTTACTATGTCTGACCAATCGTGCTTGCTAATAAGATAGAAGTAAATAGTTCTATCAACTGTATAAATACCTAGGTGAGGAAATTTCCTCCACATTCTCCATTGGTCTAAAGCAACGATCGGCATTATGATATTCATAAAGTAAACAGTGACTCAAATATGAAGTTTATATCATAATTTAAATGATAAACGCGGGAGGACTAAAAATTATTGATATATTTTATATCACAATAGAATTTCCCACCATAATCAGCATAACAGTATTAAGAAAACATGTGGTATCTTATGTCGTAAATGTCAAAGTATAATGTTTGTATGTCCATTGTTTCATCAAAGACATTGAAATTAAATCCCGTCGTGAGAGACATGTGTTATGTTTTATAAAAATACAATCGCGTTTCACAGTCTTTCATTGTAAGAATTTTCCAAAGGCCAGCGAAAGAGAAAGCAAGCAAGACTTATTGTAATATGCGTTTTGTAAACATTGCGATTGCTTTTAATTCTTCTATTAATCTTGCTTTTGTCTTCTGCGTGTATATCTTTGATTCTTACGATTCTTTAATTAAAATAAATTTGTGGAGACAACCTTTTATGTCTTTGAGACGAAGTCGTTGCAAATTAATATCAATTTTAGAAACAAAAGATATATTTATAAAAATTGAATAATCCTTAATAAATGATAATTCTTGAATATACACCCCAGGTCAAATACAAAACGGTTAAAATAAAATAAAATACTGTTACTTTAATCAAAATATATTTGCGAAACATTTACATTTAATTAGAAAATGTAGTTTATCAACAAATAAGTGAAAAGTTCAAGCTTTTAAATGATTACTTTTAACAAACATTGAGAAAAATAATTTTTTAGTTGGTCACAAAGATAAGACCATGTTTAAAAAAACAAATTACTGGACAAAAATTTTAGAACTAGTCAGTCGTAGCTCATTTCCAGGATTAAATTTCAGATTTTAAAATGGCTATGGGTAACATTTTAATAGTTCAAACATGGCAGGCTTGTTGAAATTCAAAGATATGGTCTTTCGCAACGAGCCATTGCAAATGAAATTGGCCGTAGAAAAACTGTCATTGCTAACTTCATTAAAAATCCGGATGGGTATGCTTCTAAAAAAATCAAGCGGTTGTCCAATAAAATCTCACCATCTCGAGACAGACGTTTTAAGCGAGAAGTTAAGAGAGATTCAAGCCTAACATCAAATCAGATAAAAGCGAATGCAGACGTTGAATGCTGCTCTCGAGCAATTCGACGGCATTTAAATAAGGAAGGGTTTAAGAACTTGAAACGGCTGCAGAGGCCTCGCCTTCTTCTTCGCTATAAAAACTCCTGTTTACAATTTGCTTCCGAATATCAAACTTAGGATGTGGATAAATGGAATAAAGTGTTGTTTTCAGAAGAGAAAAAAATTAAATCTTATTGGCCCAGACGGTTCTCAGTATTACTGACATGCAAAAGAATTTTTCTCAACACGACACAGTGGATGTGGATCAATTATGGCCTGGGGTTCATTTTCATAAAATGTAACTCTTGAGTTATAGGAGATAAAAGGTCGTCAAACAGCTGCTAGTAACACTGACATGCTAAGAAAGGCATCGCTAATTACTGAAGACTCTCATCTATGTGGAAAAAACTGGATTTTACAGCAGGACAATGCTGCAATCCACAACGCTGTCCAGATCGAAACTCAGTCGAGAATGTTTTGGGGATGTCTGGCAAAGGATTTTTATAAACATGGATCGCAATTTGAAACTGTGGATGCTCTTCGTGCTGCAGTTTATGCATCCTGGGAGAACATCCCAAGCACTTGCAGAAGGTAATAATGGGTATGCCAAAGAGAATTTTCGAAGTAATTCGCTCAAAATGGAGGATATACTGAGAATTAAATTGTCGTTGTGACTTATTTGTTCTGTATTTGCTATTTTTATGTACATGGTCTTATCTTTATGACCAACCAAAAAAATTCCTTTTTTCAATGTTTGTTTAAATTAATCAATTAAAAGCTTAAAATGTTCACTTGTTTGTTGATAAACTACATTTTCTACTTAAATGTTAATGTTTCGCAAATATATTTTTATTAAAGTAACAGTATTTTTTTAACCCTTTTGTATCTGGTCTTAAGATTTTAACCAGGATTGTATTTAAACTAGGAAATATGTCTACGACAAAAAACGTGGAACGATATTGTCTGTTTAAATATGAGTTAAAGATCAAATACAGATCAAATATGGATAGGAATCCGACAGGATGATAAGATAAGGAACAAATAGGAAACATATATCAATCTAAGATGTTTCACTGTTATTAATTATTTGTCAGAGATTGAGAGGAAAAAAGATAAAAAGAACAGAACGGTTTTATTTTCAATTTTGCGGCAGTCAGTCACGTATAACGCATTAAAACCGTAGATAATTCTATATGTATGTAAATTATTAAAGATCCTTGTATGTCTAAGTGGGCATCAGATGGTAATGTGTATTCGTAATTGTGTATGAGTTTGTCTAGTAGGAGGAGTTCTAATGTGCGCTCAGCCGGTACAGTGTGATTTCATTTCACTTTTATCTGGAAATTTTCTTTTTTTTTAACCCAATCCTAAACAGAAAATAAGGGATAAACTTCTGCTCTTGTTCAAAATACCGGAGAGGAGTGTGAACCGGTCTATAGGCAAACCTACCTACTACCATTGGTGGAGGAAAGAAAATATAAAAAAATTCAGAGGTCAGGTGCAGACGTTAGGAGTACAGACCTGAAGCAGACAAATGTGATATTTGAAACTATGCTTCCCTCATAAATATTGTTTAGATATTTTAATTAAATAACAAACGAATATATCCATTTTAAAATTAAAGAACAAAAATTATATGAATTAAATGTGATAGACGGATTGTTTCTAGGGGAGCTGTTACAATATTGTTTTATGTTTGAATAATGTATAAAGCAGGAAAAGGAAAACGGGAAAGAAAATAATGGCGGAAAAAGAAGCGAGAAGAGAGTAAGAAAATATCATTCAAATAAGGTAACATAAAAAATATAAAAGAAATTGAATCGTTTTCTACGGCATATCATTGTATTGTGGGTTATTTAAAGCCAGGAAACATTTTAAGACTGTAAGAATTTTGTTTTTGAGATAATAATAGTTTAGTGATACAAGTCTTACGAATTAATGCATAGCCGTGAGGGGGAGAAGTGGTGGATTCGTACCTTCCAGAAAGGAGATTGTGCGTAAGTGAATATCAGAAACATAACATGAATTTGAACTCGGCTAACCGATGAACAATTTCGAGTCATTATACATTACACTACCCGTTCGTGCAAGCTTCCAGCACCTGGTATGCATGAGGTATACTGACGAGGCTCGACATTCTTTAACTTCGGAGATCGTAAAGAAAATTTAAAAAAAAATGACGGAATACAGAAGAAAAAAAGAGAAGTAGAAGATGAATGGATGAACGCAAGGACGAAAAAAGATAATAAGGAGAAGAAAAAGACGGCGAAAAAGAAGGAAAATGTTAATGACGAGAAGAGAAAAACAAACAGAGAAGAAAAAAAAGGGTAAATGATATAAAAGAAAAACATGTAAAAATACAGAAAAAAATGGGAAAGAGGAAGAAAATATTGAAATACAAATGTTGACCAACTAAGCAAAACAAGAAAAAAAATCTCAGAAGAGAATTAAAAATGAAGGCAAAACGATGAACAGAGAAAATTTTTGATCGTGTGTCTACCGATCTAAACTTTGTAACCTTTTTTTAACTATTCTAACGCATTGGTTTCTGATCTAAAATTCTAAATCCGCAGCAAATGATCTGTTACTCTAACGCCTTGTCTATAATTGTAGGAAATTTGTTTACTAACCACTCGTGCTAATGTATTAACTACGGCATTTATAATATAAATCATAGACTCCTGGTCTAATATTGTAACACTTGAAAATGATGTATTATTTACATTATTTACATTATTCGGACTATTGTCCTCATCTTTGTCGCCATATTTATTACAAAGTTTCGGCCGTTGTACGCTCCGGCCTTCTTCAGGTGGTTGGAATGTCGAACTGAACCCTTTATTTCGCTCACTGGGATAGACTGTTCTAGTTCCACGTGACATGTTTAATGGATGTCAGTTATCAGTTATCTGCTGTTAATTTCCCTCTGAAAGTTCTCCACTGCCTTAACCGAGTATTGAACTCACACACTTTGGGCCCTGTCACTGGATCTAACCACCTCTTTTATCCACTGTGCTATGTGTCCTTGAGGACAGATACTGATGTATTATTATTGAAAGCAACTAATCTATTCACTTAATGATTTACCAATTGATCTAATCTTCAAAAGCTTTATCGATTGATTTATTCTTCAAACGACTTTCAAACTGATCTAATCTTCCAACGCCTTATCACCATTTATTCTACCAAGGGCTTGACAACTGATTTATTCTCCTAAAGCTTTGTCATGTTATACATTCACATAACTCCATGCCAACTAATTTATTTTCCTAAAGCCTTATCAATATTTTTTTTCTTAACGACTTGACAACTGTTTTTTCTCCGAATATATTATAATATTATATATTCTACTAGCGCCTTGCTCTCTTATTTTTTCTGCTAACACCTTATCACATGTTATATTCTCCTAACGCCTTGAAAACTGATCTATTATCCTAATGTTTTGCCAACTGATCCAGTAACCATAGGTTACCGATCTCTCTTTGTGGTACACTGAGACCTATCCAATATTCAAACACTTAGTCCAACGATTTAATCTTATAACAGTTAATTAACAATTTAATATTCTAAATCCTTACCATTCGATCAAATATAATAATACTTTGGAGACCGAGTGTTATTATTATAAGGTCTTGGGCAACCATCTGATATTATAACATCTTCTTTCGATATATAATATTCTAACTATTTTGCCAATGCTCGAACATAGTAGCCCTTTGGCTAGCGATATAATATAAAATGTCGGACACAAATCTAATATTATCTTTGTATACCGACCGAATGATCAACGTCATAATGTCTAAGCTACCGATATATTTTAAGGCTTTAGCTAGCGAATTAAAGTTCTAGAATATTATTGGCTCTAAAGCTTCGGCTATGGCTCGAACATTCAACTCCATTGATGTTTTAATATTCTAACTTCTTGGCTACCGATCGAAAATTCAATTACCTAGGCTACCAATTCTTTCTTCTTGTTTATCGATTCATTTTTTTCTAATGCATTGGATACAGATTTTATATTTTAACTTGGTTACTTATATAGAATATTAATACTCAGACCTTGGCTATCAATCAATTAGTTCTCATATTTGGCTATCTGTCTACTTTTAAAAAAAAATGTTCTGGGTATGATGATAAACTACATCTGGTAACAAGACCTTTGATCGGGAGGTTTTGAATAGCATGGAACCACCTCTTAATTGCCGTTGTTCCCAGGTTCATCTTGAGCCGGAGTGGTAGTACTTGTTAGGGTATCAGCGGTGGGCAAAGGGTCCACCCTCAAACTGGGATCAAAACATGAAAATATAAAAATACATTTAGAAAAAATACCAGCAAAACATTTTCATAGAAAAAGTAGAAAAAATTACCAGCAATACATTTTTGAAAAAAAAAAAAAAAAAAAACTCACAAGAATTCCGGAATTAAATGACACATGAAGAATCGATATGCGGTTAAACAAACAAGCAAAATCATTTTGTAACGTCTTGGCGAACGATATATTATTTTATCACCTCAACTGATCTTAGATTCTGCTGCTTCTGTCAGCAAACTATTTTTACCACTTTGACATTCATATAATATTCTAACATTTTTGTTAACGATATACAGTTCTTAAGTCTTGGCTATAAATCTAATCATATAATGCTTTGTATACTGATCTAATATAAAACGTTCTCTAGATACAATGTTTTAAAGGTTTGACTACCGAAGCAAAATCAAAAGCCCCGGTTCCGATTTAATTTTCTAATACCTTGGGCACTGACCTAATATTTTAACACCTTGGCAAATGTTCTCATATTCCATTTTGATTTAATATTCTAACAACATGTCTATCGATCTACTATTCTTATGTCTTCGCTATTTTTCCTTAAATCTTGAATACCATTTCAATATCGACTCCTTGTCTAGAGATCAAATACAGCGGCGCCTTTGCTACCGACGTAAAATTCTAATACTGTCGTGATAGGTAAATGATTACCAAACTAGCATAATGATTAAGGGGCACCTCGGCGTGGTGTAATAGTTATCAAGTTTCTCTCGCTAAAACAGTTACGACTGAAAAGTGAGTTTGATCCTCACTGGGTGCCCAATACTTTCGGCCTTGTGTCAAATTTAATCTACGCTTGGGAATTCAATATATGTGCACAGACAGTAAGGGGAGGGGCAGAGTATGGTAGGCAAGATTAACAACTACAGCTGAACTGAAAACATATGAAGGAAATCACACAGCACAACAGTCGTAATAAAATTAAAGCAATTAAGCAACAAAGTTCAGAGATTTTTGTCAATTTTTTTTTTTTTTTTTAAGCGTATCACCCCAAGCAAGGCTGTAGGCCACTATCACGCATGGGGTTACAGAAGGGTTGGAGGAAGAGCAGATAGGAGTGGTAAAGGAGAGGATGTGGAGAAAGAGAAAGACGGAGGGTCGATCAAGGCAAGGGGGTTACAGAAGATTTGGAGCGAGAGCAGATAGGAATGAAAGATGAAAGGATGTGGAGAAGGGAAGTGGATAGATCAAAGCAACTGACAGAGCGAGGCAACGTCACGTCTGTGAGAGAACGACTGCAGACGAGATGACAGATCAGGGCCAATTACATTGAATATCCGTCTCTGGATCTTATCAAGAACCCTGAGGCAACCAGCACGGGCCCGAGACCATATATGACAGCAATACTCCATGCAATACTCCTTGTTTGGTATCTCTGTTACTTTGCTGATGGGAAGAGGATCAAATTTCAAATCTAAATAGTTTCTGTAGTTAAACTACTACATTTATTAGAAAATATATTCAGTTTAAAAACCGGAGTCATGAAAAATGATTTAAAACAGCCATGCATTTTGGTTTATACACTTTTCCTGTTAACCAGGGTTTGTTGCCAGCCAGGAAGGGAAATTAACCCTTGCAACACAAATGTCCATTTCAGTTTCATTCAAATTGTGTGCTTGCATGTGTGCACATATATTTTAATTCATTGACAGACTTAAATAGGTTCCCAAACGATCACCGAAGTTAAGCAATGTTGACCCTGTTCATTACCTAGATGGGTGACCATTTCGGAATACCAGGTGCTGTAAGCTTGAATATGCGGGTGGTGTAATCAATAATGGCTCAGAATTTTTAATCGGAGAGCCCAGTTCCATTTACTGTTGGGTTTGTTATATTTACTTACGCGCAAATAAACTTGGGAAAGGCATGAATCCAAATTTTCTCCATCCAGATATGGGTTAATTAGTAAAACTTGTATCAGTGAAACATTATTATCTCCAAGAAATAATTGTTAATTAATCCAGAAGGTTTTGAACATTTGGGTTGATCTGACTCATAAAAATCGACTTAGTTCATAAAATCTAACACAAAAGAATTGAGATTCAACCCAGTGCTCAGTGGCAAATACTGTAAGAAAGTGATGTTTTTCCCATTTAATCTATAAATCATATTGAATCCAAAATTTCCAAAATATTTTGGTAAAGAATATCATATTATTCCAACCTTTTAAATGAATTTTTGAATTTTATATTAGCTTCGTAATTTTATATATATTATCGACTTATTATCCAACTCAAAATAACTTACATTTTTCTTGGTAGTCTGTTAATGATATGACTATAGCGAAGGCATAGTCTATATAAGTGCTCAAGCAGTAAGCGGATTAGCAGATATGATACGTGCGATTAATGACTACCACTGGACTGAGAGAATACGAAGAAAATCACTTTTCATAGCAAACACCTTGACTAATTATATAATATATATATATATGTTATATAAAATTCATAGGTCTTTGTTATCGACGTAATTTTCTAGCATCTTGGTTAGGAATCTAATATTATAACACTTTCTCTACAATAATTTACCGCCTTGTCTATCGACAAAAACAACGAAAACCTTGGTTACTGATTTAAAAATACGTTCGCTATCAATCTAATATACTTACAACTTGGGGACTATTTTCTAAAACCTTGAATAGCGGTCAAATATTTTAACGGCTTGTCAACTGTCCTCATATTTTAACGCCTTAATTGAATATTCTAACACCTTGCCTACGTATCTAATATTCTGATGTCTTGGTTAACGATCTATTTTTCTAACGCCTTTGCTACTGATCTAATATTCTAATGCTTTGGTTTCAGATCTCATATTCTAATGTTTTGGTTTTCGTCCGTTTCATCGCCCATATACTTGATATGGATTAATTCAAATTTATCTAACTTGGATAGGGAAGGGACAATGCGTGGAAATGATTCGTGAGTAAAATATTAACATATGCAATCGACCAGCAAACGGACAGTTTCAACGTATTAAATACTTACTTGTCAGCTAACCCATATACATATATACATATTGATTTACCTACATTTTATAATTTTGTCTAGTATTTATATATATATATATATATATATATATATATATATATATATATATATATATATATATGTATAAATACTAGACTTTAAAAATTTTGTTAGGGAAGGGATTTCGCCATTTTCTATCATTAAATTTTCTAATCTACTTTTTGTATGAATGATTCATTGTAATATAAATTGAAATGCACCACATATTTGATTTAAAAGAACTGATCCGACGTGCAAACTTTCGGGATAACAACTGAGACATTACTCTATTTATTGAACTGCTAAGTTCATGCCACATTGACTGGTAAACTCCTACAACAAAAGTTCTCAAATTCCCATATTAGTAAAAAATGGACTCTCTTAAATTTAAAAAAAATCAGCCTTAGCGTTGCGACTGCACGCTCCGAATTTTGTATCCGTTATCAATAAGACATTTAAAAAAAAACATATTTCGATTCGCATTATATATTTTCGTATCGGATGCTAATATTTACCAAAAACAAAATAATTTCCATGCCTAAAGATGACTGAATGTACAGTCGAAAGTACTTGCGTATTAAAGAAAGAGCTTATATAGCTTATAATTTAAAATAACAAGGACCAAAACATTCATCGAGTGATCTGTAGGTTATTGCACCTTTAAAATTTTGTTAGCGAAGGTATTTCGCCATTTTATATAATTAACATTGTAATATATATATATATATATATATATATATATATATATATATATATATATATGTATGTATGTATATATATATATGTATGTATGTATGTATATATATATATATATATATATATATATATATATATATATATATATGTATAGCCAGTTAGGAAAGGTATTGTGGATTGTTGTTGGCTGACCCATATCTTTGATCTTGTTCAAAATGCAATCTAGACTTTCTAAATAATAATAAAAGTTGGAAATGTCTCTTCATAAATGAAACTAAATTCATAAATATTTTAAAACATTTTCTTATGTACAAAATGAATTTGAATGAAGCTAACTTTTCTTCCGCGTAATTATGTATAAAATAATCTCCGCACTGTCCATTTCAGGTTTTTCTCTCCATTTATTTTTGTATATATATATATATATATATATATATATATATATATATATATATATATATATATATGTATATATATATATATATACATATATATATATATATATATATATATATATATATATATATATATATATATATATATATATATATATATACACAAATGAGAGAAAGAACAGATTGGGTGAAAGTCCACAGTTTGTAGTATTATTATAATATTTTCATTGTAAGAAATTTTAATAAGGACATTTTGAAATCGCTGCACAAGAGCTTTCATGTTTCAATACTATGATTGTATTTTGTAAATGGTCAGGTGTTTTTCTATTAGAATTTTGTAAATGATCAGATAGTTTTCTTTCTACGCCCACTTTAAAAAAGCCTGGTAATATTCCCCTGTTCCTTAAGGATAGCTTCGCAGTAAAGGTTGTGCTGAGAAGACACGTCCTTGTCTTTCGATTTACGCCCCTTTTTTATATTTTCTTACTTGCTTAATTCATTGTTTGTCCGTATGAAATCTATTTGCTCCCAATTTAAGTTCGGCATTATTCTAATAAACTTCCCAAATAAATGCAGGTTTCTTTGCAGTTCAAAAAGCTGATTGTACCGTAATTTATCAAATGTGGTAGCGTATGCATTCTTCTGCACTTTTATTGGTCCCTTCGGAAGTATGCTGATCAAAAATATAGAATTTCTTGTTCCTATGTCTTTGAAGATGCCACACTGTTCTTGTCCGATTTCCGGTCTAATTCTGCATGATAGTGTTTCCAACAGAATTCGGATTATTATCTGATTATTATCTGATAGACTGATGGAGATCGATTTCCTTAGATCCTTAGAGATATGAATCTATTAACGTTCCCCTGTATGGCAGTGAGTGTTGAACAATCTCCTCCTGAATGAAGAGGAGACTTGAAGGAACAGAAATGTAGTTCTATGGAAAGATGCTGAACATACCGTGGACCGAACATATGAGCTACAACGATGTTTTAGAGAAAAAAGAAACAAAAAGGAAACTAATATTTAACATCCAGAAGAGAGTTGAGATTTCTGGGGCACATAATGTGGAAGAAGTGCTTTAAAAATCTGATACTCAAGGGACAGATAAAGGGCAAGGGGACAGCGGAAAATGACGCATAACAAACTTAGTGAGCTTGAGTAAATGGATGGTGAAACAAACCTTAAGAGAAATAACAGAAAGACAAATTTTAAAATGAGCTACAAAGAACAGGATGAAGTGGAAAGCCACGATTATCTACGTCTCTTAAAGGACACGGCACATAAAGAAGGCGGTCTTCTGGTATATCACAACTGTCGTATATTAGGTTGTTACATATATTCGTTTATTTCAGACGTTCTGCAAATGATCTCGAAGAATTATCTTTCATAGCATTTTTTGCTTCTTAGTACCTCTGATCATTCTGTGAAATTGTTGTCTAACGTCATTGATCATTTATTTCAAATTAAGTACCCCTTGAGATGGAATACCAAGTAGAATGTTCGACATCTCTTTTATTTTAATCAAGGTCGCAAAGCTTCAAAAACTTCTATGTACAGAAGTGACTTCATTGTCGAGAGAATGATACATCTGCCAAAGCTTATATATACAGAAGTGAATTCCTTATGGACAGTATGATACAGAAATGGTTTTCCCGTTTCAAAGAAGTGAATTTCGAACTCACAGATCTGTTCATTTTGGTGAGAACCAATTGTACGCGCTGATTAAAGAACCATGCCAGACTATTACGAAATTGGTTTAAAAGATTTCAGACTCTTATGTTAATTGTGGCTAGTCATATTCACTTAATGCGTAAGGTTAAGAAATATCTTATATCTGTGCCAGAGAAAGAAACTCCAGCGTCCATCTTTTGCCGCAAGTTTACCCTTTCGATAACAGGCTACACGTGGATACAAAAAAAGATCTCGGTTAGGAAGGTCTACTACATCCACCATATTCTGCTGTTTTAGCTTCTTTCGACTACCACCTTTCTCGGTTCTTTTCTAACAATTTAAAGTATGTTTTGTTCAACAGCGGCGTAGAGCTTAAAAAGTGTCTTGAAGAATATTTCGAGTCAAAAGTTAGGGATTTTTTCGTCGAGTAATTAAACAGTTAGTGGATCGTGGGCAGAAGGTCATAAACATTGAAGTGGAATACATTGTTGAACGATTAATCAGAACAATTAATAAATAATAAATAGTAAAATAAAAGATAAAAATGATCTAATAACCTAATGTAGTGGTTCCCAATCACCGTGCCGCGGCACATTAGTGTGCCGCGGAATGATTACTGGTGTGCCGCGAAGAGATAATTCCTCGAAGCCATTTAATTTCATTTTGTTTAATAAAGACATTCAATTTCTTAATCATGATGACAACACACAATTCAATATCGCCGAATTTCTAGATTTATCAATCATCAACCTTTTCAATTTCGAGTTATGTGAAGAGGGATAATTAGCAAGCCTTTCCAGTGATCGTGGTCTCAAATTGAAGTACACGCAACTGCCATTGGAAGCCTTTTGGATTTCTATTATGGAAGAGTATCCAACTCTAAGTAAAAAAAAGCCATTAAAATTTTACTGCAATTCTCAAATTCGTACCTATGTGAACTGAGATTTTCTAACCTAAACAACATTAAAAATAAAAAACGTGAAAGACTTAAAAAATATTGAAGAAGAGTTAAGAGTGTGTTTCTCTCACATTCGCTCAAATATTGCAGCAGTAGTCAAGAAGCACCAGGCACAACTGTCTCACTGACATTCACCATTATTATTTTATACCCGATATTGAATACAGGATATGTTGATTTACGGGAATAAAAATTCTTCTCATATAATATTCTTTGTTTTTTATTATTTTATTGCAAAAAGGGTTTATGAGTGGAAAATATTTTTTTTGTGATAGGTGGGCCGCGAAAATTTAAAGAACTCAATCGTGTGCCGCCATGTAAAAAAGGTTGGGAACCTCTGACCTAATGCGTAAAAATTGAGTATCCCTTTCTTTATTACTCACATAATTCTTCTGTTCCTTAATACTTTGATTAGGCTTTTGGGAAGTACATTTTTCTATTGTACGAACATTTAATGACACAAACTCGTTAAGTCTTCCCCACCTCTTTCGCCTTAAATATATCTGGTGAGATTTATATTCTGAGGCCTTTTTCTTTAACATATATTCTAAAAATTAAAATTGTCACAAAAGTTTTTATTTTCCTTAAAATATCTTCGTTGTTCAAATGATATTCTCAGCATCCTTCTGTAGAACCATGACTTTGTCGATTCAATTACTTTTGTTTAGCGATTTCTATTGTCTAGGCATTGGACAGTAAATCGTTGGCAGGAGGTCCCAAACAATGAAGTGTAATACAGTCTTGAATGGTTCATCATAACTAATAATAAATAATAAGTGTTAAAATAAATTATCAAAAACGAACGAATCTATGTATCAACGTAATATTTAATTTATTGTCACTGTAATCTTTTCGATACTGAAATCGTCTCAGGGTGAACATGCTTCTATTACAATTCCCATTCATCATTCTACTTTGTACTTTCCATTATGTCCTATTCAGACTTCAATATTTCAGATCCTTCCTAATCTCCAAGACAAAATAGTGTACGAAAGCTGGAAGAAAGGGCTAATCATCAATTGTAAGAAAAGTGGTGTAATGGTTAGCAAGTTTCTCTTATTAGCTCAGTTTACGACTGAGTAGTGAGTTCGTTCCTCACTGGGTGCTCTACGTTTTCGGCCTTGTTCCACATCTAAGCAACGCTTAGAAATAAAAGAACGCATTTTGACCTAGTTTAATGAATAGCAATCTTGTCTCACTAGATCAATTACGAATGAATCTTGAGTGTTCGCTCCTCACTGGTTAATCTTAGCCTTGTGCTACATCTAAGCTAAGCATAAAATATTGCTCATCCATTCATATCTGCTCAATGCGTATCCAAATGTAAACAAATGACGTCATACATTATGAAATGGACAAAGTCCGACAATTATATAAGACAATATTTATGTTTATACGTTCTTTTTGTAGATACAAATATTTAAGTAAATGCTCTGTTTATAATAAACAATATTAACAACATTTACAGTATGACGTCATTTGTTTACATTTGGATACGCATTGAGCAGATATGAATGAATGAGGGAAAATCATGGAGAATTGTTTTTAAAAAACGTAAATCGACCTTGCTAACCGAACGCTCCTCTGTGGCCCAATCGGTTAAGGCATGTCAGGCTATATGACGGATCCGTATAGGATACAGGTTCGATTCCTGGCGGAGGACGCATATTTTCTATGAAAATTTCTCGGTAAATGTTGTTAATACTGTTTATTATAAACAGAGCATTTACTTCAATATTTGTATCAATAAAAAGCACGTATAAACATAAAAAAATGTCTTGAATAATTGTCGGACTTTGTCCATTTCATAACGTATATATATATATATATATATCGGTTTTGTAGTGCACTACAAAACCGATATTAAAATAACCTGATCCTAAGTGCGAAATTCCTGATAATAATTGTGACAATACTATTATTATTGAACAATTTAGTTCATGCCACTTTTCTCCAGTACAAGAACGCACATTTTTCAAATTTAAAAAAATTCAACCTCAGCGTTGTGTCTGCAGCGCTCCAAAATTATTCTTACATTTAACAATATCTCATTACTAAAAAAGCACTCTTTCGGACCACAATATCTTTCGATGTCGCATTACTATTCTAATATGTCTACCTGATGATGATCGCTCGAAGCGATTGAAAGCCGGCTCGTACAAAAAAATAAGACCAGATAAGCCCGGAATTTATGAACAAGGATCACACCATTCATTAACAGATTCGAAGTTGGTTGTAATTTATTATTAAATATTGTTTGTGAGAGTGATTCTCGCCATATAACTGGCTTCAATATTTGTTTTTCGTTTGAATGATTTACGTTATATATATATATATATATATATATATATATATATATATATATATATATATATATATATATATATACATACACACTATCTTGAATTCCTACCTATCGGAGGGCTCTTGATTTGGCCTTCGGCTTGATCAGGAATTTGGGAGTCACTAAATCTTGGCATATTCTCTGCATTGGAATTTTCCTGCCTGCCGTTTGATCTGGGCTTTACTTGCCCGCGACTTTCTTTTGCTCGCGGCAGCCTTGTGTCTTTTTATTGCAATTCTGCCATATGCGATAACCAACAACTAAGTACAGAAGAACTCAATATTGATCGCTGCATTTAAGTATTTCATTAATATTTAAACTTACATTTAAAAAATTCAACGAGAATTGTCGCCATTTAATTTAAAGAAATGTTGATGTAGGTAAGTTCTCTCCGTACAAACAATTATATTTATGTCATGGGTGACTTTCACCGGATTTGGCAATTAATTTCATTTAATCCCAAATGTATATCCAAGTTATAAATATTGTTATCACACAAAATTTTCTAAGCAAAAATCACTTTAAAAACCGGCGAAAACAATGACAGTAATGGAAACTTGGGAATCCAAATGTTCAAGATTGTGAGTCCAGATCCGGCCCGGAATGATTTCAATTTGCTCATATATATATGTATAAGAAAAATATATGACATACGCCTAAATATATATATATATATATATATATATATATATATAATATATATATATATATATATATATATATATATATATATATATATATATTTAGCTCTTGAAAATACATTTCAATTGAGCACTGTTGAGTGATAAGCTAATTCTATAAACAGCAGCCACCTGCACTAATGCAAAGCTCTTCAGTAAAATGAATGGAGCACTTTGGCTAATTGGCATTTGTTTACATTTGTAAAAACAATACGCTAGATTTAGTGGTGTAACTCTACCGAGTGAAGATAGCTCTGGCTGACACCAAATTAGTTGTGTTTCAATCCTGGCTTGAGGCATTCGGAAGTCTAGTCGCGCTGAGGAGCTGTGATACAGCGAAACAGTACTGTCTGTGTATGACATATATATATATATATATATATATATATATATATATATATATATATTTATATATATGGGGGGGGGCATTTATACTTGGCTTGAAATTGCATTTAAGAATGAAACAGACGTTCGTCACAGGGTTTGTTTTGTTTTTTTACCTCAGTGTCCACTCTTATATTTACACTCAGTCTGTCCGGGATATTGAGCATTTTATCTATAAATATTGCATAGCTTAAATCTATATTTTATTATTATATGCACACATGCATGCAGATGCAGTTGTATATATATATGTGTTTTTATGTGTTGTGTGTGTGTGTGTGCACAAGCGTATATGTGTATGTGTTTGTGTCTCCGACCGCCAATCTGTGTATGAGTTTGAAAAGTATCTTGCAATTTATATATTTAAGAATTTGTATCAACTAAACTTGTTCTCATTCGATTTTTCTTTCTTTCTTTCTTGAGCACTGTGTGAAATTAAGTCGTGATAGAAAAGGAGTTCTCATACCGGGTAACTCTGTGCGTCTGCTTTTTTATTTACTTATATATATATATATATATATGTGTGTGTGTGTGTGTGTGTGTGTGTGTATTGTTTTGTCTTGTGAGCGTTTCGACCCAGACTGATGTAAATTTCTCTGCAAGAGAAAAGCTCGCTCGGTTTCGTTTACTTTTTATGTGTGAAAATTTAGTTGGAGAAGAATAGGTAATTCCCACGACTAGACGGTTCATAGATTTTCTTTTTTTTTTTTTTTTTGCCACAGTTCTCGGAGATTTGTGACGGTATGGGTGCGGTTGTATGTGCGCGCTTTCATCATTCGATTTTCTTTTTAATTTTACACCAAGTATGGCAATAAAGCTACTAAGACCCAAGGGGTTCACTGAGTGTAAAATTATATAAGAAAAAAAAAAGCATTATTAAGGAGAGAGAGCACATAAAAGGACAGGAATAAAGAATATAAATATGACGATTGATATTGCATTATTATGAGAAAAGTCGACTGAAAAGTAAGAAACCTATTGAGAGCTATATGCACGAGAAGTGCAAGCGAAGAAACTCTTTACATAGAACTTACGGTTACATAGCGATTTCAAATGTAAAACGATAATACCTAGCTGGCAATCTGGTTTTCTTCTTCTTCTTCCATGTGCCGTGTCTCTTCAGGACATAGACGATCACGGCACTCCACATTTTCCTGTCCCTTGTAGTTTTATCTTTTTGTTATATTCCCAAAAACCTGTTCTACCATTCCTTTACTCAAGCCCATCAAGTATGTTACTAGCTGCTTTCCCCTGTCACTCTTTCCCTCAATCTGTCCTGTGAGTATCAGTTTTTCCAAGCCCTCCTTCCGCATTATGTGCTCCAGAAATTTCAAATGCCCCAAAATCTATATTCATAGTAGACACGTAATTGTTTGCATTTTGCTAATAATTTCGTCACAATTGGGCACCTCGAGGCGGTGTAATGGTTAGCAAGCTTGTCTCGCGAGAACAGTTACGACTGAGTAATGAGTTCGATCCTCGCTGGGTGCCCACTACTTTCGGCTTTGCGCCACATCTAAGTTACGCTAGGAAAACCACTATAATTTCGTCACAGTTTGTGCAATCTCCGTTAGAAATGAAAACCAGATAAGATTTTTGCAGCAGATGTTCCCTTCCTTTCCGGATTGTATTGTAATGTATGATTAATTGAAGCTGAAAGCATGAGGCAAAAAAAAAACAAAACAAACAATACATAAATTATGACTGGCATACATGAAGAAGTAGTATCTGACTTGATACGGAAAATCAAGAAATTGTCGTAAAAACGACGGCAAATGTGATTCGAAATCCGAAGGAGCAATGCAACTATATGTCTTCCTTTATTCGAAACAACGAAAAAAGCGCTAAACTCCTATGCGGCATAAATCCACTTATATGGCAGTGAATACTAGATAATTTCATAACAGATGAGGAATATATTTGGTACCAGTGAGATACAGTTGTATAGACTAATGCTGAAAATTTACATGGACGGACCATGTAAGCAATTAGAAAGTATTAAGAAGAATGAGGCAAAAAAAAATTACTACCAGAAAGAAAGTGTTGAAATTTCTGGTCGCATAATGAGAAAAGTGTTATGTCTTTATTCTATTGTATGAAGATAACACAATCATGAAGTATAATGTCGCTTGGAGTCGACGTAGTCTTACTGAATTCTGTCGTAAGGATATAAGGTCCGCTCCCAGCTAACTCTGCTGACGTCTCTCAGTGTCAGCCTATATGCTATTTGGACGAGTCCAAGACATATTCTGGAGAGGTGTGTTCATCTTCACAACAAAAGGAATGCTTGAAAATTTAATACTCAATGAACAAGATGAGCAACAGCAAACATCAAATATGCCACCTAATGGACTTGTGTAAAAGAATTGGGAGTTGAACGGATATTAAAGGTTCAAAAACTATTTAGAGTTAAAAAAGATAAAAAGTTCAAAAGGTTACGGCTTGTTCACATAAACCTTTTCTTTGGAATAGCCGCATAGGAAGAACTTGGGAATTGACAAATCCAGGGAATATGGTGTCGAGTCATTACCGCAACCGTGAGAAATTATTTATTTCTCAAAAATTTGAATGAGGAACTGGATTGTGGCCATTGTCGGATGGGCTCTTTCACTATCTTCTACGGAAACAAGTTGATGCATTTACAAACTCTTTGGAGTGACGTCCAATGATCCAGACCTCCCGAGACCGCCTTCTATATTGATGCTCTCCAGATATTCTTCGATACTCTCCTTTACTCGCTGAATTGCTCCTTCGTTCCTAACCGGACGTAGTATGATACTTGGTGAAAGGTAATTTACTGAAATGTTACCATCAAAACTTTGTAAATCTCTCACGCTGTAAGGGTGACGATATGGTCGTTGAGTGTGAATGATAAATTATTGGATTTGGTAGAAAGATTTCACAACTTGTGTTTTAAATTAAAAACAGACACACGCAGATAAATCCATATATATATATATATATATATATATATATATATATATATATATATATATATATATATATATATATATAGTGTGTCCCATAAGTCAGCAAGTAATTTAAAAGTTTAATAACTTTTTTTTTTCATTATTTTTTGTTTTCTTTCACATACTTTATACAGGAAGATTTAGAAATTAATTCTGTAAAAATATGTTGCTGCCAACCAAACACAAGTTGTGACATCTTTATCTCTCTCTCTCTCTCTCTCTCTCTCTCTCTCTATATATATATATATATATATATATATATATATATATATATATATATATATGTGTGTGTGTGTGTGTGTGTGTGTGTGTGTGTGTGTGTGTGTGTGTGTGTGTGTGTGTGTGTGTGGAGTGAGAGAGAGATATGTTTCTGTTATTAATATTTCGGTCTCACACGTGGTACGATATCACAGAACCACATCATGAATTTAAGACCTGCATCTGCTATTCCGCGACCGGTGTCGCCACATAGCAAACATTTATCTCAACATAACAGAATATCATCATTGATGGGGAATATCTTTGTTTAAATGTCTGTATACCCACACTGAAGATGGACGAAAAGTTAGATCACAAAACAGCTTAATACAATATATATCCAAATGTTGGACAATTTTTGCTTTTCACCCGAAATTGAAGCAACCATACGAAGTTTAGAAGGGCTCATGATTAAACATAATAGATATTTATTGCCTGTTATATTTAACAAAATATGTATATATATATATATAGTTGATAATCCATTGATAAATAATCCAAGTGAATTCTAATAATATAAAATATTAAAATTGATCCACAAAAAGATCTCAATGAATTTATTTAGCAGAGCATATAAAATACATAGAAAAAAATCCAAAGTCACCTCATTCGAATAGCTATTTCGACCCACAAAATTTACTTGTAGGTCTTCTAAGAGATGTAATATATATATATATATATATATATATATATATATATATATATATATATATGTATATATGTATGTGTGTGTGTGAATGTGTGTGTGTGTGTGTAATCAATTCACCCCAGGAAAAGCGGGAATGCCACTAGTACGCAGGGTTTTACCGAGTGTGAATCAGAGAGAAAAGCCTGAGTATTGGGAGGATTGAGGAAAGGACAATTGATAAGGAGATTCAAGAAGATAGAAGATATTGATTGACTTTGCAATTAAATATTTGAAGATTGTATTTATCATGGAAGCAATTAAGCGGAGGGGGAATCCCACAGACGGGAAGTATGAGAAATAAACTACTGGAGTAGAAGTAGCGCTTGCATTTAACTACGTCGACAGTAAACGGGTGGAATCTATATGCCAATCTAATAGCACGATTTAATTTATGTAGACGTGGCACCAGGGGAAAAAGCTCTTCCCAGCAGTTACCATGAAACTATTTGTAGAAAAGACGAGAGAAGCCACGTTATGTCGGTGAGAAAGTGACTGAAGTTGAGATGCCAAGTCAAGATCGATTATATTGCAGATCCTTCTTCTCAAGATCCTCCAGATGAATAGCAGGACCACCAGAACAGATATGGTAGCAGTATTCAATGCACGGGAGAATGGCAGTTTTATTAATGTGCAAAATAGACTATGAAGAGAAAAAAATTCTGACAACTAGAGAGAACCAAGATTGTAAATAGATGCTGCCATTAATTCGATGGTGTCGTTCCACTTCAAGTCAGTTGAAAACGTGAAGCCAGGAAGGCACAGTTTGTTGCTATCGAGAAGCATAGCGTCAGCCATGTTGATGGCAAGTAGAATAGTTTCTTTATGATGGTGAAATAATAGTAGTTAACGTTTGGAGACATTAACATTTAAAATCCATTTTCTGCCCCACTTAACCACTGATTGGAGGTCTTTTCAAGAGTCAGGTTTACTTTTTGCTATTGAGGCAGGAGTAATGATAGCGTCATATGCATAAATAACTACTTTAGAACTAATGTCACCAGAAAGATGATATTTGAAGATCAGAAAGAGCGTAGGAACCAGGATAGAGAATTGCGTGACAACCGCCGTCGTGTGAAATAGTCTGGAAGAGAGCCCGTTCAAAAGGATCATCATTTCAGGATATATATATATATATATATATATATATATATATATATATATATATATATATATATATGTGTGTGTGTGTGTGTGTGTGTGTGTGTGTGTGTGTGTGTGTGTGTGTGTGTGTGTGTGTAATTTGGCAGCAACTTTTCTTTTAAACATGTTGTGTTAAATGTCAAAGACAACATAGTCCTGCATATTTGAATTTTCTCATATTTTCTAATGAGACTTTTTATAATCATGAATTAATCGAAACATTGCAATTTCGTTCAAATTCGTTCCTGGTAACATTTTTTGTTTGTTTTTTTTCCACCGAATCTTTTTGAAGATGTGTTGAGCGAAAAATGTTCTTTTATAGAAAAAGAATTCGCTCAATCATTCTTAAAACTATCTATCTATCTATATATCTATCTCTCTCTCTATATACATATATATATACATACATATATATATATATATATATATATATATATATATATATATATATATATGTATTATTATATGTAATGTAGCGCCATTATCTCCAAGAATCTCACTATGTCATAGATCTTGATGGGCGTATTTGTTTAATTGACTAACGCCTGAACACACCTCTTTGACAGACTCATCCCACTATGAAAGGAGCGTCGAAAAGCTCCTTTGCCACTACTCTTTTGTGATTTTTTTTGCGCTATTCTTACAAAGGTATTGAACTGAGGATCCCCTAATAACTTATTTCGATTATTTTCTGTTTCGGTTCAGTCTTATGAGAAGCGACATCACAAGGAGAAATTAACTACTACTTGGTATACTCGAGCAATGACAGCCGAATGATTTCAATCTAATCCCTTTGATTGAATGTAGCGTTTGTTTTGAGATTTCGATGAGATTAATACCTACGACAAACACTTGAAGAGGACTGAAGTGTGCATCGGTCAAAATGTTACGATAAACAAAAGAAATAAGGATATCAGCCCACTAAATCTATGTATACCAATATCTCTTTCTCTCTTCTGGGCATTTTATTTATTTATCTATATTTTTATCAGTAACAACTTCATTATGCTTTCGTTTTCCTACTATTGTTCTGACTTTTCATTTTCTTATTTCGTTTTTAAAGATAAAATAAGAAAACGAATTTTATTCATAAATATAGTGATCGTATCACCTTAGCAATATTTACATGCGTTATTTTTATTAGTTTTAGAGAAGATATTCCTTTTTAAAATACGAAGCCTAAATTGAATTGATGCTTCGTAAAAAGCGTTGACGACACCATGATTTTTGTTTTATTTCTCAGTGTATGTTACGGTAGATTACTCAAAATAGGTTTTCTCGGTTTCTGAAACTATATTTCAGCATATTCTATTCAACAATATTTTATTTATTTCATTATTAGTAATAGTAATCAAAATATAAGTCATATACACTTATTCATAAAAGTGTTTATATTTTTACATTCCGATTGAATACAATATAATAAAAAAAACATCTATATAATTTCACTAACATAAATGGTAGAGATTCCTCTTGCTATCGCTACAGTCCTTAGAATATGTCATAGTTGTGCTGGTCTTCTTGTGTCTCACAGACAACTCGTTTGCATTCACAGCAGATTGTGTTGACATTCCGATCGCTGTTTCTAGGAAAATATAGGGAATCTTCCCATCTGGAAGGTCTTCTGCTGATCCGATGTTGATGGTGTGCACTGGGCTGCAGAGTTGCGCGCACTAAACATCCCGCAAATTCAATTGCCTCTGACACATGGAAGATGAAGACCGTTTGGATTTGCTTGCCCTGCGCAGAATATTGGGCTTTGTCAGTTCCTTGCGAAACTCTAATAGGAATCGATATCTGTGATTTTTCAGGCGGCGGTATCAGTCTTTGTTTTTACTCAAATTATAAAAGTATTTAGTGCTCTAATATCTAGCATGTTCATGAAAACTCTCAGAGGCCATCTTGAGCTACATCCGGTACGAGAATATGCTCTTATGATTTTGTCTGCATTATCCACCCCGGTGTTAGTGCGGTTGTATTCATGTATCATTTTTAGGCTTCTTGCGACTCATTGAAGGTGAATCAAGAAACTGAGCAGAGAGTACTCGAACTATTTTTATTTTTACAAATAATTTAGGGATTTAATATGAGTTAAATAGCATATTTAAAACACATTCATAGAAAGGACATTAAAAAAATTATTTAAAATATAACAGTTTACTGATAGTAATCTTTTAATATTGTAAATGATTGTTAAGGTAACATCTCCACCAGTTTGAATCTTATTTGTAAAAGAGTTATATATTTAAATTGCTAGCAAACATCAAATTAATTTCTTCGGTGTTTTTTAAAATGTAAATTAATATCAAACATTAAAACCCCCTTTTTACATAAATTGCTAAAAATTACCACTCCTCTCCCTTGGTAAAGCCTAATTACAGCTTCTTTCTCTTCACTTTCCCCTTCTTTTTTTCTTCTTTTCTTTTTCTTTTTTCTCTCTTCTCCCCCTCCTCTTTCAATATATCACTTCTGTTAAGTTAACCGATTAAATAGGTCAATGTCTGGTCCCTCCTCCCCTAATACTAAGTATGATGAATAGAAATATTAAAATAAACCCACTCTAAACTCGATCATGTCTATCACACCACTCCTCACCGCCCTCTCTGTTAAATTACATAAACTTAATACTACCCGTCAAAAGTGTAAATATTCATTTTTCGTTTCACCTTTTGGAAGTGTAGTCTGATGATCCAGCGTCCTTTAAAAGAGCTATGGTGAAATAAATTATTACATGGAGCCTTAAAGTGGTATGTTTTTCTTTAAATTATTAGCTTTGAATTTACATTGAGCTCTCAGGATTTTATCCTCCTTGGGACTACCTACACGGATTACCAAATTTTTCGTAACTTAAATAAATATATATATATATATATATATATATATATATATATATATATATATATATATCATCGCTGGCCACACGTGTACGAGTATACCCGTATATTAGGGCGGTTAGGCAACCCCTATTGCAGACTCCATTGCGCATTTGCGTTTTTTCAACACCCACAGATCTAACCTGTGGTTTATACTGCAAATATGCTGAGCAGACCTTAGTTACAGTTTCTTGGGGAAAGCATGTTATTTAAAATGATCTGAACAACAGCAGCACACTCAAACCCTTGGTCACGATGACTTGTGACTTTGTGCTGGTGCACCTATTGACAGCCACAAATGTTTCATCTACCCAATTTCACTCACAATGCTTGGGTCAACTCGTGGTATAGTTTTTCAGGCAAAGTCTGGGATCGTCTCCGCTCCAGACCAATAACATCAGGATGTCTCCTTCCTGACAAATCGACCAGGGTGCGATTTGAACCCGGG